>CM067066.1:5063001-5758133 GCA_033980235.1 Diadema setosum
AAGAGATGAAGCGAACTTGTATACGTAAAGAAATCATTACGTCAGCAGTAGATGTGGAAACATCTATCTGTAAATCACTTGAAAAAGGACAATGTGGCCGAAAATTTGTGATTAGAAAATAAACTGTTGGTAATTAAGATAAGTTTCAGGAATAATTTTTCTGTTACCCCGCTGTTATATACATGTATATATGCTTACATTATATATTATATTCTTCGTGTATAATAATAGACGTGTGTGTGTACATTTATGTAGTCCGCGCAAAATCAGAGTTATGAAACATGACGTTCTGACCTTGATGATGATTGATTTACTTAAAGTGAAAAGAAATTAGCAGGAATCCGGTTGTAACTTTATACAAATGAATTTCATCTGTCTTCGTAGCAGCAACTGTCTATTTTTTAGCTAACTCATAACATGTCCCCATTACATCAGCAGTAGATGTGAAAACATCTGATCCGACTGATTTGCTCTCAACCTGACGTCTTTTTTTTTCTTATTTGTGCCTCCGAATGTACATATTACGCAACAAAAGTCACTTGGTGAAAGAAGGTGTGTAAAAGCTATATTTCTATTGATACACTTTTAAACTGCAATATGATGTAAGAATTTATTTAGTCACTACATTTTTCTACAATTTTCCTATAATAATGATAATACACATTTCTTATATTATATAGGCCATTACGTTCCTAAGCCCTTGAAGCTCTCAAGAAATAGGGATAGAGGAGCAAAAAAAAAGAAGGAAAGTGTAAGTTAAGGACTGAATCAGAAATGTTAAGTTATCAAGATGTTAACTAAAGATTTTTTTTTTTCAGAAGACGATGAAATTGTTCAACAGAGTCAGCAACCTTTAGGCTGATTTTGTTTAAATGTGAAAAACTTAAGTCTCAAATTTTACTCTCTCAAAATCAAAGACCTCTACATCAACACACATTCATTAGCACCTCCACAACTCTCTCTCCAAAATCTTCCTTGTAGCAAGACTACCTTAAACGAACCTTGTATCGTATTTTCTACCTACTTCTATCTGTTCTACAGTCAGTAACAATATCCATTGGCTCCACCCTCTTATTTCTTAAAATTCTTTACAATTCCTTTTCTTCCTTGTTGAATGTTCAATCAAACGTTCTTGAATCAGCAACTGTTCATTAATCAACTGCCCTTTAACGATAAAATAGGTGTTGTATGAAAATAGGCGCATTTCAATGCCTTTTCTTATTCATCTTTTTCTTATTAATCTTTAATGATGTTTGCTTGAAAAGAAGAGTCTAATTGCGCTTCATTTCTCGCCAAGCCCGATAGAATAGCCAGTCGGGATTTTATTTCCAAGTCTTGTACTCGAAAGTTCGTGATATTTGGTTGGTTATATCACCATTCATTTCCTTAGGGCGTTTTCTCGCGTCTTATCTGGCTACAATTGCAAGACTAAACCATAAGGGAGAAATTCGCGAGAAAATCTGGTGAAAGCCGGAAAGAGAGAGGGAGAGTAAAACATCTTGAACAGCGTGGGATACGTCTTTTAGTGGTATCGTGACTTGCACGAACTGATCACGCCCCAAGACATAGGTTATCCATTGTCCTTTGCTTTATGCGGAGTTGATAAAGAAGAGCACATTGCTGCAAACGGATCAAGAATATTCCCTCACAAAGAATATCTTATAGTTCGTGGGCTAGCAATCGATCGGTGGTGATATCGCTGCCTAGTGTTAAGGTTGTAGTGAGGCTGCAACTCCATGTACTGTAAGTCTTCTTTGAGATGAGAGCATCTCCATGGCAACGCGAAAAAAAAATGACAGCAAAGATAATAACGTTAAGTGGTATAAGCAGTATTTCGCGAGAAGCCTGAGCTGTCTAACATGATGCCATGTCGCGTGAGTATCTATTCGGCGAGTTAATCACGACAAACCATTTGCTCATCATCACCAAGGACCGTCTCTTCCAGCACAGACGGGTACAAGACACATCAACAATAATTGTCCAAGGTGTAAAGCCAAAGTGGTAATGATTACTTTCACCTCGGGCTTCTTCCTGGAGCTCCTCTCTCTATCCTTTCAAAAGAAAAGACTTGCATTTTATTTGGTACATTTCTTTATTCCTTCCTGAATTAGAAGACACCCTTTCAGTGCATTTAGCCTTACTATTAGGAAGGAAAAAGAAAATAGAAAAAGAAAAAGAGTTTAAGAGAAGAAAGTCTTTCTCTTGTTACAGATGTCCGGGAGCATGAATGGTAAACGCTTCGATTTGAGAGCCTACCCCTTATTTCAAACTCTTTCCCCCCGGCGCTAGACGCTTCCCGGGAATCTTTCAAATTTGAATATTTGAACTGAGCAGGTCGTTATCCAACACTCCTTGCGGTTCTCCCCCTTCTCTACCGTGCCTGGTTGTATTGAATAATGATCGAGATAGTGGTCGAACATCGTGCTATTAGCGACTTGATGAATATTCTTAGGGTTGGTTAAACACCTCGCAAATTTCCGCAAATGACAAAAAATCCCACATATTTAAGTAAAGATTAAAAGCCTGTTTTTCTCCTTGTTTTATTCTCTTCTTGCAGATTGCAGGGAAGGGAGTTTATTGCTGAGCATACAGGTGGTCTCTTGTATGCAGAGAATGGTTCAAAGTGAGATTCGGTTTCAATTATACCCCTTGATTTGCCAATTACTGAGGCAAATTGTACACAACGAACCGCGATTTCTAGTGCAGGTATACGTTCACTGCCAAAATGTCAGACGTTCTCTTTTGCGCGCGTAGAATAGCATCGACTTCTGCGTTTATTCCGTGCGTTGTTATGATCACCAGGGGGCTATTTCAGTGTCTAATGACCACTGTGCTTCTTGATAAACGATTGTTTGTCCAATTCTCACCCTGGAGCACCCTTCCAGCACTGGCGAAGACTTTTGAAAAGGAATCTGTCCCTCTAGACCATACACAAATCATACCAAAAATCATCGGCTGCGACTGCAGAGAGCCTACCTCAAATTTTATGATTCTTGAGTATAAAACACAACGCACTAGTCATGCTAGTTATTCTATCCCTTTTAGTTATCAAGCACCATAGATAATGAATGCTGACGATCCTTACTGTCAGTGCAAATGATGCAACAGTATTGGAAGAAAAACTAACGGCTGCATCGAAAAGAGTCATGGCATGGATTAAGGAAAATCGTATATTCATAAACACCGATAAAACTTGCGTCATGATTATCGATTCCTGTGCTAGTTCCGGAAAAAAATTAAAACTTTCAGTATTCCATTGAATGGTAGTCTGATTAAAGAGTTCGGCTAACCTAATGCTTTGGAGTTTGATAGACGAAGAACTAAAATGGTCTAAACAAATTGATAATGTAAATAAATTACCCAGAAAAGCATCAGCATGTAACGACAGTGAAGATTTTCTTGCCTCAGCAACCCGTAAACAAGTAAAGTTATTTTATAACAGTACCACGATTTGATTACTGTTCTGATGTTTGGTCGAATAGATGTCAATCCCATACAACTAAGCTGGAAAAAAAATCAAAAGGGAGCCGCACGTATAATACTGCACAAAACGTAAGACACACCGTCGGCTGATCAATTTTATTAATTTTGCGAACCTTGAATGAATACACTAGAAAAACATTTTGAGTTCAGTCACGTTATGAGGATGCATGCGTTCATAACTCAGCATCTTCTTATCTACAAGTACACTTAGTCAATCCTAATGGTGTACATGGACATCACACAAGAAAAATAGAGATTGGAAGTATATACTTGTTAATCGTAGCCCAATTGTATCTTCCATATTTGAATTCAATTCAATTCAATTTTATTTCCATTTCCATTGAATAAACATAAAAAATATATACTATACATTTACAGAACAAATTTATAACAATTTCAAAGAAAACGTACAAGTGGTCACGAGTAACAACAGAATTTCGTTTCTAAGGTATATACCTAATACAAAGATTAGAATGGAAATGGAGGGTCCCACTTAAAAAGCAAAGCTTGTAGGGTAAATGGAATAAAAGCTTGTAAAGGTAAATGGAATAAAAGCTTGTAGGGTGAATGGAATAAGTTAGATAATTTAATCAGAACAGCTTCTTCCATCAATTCATTTTAGAGATTGTTTAAACAAAGTTGTAATTTGTAAATTACACAGCCAAACATCAACTTGTGCGTATTCTGTGATGTATATTATTATTCATGCACATGATTACAATTTAATCGATGTTTCACATGACTTTTTCTCTTTCTTATCGCCATTCTGTTAAACTCGTGTTGTAGCAAACTAATATTCGAATGCGCTACTTTGTAATGTATCTTTGACTTCACCGTGGAACTTTATTTGAATTTCTTCTATATATACGCTTAGCTATTTTATGTAAATATCTAAAAATTATTCAGGGCCCCATGGAAGAAAATTGCCTGTTTCTAAATGAGCTACCCTGACAAGAGATTAGAAAATGAATAAATAAAATCATTAAGATGATGTCGTTAACCAAATTCAAATTCAGGTCCTCTATTTTATCGTTGCTGTTGTTGGGGTATTTTTTAGTTATTGTCTGTTTGTTGGTTTAATGGAGTTAATGTTTCCCGCCAAACTGTGGAATTGTCTCTATTAAATGTCCTGATATAGTTCTTTGTCATTTTTTTTTTTTTTTTTTAGCTATACAAGCTTGGTATCTGGCCATAAATCGAAACTAATGTTATGAATGAGGTAAGCGAGTAAACCCACAGATTTGATGGATACTAGTACGCAAAAAGTCTGAAAAGAACGAATGCATTTGAAGGGATAATAATATAGCATTAGAAATCGGTCGACAAAATAATAGAGCAACGTTCTGGGGAAAGATCGATAAACGTTATCCGCTATCAAGGAAACGTGTAGTTGCCTTGTGGAGAAAGAGGATACCAGAATAGCTTAAAATACGGGGGCAGATCTTTTTTACTGATGAGGTTTCTTCAATCCAGATGTAGGCACCACAGCCTCAATGGATATTTTTATCTAAGTTTTGCAAAATTAGTTGCCTCTCCAGCGAAACAAATTTGATCAACATGTGAAGTGCACATGCACATAAAGTACAGTATACACTTTGTGAAGATCAGTATGTGAGATCTGAGTAAAGTCAAGCTCTCTTATCCGACCTCTCTTTACCCGGATCTCTCTATTATCCGTATGCAATCTTGGCGTGATATTTTTTTTT
The DNA here is from genome assembly GCA_033980235.1 of Diadema setosum. NCBI lineage: Eukaryota > Metazoa > Echinodermata > Echinoidea > Diadematoida > Diadematidae > Diadema > Diadema setosum. The sequence goes on from CM067066.1 coordinate 5,068,191, forward strand.
TTCAATCTAATAATTATGGGGAAAAAGGGGGATTCCAAGCTCAAGGAAAATTCCTACACAAACTCACATAATTTACATCTTACCAACGTAACTACCATGCATTCACTACCTCCAAATTTTGGGCTGATAGCAAAGAAAGAGTTTCAGTGTATGCTACCTGCAATAGGTTACATGTTCAGGTACAGTGTACATAATATGTATGTACAATGTAGCCACCATTGGGTAGGCAGCTGCGTGTATCAAACATTGAGTCCCCATATTCGGTCAAATCCCTTATCCGAATTAGCGCTGTAAATGAGACATGTCCGACTAGGAGAGGTCGGACTGTATATCCATACGAAAACTCCGATGTCTGCCGATTATTTCACTAAGTGTGAACAGGGCTATAATTTTTTATTTTTTTTTTTTTTTAGAAGAAATCAATATTGAATATGAGTAACAGGTAATTGTGTATCAGGAAAGACGTGAATATGCACGTGAATCTTCCCATCTTCAATTTCCCAGAGGACGAAGCATTGAAGGTAAGAATATCTTTTGCAATTTGCCTGATGATTGTCTAATGGGCTGGGCGATTCCACAAATAGCCTTACGATCATTTCAATTATCGACAGTGGGTTATCTGATCGACATTTCCATGTTCTGAAAATATGCACTTCTTTTGTGAATTTGTTTCATGCTGTGGTACATTCATCCCTTCCACCCAGCCTCGTATCAAATGGTGATCTCGTCTCAGAGAAATGGGCGATCGATAGTGATTGATGTTCTCACTTTCGCAGACAGAACAACTTGAAACCCTTTAACTTGATCTTATACGTTTATTCGGTTACAGCTCGTTATTCCGAAGGTTCGTTATTCCGAAGGCTCTTTAGTCCGAAGATTCGTTATTCCGAAGGTTCGTTGTTCCGAATTTCATTTTCGGATTAACAGATCTTCGGAATAACGAACCTTCGGAATAACGCCACAAATGTTCGGATTAACGAACCCCTTTTCATTTTTGGATTAACGAACCTCTAGGTGTAGGGAATTTGCGTGTTTCGGATTAACGAACCTTTGGAACAACGAACCTTCGGAATAGCGAACCTTCGGAATAACGAACAGCACCCAAAATAATAATACCTTCCCATAAAACACAGACACCATCACATGCAAACACAGTCACGTACCATACATGTGTGTTTGTGTAGAGCTCGATACAAACCCATAATAAGGAAATATAAAAAATGTTCACTTGGTTTCGCTCAACCCTCAGTTTCATTTTGTTTCACCAAGCCCACAACATCTCACTTTGCAAGATATCATAATCTTAATTCACTTCTTTGGTGGTAACTCTGTTCTGGAGCAGATACCTTAACGTGGTCGGACCTCCTTTTAACCCTATACCTGTGCCAGGAACAGAGTTTACAACGCTATGGGGTTTTCTGTGACAATCGAAACTCAAGGCACGCCAAGGGGTAAAATACATGTTCTTGAATCCTTCGTAAGAGCCCATAATTGCGGAAGAATTCTTTTAAAGCACTCGGGTTTTCCCCCTTCCTTTTCCCTCTAGCGCCAACATAAAAGGAACGCTCTGTCTGTTATTTTGTGCTGCCTTTTTCTTGTTTCTGCTGTATACATGGTATATTTATTTCACCAAACTTTAATTCGTCTTTAACCTCCCCAATCAATACATACTTATTGTAATGATGTTGAGGTAGCTACTAGTATTTGTCCTGAAAAAAAAAAAATGCTTCTAAAGTTAGAGTGTCTTCAATTGAGTAGGCATCATGCAGAGTTCGCGACATCCTCTCTCTTTCTCTCCCTCTCTTTCTTTATTCATCTATATTTGTTTGTCTGTCTCTATGAATATCGCTCTATTCATATTGTTCATCTCTTTCTCGACCTATCCTTGTGAGTCTGTCTATCTTTCTGTTTCATTCATCTGTCCCATTGTTGCTCTCTCTGTCCTTTTTTATCTCTATGTCTCACTGTCTCTGTCTATATCTCTCTATACCTCTTTTTTAATATGTCTGTCTTTTTAATTCGCTCTATCTGTTCTGTATTTTTTCTCTCTTTCTCTATCCGGTTCTCCATTTGTCTCTATTTGTCTGTTCGGCTGTGTCTGTTTCTCTCTTTGTCCTTCTGTGTCTCGCTGTCACTCTTATCTCTCTCTTCCTTTCTGTGTTTCTGTTTATCTCTCCGTTTTTCTCTGAGGATCACTCGCAGTCTGTCTATATATATCTCTCTTTTCTCTTTATGCTACTCATATCAGTTGCTATATATATTATTTGTCTCTTTCTCTCCTCTTCTCCGTCCGTGCTCCCTTCTTCCATCTCTCTTTTAGACGACACTCTGCGCCTTCTTCATGTTTTTGTTTTTGTTGTTGTTGTTGTTGTTGTTTTTAGCCAGCCTGTCGTGGTAGTTTGTAAGTACTTTTGTAAGTACTGTTCTATTAATCCGTTTGGGACACCTCTTCCTTTTGTTGTTGTTGTTGTTGTTGTTATCAGCTCTGTCCTGGCTATTATTTTCTAAGGTACTCCATTAAGGTAGCTCAGAAATTTAAGACTGAACTTTTGAATTTCTAAGTTTCCCAAAGCCTTGCATCATCGGAGAACTACGTAAATCTCAACTTTCAATCGTTATATCAACCCATGCACTTTATTGTCATTGCCCTTTGTTTGAAATCGATTAATGTGTTTCACTCCAAAAATTAAGTAGTAACGCACAGCTCATAACAAGCTAATTCTACATATTGTAAGTCCCAATATGAGCAAATTACTGCATATCCAACTTTCATTCCATCATCATGCGAGGATCATTTGACATTTTGAGCAAACGTGATTTCAAGATCCGTTGTGATTGAATCCAAATCTTTTCTAAGTTATAGCTTGTCATACTGAAATTCCGGAATCTATACCGTATAGATCAAAAGTGTAGATGAGGACAAGACACGGAAAGAAAAAAAAAAAGAATTATTGCATTTCAAGTATCTTAATACGTCACAAAAAGTCATCGAAATCCGCAAACCACAGACAAGAATTCTCAGAACCAACCACACTTCGAAGCATTAGAAGGTGTCGTCGCCAGGTTATTTTTCTCGCGTTCGAGGGAATCTTGCTTCTCGTTATCTTTTTTTATTTTACAAAATATACCACGCATATCAATTGCTTGTAAAATACCACGTGACGAACCCATAACATGCATTTTTAATATATAACCGTCTGTTAATTCAATGTCTTTTCAACTCTAAAAATCTAAGCCAGTCAGTGTTGAATTCAATCCTTCTTCTTATCTTTGTTTCAGGCGTGTTAAGTAGCCCAAAGCTTCAAAAAATTAGTGCCATGATAAACTACTTTCGACCTACTTTTCCCTACTTTAATTCCAAGACATGTTCGACACGAAATACCAATGAATCTAGAATTAAACATGTGATTGAGTGAGTGTTACAGTTCCTTTTGACTCTGCTTTATTGTTAATGCGAGTTCCATGGTAACTTAAGAGCTCAGTGGCTACCAAAAAAAGTGTGGGGGGGGGGGGGATGACATCAACAAGAGGAAAAACAGTTTACAAGAAGCACAAAGAACAGCAGAAGAAAAGGCGGACGAAGGAGAGTGGAAAGGAAAGGATGCCGAGGCGGCTCAGTCTATAATAGGTATATCGTCGAGTGCCCAGAATAACGACGCTGACGCACACGATTGACGGAAGGTGCGCCCACCAGAACGACACGAACGGATGCGAAGCGCGTAAAATAAAGTACTAGTATAATGCACGCATGCACTAGTGTCGTGATGCCGGGCACATCTTCTTTGAATCGCGTGCGATCAAGTGGCTCGCTTGGTTTGAAGGCCGGTGAGTCTAGCTGATCAAAGTTGGGAGTTATCATGCTGTCCCGTCTATAGTAAGAGGCAAAACCACTCTAGTGGTTCCGTGTGTATTCAAGAGAGTCATAACCCCACGCACATAAAAGATCTTGCTTCTTTCATCCATCGCAAAGAGCAGGTTTCATAACCATGATAACCCGGTGTAGTGGTCTGCCCCAGTACACATATAGATACATCCATTCATGGAAGATCAGCATCACTACAACAGTGCAGCGGAATATTGCTTATCAAGAATTCAGAAGACGAAAAGATGTAGAAGAAAATTGAAAGACTGAGAAGATTTTTTTTTCCTCTACAGAGGTACTTTATTCATTCATTTCTGAAACTACATGAGACGAATTTTATAAGCAATTGAATGGATACATACCAAAAAAATACACAATCTTCATTGGGTAAATGATCTCAGCATGTTTGATATAATCTCAGAAACATTAGATAATATTATTCAATTTCTAAAAACTAATCCACATTATTAAACTAATCCACATTATTAAATTATATCAATATTGTGTTTACATTCGTTGCATTTGGACTCATTGGCCCGAATTCACGAAGGTGGTTAATGAAACCATGGTTTAAACCATGGAGCACCAAGTGTCGGGTGGAATATTTCGTTACGAAATCAGTCATTTCGTCGATGAAATGATTATTTTGTAACGAAATGACATTTAGTAACCAAATGAACATTTCGTCCACGACGAAACCGTCATTTTGTCGACGAAATGACCAATTTCGTAACGAAATATTCCGTGCGACACTTGGCGCTCCATGGTTTTTGTCCATGGTTTAAATCATGGTTTCATTTGTACCACCTTCGTGAATTTGGGCCTTTGATTCCACTCCAACAATCAATGACTTCTCATTTGATAAAATTATTTCTCTGAAGGCGAATTGAATAAAATCAGTGGTATTTTTCCAAAACATAGAAGATAAGAAGATAAGATAAGGCTGAGAAGATAACAATGATACATAAGGAAAGAGAGGATGCAGCGGGAGAAAAGAAAATGGAGAAAAAATGATTAGGAAAAAACTTGGAAAGGAGTGAAATAAGTTGAATGCAAAGGGGACAGAAAACAGGAAGAAGGGAAAAAAAGAGATGAGACAGTTTAAGAACAGTTGAAGAAGTAGGAAGAAAAGAAGGAAAGAATATGAAGAACGACAAGAAGATAATAGTGATTGTATATAAGATTGATTCTTTACCGGAAGCATTTAAATTCTTTAGCTGGAAGCAGAGGTACCAACCTTCCTTCTCGCTTCGTGGAAAGTATGGGAACATTCAGTAAGGCACGTTGGTGAATGCAGAAAGAATGATTATACAGTAGTTTGATGTAGTTGATCTGCCGGGTTTTTTTTTTATCGTTTGATAAGTTTTATTTCATTTTGCGAAGCTGAGATGCAATTAGTGTCTCCATGCACTCACATCACGGATATAATGTTCGTATATCATTTGTCATTCTGAAGTAATAAAATGATAGATCCCTCACTACATTTCTCCCGACAATTTTTCATCGATCTAGATAAAAGAGATCAAACAGTGAATACAGGGGGGAAAAGATCATTTCCAGACTGCGTAATATTGCCAGTCATGTCACTTTCCAATCTCCTTATAAAGGAGTATTTGAAGAGTTTTACAGCAAAAATTAATTCACTCCATTTTTTCACTTTGAAATATTTGCGATTAAACCTGCTCAAAAACACAGAATATTAAGAGGAAATATGGTATTTTTATTTTATCATAACTTCAAGAATATACCTTAGTATGCAACATCGAAGTATTATTACAAAGGTTTTATTTTGCACTATTTGATGATGGATTTACTTCAAAAATGTTTAAAAATGGTGCTCGCCCCGTTTTGCGATGAAACATTTCATTTGATTTCATCGGGTTTCTGGTACACAATTTTATCATTGAACATTCACTCACTAATATTCTTTCTCGCTTTTTCCCCCTCAATAGCTTAACAAGAAACGGTATGACACATCGAGGTTCGGGGTCTATGGTAAGTCTGCGTTTCTCCGTCGCACATGAGAAATCCCCTGCACATAGCAAGAGCAAAGCAAGGAAGGTATAACCCCCATGGGAGTTAACTTCAATTTTCCCGTCTCTAATCCCTGCTACAAGCTGGCGAATTAAAGGAAGAGCGTTGTCTATATGCACACGATTTCTCCTATATAGCCTGGATGGGACCGTTTGAGATTTTCCTTTAAAAACAGCACAGCAACCGGAGTGGCGTTTTCCCAACCCTTGGCTTATGGTAAAAATCAACCATGTGCTTGGTGGCCGGTTTGCATTCTCGCTTCCCAACGGAGGTCATTGTTTGACGTTGTCTTGACTTACCGAGCTTTGTCTGGATTTGTTTTGTGTAATCTTACCGCAGCTTAGTTGTGTCCTGAGGTGGCCCTTTCTCCCCATCAAATAAACATACAATCAGACACTGCCTCTCCTTCTTTGTCTCTTTCTTTCCATTAGATATTCTCTCTTTAGTTATTACTCCTTCACTCCTTCCCTACAATCACGTTTTTCTCTACTTGTCGTCTGCTTCCTATTTTACATTCTAACATTAATCTCATTTTCATCACAGAACTATCCTTTCCATATCCTCCTTTTTGTTTTGTTTTATTTGTTGGTTGGGTTTTATTCGGGGGGGGGGGGGGTGGGGGTGGAGGAGTCCTGACAGCGAGCTCGCATGACGTTAAATACCGAAACGAACGATAACAGCTAAACATTGGTGACTGAATAATGGCCAAATTGAGCGATCGCTGCAGAGCGTGCAAGCGTGTCCGCGGGGCGCTGTCTGGCGCTGGACGTGTAGGGCTTGTGCGAGGGGTCAGAGCTGCTAGAACAGACGTTTGAGGTGTGCGGTTGGGTGAATGATCGATACTCTCTATCGTCACTTCGACCGATGCAATCTTGCAAAGGCGACGCGTTGATCGCTTGCCAGAGCGTACATTCCTCGATCCCAGCTTCGATCCGCGGCGGATGTGGCTTGCAAGGGGAAAAAATCAACTCCCGAAAAATTCTGTCATTTGCAAAAATTACTTGAGCTTGAATACGGGAGAACATTTTTTGTTGTTGGTGTAAATGCCGTCAATAAATGCAGAATTGCAAAGATACGGTGATATTCCTCTTCGCGTCAATACGCACAATTATGACATTACTGATAGCATGGAATGCATAAAATTCTCACCACAGCGCTCTCTGACTGACCAGGAAAAACATGTCTATCTGCATGCTGAAAGTGTTTTTGTAAACCCAAGGTAAGTATGATACGTGTCTCAAAGCTGACACATTGTGGCACTTTAATCAGTATATTAACAATACATCTGATATAGGTCCTTTCCTTTCGCAGTAAACTCAGCCCTGTAATTTAAAATTGGAGCGAAACCCCCTCGCTCCCCCCCCCCCCCCCACTTCTCCAAGTAATCTATAGAAATGAGCAGAGATCAGAGAAAACTCAATTACAATTACATCAACTCCGCATGCAGGCGCTGGCCTATATATTAATTGAGATGTAGCGTTGGAATTCCTAACTTGACGTGGGTATTGTTGACTCATTACAGACGTCCCAACATGACAACCGCTCAGAAATAATCAGGGTAATGAAGGCAATCTACACACTCAAACAGAAAAAAAAAATCGACATGATTATTAGCAGGAAACTTTACGACTTTTAAGACAACGCACTAAATCGATTTTAACGAAAGCACGAAGATCGGAATTCGCCAATGCTGAAGTACCATTATGATCAGTTATACGCACGTAATTCTATTAGGAAATTTACGAAGTTAAGCACATTTTTTCATGCATGTTAAGATTTTCATTTCCGAGCAAGTAATATAAAGAAATAATCGGTAATTAGTCTATCTATCACGACATCGTCTAAAATAACTGTATTTTCTCCTGTAATAGAATGAAACTAAATTTTGTCGCAAGGGCTGTCACAATTAAGCTCAGATGTTTGACAAGATGACCGTCCCACATGCCTTATGAAAATATATAGTCATACAAATTCAAAGTTTAAGTACTGGTCACTAAAAAAAAAAAAATGCTGTGCAGGGCGTAAGAGGGGATGGGGCTTAAAAGGTAGAATCAATAAACTTAAATGGCCAATACAAGATCACAGTGAAATCAGATTTGCAGTTGGTGTGGGCAGTACGATTTTGATGAATAATTAGGTTCACCAAAACACATTAAACAATTAATTGATTGATTAGTTGCGTTACTTATTAATGATCTTTGTAACTCATAATTGGAACAGTACTGTTTTCGAATTCTCTTTCTTTTCTTTAAAGGGGTGTGGAAATGGCAGTTGCTTTTATAATCGGGGAGCAAATTTCCACATCAGACCCTGGACAACTGTTTGATGTTTAAATGAGCTGTTAATAATTTGGAATTATTCCAATAGAATGATTTTATGACGAGTACACATCTTTATCCTGTTATATGAAGTGACGGCTGTTAGAGCTTATCATTAAAGCTGCGAAGGGACTGGCGAGTTTAAACCCCCTTCTGGAAGGACGAGTCAATGAAGATACAGTTCCTTGACTTGAGACTCGAGGAAAGGGCGCCGAGGTGGCTCATTTGGTAAAGCATGTATCTGCCTTCACTGCAAAAACATCGGTGTTAGATTTAACACCATGGGAGTTAAATCTAACACCGATCGAGTGTCAACAGAGGACCACACCCACAGGTGTAGAAAGTATGTTGTGATGATGTTGAAAAGTATTCACCTGGCACTTCGTGGCGTTAATTTGACACTGTATATAGCTGGTGATACTTTTGACACTGTGCTGTTGTTAATTCAACAATGACACCTCATGGTGTTGATTTGATATTGCTTGTGCTAATGTCAATGGTATAACACCCGTCCAGCTTCAATATGAGACCATACCAACTGGTGTTACTATGGTGTAGATGTTGTTCACACTTTAATATTTTCAAAAATCAAGTAGGGCATACTTGTTTATTGGAAATTCTTGATCGTCTTGTTAAAGTTCAAAAACAACAAGAAGAATAGCAACTAAGAAACTATTCAAAAAACACTTTTTTTTTTTAATGACACCCGGAGGTATTAATCTTACCCCATAAATGAGCACCGGGAGTTTAACACCAGCTCGGTGTTTCATATTCAACACCCGACATGATTGCAGATAATTTATAGCAAGAATGCTTGCGCACAATCTACAGGTTTGCCATTTACAACTGATTACACCGTCTGAATGCAGTGCATGTGTATCAGATTCTATACTGCCCAAATCAAATCGAACTAATCAAAAAATTCTGCAACACGACACACAAGTTTTTGTTCACACACACCCACACAGACATCTTTTTCTCAAACACTGAATCGATTACTTGTCAGATATCGCATACAGCACACAATATTGATACACTCACAAGACAGTGATTAAAGTGTTTGAAATACCTCGAAATTAGCACGTTCATCGAGGTTGAGCAAGGGGTATATACAAATACGTCCGAACTGTACCTGACGTGATTAATATGTTTTGAATTGAATTACTGAAACTGCACTGGTCACTGGAGACACAGCGAACAGTTACAGCACCTTTATTTTCATATTTCACTTCACATCTGTATAATTATGTACTAAGCAAAAAAAAAAAAAAAAAATGCAAACAAGCAATTAGCAACATACAAAATATAATATAAAGTTGGACATGACGAGGAAGTATGCCAGCATATATACATAAAAGGCAATTCTCTATAACGTGTGAAATTTTAAGCAACCGCAAAAGCAAAGCTTGTGACCGCGGATTCGAGGAAAAAAAGAGTATCAATGTAAGTTCGTTTTGCAGTGGAGATAGGACACAAAATACGAGTAACGAAACTATATGAAAACTATTTTCGCATTAATCATGAAAATTGTCACTTTACATTTTTATGATTTTAACTACTAATAAGTTCATAATTACTACTAGTATTATTGTTATCATTATCATAATAGCTATCATTATTACATGTCTTAGTAATATCATTATCATTGCTGCTGCTTTGATTATGGTCTTTGTTACCAAAAACAAATAGCGTCTTCCTATTTGTAGATTGACATTACCACATACCCAGTTATGAGTATTTCTCCAGATGGATAAGAGACATCCGTAAAACATAATTTGTTAACGGACGTGCGCATTACATTAGCGGATTTGAACACAGGTCCTCTCGGCTGAAAGCCCATGTCTGCAAACCAGAGTTGGGCGTTGGATGATTTTAAAAACTCTTTGAAAGACTTTCTTGGTTCAAACAGTGTAATGCACTGTCTCTTGGATAGCACCTAAAATGGAGGCCCCGTGTGTGTAAGGAGTCGCAACTCACGCACGTAAAAGATCCCGCTTCATTCATTCATCGCAAAGAGTGGGGTGTTTAACCCGGTGAAGTGGTCCTACCTAGTACATCCAAATGGAACCCAACGAAGACCAGTTCGTGCACCTGAATATGGGCTTTCCAGCCATCTTCTCTGATGGAAATGAAAGAAACAAGAAAGTTATCTTTTTTTTTTGGAGCAGCGAGTTGAGAATTTAGTGTGATTATTATCACTCTTACTATCTCTTCATTTTTTTGTGCTGCTATAGTAACCGGATTAAATTCCACTTCCAATGATGTGGTAACAATACAATTATCACGGTGTCATCAAGTCGAGATCAAATGCAAGGAAGTTTAAAATGATATAGTTCATATTTGTTGAATGAGTCTAACTCCCCTGCATGACAGTACCATCCACGTCTGGAAGGAGATGAAAAAAAAAATCGTTCGTGAATTGATATCAATCAATTATGTCAAATTTGGAATATTTCTCTGACAAATTAGACTCTTTACTTATCTCAACATCTATCAATTCTAGCGGCAACGAAAAATAAAATGGCTCTTACTAGCAACTCGATATTCATAATGAATCGCACAAACTTTATTGTTGGCTGCAAAATGTTGACAGACCACATATCATTATTATGCACAGAACGAGCTGAGTTACAAATCGATTCGTAAATATTAGTACCTGGTGTATGACATTCTCCGTCGGGTTACAGTTTCATTCACGTCACGAAAACAGCAACAACTGAAAGTTCTCTTCTTCAATCGCTTCGTTCCTCTCCTCCCCCCCCCCCCCCTTGAAATTCCTGTTTTTGTTTGTTCCATTCAGGCAATTTATAGCACAGACTCAATAGTGAAATTAATGAATTTATTCCGGCCTCCATTCGCAAAGGATGAACAAGGATTAATGCGTCTCACAGTGTCTTTTCCCCTCCTTCCTCTTTCGTTGCAATTGCAAGGACTTATGAGCAACGGCGGGTTTCCATGACATTCATATCTATCAGAACTTCGCAACCTCCTTTTTCTTTGCTCCCTCTTTTCCAACACCAACGTCTGAAAAGGGGAGAAAGCGGACTCGGTTGGAAATTGCAGCCCAGACCTTATGCTTTCTTCTCAAAGGTTTGATGTTGTTTCATATTAACAGGAGGCTATCACGTAAAACTGTTATTGATTTACTCGACAAGAATGACAAGCCTCGTCTGCGAATCAAGCTTATTTGCGAGGCCAAAGACATTTCTAGAAGTTGATGACAAGAGATGAAAATTTTTGCTTGAAAAAGGAAACAAACAAACTGCCAGTACCTTCTTTCAGGCCCCGTAAAAGAACGACGAGTTTGCGACAATTCATCTTCGTTCGGATTCCTCACGGATTAAAGAGATTTCGCCAAAAACATAGGGGCCAAGGGATGATTTGGGGGCTCTTTTTTTCACCGGAAGGCTCACAGGTTGTGACTGCATACACCACATACTATGGGAATCATTATGAAACGCATTGAGATGAACATAAAAGCGAAAGCGACACACACAGACATTTCAGTGATGTCGCCTCAGGGAGAGCTTCGGGAAATAGGTTTTTAAATTTCAAAACGTATAGATAGCCTCTGCCAATATTGAGTCTAATTGTGATAGATACGGGTGCCTATGTAGCGCCGGGGACCTCAATTCCTCGTCGTAAAATAGCCAAGGGGATAACGAAAGTCGCCCTTGGGTCCGACCGAAGTCGCCAAAGCATTTCGATGTGAGGGAGAGAATCGTTAACTATTACAGCAGCCATGTCTCCTATGGTAGATGAAATAGCATGTGTCAGAAAGCATTTATGCCGGCAGGCATATAACTGTCATATGTGTTTATGTGAGACGGTGTTTGTTTGTGTGTGAGTTTGTCGATCTGTTTGTTTTCGTAGCTATATGAAAAGAGAGATCGAGTGCGTGAGAGATAGATAGATAGATAGATAGATAGATAGATAGATAGATAGATAGATAGATAGATAGATAGATAGATAGATAGGTTGGTAGGTAGACAGAGAAAGGGAGAGAGAGAAGGGTGGGAGAGAAAATATAGAACAGTGTCCTGTGATGTACAATATATTTTCCAAGGTTTCCTACTAAAATACGGATGTATTTATTGACTAAACATTTTATCCAACATCATCTTGCGAATTTGTGAATTCATCGAAGTGAGCTATAACCATACAGACGGGTATACATTAAAGAAAGAGAGAGAGAAAAAAAGAAACAAACAAAAAGCTCAGTTAGACACAACTGGAAAACCCGGACTTAATCGTATGATAAACTTCAAAACAAAGTCTGAACGACATGAAACTTATATGTATCATCCATATATAAATCCATATTTTGACCAATATGTGGCTATTTTCGAAGATCTCCCTTTCTTCTCTACGTTTCAAAGAATGTATAAGTTTGCTTGAATCTCCCCTTTTTTTTTCTTTCTTTTCTTTCTTTTTGCAACACCTTACGTTCGGTAAACGGGACAATCACTTGCCATTATTTCCCCTCATCCATGTACTCCATGTTTCATGTCCTCCCACCATTGCCCACCATTATGCCAACATCTTGCCTAAGGCCATGCAGATATCGTTTCCTTTCATGTGTGTTAGTGTTGTTAAAAAAACAAACAAACAAACAAACAAGGAAACGAATAAACAATCATTATGATAACTTTGATGCTGACAATCCTTGCTATAATCATAAAGTGATGACGATGATGATGATGATTTCTTCAAATGCATCAACACAAAGAAAAAAATGCCAGGGATTAGCTTATGGAATCACCTTCTTCCAACGTAACAATCAGCAGTACACCCGCCATTTTATTACATTCTTAAATAAATACCAAATTTGACAACAACTGTAGCATGGGTCTTGGCTCTCTTCCCCCACTCAATTGTTTATATATATATATATATATATATATATATATATATATATATATATATATATATATATATATATATATATACTGTTGCAGCTTTTGTAATGCCAATGTCAACAAATAACCACCATTATGCATCAATAGAATGTTGTATATTAAACTATTTTGTCCCTCAAATTTCGATCTATCACAAACCACGCAACTGACGACTGATGTGACGCAACTCCCCCCCCCCAAAAAAAAATACAACAAACAAATGAATACAACAGTAGCCGCAACAACTAGCAAACAGTTAATGTTCGAGGGTGTTTTAATGGCGCTGCTTGCTCTGAGAGTCATGCGGCTCTAAAGGGTCAAAGTAAAGGATCTTCATCAAGTGGTTGACCACTTCAGTTTGCGTGCGCGCATGCATTAAACCTTTGGAAAAAAAAAAAGCTTTATAACCGCTAAATTCAACTATTTTGGACAGGGATTTGAATCACACTATTAGTATACTTAACCCTTCACCTAACTGGCACGGTACCTCATGTCAGGCACTACAGATCTGCTCGGTTTGCACGCTGTATTGTTTTTTGTTTTTTTTTCTATATTAATGTCTATTTCAGCCGGGCGAGGGGTGGGGTTCAGCATGTATAAAAATATTTAATTCATACAAGCAAGACAAGAAGGCGAGAAGATGTATGTTTTGGTTGGTTGGTTAGTTGATCGGTTGGTTGGTATTTATTTCTTTTTTTTGGGGGGGGGTGGGTTCTGCTCTTCTTGTCTATTCTTAGAATTTTCCCCAATTTCTGATTCTCAGCTTTCGATATTTCTTCCGAACACATCGATTGAATTGACTCATAGAGCTACATTTATTTTGCCTGGAGTACGCAAGGCATGGAAGGTGCACTATCTAGTCACTGTATATTCATGAAATGACCGACTCCATTGCTATTAAAGATCATGTATTTGGTTAACCTATAAACAGTTGTGATATACGATAATGGCATTTCACAAGAGAAAAAGAGAAATGTTGAATTCATAACACATATGGGATCGTCACGCCAGTTGATGTCAAGTATATCTGGACGTCCTTGATTTGCGTAGAATATGTTTACAAATTAAGAACACTTGGTGCAGCTTTCGCGAAAAAGCATCTATACAGGGTGGCCCAAAAAGAACGGAACGCCTAAGATCTTTAATTTCAGCAATACTGTTGCAAATATGTCATCATGTTCCATACTATTAGAAAGGTCATTCTTTTTTCAATAGAATGACACCAAACTTTTTAATTTCAGTTAATGCGTTACGATTTTAGGCCCATTTTTGTAAACCCTTGCAATTTTCAAAATGTAATCATTTTGCACTCTCAGAGGTACAGAAACCAGTGAGAATTCGGCTTACCGTAGAACCAGTAGCGTTCACAATGTGCAGAATGTGGGGCGGACAGTGTTATTGTCGTCAGGTCGTCTCATTCACAATGGTAACGGACAATGACAGTCACATTCCACACATTGTGAACATTACTGGTTCTATGGCAAGCCGAATTCTCGCTGATTTCGGTATCTCTGAGAGTGCAAAATGAGCACATTTTGAAAATTGCAAGGGTTGACAAAAATGGTCCTAAAACCATAATGCATTAACCAAGATTAAAGAACTTGGTGTCATTCTTTTGGAAAAAGAATGACCTTTCCAATAGTATACAAAATAATGACATATTAGGAACAATATTGCCAAAATTAAAAATCTTAGGCGTTCCGTTCTTTTTGGGCCACCCTGTATAGGCCCTACCTATAATATCTGGTTTTAGGGCGTGGACAAAGCATTTGAGCCTTATCTCTCACTCACTGGTGCGAGTCCGAGAAATTCTATGGCAGTTTCAAGATTCAGGATTTCAAGGATTTTATCAGTTCAGCGTTATCATCTTTGGACATGGGGGGGGGGGGGGGGAGGAGGAAAGGACTTTCTTCCAACACCATAAAAAGCTAGCAACCTGGACGTGTTGCTGCGTGACAGCGCTGTGTGTTTTCAGAAACTGAATTGCAGAAGCTCTTAACGTCACGCCTCCGTTTGTTGCATACAGGGAGAAGATAATAATAGCAATCATGCTCCAATTTAGAAAATATTTGTCCCTTACTCCCAAGAGAGAGTCGAGTGTTCAGGAAAGAAAGGGTGCAAGAAAAAAATGCCGTGTAATACCGACGTAATACTATTCCAATTTCCACCCAAAATGACATGTTGAAGACCATTGCATCCTGAAGAGCAGAAGAGCAAAATTTTATCCACCCTCGATATTTCCCATGAGGAAAAAAACAAAACAAACAAACAAACAAACAAATACATCAGTTTAAATTTTAGAAGTTGTTGTGTATGTAATCAAGACACACACACACACACACACACACACGCACACACACACACACACACACACACTTACAAAATGGTTTATGAAGGAAAATACAGCGGGAAATACACTGGAAAAAAGCCCACGAAAGATTTTTATACGGTATATACAACTCTGGTTTTCGAGTAAAATCAATAGTGCTCCATGTATGCATAATCGGAACCTATTCAAACTTTTTCAGGGCATGTTTCCCCTCCTGTCTTTTTACGTTAGCAAACACAAATAAATGACTTGCTTCTACATTCTTCATTTATTTTCATCCTTCCTCGTGTGGCTCCGTACGCTACCGAGTGCCAGTGCAATTCGAGGGCAGACATTTAGCAGGATCATATAGGATCATAAGATCCTCCATTCATTCCTTTTGAATATTTCCTTACCCGCTATCAATGGCTGAGTGATGGATATCAGTCTCCCGCAGAAAGCTGCCACATCCGCGGAGGTATCTTTGCGAACACAAGAAACGGTGTAGATTAATGGTTTCCCGGGGCAACGGTGTCATGACCGGCCATGGAGCGTAGGGATTCGATTCACAAGACTGGTTAATGAGAGGCAATCTTGGTTTTGATAATGAGCATGAGGAGAAAGTAAAAAATAAAGCTCCGCTGTTAGTCCAACGAGTGAGCTTGTTTTGCATGTTGCCTATAGCAAACGTTATCAAAATGGCAAGGTTCACCACCAAAAAGAATTGCCATGACGTCACTGCCTACGTATTGGACTTAAATTATGTGTAGGAGAATCCATACTCCAGTCGGTACAAACAATCTTTTTTAACACTGAATAGCCTTGTTTATTTGAACAAGTCCATTGCAGACTCGGACCATGAAGAGAAAGTTATTTCGAATAATGTTGTCGATAATGATCAAATCAGCAAAATATTTACAACCCTTGGAAATGTCAATCATTCAGGTATTCCTTCAGAAATCAATCAACAATGTAGTTGAATCAGCCCGCAATTTCTATGTAGTAAAGTCATAAGACGTATAGATGCCACTTCGTTTTTCATCGTCACATATTTCACCTCCACCCTTCTCGATCTTCGTCTATCCTTTTGCTTACATTTTACGTTTGCAGCTCACTACTATTTAAAGATGTCCTTCATGCCGTCCTGTTTGTAACTCTGTACATCACATCAATGATCCACGCCTATACCTGGCTAATTCAATTACATGAATAAGAATCTTGAGATGAAATGAAACTTAATTGATTGCTTATATACGAGAACCCGATGGACGCTGCACAAAACCCATGAGGATTTTGAAATCTAATTGGAGAGGAGTTATAGCAGTATAGGGTGATCGAAGGGGCCATCAAAATAATCTTTTGGTCACTTGACTCAAAGTAATCTTTTGGTCTCTGACTCAATGTAATCTTTTGGTCACTTGACTCAAAGTAATCTTTTGGTCTCTGACTCAATGTAATATTTTGACCACTTGACTCAAAGGAATTTTTTGGTCACCCAACTCAAAGTAATCTTTTGGTCACTTAACTCAAAGTAGTCTTTTGGTCACATGATTCTAAATAGTCTTTGGTCACCTGACTGGTTCGATTCACTACCAATGTTTTTGAATGGATATGTGGGTGGTGTTTTTCTCGATTTTTTTTTTTCATGAAATAATTGACCACTTCAGGAGAATGACTTCAAATACGTTGTTCAAAAATACTAATGATAACACATATACAGTCAAAAATGCCGAAGTGGCCACGTGTCTATGGCAGCCACTAGCATCGTCCCCCTCAAGTGACCGCTGCAGACAGGTTTGACTGTATGCAGATCGAGTGTCTGAAAAGCGACATGACGTACGCGATTTTGCGACATCTTCGACTGACTTCAAAGGTTGCGTAATCAAGTCAGAGAATATTCTGTGAGGGCGCGATAAACCTGTGGATGCGGTAACTCCCCCACATTAAAGGGAAGGTACAGTATTGGTGGAGATGAGAATTGGGCTTTTAACTTTTTGCGAGATACCAAGAAAACACTTATGAAATATTACAGAGCATACCATTCTAAGAGGAATTTAAAGTTTATTTGATGAAAATCGGGTTTGGAATGACTGAAACATCAAAAAGCAAAGTAAAACAAAGCGATCGTAAAAAGTGTGGGTCCCATACCTATTAGAATCGCTCTGCTTTGGATATCTCAGCCATTTGTTTCATCGAATAAATGTTGAATTCCTCGTGGAATTACATGCTCTTTCATATTTCATAGGAGGTTTCTCATTATCTCACCAAAAAATGTTAGAAACCTGAAATTAGGTCTCAACCAAAACTATACAATCCCTTTAAAATTTCAAAAGCGTTATTGTCTTTGTCTGACCGCTGCCATCTATTGTGGTGTTTGTTTGTGTTGCTCTCCAGCCCTTAACTGTCCGTATTAATTTGTTGATCACCGACGAAAGTCGATATTCATAAACTCCATGCAAGAGTTAGACGATATAAAATGAAAACGACATAACTTGAAAAGCAGAGAATAAGTGCAGTAACAAGAAGAACGATAATGTTCTTCAAGATAAGTGCTGGATGTAAAGGAAATTTTGAAATGCTGCTGACCAACCTTTTCCAAATCATATTTTGCTATTTATGCGTATATGCATGTGGCTGCCTCTTTTTTGTATTGTTTTCCTCTTACAAGCTTTTGATTCAATTTTTTTGAGTGTGTGTGTGATTTCCCTCGAGTATTTTGTCTTCAGGATTTTGCAATTTTGCATCTCATGCAAAGTTAACGAAATGAAATTGACGGTCTGCCCCATGCTGTTCAATAATCATTTTTGCAAAATGGCCATGCCCAGTCGTAGATGATAATGAAATCATACAGGCATTCTTATTTTGCAACATCGAAACAACCTGAGGAGTCAACTCACGAACGTAGAAATTATTACATGTCATTCTATATGTGGGTATAAAGCAAAGTCGGCAGGACGTACACGGGACACCAAGGGCGATATCCCATATCTGCGTATGTATGACGAGCTCGTATAATTGAATGCAGTCGCCAACGGTTTCTCTGCGTCACAATATTCCTAATTTTTGCATTTTGCAATTCACACCGTCCTTGTCGTGGGGTACCGGTTACTAGTAAACTGTTTTCTTTCTTTGGTGATGATGAAGATAACAGCAAAAGATAATATGGCAATAATAATCATCATCCTCACAAATGTTTAATTACCCCTTATATGCTACTAATGGTACGAATTACAGATAGGAAAGGGTCTGCGTAACGGGGGGGGGGGGGGGAGGTGGGTCTACACCCCCAACATATCTTGATCTAAAAACTAACAAAATTAAATAACCAACGGGAGAACAAAAACAAAAAAGGGGGAAAAAGAGAAACCCTGCAAGAAACCCCACAACTTCAAAGTTTGTGTGTTTGTGTTTGCTTGTGTGTATGTGTATGTGTGTGTGTGTGTGTGTGTGTGTGTGTGTGTGTGTGTGTGTGTGTGTGTGTGTGTGTGTGTGTGTGTGTGTGTGTGTGTGTGTGTGTGTGTGTGTGTGTGTGTGTGTGTGTGTGTGTGTCGGGGTTGGGGTAGCTGGGGAATAGTGTAGAGGGGAAGGGGGAGATGGAGGGGCTTGAACGAGAATTGACCCTTGACCCAACCAACCGAGGGTGGCAGTGTGAGGGTGCGTTTATACAAATTTTCTGTGGCAGAATCAAGATTCTAAATGCGTTTGAGGCATTTACGGGCGATAGATAAACGCAGCCGTGTTTTAAAACGCGTTTAAGGACGAAGATTTGAAACGCCATTCAATGGGCGGTTTGAACGCGTTTGAAACCACGATCCCCTTTCTGCTAGAAGATGAATGCAATGCCGAGTTCTCAACACTTTTTAAAAGGTGTTGTCCCCGTTCGATTCCCGTAACATTCCCAAACAAGCTACCTTCACACAATGTGCTCATCCTCATTCAGGTATACCGGCAATGCTTGGACATACGATGGCAAGGATCTTTGGTTAAACAATGCAAATAATGATTATAAAAAATAACAAGAAGTCATTCTGAGCATTTTAACATCTTGACTCGCGCGAATGCATGCGTCATGCAGCACACGAGGGCAATGACGAGACAGTATGCTGACTGATGGCCTGAAGCTTGATTACACTAAATCTAAGTGATTCATTACGTGCACAGTTGTGAAGACAGGATTGATTTTGCAATTTCACAAAATGGCGTCTACGGGACGTCACGGTTCAATGATTACGAAGAGTATTCCTGGCCATTGACGGCAAAGCAAGGCTGAAATTTCACCTCGATGAGATACTTTGATTTTGGAGATCAATACGCGGCCATAGAATTCATTCGAAAAATCGATAAAGAAAATTCTGACGAAACAAGAGGCAATCTGCACATGTAATTGATAGTGGTCCTATCTACCAAGGGAAGCCTTTCAGTGTTTACAATTATCTCCTAGAGGGCGCTGTTGCAGCATTGCTGGTTCCCATATTACAACAGTCTCTAGTTTTGCTAGGTTATCATATTACAACTGTCTCTAGTTTAAAGGGACAATGTAGGTAAAACATCTTGTCGATATAGGGCAATTAGTCAATTAGTTGTAATATAGATAACTCGACACAAACATATCACCAGTTCAAAAAAACAAAAAAACAAAATGCGCAGAAACCCGCTGCATGCTATAAGAATTAGAACCAGTACTAACTGTCGGGAGGAAGCTCGGTGGTCTATAGGATGAGACACCTGTCCGGTGCTCAGGGGGTCGTATGTTCGAACCCTGTGCGGAATCCCGAGGCTGTGGCGAGTATGTATGCCCATAATTTCTTATACCATGCCTACTACTAAAACACTGATCAATTTAGTGCTTATTTACGTCGATATAGGGCAATTTACTTGCAATATAAACAACTCGACGCAAGAATTTCCTCAATTTGAAAAACGTTCCAAGGACAAAAGCACTTGGTAACATTCGAACCAAAAACCTTCTGACAACAATCCCGAGCCTTATCCACTGAACTAGAGCCAAGAGATAAAAAAAAATGATAATGTGAATAGAGATTGAATGCATTATGCGCATCATATAAAATTCATGACATTGTATTATGTGTTACAGTAGAACGATAATACGAGTATTTAGCTGTGTCTCGAAAGGATACACATTGCACAATATTACTACATGCGCTCATCATTCTGCTCATACAGAAAAGAAATCAGCAAAGAGAAAAATTAAGAATTGATTGAGATGTTTACTATCGCTTTTTGAAATTAATATCGACTGATCAAAACAAACTAACAAAGTGAGAAGAAACTGAAGAGATATGACCGACAACAATTATTCTGAAATGATATTGATGGGACGATTAGGACGAAGCAATTGATCGATACTGTTATGAAATTGTATGACGTCATCCGAGTTGGGCGAAGAAAAAACAGCAGTCAATCATAATGTCGGCTAATACACCAGAGTGTTGTTTTCAATCAGAATGAAATAAATGAAAGGCTGCCACGAGTTTCAATGAAGTACTAAAAAAAAAATACGCAGTGTGAACTGAGAGCTAGATCATATCACATTACGTCTTGCCCATCGAGTTGCAGGTTGAGTTCGGGAGGAATCTGAATGGGTTTGACAGTAGTACTTGATGGGAAATGAAACGGACTCCCAGTTCGATTTCACTCAACATCAGAAGTCCTTTTTCCTGTATCTGACTATCTTTGTCTCTTCTGACTTCCCCCACCCTCTTCCCCTCTCCTCTCCCTCCTCTCCTCTCCCTCTCTCTCAACCCCCCCCCCCCCTCGTTTGCTCCCAGTATTATATTCTCTTTGTGTATCACTTTTCATCTCTTGCAAAGGGTGAAAAAAAAAGTTTTACAGCTCATTAAAGCAGAGTGTGTGTATGCTCTTTTACACAGTCGTATCATTTACACACGATTAGCGTCCAGGTATATAGGGTCTGTGTTTCCATGACTGCAAACAACAAACACACGTACATCCACATGCAATGCCATACGTACAAGTTTTTTACGCACACCCAGTCGCTGGGGAGAATCTAATCAGAATTACTCTTCTGCGGTACGCCCCCATCGCCCGCAGATCATTACGCACAATTTCACGCAATGCCCTTGTGATTACTGGGGGAAGGGAAAACAGCGAAGTGAAAACCGCAGATACGCAGATTGATTTAAAACCAAGAGGGATGTTGATAAAGATGTATTATAAGCGTAGTCAGTCTTGAAAGAAAAATGGCCCTTATGATCAACAGTTTATAGACGTAATGAAAGCAAGGGTTCATCTCCTATTACCACGATTACAGTCAGCGTTCCTTCGTTTTCTTACTGCTAATTTTTCTTTCTCCGGTCATTATACACTGATAAATCTGATTGCCCCGCAGAGGTCATGATCCGTGTGACAAAGGACAATACACTCATATCAATCGAAGATGTGCTTTCAAAAACGTTGTAAAAGGTGATAAAAAAAAGAAGATTCGATAGACTGTTAACAACCGAAAGGTTGGATAGAATTATAATGGATGACAATACATGGTGCATACATACATGGTGCATAATTTCTTGAATTATATGAAAAAAGTCAATGTTTCTCAATCTATTTGTATCTGCCACATAATTTCAAGACGTATCGTCATCCTCTTTTATTCTACAGCAAACAAGAAGGAACTAAATGAGACTTTATAAGATTAGAAATTTCAATATGGGATTTAAAGGACACAAAAATTTAACAGTGCATGGCTGCCGATGTTCTCGTACCACATACAATGACGCACAGAGTATTCGGTTCAGGAGATAATCTTTGCCTGTATATCGCTACATTATGGCGCGAGAATTAGGCTTATGTCGGGAAAACGTCGTCATGGTCGCAAGGAATGTTTAGGTCGACGCAAGCTGGCGTAAAACAAAGTCATACACGTCGATCTGGCTTCCTTCCCTGCGCCATTTTCTGTCACGCAAGGTGTGACGAGTGTTGCGTCTTCAACTCTTTGTGCACTTTGAATATACCGACTGGCGCAGAAAACCCCGTAGCAATAGACACACTGTCCAAAGTCCATGGCATAGAAAGGGTTAAAGAACGACCGATGCTTACCTCATGTGCTCGTGCGTCAATGAAATTGCATAAATTGTAAAAATGATCAGGAAAAGAGTCGTTGAATACATTGAGCTTGCGATGACCACAAGTTTTAGATACGCACAATAAAAATGAACTGCACTTCAAATTAAGGAACTGATGACGTCTGTATATAACACATGTAATTTGCAAAGACTGAAAGAAATCAAAATCTATTATGATGACCATTTTTTTTTTTACTCTTTCCTGGTGATTTCTTCAAACACATAAGTCTGTCACTCTTTTCATAGTCTTGAGATTAAATTCTGACACTGTTGATGGGTCGAGATGAAATCTTTATTGAAATTGGCAGCGAAATCCCCTAAGACGCCGTCAGATCACATCGATGCGTTCTGAGCGAGGGTCCAACATGATAACCCTTGTGCTATTTCTGTCATGATCACTTTCCGCATTGTTCTAAATTCTTAGATTTGGTGATCGTGACGCATAGATACTTTCCGTATGCAGTTCATAGTATTAACATTGATAATACTAGAGTGATGTGAGGCATCTGAGATGCCTCTTACTGTTTTTGTGCGTGTAGTGGAGAACATTCGGCTGTCATAAAGCACCTGTTTCTGTATTTGCCATGTTATCACGCACAACCCCGAGTAGCTACTGCTGTAGTGTGCGGCTCACGAGGCACAAGATTCTATTGAAGCGAAAATGCGTTAATGACAATACTTCATCCAGACAGGTCATGTCTAACTTCGCAAGGACACGCAAATACACACACACACACACACACACACACGCGCACACACACACACACACACACACACACACACACACACACACATCACTCAGTGTTATAATAATCACACACATTAAACTGTCATTTTTAATGCTTTCTGTGTATTTCTGTCACAGCTTTTGTAATATCCCCACCTCCTTCCTTCTCTCTCTCTCCTACTTTCATTAATTTATTGATCTCGTCTCTCTTTGATCTTTCTCGAATGTTGTTGTGGAGCAAAAACAGGCGTCTTCGAAATCCTCACTGTTTGTTATATATCTATTGATAATCAGATATCATGCCCCCGGCTTTCTTTTTTTTTTTTCTTCTTTTTTTTTTCTATTCTCGCACTGCTTAGGCGCTCGCTATGGTCTCATTATTCAAATTACCCTTGGGCTTGGGAGATACTGTAATAATCAACCAGTGTGGACGTAAAATAGCAACTTACTCACGCTGATGTCAGTTCGCGTGTTGTAATAATTTACGGACGATATTGATACTGCGCAGCCGAAGACATGAATCCGAAGTAATTTTGACACCGGGTTATATTCACTGAAACTTGTATTTAAAAAAAAAAAGACACTCACAAACATGCCGTAATTTTGTATTATTATATATACGTATGAAGATTCCTTACTGCAATATTCAACACAAATTTATGTTCCCGAGAGTAAAAAAGGGCAAAAAGATTATTAAGTTTGTGTTACCTCAAATCCCTACCTGCTTACCTCTTTTCTGATGTTCTTATCATTTATGAAGCAATGCAAAATATTTATAGGAAAATCAACAAAATGGATGCTCTGCAATGCGTATACAGTAGGTTATACTCTCGGCGCATATTTACACACCTTTAGTCGAAGAAGTATGTGTTTGTGTGAATATAATTTTGCATTATCTAAACAAATAAATCATGTAAATGGTTGAAATGATAATAGATAGGATAAATGATATGGAGGACCAACAAAATTAAGATCATTATCATTACTTTTATTGATGTTGTTGCTATTATAATCAAAATCAATATTATTATTGACACACTATCTATCGTTGGGATTTTTCTTCAACGGAGGTAGCGGTGTCGCTCAACAGCCACTCCTGGACGTTGATAGCGTTTTTGGTATCTTAGCAACTAATCATTCATCGAACATCAAACATTTTCGCAGTTGTTTTCTAGAACCTAGTCTTAGTAATGAGTTGATATTTGCGTTGAGTCGTCTTTTACCCTTTGACACATTGAACGTGCCAAATTTGCCACCTGTTTCTTAGAGGTAAAGACAACTCAACGCAAATATCAACTGCTGATCTGACTTGAATAGGCTTACCTGTCCCACTCGTCAAAAAGGAAACTAAAGATCTTGAAGGTTTAATGATGTCACATGTTACGCTGAATAGTAATATGAGTTCACATTTAATAGTGTATGTAGTATAACTCGTACTGTGTTCTTTACCAGAAGGCTTCAATCATGTAGTCAACTAGCTGAACGACAGATTGCGATCAAGGGAAGCGATTTGCATAAACAGCGAGGAGAAATGCATTTGAAAAGGCAATTTTCAACTTTCGTCGAGACAACGGCACATTTCTCACGTTCAGGATAAAGCGATTCGTTTGCCAGGCTCATGTGACAAGATGACACCAACAAAGAAAAAAAAAAAGAGATGTCTTTGCCTCGACTCGTAACGACAGGTTTTCTCGTAATTTCACAGGAGAGATGCGTGCGCTCACACACTGACATTACATTTCTGCGCGAACAATGATACCCGCCAAAACGATTTTGACGTTGTTTCAGCTGCAGAATTTAAGTGAAATAAGCCCCTCCGTGCAATGTGATGTTCCGCTCGCCTCCGTATTCATTATAACACGCCGGTATTGCAATATTCATCTCTAGGGTGAAGTTCGTGTAGCGTCTGTAGTACTAAGAATTGCGTCTCAGTTCTCGTAATGCTAAATCAATGCGCGTGAGCAGAGTCTACTTCATAACCAATATCGTAAAAATGTCATGCCGCAGTGTTGCGGGAAAGCAAAGTGCGGGACTTAGTCGATGGTTACGTAAGACTGGAGAAGAAATTAGGCGAAAATTGAGCTTCATGCATGGGCATACAAGAGTTGGATGAGCTGTGGATGTCGTTTAAACGTGCGAGGGTAAAAATTTAGAGAAGTGAGAGTGATGTAGTTCAAAAAGAGGGCGAGAGAAACAGATGAAGAGCATTTCTTTTCTTTGGAGAAAGGAAAGACAATTTTACGTGATAGATACACCTGAAAAACGATCTCCACTAATGCCAATTAAACACCTACATTTGCACATCTGTTCATTTAGAAAGTACATCTGTAAAACACATTTCTCCCCCTTTCTCTCTCCGCGGTTTGTACACAAATGAAAATGTCCAATTGAACAGTTGAACTGAAGATCTGCAACGAGACATCTGGCAAACTTACCCGACCTAGATCAGTGTAATTGTCTCCGCGTAGCACGGGGAAAACACCTTTACATTCCGTTTTTGTTCGAGAACGTGCTACATTCTTTCGGTGGTGATCAAATGACAACTAACAAGGCTTATTGTCACCACTCTTTTCTTTTCCTCTTTTGGACAGACAATAATGTTGATCTATACGTGCACCGTCACAGCAAACTAACAAATGGAATCATTTTCACATAGTACGCTAAACAAAATCAATTTGCTACATTGCTAAACAAGTATTCTGTACTTCACAATATTCTACAATGCATTATGTTGTGACATAATTATTCTCCTCTATTAAGTGTCTCCGAATATAGGCCTACAAGGAGGGTATTGACTATGATTTGGAAAAGCTTAGAAGTGAAGTGCCAAAGGCGAAAGTAAATGAAAAGTGGGTGTTTTGACATTTTGGATAATCTTTTGCCTTGCATGATTTGCAAGACATCACTTGAATCCACATTGTTCACATGCATGACACATGATTCACAGACAGGCGGCAAAGTCTACTCTGATCTCTGTTAAGTGACAAAGACTTGCGTTGATACAGCTGCATACAATTAGCATCACGTCTGAGTAAGCGATTCTTCAAGACAGTACTTTCAACCTTCTCCGGGCAACGTAGCATTCTTGTAATATGAATAGGCACACAGTCTAACAAGTACTAGTAACACCTGTGTAAAAAATATTTAAAAAAACCACACACACTAAAAGGTGTTGTAAGCACACTATACTCAAGTAAACCATAGTTACGACACGCATCAACTGTGTAAAATTATAATCGACTTACCCCGTGGACTAATCAGCTCTTTCAAGATACCGCAGAAAACTCACAAATTGAACTTTAGTCACCTGAGTGAAGTAATAAACAACAACAACGAAAGAATTATTAGCGCTCTCCCTCTCTCTTGTCCGTGAACGAGCGTGGATGAATGACTCGTAAATGCAAACATCAGCAGAAGATGTGAACACAGCGCACACGTGTTACGAAGAAAACTGACGGCTCTTTCCCGCCTCTCACGGGTACGGTACTCGTGCACGCATTCAACGTGTCTCGGATGACTGCATAGGGTCAGGTAGTGTGCGCATACAACGCGCGACTCGTTTTCGTCTCAATCGTTTGTGTTATATTTGACGGGCGGGTAGACGGACGGACAGAGTCGTATTTACGGCTCTGCGGACGGCCAGCGCGCGTATAGTGGGATGGCGGGGCAGTGACCCAGAGTGCGATCCTTTGAAAAATAACGCAGCCACGAAACTAGTCTACACTGCGCAGACTGCGGAAAACATCAAAAACCTGCGAATTCTTTTTTAAATGCTGAAATACTGCTGAAAGCCTTTCTAAAGAAACCGATGATTTCTGTGTGGAGTTATTACAATATTTTGTGGTTTGCATCCTTCTCACCTCTCTTCTTTTTCACTCTTCCTTTCTGTGTGTTTACGACAAAATTGAAAGCTTTCACGCACGACAACTCTTGGCAGGAAACTAAGTTGATCTGTTTTGTTTTGTTTTTTTAATAATCCAGGAACAATAGAACACCTATTTTTAAGGCAATTTTGAAGGAAAATGGTAATTTGCTATTATTAAGACTGCTGTTTCACCATCTGTTCCAATCAATACGTGTAGTAAAAATCCTCAAATTCAACCAGCGCATATACTGGAAAAAAAAAGTTAAATAATGGCCAGTCTTGTGGTGCGTCTATTGGTAGGCCCTATCATAAAATAAGATGTCTTTAGCAGCGCTTTCGTGCATGGCAACAGAGCGTCTTTGTCGATTTCCCTTCGATCACAGGGATTGAATACAGTGCCTGGAGTTAAGTGCGAAGGGCTATTAGACAGTTACGTGACATGTGAACGCAAGGAGCTTTTGTTAGGAGGGGGTCCCATTCCTTCCCCCCCCCCCCCCTCCCTTCCCACTCAGGTGGTCATTCTGTACCGCAAACGCGTTCCCGATTTTTCGGAAAAGAGGAGTATTTTAGGGGCTCAATTCGGGGGAAAAATCCCGAAAAATCGTTAAAATAGGGGGCCTTACAGGAAAACCCTAAAACAGAGTCCCAAACATGGTTAAGGGTTAGTTTCAAACCCACGAAAAAAAAATCCAAATAGGGGTAATGTGGCTTCTTGGAGTTCGTCCTGATTCTATGTGCTTACTTCGCATGTTTTGCTGCAATTCTTCTCGCAGGGAACTACACCTTTTCTGGTGTTTACAGCATGAGAAAGTCTCCAAAGACATTCCTGTCCATGTAAGAGCAGCTGTGGACACTCTTCACCTCGCAACTCTTCCTTTATTTAGGGGGTAATGTTGCTATTTTCCCTTCCAAAAGCCAAAGGGGGTCACAATCCTGACACATTTCCATCCCTAAAGGGGGTATCTCTCGAGTGCAAGGGGGGGGGGGGTCCCATTACGCCCCGAGGCTTTTTATCATGACTTCGTGAGAATCTGCGAAAGTTGAATGTGAACAATACTGACTTCTTACTATACACTCAGCAATAGGAAGCATCTCTTTCCGTTCACACACGGTGGAATATTCACACTTTTCAAAACCCGTAAAACAGTGCGCGGTATATTATGATCAGTCGTGTATAGAAAACGCCAGTAATAATGGCTAACGGCAGGGTTGGTTTTGTCTCCGTAGAAGGGAGGCCTGAAGGATAGACTACGCTTACTACTTTCAGTGTCGGGCTTTACGTCATTGTAATCGTACAAGCAAGTGTATTTTCTGCCCTATTTGTTATTTTGGTCGTCTTTCTGCACTTAAGAAATGCAGTAATGAGCATACGAAGGCAGCTTTGTATACTTTGTGTGTGTGTGTTTGGAAGCGAGTGGCCTTCTTTTCTTTCTTTCTTTCTTTTTGGAGCGCCGAGTGCTAACCTAGTTGGCAGGGGAAAACATGTCAATTAAAGTATTTTCACTGTCAGAAGATACGCATTACTAAGTGGGCAATATTTATACAGACGGGGAGGATACCCCTTGATATACAACATAATTATAGTACAAAGCTGTACGTGTTTTTATTATCGTTATCTTGATAGCAGTCTCGAAAACGTTACGTTTCACATGGACCTGCACTAATCAACCTCATTTTAACACAGCTGACATTTTATACTGATTGGAACACCATTCCGAGCTGTTTAGTTTAATTTCTTTGTTTATTCTTTCTTATTGAATTGTTTGTTCGTGTTGATACCCACTCACAATGATGACCTATAGACCAACTTTGTAATTATTGCGGCCACCGGGGTAAAAATAAGCTGTTGCAGACAAGACAATACAATAGCTGCCGTCTGCATGAAGTAATAACAAGACCTGCAGATTACATTTGACAAACATGACGGGTGTAATCGAAGAGAGGAAACAAAAATATCTTTGTCAGCGGAAAGTACAGGCAAACTAAACACGTCTGCGAAGATTTTAGTGTAGCTGATAACAAAAAGCATTCATCGCTCCCTCCAGTGTTTTCTCCTGCGATTTCAAGTTACGTAAACAGCGCGGAGTGTGGATAACCCGCGCTACGCGGGTTGTCCGGGCGACTGATAGGCGAAAGTAGCTATATGCACTGCGCGGATTTACGTGATAGAAATGATCAGTATCAATATCCTAGTATAGGGATTGTGGGGGGGGGGGGGGGAGTGGGAGATCATGATAGAGCAGTGAAAAAAGACAAGGTAGATCGCTCATTTTTGTATATTCGATGGGATGTGTTTATTGTCTTTTAGTATAGATTGCCCTGTAGTCACGTCTTGTTGTTGTCGCAGAATCTTTAGGGAAAAAGGAATCTCAATTTGTGATCTTATTTCATTTCAGTTCATTTTTGTTTTCATTTTTTGAAACAATAAACTGTTTTCATGCCATGTTTTCTTTTTTGTAAAAATGTTATGGCACTTTTTGTTCTTATGTCCCATGCATATTATACTTCTTTTATTGTTTGTATTATGCTTTCTATCAGATGTGGAAATGAAATTAAAATGAAATGAATCTTATAACAGATTCAAATCGGCAACGCATATCAGAAGATTGGATTTTGTTTCTCATTTCGGAAAAAAGAGTATAAATTTGATTTGTGCATGTGTATGTGTGTCTGTGTGTGTGTCTGTGTGTGTGTAGACTTGGTAAATTTCACCAGTTCTATCTAATTTTTCTCCCATGTAACAGTATACATGGTATAAATATAAGTTATGCATACAGTCGAGGTGGCAAATTAATGATGACAACATTAGACAGAAGGTAATTTCTGCAGAAAAAAAAAATCCTTTGGATTCGATGGGTGTATGATATGAACCAGTATTTCATGCGTTGTGTGTGATGAAATGCATACGTGAAATCTGCAAACCTGTTGCTTAAAAGTCATTGTAGTTTTGTGTCTGAGGTGCTTTAAATAGGACTCAAGACATCGAGGTGTATGTTGCTTAACTCTTCATGTGTCAAACGAATCATGCTGTTCTATGCGATTTGTGCGTATTATATGGTACAAGCGAGTTTGGCAAGCTAAGCGTTAAGGGACAGGTAATTTGGGTGACCGAGTAAAATTATGTATGGAAAACAAAACGTCCGAAGCTTCATTATCACTGTATCTCATAAGCCTAAAAACAAGAAGTCCATAAAGATTTGTAGTCTCCGAGTTTAAAATCTAAATCAAACTAAGCATTACGAAATGAATATTTAAAATAGATGAAAGGCTGATGTCATTGCCTCAAATCTTTCCAGCTGGTTTGCCCCCCCCCCCCAAAAAAAAAATGAATAAACATTTGAAAAAATGATTACTGGGAATATACAAACCATGTTTGGGTAGCTAATTAGATAAACTACAAATTACCATTCTTCTTAGAAATTGTCATCATTAGCATTTTTCTTCAATGGAGAGACGTTATATCTGCTATAAAACAGTTTGCCGTTGTTATTATAATTATTATCATTATTATTATTGTTATTATTATTATTATTATTATTATCATTATTATTATCATTATTATTATTATTATTATTATTATTATTATTATTATTATTATTATTATTATCATCATCATCATCATGATTATTACTACTATTATCATCATCATCATCATCATCACTGTTATTATTATTATTATTATTGTTATTATTATTGTTATTATCTCTAAAAAGGGGGATTTTAAGAATGATATTTGCGTGCTGATCAATGAGAGAGGTTGCCAGTAAGTCATGGTATCATCTCATTTAATTTGCATGTAACATTATGACCAGGTGAATACCACTGATATTATGTGAAACGTGAAAGATTCCAGCTAAAACCCTTTCGCTGCAATTCCAGACTAATAGTTCATCTGAAAATGGGCTGACATTTTGCTGTAAGCCACCTCGAGGAAATTAAATGCACCTATATAACAATGTTGAGGTCTTCCCACGTTCAACATTATTTACAGTGATTAGCAGGTGATTCTGCTGAATACGCCGCCAACTCCAAACAGCTGACAAATTTTGCCTTTTAAGAGTATACTGACGGGCTACGTCAGCACACAGTATGATTTGTACCTCACGATTTGTGCCTCTAATACGGGGTATGGCAACACACGGAATCAAAGAAGAAAACGACACTCTTTATTCAATTTGGCTCGTAACAATGCGTACTCCCAGAAACGAAGCCGCGTACTTGGTTGTCATGACAACGGGATGATTTCCCAGGCAAGATCTCTGGAGGCCGGAGGGGCATAACATCTCTCCCGTTCCCCCTCTCCCTCTTCCCTCTCCCTCTCTCTCCCTCCCCGTTTTTCATGAGTCATTTTTTATGTACATTGATTATCTCAGTCGGCGGGCAGTCTGTTTCCCTCTCTCTCTCTCTCTCTCTCTCTCCCTTTCCCTCCCCCTCTCTCCCCATCCCCCTCTCTTTACTCTTTATTCCTCTCTATCTCTTTGTATCTATCTATCTGTCAATCTATCTATCTATCTATCTATCTATCTATCTATCTATTTATTTATCTATCTATCTATTTATCTAACTATCTATCTATCTATCTATCTATCTATCTATTTATCTGTCTATCTATTTATCTATCTATTTATCTGTCTATCTATCTAACTATCTATCTATCTATCTATCTATTTATCTATCTATCTATCTATTTATCTAACTATCTATCTATCTATCTATTTATCTGTCTATCTATCTATCTATCTATTTATCTATCTATCTATCTATCTATCTATCTATTTATCTGTCTATCTATTTATCTATCTATTTATCTGTCTATCTATTTATCTATCTATTTATCTGTCTATATATATATATATATATATATATATATATATATATATATATATATATATATATATATATATGTATATATCTAGGGTATCAATCTCTGTATGCATGCACCTCATTACACATTATTTATACATCATTTCAATTCTTCTCGTGTTACGAACTTTTTATGGACTCTCTCTCTCTCTCTCTCCCTCTCTCTCTCTCTCTTCATCTTTCTCTTTCTCTCTTTCTGTCTTTGTCGGCTGTTCTCCATATACCAACGAGCCGTCAATAATATATATGTTAATCCATAGATCTGAATGACACCTGAGCCAAATAATCAAGCTCTGATTAAAAGCGAGTCGACAAGACACTGGGGGTGCTTGTTTTGTCATAACCCTCGCCATGCATTTCATATGGAGGTCGATGATTTATGTATAATCATGCCAACTCTGTATCAACTATCCAGTCTCCTCATCATTATTGTCAGACCGTTCCTTATGATTTACTCGTAAGAGATTCTTTCGTGAAATTAGCTGAAGGACACTGACTGCCTGTTGAGATGGATGCTGAAAGCGGTGATGATGCAAGTTTAAAGGTACTAGCCCACATTTGCAAACCCACGAAAATCAAAACTGCATAAAACAGGTCCAATATGACTTCAAGTACAAGTTATAACAGTAACATACCTCACCTGTTGCTCTTTGTCTGTACCATTCGATAAAAGAGAGAAAATCATCGTTTTAAAATCAATTTTCAAACCGGGTCAACCCGACCCAAAATCGAATTACGAGCGCGGGCTATAGCTACGTACATTGTACATGTAACACGTACGTGGACCGGAGCTAGCGAGCGTTATACGCATGCATACGGATTACGGTGCATTTTCATTTATTTTTATGAAAGTAATGGACTAATTGGAACGAAATTTTGCACAGGTGTTACTGCAATCATACCCAAACTCAATGCTAACTATGAGACCAATTGCTGCAGGTTTACAAATGTGGGCCAATACCTTTAAGATTAAAGATACAGTACGATTTCATTAAAATAAAAAAGAAAGCGTTATAAGTTTCAGTCGTTTGTCAGTAAAAAAAAAATAAAAAAAATGAAGGTTTCTTGACACTTTGGAAATATTGCGCACGATTTTATATCAAACTCATGTAGATTTAAGAACATTGAGTGTCATGTCTATAACCACAAAACGATATTCATACACCAGAATTTTTTTAGTCTCTTTCCTTACAGCTGTAATCCCGTTTGCCATAAGTACGAACATATTCTAAGATTATGTATTTTGGTCCATGTACAGATGTGAGAATATATTTTAACGCATTTATTTATACATATTTCAATTCATACAGTGTCATGTATTTTGGATTTAGTTTACATAATATGTATCGTCATACACACACCTTTCATAATAAACACACGTAGAGTCATAATCCAGCGGCGGATAGAGGCGGGGGCGCACCGGGCGTCACCCCCCCCCCCCCCTATTTTTTTTTTTTGGTTAAAACAAAAGAAATAAAAAGCAAAAATGGAGGGGCACATGCCCCCCCCCCCCTTTTTAAGGAATTCCTGGATCCCCCCCCCCCCCCTGTAATCATTATTTATTATGATGTTCATATGCATTGTTACTATTTTTTTTTTCTACTTTTCATTTTGAGTGAGTCCATGCCAGCGTTTGATTTTTATACACGGATACACCGATCTGTCATGAAATTCCGACTGAAGTATGTTCCAGGGTTTGAACTGCTGTTCCAGGGAGATTAAAGTCCCTCGATATTGTCTAAGGACATGCACCGTTCGTCGTCGATTTCTGGTTTTCTTTTTGATCTTTGCTTATGTCGTGTGCTGTTTTTCCAACATTGTTCTGTTCAATGTTTATCCCGGCAAACATGTTTTCTGATGTTGTATGAACAATCGGTCGATTTGAGGTAATGATTTTTCGACGAGAATCACTGATAGAATAGAAATATTTTTTTAGCAACCAAAGTGACGGCATTGATTTACGAAACAGATTTCCGCGGCATTGACCAAATTCCGCCTGAATATACTTCTCCTCAGCTTTTTACATGGGCGGTGAGTTACTACAGTCGGTATCGAGCGCGTCTGCTTCACAATCCAAAGGACCCCGGTTCGATTCCCGAGTCCCACCGAGCAATGTTGTGTGTAATCATAGACCGTCCCCTCTAGTACGAGTCAAAACACTCTGTCCCTCGGATAGGACATAAAATGGAGGTTCCGTGTAGGAGAGAGTCACAACTCATGCACCTAAACGATCCCCCTTCAATATTCATCGCAAAGAGCAAGGTTTTTAACCCGGTGAAGGGAACCCGCCTTAATTCCAACTGCACTCCATGCGATGATGGAACACCAGCTAGCAGCTATTGCAGCTGAATATTTGCTATCAAGCCATCTTCTCAGATGGAAATGAAACAAACAAACAAAAACATGATAGTATAAAAACTCCTCAACTCTGGCACCAGACGTATAGCCCTTTGACAGTCGGTACGTAATGCACGTTGGGCCTCTGCCAAGTTATCGATTCTAGAAACACAAACACTTGATGCGGCATTCGTCTCTGAGCCTCTCAAAACAACCATGTCAATATGACTTTACTTTTGTAGAAAAAAAAACCTGCTTAACTCATAGTGATGACCTAGTTATTAATTTCTTTCTTTTCTGCTCTTGAAAAAGGGGTACAATTGATTTTTTTTTCCCGTCAATCAAGATCGATTAAGGTCGATATACAATGATCAAGTTACCATTTGCAATGAAAAAGAAACTGTGCTATTTTCATTTTTTTTTTCAATCAGTTGTCACCATCTGTTCAAATATATTCACATATTGATGACATATCAGCAAAAGCACATTTTCACCCCAGTGCTTTTATGATCTCTTTCTTTTATTCGAGAAATTATACATTATACTAGTTTAACGAATTACAAAAAAAAAATGAATTTCTCACTTATTCCTATGGAAATGTGTCCATTAGAAAGAATAACAGAATAAGCAAAGAAATCTCCGCGATTGAGTCTTCGAGGCGCGACTTTTCCATTCTAAAAACATTCATTTAGTACTTTTAACAATTTCTTGTGTTCCCATTCACGGCGCATTCCATATTCAGTCATGCCAAAGTGATTTATTCTATGCTGAATTAGGGTACATATGATATCAAATTAGGTACATAATGTGATACACTCATATACTCTTTTCAGAAGGCTTCGGTTGGCACTATGTGATTGCCAACAAAACAAATCAAAATCATTTCACTGCTATCGAGAATACTTTAAATATACATATTTGGGGAATGTGATTAAATCACCGATCAATTATTCAATCACTCGTGACTTTTTTCCCTCACTTGTTCTTCTATAAACAGAAACTCATTCTTTTAAAACAAATCAGTTGCTGAATATCATCTGGTGAGTTTCTCTAAAGTATTTTATTATATTGCATACGCAAACAACCTGTCAGAGACTTATGTTCTACTATACTATGATAGTGTTGGATCGTTTTTGGTGGCTAACTTTCCACATGCGTACGTATAGTAAAGATTAGAATGAATATGTTAATCAAGTTTTGATTTGCTGTCACAAACAAAAGAAACAAACAAAACGTTTCCATTTTAAAGCACTTATTGCAGGAAGTTTAATTGCATGCCAATCATTAGGGAGAATTAATCGAGATAACAACTTTCACAAGAAACATCTTGCCGTAGCGGTTCCCGATATTTGTCCTGTTGTTTCGGACAGCACATCTATCGGGACATCTCGAAACGCCAAGCCTCTCCCCACCCCCTTCCTTTGACGACATTTTCCCGAGCACCAATGACGCACTTGCCCGAGGGGGGAGAAGGTATAAAGGAAGGGAAGGGGAAAGGAGGAGGGGGATTCAGGGATGGGCGAGTAGTCGGACTCTCAGAGCATCTTCCTCTGCCAGCCCTGCTTCTGATGGATACATCGGAATTAAATATTGATGGCGCGTAATTCACTCCATATCGCCGCGTTATCGGATCAATGTATCCTCCCTGTTTGCCCCCACAGCTGAACTAGAAAGGAGAGGAGGGTTGAAGGATTCTGTTCTCCTCTTTATCTCTCCCGCCATTTTCCTTCCCATCCATCATCCAACTAGAGATTGTTATGTTTGTCATTTGAATTAGCAAGAAAAACGATGTTGTACATTTAATGTTTAAGTCAATCATGCAGTTTCCTGTTTGTAATCATTTCCACTGTTAGATTAAAATGTTATTCAAACTTTCTTCAATTTACTTTGCCTTATATATTCTTGAAAATTTTAGAAAAAGGAATGCAGAAATTAAATCAAATCAAGTAAAGAATCATAGGTTATTGTTGTCCTTGTAATCATGAATATGATTACATCACAATCACTATTTCAATTGCTCGCACATCACATTTATCATAAATTTTATCAATATGATTTCTTTCATTCCGTGCTCGTGTTTATAATACTGTTATAGCTCTTAATGACAAGCTTACTCTAATAAATCAATCTCACAAAGACGGCGATTCAGCTACGATCATCAAAAATCGACAAAGCGGATCGTGGCTTGATCGCTTTCTCCATCGTATCTTGAGCGGTTCAGAAGCGCGGAGGGTCGCCACCATCGCCATGGTCGCCACCAAGTTTTGAACATGTCCACAACTTCCGTAGCGAGATCGCCGTGGTTTTAGAGCGTATCACAATCGCCTCATGAGCGCATTAAAAGCGCCACATTCGTAACTCTGACGGCGTATAACCCATGAAAATTACCAAGTTTACAGTATTACGTAACAGGAACAAACCATGAACAATAGAAAGTGACTGAGTGATGCACAGACCAGAAAGGTGGACATGGAGAAAAGCGTATAAAATTCCCTTTTCCACGTACACTCAGCACGAATCTACTCTGTTTATTAAATTGTTTGTTTGTCATACACCATTGTAAGTAAATGAATGTAAATTGAGTTGTAATCTTTTCAAATATATCTTCATAGAATTGGCTCATTGTAGGATATGATTTGTAGTTTGCTCGTAAGCCGGTTCTTTAGTATTATAATATACACATTTTACTTTAATTGAATGGATGACTTAATCAATAACGCAATTTCACATTACTTGTGTGTTCTAGAATGCTAAGATGTAAAGGGTGAAACCATATTCTGCATGTATGTTGGTTTGTCACTGACATCTGACCGAAGAAATTCAATCATTAAACCTATTTTGTACCCCGATCGCTTGAGATCGTATAGCATGAGTCTGGCGTAAACGTATCACTGTCGCTCCGATCCTATCACTGTTGTAGCGAGGTCTTAATAAGCTTATGCTAGGAGTCCACTGGGCCGGCGCCAGTTGGTGCCAGTTCGCGCCAAAGATTATGTGATTGGCGCGTAGTGGCTCGCTGTGGCGCCGAATTAATGTTCGCTCGGAATGTATGTCGCCAAGTGGAATAAACTGGGTGCCATATGGCGTGCGCCAAATGCCACCTGCCTTGCTTCAAAATGGTGCGCCAGTTCGCGCCATTACACGGCTATTTGATTCCAAATTTCACCATGTTGGCGCCATTTGCGCCGATGGACGGCTACATTGCGCCACTTAGTGATTAGTTTGTGCCAAACGGTCGCAAAATTGGTTTAAACTTGCCGCCACTTTGCGCTACTTGCCGCCACTTTGCGCTACTTGCCGACTATATAAATATCGGCCATCGACTACCTGGTTCAGAACCTCCTCAGCTGCTGTATGAACAAATTCTCTACTATTATTTACAATTTCGATATGTCCGAGGCTTTTGATAATGTTGGAGTGATGATACTGCTCCATTAGAAGATCATGAGAGATGCTGAGGTGGCCACTGCCTATCAACTTATGGTGGCCAATCCTGAAAAAGAAGAGCCTCGTAAGAAGAAAAGGAAACACAAGTGGTGGTTTAGACTCATGCTCCACCCTCAGCTGAGGGCCGAACGTGGACAGTACCATACCCTCATGAATGAGCTGAGGGAGAATGACAAGAGGAAGTTCAAGAACTACACCAGGTTGTCCCCAGAGATGTTTGATGAGCTGTTGATCAGGCTTACACTCAATCTGCAGAAGAAGGACACCCACTTCAGGAAGGCCACTCCCCCTGGTCTCAAGTTGTGCGTCTTCCTGCGCCATCTCGCCACTGGGGCCACCTATGCCGAGCTGGGTTACAACTTCCGAGTGGGCAAGGAAACCATCCAGAAGTTTGTCCCTGACGTAGCCAGAGCGATAGCTATGGATGAGTATGCTGCAGAAGTCATCTCCCTCTCCACAACCAATGAAGGCTGGCTTGAGGTTGCAGGTGACTTGAAACCAGATGGAATCTTCCTCGCTGTCTGGGAGCCTTGGATGTAAAGCACATCCGTATTCAGAAGCCCAAGAACTCAGGCAGCCTTTACTTCAACTACAAGCAGTTCTTCTCGGTTGTCCTAATGGCTCTCGTAGATTCAAAGTACCAGTTCGTGTGGATCGATGTGGGTGGGGTTGGCCATCAATCTGATTCCCAGATCTACAACAACAGTGAACTGGGGTGGAATGTCTGGAGCAACATCTTGGACAGGGGGAGCAGGTCTTGG
Source organism: Diadema setosum (assembly GCA_033980235.1). NCBI lineage: Eukaryota > Metazoa > Echinodermata > Echinoidea > Diadematoida > Diadematidae > Diadema > Diadema setosum. The sequence continues at coordinate 5,106,714 of CM067066.1, forward strand.
AGCGGAGCCTCTATCAGCTTGAGCCAGCGCCACCACGCGAATATCTTCATCCTCTTCGTCATCTTTGCTGCTTGCAGGGGGCCTGGAGCTCAATTTGAGCTTCTTGGATTGCAGGGGGTCCTTCTTCTTGGACTGCTCAAGTTTGTCATTCTCCCCCTTGCTACTGCCTTTGTTGCCTTTTGGGGGCATCTTCTTTGAAAATTATGTGAAATATTGTAGAAATTGTGAAGGAAAAACTGCGTCTACAGAGGTGTTATCGAGTCGAATACTGAAAGTTGTGTGAGAAAGTCCTGCGATGCAGTCATGCTTCCATAGGCGGCAAGTGGCGCCGAATGGCGGAAACAAAGTGGTATTTGGCGGAAACCAAGTGGTATTTGGCGCGAAATAGTCACCAATCAGGTGCCGTTTGGCTCGCGCCACTGTTGATTTGGAGCGCTTTGGCGCGGACTATCCGCCTTTGTAGCGCCAAGTGGCGCCACGTGGCGCAAAATCTCATTGGCGCAACGTGGCGCGCGCCATAACATTCCAGTGGATTCCAATAGGCGGATTGTTCGCGACATTTGGTGCCACTTGGTGGACACTTCGCGCTGAAAGTGGCGCGACGAAGATTTCAAACATTTTGAAATTTTCTTGCCGCCAAACTCAATTTTTGCCGCCGTTACGGGCCACCGCGCGCCAGTTGGGAGGCAGTTTGAGCCACTGCACGCCACTAAGCACCTTATTGGCGACACTAGGCGCCACAGCAAATTGCATTGGCGCGAACTGGCGCGAACTGGCGCCGGCCCAGTGGACTCCTAGCATTACGAATATCGCAGTACAGTCGGTTCGATCGAAAAGCAGCGCGTCTCGTCGGCCTGGAAATGCGGCAACAACGTGGCAGAGTCGTATTATCATCGTGGCGCTATCGCCTACAGCGCAGGTTGAGCGTGGAGAAACCGTCAAGCTGACCGTAGTGTAATCGCCTCGGAGGCCAAAATGGAGACGGACGGACACCAAGATTTGTGATGTTTTCACAGATCGCCATGGTCGCCATGGTCGCCTTCCTAGTGAGATGGGGAGCTTACACAGCCTGCGTACCCCCCCCCCCCCCAAAAAAAAAAAGTTCAGACAAAAATAAATGTTAAATTAGCCAAACGTCAATCCCTTCAAGAGAGCAAATTGATGATTAAAACCATAACATTGCAGCATGACTTTTAGTGATAAAGGACTGCCTCCACCTTACTGGTTATAGACGTCGCTCATGGACGTCAAATGTCAAATGAAATGTTTAAGAACGACGTGATCGACGTGATTTAACTATTATACAGTATAAGTGAAAAGTTATTAAGGTATTTTAACACAAATTATTGATGTCGGTTACTTTCAGTGTTCTTACTTTTGTGAATAGTAGATCTTCATGATCGTATATAAAAGCCTACATTGCTAGGTATGTGAACAGCTCTCTTCTGTAAGAGAATACAAGTTATTGAAAGTGATTGAGGTGGCATTGTAGTATATTAGCAACAAAACGAGGGAGTTATGCAGCATAAACAAGACCTTCATTGGCACACAGTTTTGCTCGATAAAGAACGTAGAAACGTTGTGAGAAATCTTGTTTCATCAAAAACTTATGAAAGCACTTCCTGCGATAATTCCTTGGCTACATAATAACTAGGCAATGGTCCTTCCATTGTAGGTTTTCATTATGCGGGATCTCAAAAATTGTTCTTCCTTTTCCAATGGCTGTCCATCCAGTGTTAGTTGTGGTTATTTTGTGGCTTAACATGATATTTATACTTCTCTGAAAAAAGAGAGAGAAAAAAAGACGCACACATGAAGTTAGTCTCCTTAAAATTAAGTGATAACTCATGTCCCGTTGCTTTTGAACCACATAGACACTTCGGGCAAGTCGATGTTGAGATTCGTACGGGCGCTTGATCATCTGAATTGGAATGAAATACATTGTCAAAATGAATACACTAGCAAAATGAATACGTAAATAACCCGGATGGATCGGATACTTTGGAAGCATTATCTATCTATCTCTTTATTTTTTTTTTGGGGGGGGGGGGGTGACGGGGATGGGGTGGGTGGGGGCGTCAAAAAAGCTACGTTTGTGTTTACGTTTGTTCGTGTTTTTTTTTTCTACTGATATCAGCCACTTTTATGGTGAAGTCAACTTCAACTGTTCTTTCCACCTGCTACTTATCCGCAATTCCAGTCTATTAGGTGGAATCCTTCTCGCGCACGTTGCTATCCCAGGGAGTCGGGGCGAATTGAGCCCCGGAGGCAGCACTGGGACAAGCTTTCGAGTTGCCATGGGTGACCGCTGTCATGGTTTGAGATGAGCGTCCGATTTGAATACAATGAGCTTAAGGGAAATATTCCCATCATTCTGGACGTTTAGTCACGTCAGCATCTCATCTTTGGACTGGACGCAGTTTCTCTCAAGAAGCACAGATTGCTCTTCCCCACCATTTTTTTTTTCAGTTGAGGTAATCAGAATCAAGAATTATCAACAGCAACAACGCACTTTTTGAAAAGAGATCCACTCCAACTCTCGACCGCCTTTTCGAAGTTGTGGTAATGGGATCTTCATTTCTTGTTAAACACTTATCATGTGCTTATACTGTGTCCCATTGTTGGGATTCAAATTACTCGGGAACAATGAAACTCGATAATATCTGTTTTCGTCGCTCGTTTGCCATGATTTATATCTTTTTTTCTTTCTTCCTACTAAACCCTTAAATTCGGACTGTCATCTCTTGAAAACAACTAAATAAAGGAAGAGGGGAGAGAAAAGCAGCTAATATCATTGTTTACTGCCTGGGAGTGTCAAAAGAATGAAAGTGGAGGAGGTTCAGCTACGAAGATTGCTTGTCTGATAACAAGTCTTGAGTGCCCGTAAGCATTCATGTTAACAAGGTTTGTTTCCTTTTCTTTGCCTACGATTGGGAGTCCTTTTTCCTTCTTTCTTTTTTTGCGTAATTCCTCAAGGAGTGTGAAATAAAAAAAAAAAACCCTATGAAAACATAATATCCGACTCTGTGGCTAGGTCTACCAACATTACCTTGGTAAGAAGTAAAGTTGTTTGAATAAGGAATTCAGTTCCTTCTTGTCTTCACGCCAGATATGCAATATTTGTATAAATTTAGGGTACCCCCAATAGTATTATACACGAGGAGACTCGTATCCGAAGTACGGAAAATCACATATGATCACTCAGTCATTCACAAATCTTTACTCACCAGCTTACTCAGTCCCATCAGCACATTAGATATTATGATTTGTTGATTGAGCTAGTTCAAATTGATGCACCCACCAGACCCAAAATTAAGAAAATTTCACAATGACGCTCGGTAAAGGTGTATGACAGTTTCCATCCGCGAGAGAGTGATTCAGTTAAGAGGTGCAAACTCGAAATCACGAAATACTGGAAGGAGTGACCACGTCCATGCTGGTAAATTTCTGCAAATTGAGGACAATAACATCTCGTGGGCATCTTTTTCAAAGGGCCTATTGCGTAGTCCAGCTCGTGTCGCATACTTCTTTAATGTCACGTTCTGATAATCTTGAAAGGAAAACTGTTTTTCATGACCCTATAAACCCTATTATGTGACTTTGCGCTTCTTTTTCCTTCACTCAGACTTGAAAATGGAAACTTGTTCACTAAACTGAATGTTTTGAAATCTAATATTTTCATTACCCGTCATATTTGCCCGTGTATTTTGCATTGCATGCATAAACTTATATCATTTATATCATATCATTCATATCATATTCATGGAGGAATATTTCATTTTTTTTCTTTTTCACTTTCCCACAAGGACCCCCCCCCCACACACACACACACACGCACACATAAACAACTCAATGTGGATTAGCTATCGATCTGAGTCGGTTGGCAATGCACCGTTGTCGGGGCATAATCGGGCTCACGGGCCAGCTCGGAAGAACGTTGAGCAGGCTTCTCAACTGAGCAAAGTTAGTGTAGGCCCTTAATACACAAAAATGCCTGTTCGATATTGCCTAACATTGAAAGTATAAAAAAAAAATTACTCCAAATCAAATAATATAAGCAAAAATAAAAATGAAAGCAAGATATTTTACATACAAAAGCAAAGTAAGCCTATTGATGCATCAACAGTCAGTATTAATACATGTTTTTATTTCGATATATTTGTTTTCGAGTAGCATATCGCATTAGAGCATTCGCTATATACCTTACATTATATTTTCATTTCTCATTTCCTTTCTTATTTCTCTTTGATAAGATTTCTCTATGCATTTTTAAAGTCATTTCAACCTTTTTTCAATACAGTTCAAAGTGAAGTCGTTCTTTCGAGTGTGCTGAATAGTGTGTTTACTTTCGGATCGGTAATTCGTCCGTTTTTGCTGCAATTACATGTATGTAGAAGATAGTGAGTTTTGCTCTTTCGCTTTACGCTATTTGTAGTAACTTGTTTGTCTCATAGCCACTGTAGTGGTGGTTTGAGATTTGTTTGCTGAGGTATTTTACCTTGAATAATGATGGCGGTAATGGTTCTGAATGTTTAGAAAAGAACAAAATGATTTGATTAGCGATAGCGATGATAATTACCGATGTGTAAGTACTGAGGTGTAAAAGGTTGCTGCCTTCTTTCCATTTCCCTTTTCACCTGTCACTCTTTTTTTCCTCTTCCCCATCAGTGATAAACAAACAAAACCCTTATATTGCAAAAGAAAAAAAAAAAGAACACAACAACATCTCTACGTCTCTTGTAAACAACTTAATCACCATTTTCATAATAACAAATAAGACAAATTCTAACGACAGCGAACACTTTAACCGACCTTTCTTTCACGAAATACAAAATGCCAGACTTCGGAGTTGAGGGAGGGAGACCTTTTTATAAAAAGAATGCGCCACATTTGCATTCCTTGAGTTGATTCCAAACAGAATGAAAGTATGATCACTTCGTGAACTCACTCTGCAAAGGAACAGCGACGAAATGTCTAGAACCCGGCCTCAAGCACGTCAAGTAAAGGACCCTTGTCATTTTCGCAAACGGCATCATTCCATTCTTATCTATTCATTTATTTATTATTATTTTTTTTTTTACAGGTAAACAAATGTTCAGTTCAGTTCAGTTCAGATCGATTTATTTCTGTATTTTTTTTCAAGGAAATCAAATATTGACAAAAAATGACAACACGTGTATCCGAATACAGAATAGGGAAAAATATTACAATCATAGTGTCATAATCACAATCTTTAAGGTATAAACATCACAATGAGATCAAAGGAATAGAGGATACACTTGTTTCAGAATAAAGAGGACAAAAAATCATGTAATTATAAGAAACAGCAGACTGCGGCATAAAAATAATAACGAACATGATATAATGTGTACTTAATAATGTGAACATGATGTGTACATCTTATTTACATCCATTCATATGACGGTTCACACATTTTATAAACGGGTCCTGTTCGTTATTCCAAAGGTTCGTTATTCCGAAGGTTCGTTAATCCGAAACACACAAATTCCCTATACCTAGAGGTTCGAAAATGAAAAAGGGTTCGTTAATTCGAACGTTTGTGGCGTTATTCCGAAGGTTCGTTATTCTGAAGGTTCGTTAATCCGAAAATGAAATAGGGTTCGCTATTCCAAAGACTCGTTTATCCGAAAATGAAATAGCGTTCGTTATTCCGAAGGTTCGTTGATCCGAAATGAAATATGGTCCGTAACGAACCTTCGGAATAACGTGCTTTGTTTAATTTTCGGATTAACGAACCTTCGGAATAACGAACCTTATTTCCTCTTCGGATTAATGAACCTTCGGAACAACAAACCTTATCACATTTTCGGATTAACGAACCTTTGCAATAACGAATCTTCGGAATAACGAACCTTCGGAATAACGAACCTTCGGGCTAAAGAAATTTCGGAATGACGAACCTTCGGGCTAAAGAACCTTCGGAATAACGAACATTCGGAATAACGAACTGTAACCTTATAAACTATACCATAATACATTGTTACATGCATCATATCTGTATCTCTCTAGTTATGTTAGATATCTTTACATGTACAAAGACAGGGAAAGAGTGAGAGAGAGAGAGAGAGGGGGGGGGGGTGAGGTCAAAACACGACATCTGACTTTCCTGATATTTCAGAAGTCAGCGCCTTCCCTCCCGATCATTGAACCCGCCGGGGTCGACAGCGAGCGCTGCATCGATCCGTGTGTGTTGTGTTTATATCACACGGCCGCTGGATCCGATGAAGATTAGGTCACCGATGTACACTGTGATTGCTGACTGTTGCGGACACGCGACTCCCTAATAATGGAGGGATCAAGATGAGTGATACGTCATAGGAATGAATGACGGGCATACAAATCGAATGCGGAGTGACTGTTGTAGCGAGTAGCCCCCAAAGGGATGGATCTTATAAGCAAATCGTTATCCATATTGTATCATAGTACATCTTTGATGGTGCACCTGTGTATTGTTTCCTTGTAAGTCAACAGCTTGGTGTTTGTAATCATGGGATCCAAAAATCTTTCGTCTAATCCTTACGAATTCAGTTCAGCCTCTCTCACTGAAATCGTCCGACTATCCTACACTGAAGGATTAATTGATTGCAGATATATCATCATTCTTTGAGTTTTTGCTGTTGTTGTCTATACATGCATATGAAAGTATAAGAATGCACCAAAACGTGAAAAATCTTCTTGACATCTATGAAGTAACTATGTTATTCATGGCAATGTAAACAAAAAGTAGGGATGTATTAGGCTGGAATCGTTATAAACGACATGGTTTGTAATGAAAATAATAATTTAAAACATGATAAATTATAGTTGATATGGTGGTCATATCGGTATTTCATGGTTTTCAGTATTACTACACACAGTTAAACCAACGATTGTCGTACAGTATGCACATTTTAATAATTTTGCAACTTTTCCGAGATTTTTTTTTTCTTGGGTCATTACTTTCATTGAGTCAATGAACAGTCTGCAGTGTTTTCTATCACTTTTTCTATATCTTTACCTTTGACAACCGACATCTGTCTTCAAATCAATTGTGCAGTATAGATTCTGTAGCATATAGGAGTGTTTGAACTTATTCAAACTACTCAACTAAAATCAGAACTTCACGAAGAAAATGTTTGAAGTTAAGCTAAGTTCAGTTTTATTTCTAGTCTATTTCTGTTCTTTATTCTAGTTATATTTTCAATTATAATGATATAACAAGCTTCAATATCAGCGGTGGCGTAATATGAATTGTGTGCGTCAATATACGTAATATTATGCAACGCAAATACAAACAAAAAACAGGTTAAAACGTGTATATGAGTTACAAATTGATTGTTGAAAGTAAATACATTTGCTGTAACACATCCTATGCAACATGGCATGATGGATTATCGAGCAAGTGTAACGAATTTTGTGACGAATTTTCACTTCATTTTTGGGGGGCATTTTGTTGGCTTTGCATGTATATATCATTTTCAGCAGAAACCATTACATTACATGGATGAAAATCACCCGGTGATGCATTGTCCTGTATTTCATGTATTTCGTTATCAGCTATAGAAACGCAAGGGTCCATAAAAACATGCAACATGCAGTCGGATAAATATCAAACACAATTTTACATTTCACCATTTAAACGAATAGAAAAATATATATAGAATGGGCTTGAACATCACAACGCACATAATTCATACAATAAAATGTTAAGATGAATAGTTTGGTCAGTTTTGGCACGATGAATGCCATCAGTATCTGTCACCCTGTTTTCCTGATTATAATTTCCATTTAGTTTTGCTTTTTTTTTCACTTCAAGTAGACAAGAGGCTGGATTTGACGTCAAACGCAAATTCAGCATACCGGTATCATGTTGTCGAAATGTATAACTGTGCGCAACACACAGGGGGATTCGATCAGTTCAGGCAGAATCAGAATAATGCGTCCATATCTAATCTCTGAATGGTGGACCCCCCCCCCCCCCCCACTGTATTGTATCACAACGACATATCGTGCCATGAGGTTGAATGAAGTATGAATGAATGAATGCAAGTGTGAGTGTGCGAATGCATGCGCGGATGAATGAATTCGTGAATGGATGAAATAATAGATGCAGGAATGAATACATTATGAACTTAATGCATGGATGAATGCACCCATGCTTGCATGAAGGAATGAAGGAATGAATGAACGAATTAATAAACGAACGAACGAAAGATAATGAATGAATGAACGAATGAAGAAATGAATGAATGAACGAATGGATGAATGAATGAATAACGAATGAATAAATGAATGAAAGGATGAACGAATGAATGCATCAATGAATGCGTCAGTGGATGCTTGAATGACAGCTTGAATAAATTGATGGATGAATGGAAGAATGAATGATTGAAAGGATGAATTAGAGGGCAAATGAATGAATAGACGTAATTACAAATACATAATTATTTTGTTTATATATAATGCAATATGGAGTGCTGGTAGAAATGCTGCGGATTTTCTCTCCATTAAAGTTAGTTTTTAATATCAATTTATCATTTTCCTAAACAATTATACAGTACATTCTATACATATCAATTTGAATACAATTTTGGTCTATGGAATTGATTTACTTGTTATAATGATTGCTAGTGTTAAACATACTGTTGGTATCGGCGCATTAATTTTATGGCTGTCACCTGTATCATTATGTTCTTAAAATTGTGATTTGTAACTTTTGATGTATACCTGCAATTACCTAAATGGGCGATTGACCTGGTTATGTATACTATGTTAAACATTTTCTTGAATAAATAAATGATTCAACAAACAATGGTTTATTTGAACTCGTATGAGTTCATGCAAATGCAGATAATTTCACTGTGATTGCATCCATTTGTAGAAATATATTTTATTAACGATTTCTTCTATCAGTTTCACATCTCTTCTTTCCCTCATCTTCCTTTCTTTGTCTTTGAGATATTTCCCAGCTATATACACGTCTTTTTATTTGAGTGTTATGTGTAATGTAATTGCGAATTCATGTTTTTGTTGTATTCTGTATAAATAGTTCTTGACAGACTACTTGAGGCACGCTAGTAAAATGCCTTAGAGCATGAAATCCTTGTCATTTTATCACAGCTTGTCAGTCCTCCTCGAACTTTCTTCGCTTGTCGATCCCAGATATTGCAAGGAAATTTTGATATGACTTCAATTTGCTTCTTCATATAACGACAGCAACAACAACAACAACAACAAAAAAAAAAATCTTCGTCACTTAAGCCTTCCTTCAAGTCACGAAATTATTAAAGGTATTGTTTACCATTGGGAGCAGTCATGTAAAATGTTCAAGATATTACATTTGATGCATTATGATCTAGGTCAGTTGTATCACAAAACATCTTATCATATAAAAACTTTGCTCTATGTAGTGTAAAGCTAAAAAAAATGTAAGGAGATAACACTATTTTTCTCAATAAAAAAATAACTGTAGATGGTTTATTCTAGAAGCAATTTATATCTATTTGTTCACATTTTGTAAATTTTACAATACTTAAAATTGATTATACCAAGGAGTATGATACCTCCTTGATTATACTGATGAACATTTTTGCATTGATTGTTTCTATTCCTAACTCATATTTTAGAACTATTTTGACGCACTAAAGCTGGGTTTTTGTTTCATCTGCAAATAGTAAATAATGCCTTTAATCATATGCCATGAAACAAAGCTCCTTGCGACCTGGAAACTGTCAGAAAATTAGTGTTGATACAAGCTGACAAACCAAGCACCATTATACAGGTATCACAGTGGTACTGTAATATAGTGCTGACGACCAATCTCCTCTGAGACACTCGCAAAGCATAATGTTAAAAGGAGGAGCAGGCCCTGATTACTTTCCACACATAAAAAGAGAAGATTTTTAATTTTCAGGCCTCTTCATCATGGCTCGTAAATCCCCATTTGTTATACTTTTCATTATACAGTGTCATCGCTAGAGATGTACTTTAAAGTATACATGTCACGACTGTGTTTAGGTTCGCTCACCAGAAATGACTTATAGGTGTATATAAAGATTTTTTTTTTCTATATGGACTTGCTCTAGTTTACGACCAGGGACTGTTCAAGAAGAATTAGTTCCCTACTAATGCTTGCCGTGTAGAGCACTGATACAATCCTCAGTGCATGGGTGAAGCTAATGTGCAATTAAGATTTTTGGGGTGGGATGGAGGGATACTTTTGACCCTTGACCCAAACACGTCTATGAAAGGGCCTGGCACCCTTTATTGACCCTCTCCCCCCCCCCCCCCCCACACACACACACATACACACTAAAAAACTTCGCGGTCCCTGCAAATAACATATTCCATTATCTAGGCAATGCGAAATGGAATATGGGTCCAATGATTTTGCGAGTCGTGATATTATAGGAACTCACACTTATAACTCACCAAAAGGTAGTGAAGTTAACCTCATATTTATAGATCTGGTTGGCACCACGAATATTGACACTCAATTGTAAATTCTATACACGGTAGTATCTCCTTAGTTAGACCATGAAGACAGTGAACATTCGGGGCAGAGCAAATAAAAAAGTTTAATCAAAGCCTCCAGAAATGGCAGCCCTCCGCCAAACAAACACGCAATTAAACTTACGCGCAAACACAAACTATTCACATAGCTGTCACCAGTAGCAAAATGTTGTCTGTTTAAGGATGGGTAATTTGAGGTTAACACAGCAGATCGGAGAAGTCTTCTGTTTTGTTTAATTTTGTTCTGTTTTGTTTTCAGAAGAAAGAAAAAAAAAAAAACTTCGCTGAAATCCGCCACGGTGTCTGGCTTGCACACACAACGGAACTTCATAAAGCACCAAAGCGCTGGATGTGAAGGGTTACCTAAATTTGTTCTGTGCTCGAGTGCAAATCATGGCCCCTGCTAGCCTTGGAGCAACGGGCAGAGTACAGTCACCCGCTTGAACATGAACGAAAGCATTTTGTCGGGAGCATGTGTTACTTTAAAGCGATAGATAGATAGATAGATAGATAGATAGATAGATAGAGATAGACAGATAGATGGATGTATATATAGATAGATTGATTACTTGATGGATAGATAGATAGATAGATAGATAGACAGACAGAAATAGACAGGTATAAGGAGGTAGATAGATAGATGGGTATATATTACAAACTCGATAGTTAAATGGATGGATAGATAGATAGATAGAATGTACAGATAGATAGATTTATCGATAGATAGATGGATAGACAGATAGATGAACAGGTAAATAGATAGATAGAGAGAGGGGAGGGGAATGAGAGGCGCACAGACAGACAAAGACAGAGATAAAGGAAGAAAGGAGATTGTAAAAGGTATTCCCGAGGAAAGCGGACTAACTGTGACAAAGGCCACACAGAACGGAAAGTACAGTATGTCCCCCCCCCCCCCCGAAAAAAATACAATCAGATTTCGCATTGATAACACCCAATATGATTTAACTGTCTAAATGCTACTTCAGATTCTTAAAATATAACATTTTAGCTCTATTTTGCAGAAAACTCCATTCGATTTGGTTAAGCGGTCACAGAGAAATGTTGATTGTTGTAACATGTCATGTGTCTGATACTTCCAAGTTTAGCACTTTCGATGATCTTGTGTGTGAATACAATAGACAGAACTTGGAGAGAAGAGATTCCCGACATCCTCTACAAAATTCCTCATTTCTCTTTGACCACTGAAGCAAATCGAATGGGGTTTTCTGTAAGATGTGGGCAATTAGTTATAGTTTCATACCCTGAATTTGTATTTAGATTGATTCAATATTTTTAAAGATATCATTGCGGAGGGTCCCGTTGTAATTTTTGGGACATACGGTATATACACTGTATAAGCAGAAAGACGGAAACGTAAATTAAAGGAAATTTTGATGACATCTGTGATAAAAAATTATTTGATAAAATATTGAATGGAGAACAGATAGGTGACAGACCAACAGACGACTGAAGAAGAGAGACAACAAGCAAGATAAACAAAAACAATAAAGAATACCCGTACGGGGTTCTTGGAATTTATTCAGTTCAGTTCAGTTCAGTTTACTTCATTTTAGCACGGAAACCTGTTTTCAGCCAATGGCTGTTCTTCAGCTGGTTCGTGCCCGATAAAATCACATATACATCATCATACATTGTACAATAACAAACATAATAACCAAACAAACGAAAAAGGAATACAATACATTGATTAAAATAACCAAAAAATACAAGAAAGTACCAAAGAAAAAAAAAAACGCGAGACGTTTACTCTCTCCCATCCCCGGTCCATTTATAACATAATACTGAATATTCACATGATATGGTATCTTTATCCATCAAATATGTTTCATAAATTAACTCCATTTAAGTCTTACACTTAAACACTCATTTTGAATCCAGCAAATGACTTATTTTTTTGTTATATATATGAAAATTGTACAGGATGTTGATTCACACTTGAACTTTAAAAAATTCTGTCAATATTTTATTAAGCTGATTTCATCTCACACGATGCGAAATGTCATTTTGTTTTCGTGCTTCCCAACTTTAGAATGAGGACCTTTTCAGATTCGATCTTAAGAGCGGAGAACTTGGGAAGCTCTCATCATTGCTGAATTCACGACAGCAATGGAACGATAACATCATCCCTGTTTTTCACATAAGACACTCCACATTGCTGTATAAATAGAATGATGTAGCTCGTGGACGACGCCTTTTTATAAAGTTGTATTTCATTCCGTGATTGAATGATGTTTACCCAGCTTTTCTCTCTCCCTCTCCTTATCCCCACTCCCCCCCCCCCCCCCCCGGTGTGTTTGTTGGAGATGTAATATGCAAACACGTTACATAACCTGTAATCGGTCCACTCACACTCGTACGTTAGACGGTTGGAAGTAAACAAACACGTTAGCATCAATGTCAAACCGGTCATTAACCAATGTTAACTAAGCTAATGCTGCTGTTTGTCTTGCGTTCATATTATGGGGGTTCTTATTTTTTTTTTCTTTCATGTTTGTCACTACAAACAATCCGGGATTAGATCGGGTCAAAGGAGACGAAACGCGCATCTTCTATTCTTCCCGCTAAGGTTGCCGATCGGTAATTCCGTCACGCCAGCTTTTTTCGTGCTATCAGACTCTGTTTCCATGGCAACTGTTGGTGATTCTTCTCCGCACGTCGGCGCATGAAGGGATGGCGAGCTGTCGCGAGCCTCGCCTAGTTATCAATGGCATTTTTGGCAAGAGCAGAGAGGATTTTAGCAGTGATGGGTCGAGGAATGCTAGTGACGCACAGCCAACAACCATGCTCCGACCATTGTTAGAACGTGCCGCCTGGATTTCCACGTGAACTTCACTTTCGATGTTTATGCTCTAATAAGATGGCGCGTGTATGATGTTTCACCGACACGATTTTTCCTGACCGCGTTTTCTCTTACAGACTTGTACACCCCCGAAATCATTATTGGCGCATTTTGTTTCCTATACTGCCCGAAGGCTTACCGGTTTTCTCTGAATGATTCATGTAAATTTCTAAAATCTATTTTTGACATTCATGTATTGCTATGATTGTCACTATACTTCTTGGTTTCTGTGATCACGTTTATTTCACTTTCTTGACTAAAAGTAGGCAAGCAACTGTACAATGATTCAAAAATCAAGTCGTTCGTCTGCCATTTTCAAACTGCTACTTTCTGCCATAGTCACTACGGGCAACATTGCTGTTACTGCCGCCATCATAATGTATTACAACTAATACAATTAGGCTCTAAGTAAAATAGTACCACGTCTACTACTACCATCATCGTATTGCTACGCCTGCTATACTGCTTTTACTGCTACTTTGAAAACCAGCAACATTTGAATATCTGGTTCCATGATATTTGCTGCTGCGACAATTGCTCCCATTAAAAATATATTAAATTCTACCCACAAACATAACCCTAATCTTAAATTAATCCTCACATCAAATAAAACCGAAAACCATGAAAATCCTTTCACAACCCTAACCCTAACCCTACAAGTCCTTGGAGAAAATAAGACGGGAGCTTATTGTCGCAAGAGCAAATGTCGTGTCACCGTGTATCTATACTGTTCGATTCTTTTCTGTGAATGTCAGGGTGGGGTGATGAGGATAGTAATACACGTATCAACAATGTGATCATAGACATTACTGTTAATGATATCGCATAGCCGTTTTTGCTTAAACATCATGTCTTCCACTCGATACATACGCCAACTCCTTACATTACAGTCATACCCATAACAGCTATCTTTTCCTTGTCTGTATCGCGAGCAAGTCAACGCCGGATGACCATCGCTCTTCAAATGACATTTTCCAACAGCACCCTTAACACTGACGTACCAATGACGCGCTCGTGTATCACAAAGCATACCGTTCCCATGGTAACCAACCATCATGCACAGAAGGGTGCCTTTCTACCTCACAACACGTGACATGAAGACAAATGGCATTGCAAAGCAGAGAGCAGGCAACCAGAAAAATGTCCATCATAACGTGTCTTACATATTATTGCAAAGACAAGGAGATATTTATTTTCCCAGTTTTGTTGTACTTCCATATTTCTAGATTTTCTTCGCCAAAAATACCTCCCCCAAAAACCAACAACAGCAATACTACACTTTTCTGACATGTGAAGGAGTGAACTTATTTACAAGCAAACACAAACAAACAAGCACACGAACACGCACATCAGGTATATTCATGCGAGAAGTATTTTTCTTCCTCGGAAAACCACGACTCATTGAATATTATAAAATTTTGTTTCAAGTGGTTCTATGAAAAATGGATGCGAAATTCTGAACGCTCATAATGATATTAGTAGTCTTGATTCAAGTCTACATTCCATGAGGTGGCATGGTATACACTGTCGCCCAAAGCATCGTTGATTCACATTTTGTTTTCCTCCCTGTATAGATCACTGTTGGAGTTCTAGAGCGTCTGAATAAGCCAGTTCACTCAGGTGCGAGTCTCTTCAATTTGTCTCCCTCTACAATTAGAAGGAGACAAATTGAATAAACTCACACCTGAACCTTCACCCCTCTGAATAATATCTTGCTTTCAAGCCAGTTCACTGTTAGCAATGGTCTGCAACGATCTCTGACCCACAGACGTTAGGAAAATATGAATCAGTCTTGTAATCAGACGAGCAGTGTGAAATAGTCAAGCAGAAAAATGGTTATTAACATAATAAGGGCTGCATGAACCGCTTTTGCTAATTTGGTTGAAAAGAAAATACAGTCACCTGCATATACGGTCTGATATGTACCGAGGTCATCCTACATTAATATTTACATGGCTTATGCCATAGGTTTCATGAAGACCGATCAAGATTTTAGCTTCACATGTTCAGATTGTGACAATGAACGGACTTAGACGTATTCCGTGACCTTTCTCTTTAATATCACACTGACAGAATCTCGGAGAATGTCGACTGAGGTATTTGCGTCTCCACTAAATGCGTTGGAAAGGCTGGAGGTCTGAGACTAATGCTTTACGTAATATTGTTGAAACTCGCTATGCGTCTGGGGAAAGAAACGACTTCTCAAAAGCTCGCCCGGGGGATTTGAGAAGAGAAAATGAGAAAGCGATATATTCATTATCTTCTTTTTTTTTTAACAGAAGAGGGTGAGAAAGCAACCGGTTGAAATTCACCTTAATCATGTTAATAGCACTTTCTCTAGGACGAGACGGTGAGAAGAGGAGACCAGTTATCAAAACCTGCCAAGGCGCCTTGCTTACCATAAAATGCCTTCCCACCTTAGATATGGCGCCCAGGTAAATTTAGATCAATTTGCCTCCTTTTAAGGGAAAACCTAAGTGAGTATCTCATTGGACTGGAGACTATAATACAAAAGGTGGCGACCTCGCTGGTCGCGGAGACATCTCCGGGAGAGTCGCGAGAGAATCGAACATACATTTTCGCCTTTTTTTCCAGAATTTTCCAGTCTTCAAGTGGTCTGGAAGACGTCTCCGCAGCGTTTCCGCGACGCCTCCCTTACCTATATTTATGTCGAAACAATGTAAAAACATAATATGATTATTTAGGAATGTATATTTCGAATTAAATCTTGTCATGCTTTCTCTATGTCTTAAAGATTGAGCAAACGGCTTTGTAAAAATTGTTGTTTGAAGAATAAGAGCATTTCTACATCAAAACATAGCATAAGTAATGACTCGGTACACAAACGAATATGTGCACACAGCTCCAACGATGACTCTTTCCAATTTAGATGTATATTTTGTCTTGGCTTCTTTAGCAATGTTTTACTATATGCCGCTGGACTACCAGAGATTGTACAACCAAATCGTATTGCATTTACCTATTCTTTAAAATGACGAATATATAATTGTGCACAACTGAGGCAGTGGTTCCCCGATCAGGCACCTAGAGGACTTACACGTTGGGGGTGCGCTCGATCAAGGATTAATATCGACATTTCATCTTCTGCTTTGAGGTACAGAATTTGATTTTTATAAAATCTAGGCCGGAATCACGACAGGTATGGCAGACACAAGTGTGCAAATCATGGTTTCCAGAGAAGGAGCATTATTACCGAGTCTGTTTTAAAGGGAGGTACAGTATTGGTGGAGATGAGGATTTGGCTTTTTACTTTTTGCGAGATACCAAGAAACTACTTTTGAAATAGTACAGAGCATATCATTCTAAAAGGAATTATAGGTTTATATGATGAAAATCGGTTTTGGAATGGCTGAGACATACAAAACCAAAGTAAATCAAAGCAATCGTAATAATAGGTGGGTCCCATCTTTTATTAGAATCGCTCTGCTTTAGATATCTCAGTCATTTCAAAACCAATTTTCATCAAATAAACGTTGGATTCATCTTGAAATTACATCCTGAACTGAGCTGGTTTAGAAATTACTTCCTTGGTCGCCAACAATGTGTATTTTTTTCAGTGAATATTGTCAGAATCTCAAAATATTGAAGTAGGAATCCCACAAGGGTCAATATTGGGGCCTCTGCTTTTTTCTATATATTCATAAATGACATGTGCAAATTGTCATTTTTACATAGTACAAAATTGTGTTTATATGCGGATGATGCTGCAATTTTTTTTTTTGTAAAAACAGAAATATTAATGTTGTTTCTAAATTGCTGCAAACGGAGTTTAAGAAGATATGCAAATGGGCGGAATTTAATGATTTAGAATTGAATGTTAAGAAATGTAAGTGTATGTTGATTGGTACAAAACGGAGAGTCAATGATGCTGTTTTAGTTATCAAATATAAGAAGGAAACAATTGACCAAGTTAAGTATTTGAGTGTTGCATTGGATGAGTGTTTCACATGGAATAAACAAATTTAAAAGGTATATGTGAAAGTCTCTAAAATTATTGGATGTATCCGACAGCTAAGAAAGAACATTCCACGAAATATTTTAATCTTGTTATATAATGCATTAATCTTGCCGCATAGTGATTATGGTCTTGTAATCTGGGGCAGAAGTACAATGTGCAATATTATTTTTAAGAAATGACAAAAATTGCAAAATAAATATGCTCGTCTGGTTTTAAATGCTGATTTTTCAATATCCAGTACTACTCTTTTAAGACAATTAAACTGGCAAACGATTATACAAAGGAGGCAATACCAAACGTATCTTATTATGTATGAATTGATCAATGATTATGGTGCCAATGTATTTAAAAGAAATAGTTGCTTTTTCATAATGTCAATTTGCGAACTCGATATGTACTCTTTTGCCCACTAGTCACCCCTTATATACGGAATATTATAAGAGATCTCTGCATTATTAAGGGTCAAAACTTTGGAACGACTTATCTCGTTGTATGCAAGTTTTGTCTTCTTTTCCTATATTTAAAAAGCAGAGTAGAATTTTATCTCTCAAGTTTTAACTCGATTGTGATTTTATTAGGATAAACATAGTGCAATACATATATGTTTATTTATGTGACATCGGGAACTGACATATCATTTTAATTTTGTTATTTTTTTTTTTTGCTCTGTGGTTGATATGTTTTGATTGTAACGTTGTGCATTTGAATATTTGTTTTTGTATCTTTTTATTGTGCAGGGCCCCTTGGTAGAGCAGTTTATTAACTGAAAGGGCTACCCTGTTGAAATAAAAAGGAATTCAATAAATAAATCAATTAATCAATCCTCTTTCACATCTCATAAGAGGTTTCTCATTATCTCACCAAAAATGCTAGAAATCTGAAGTTAGGTCTCAACCAAAAGTATACCATCCCTTTAACGTCATTTTCTTCTGATCCACAAGTACTACAAGCAAGTCATACTTAATTGAGACTTAATTTTTGATTTGAAATGGTTTATTGATGAAAACGTAACAGCTAAAGGCCAAGATGTGACAGTTTTACAGTAAATACTTTTACATCAGATACTTGCATTGAGATATTACATGGACAATGATGGAACAGTCTGATCCTAGATTTAAAACTCGTAGCTTTCCCTTATGAAACACCATCAGCATTACTGCTATAATCCACAGCTGCGCCACATATACGGCAGAAACATTCTAACATGACAGAGAGCTTGTTGAACTAGCATTTTATATCATGCTTGTACACGTGTATCAACAAACACCGACGTATCGTCGAATGCAAGTTACGAATCGGATCTTTTTATTACATATCGATGAATTGAACAGTCTCGGCTGATTTCCAACTCAGTTGTCAGTTTCATTCTGGCAGGGCTGGAACAGCATTTCTGAAGATATCTCTTTCTAACAGAGGATATTTCAGTATCAAATCCACCATTAGTGATATGATGTCCCTCACAATAGCCATATGATACGCTCCAAGCCTTTGTTTAGCGTCCTTCCATTTTCTTGATTAATCTGTCATTATTCTTCCCACGCTCAGCGCATTGTCGTGAAGGTCTCTATAATTTCTTTCTTGATGAATATCACTCCACGACTTTATTCCGTTCTTCTTTTTTTTTTTTGCTTGTCGCCTGTGTGTTGTGTGTGTGTCTGTCTTATACACTGTTATATGCAATGTATTTCACATTGGTTTTTATCCGACACAAATTGAATGTTGACTGCCTTATTGGAGGGGGGAAAAGATTGCACCTAATGTGACACGACCTTCTGAGTGAGAGCAAACACAGGAAAGTCACGCACAAAGGAAAATCATCTCCGGTCCTTGATACCATAAACGTGAGAGTGAAGAAGGCATCCTCAAACATCGTGTTTTCTCGGGCCTTTGCCAATTTCCCGGTTAGAAAAGTTTCAAAGAAGTATCTCCTCTCTCTCCTTTCCTCTCTCTCTCTCTCCTTCTCCCCCCCCCCCCCCTCTCTCTCTCTCTCTCTCTCTCTCTGATCGGTATGTTCTTGCCGTTTTCAAAAACGGGAAGAACATACTTGCCGAAACGTCGGGAGTGGGTAGGTCCTTTTCAGTGCCACATAAAGAATACGTGATGGACAATTAAGTCTTCTATCACTCAAGGTTTACAGATCGTTACTCTGAAAGTTCTTGTTATTCCGAAGGTTCGTTATTCGGAAGGTTCGTTAATCCGAAAGTGAAATGTGGTTCGTTATTTGAAAGGTTCGTTCATCAGAAAGTGAAATGAGGTTCGTTATTCCGAAAACGAAATAAGGTTCGTAAATCCTAGGGTTCGTTTATAATTCGAAACTGAAAGAAGGTTCGTAATTCCGAAGGTGTTTTAGCACGAACCTTTTTTTTTTGTCTTTGTTGTTTTTCGGATTAATGAACCTCATTTCATTTTCAGATTAACGAAACTTCGGAATAACGTACCCTATTTGATTTATCCGATGAACGAACCTTCAGAATAAAGAACTTTTTTTTCCATTTTTTTAATCAAGGAACCTTCAAAATGGATAACTGCACCGGCAGGAAACGTTTGGGAAAGCGGCTAGCGATAAATCACGCTACCTTGCGTTGGTTGCACCATGAAGCTACAATTAGCTCCATGATTGCATCGAGAGATGTTTCGTTGCATGCCACATGAATTCCGTGCCCATAGGTTTGTGTGTGAAACTTGTGCACATTTGATTAATTGGCACAGAAAGGCTTAAAAAGGGAAAGTATATAGTTTGGGTTAAGATGGGGATTCAGATTTTTTTTTTTTTTTTGGCGACATAATGAGAAGCCTGTTATGAAATATGAAAGAGCATACAATTCCTTAGAGGAATTTGAAGTTTATTCGATGAAAATCAAAAAGCAAAGTAATATAAAAGGGTCCTCAAAAAAGTTAGTCTTAGAGTTGCTTTATGCTCCGTCATATTACAATTTTAAAGTGGTTTCTCATTATCTCACAAAAATTTGGAAACCTAACATGACCTAACAGTAAAGCCCCATCTCAACCATAACTATACCATCCTTTTTTAAGAAAATATTGAACAAAATGTATTCTTCTAGGAGTCATCAGGATTTTCAAGATAAGAATAGCTGTTTAATATTAAATTTATGAGCGCTGATCTGTCATAATTAGCAACAACCAAGTCCTTGCCCCCTGCATCCTTTATGCTAAGTCGGTAATAAGGTTATAGAAGCTTCGTTATGATACATCCTGGTTAAATTACAGGAGCGAAATCTGAAAGACTACGTGAAATCTGGGGCGCTTTCCCCGGCAGACCCTAAACCCTGAAAGAGATGGAGCGGGAGCTATAAACGCCCACACTTCAGTCAAACCGCACTCACCTTCGCCGAACATGAGCAAAGTGTCACTTTGGCGAACGGCACCCGATGTGTGAAGGTACTCAGAATTAACACGTGAAACAGGTTTGAAGTGTGAAGATAGTATCCCTCGGTTGTTAAAGAGGAATTCTGGGTTAGAAGTTAAAATCTGAAAAAAAAAAGAATTTTATAAGCAAAATAGTGACAATTTGATAAAAATTTGATAAAAATGAGGGGGTTATGAAAACTCGAAGTTTCGCTATATGTATGATTTGCAAAACAGTTCTCTAATATGAATGCAAATGCGTGAGCTGATGATATCATCACCTCACTTATTTTGATTGATCGTGTACAGGCAACTGACGAAAACTCAAATTCTAAAATTTGATGCTATTCTTGGCCAAACTAAGTTGAAAATAATGATCAGTCAGATTAGGATCTGAGACTGGGGTATAATTTCGTCTGAACTCACACGAAAACTTTTAGTCATTGATTTTGTGTATAACAAACGATGACATCATCTTATTCATTATACTGACTGCTCACTAAGTGTTTGTGAAAATTATGGAAACACCGATCTTAATCAGAATGTCACTGCTGCGCTTGCGAAATCACTCTTCCTTGTCACTCTAAATTTTGCCCTTTACGGCACTTTGAAATCCCGTCATTGTCGCAGGAGTAATTAATGTCGTGCCACATACAACATAAAAATGATGTAGGCGTTCGGGAGAGGCATACAAAATTTGATACATTAAAGGGATCGTACAGTTTTGGTTTAGAGCTAATTTCAGGTTTTTTGTGAGATAATGAGAAACCTCTTATGGAATATGAAAGAGCATGTAGTTCTATGACGAATTCATCGTTTATTTGATAAAAATTGGTTTTGAAATGGCTGAGATATCCCCAAAAAAGAGCGATTCTAATAAAGTGTGGGACCCACACTTTATAACGATCGCTTTGTTTTACTTTGTTTTTGGATGTTTCAGTCATTCCAAACCCGATTTTTGTCAAATAAACTTTGAATTCCTCTTAAAATGGTATGCGCTGTACTATATATCATAAGTGTTTTCTTGGTATCTCGCAAAATGTTTAAAGCCCAATTCTCATCTCCACCAATACTGTACCATCCCTTTAAATCCTCATTTGTTTGAGAAATGTAAATGAAAGAGTCTCCACTTTGAACTAAACGGGACACTTTGAAATAGTTATCTCACTTCATTTCATTTCATTTATTTTCCATTTCCAACAAGAAATTGTGCACAGTTATAAACAAAACGTATTTATCTAAATGCAAAGTATTTCAAGTACTTTAATCAGCAGTGTATTGTTATATAAGATAACAAACTTTAAACATAATTTTTTCTTGTTTTCACAAAGAAGTGATGTCAAAGTGTCATATCCACAATCACATTATAACTATATAGATTATTGTTAGAAAGAAAATGGCAATGCCTCACAACTCTGTTTATAATCTATCTGTAGATAACATACAATTATTTTGCAATTCATTTGGATTACTTTGAGTAACCCCTCTATTAAAATGTCATCGTAACGAAATCACTACTACTTTGAATTTGTTTCATTAGATTGCACCTTTTCTGGGGATTTCACAAACAAAAATTGTAGAGCATGTGCACAAACAGCTGCATGCAGCATCGAAGTTGTTATTTATTTCATTTCATTTATGAAGTTTCAACACAAATTATACAGTGTTGTATTTGTAACCCATACATCCATAGTGATAAATGACAAGTAACACAATATTTGTAAAATCAGTATACTGCAAGGACTATAATAATATTACATGACACAAAATGAGTTTGAATCAATCTAAAGTATGCTACATTCGTATCGAATGTTTAAGATTATACGCGCGGAAACCTACATGGAAACAGATGCTTGTGGGGGTAGGTTCCCGAAGTTTGAAAAAAAAAAAAAAACAACCCTGGACATCGCAGCAGCGCGACACATTTCACTCTGTGACCTTCCGTCCTCTATCTATGGCCTCCTTAACAGACGCTATTACATTTCATGGGATATTTCAAGAGTTTTATTGCAAAAGGTGCTAACGCCATTCTTGTTAAGTTGAGTTTTTTTTGAGATATTTTTTTTTTGATAAAAAGAAAAAAAGATGCGAAAATACAGGATATTTTCAATCATAACATAAAAAATATTCCATATGTTTGAAGTGAATGAGGTATCACTGAAAAGGTCTTAGATAGTAGTAGTAGTAGTAGTAGTAGTAGTAGTAGTAGTAGTAGTAGTAGTAGTAATGATAATGATGATAATAATAATAATGATAATAATAACAATAATGATAATAACAGTGCCTACTTCAAATTCATGAAATTCTTCCGTCGAGATGTTTTCATCGCAACTGATTGACAAATTGCCCTACATCGACGTAAATAAGCACTGAATTGATCAGTGCCTACTTGTACAGCTCACAGGTCCACCTTTCGGTGCTCAAAAATGAAAAGATAGATATAATATACATGATGACGGACTTACTCTTGAAATGTTTAATAATTTCTCAAGTATGTCAAGGCCCATTTTTAAATGAAACTTTTCATTTAGTCCTCTGTGGTCGTCTAAGGGTCTGTTACGGCTCATTTTTCCTTCAGTTTTTTTTTTTTTTTTTGTGTGTGTGTGTGTGTGTGTGTGTGTGTGTGTGTGTGTGTGCGTGTGTGTGTGTGTGTGTGTGTGTTTTGTTTTTGTTTTTTGGTCATCCCCTGCCATTACATGCACATGTTGTATGCACTTATTATATGTAGTGCATGGTGCTGCGTTCTGCGCAGCCACTTTTCCTGAAGAATAAACGTGCAGTTAAAAGTTCATTCAATAATACTATATGTGTAGGTTTATTGCTGTTGTAATGTAATTGTATATGACAGGGCACCATCGACGTCAAGCTCTGCTTATGATGACGGTCCCCCATATTGATTCCACCCTTTTTTGTTCACAGACGATATTATGCATTCTAATGTTGCTTTAATTCATAATTCCTGATCAGGTACGGTGTTGTTACCAAAAATGACAATTCCTGTATTGATTTGCATATTTGAGTACTCTCTTGTTGTTGTTGTTGTTGTTGTTGTTGTTGTTGTTGTTGTTATTATTATTGTTGCTGTTGTTGTTGTTGTTGTTGTTGTTGTTGTTGTTGTTGTTGTTGTTGTTGTTGTTGCATACTCTGTATCATTTTGATTTGTCATTATACCGGAAAAAAAAATGTAAAAAAAAATAATAAATAAATAAAACCAAACTAAACCAGACTAAACACGGCTAATTTGTGGACAACGCCTCGAGAGGGGGTCATTTCTTCCCTGCAAATATGCGTTTTTGATAAATTTGTCTGGTCACAAATTTGGACTGCGCGCAGACAGTGAGCATTTCCTATATGTCGTGAATGCACCGCGCGTTTGCTCAGCGTATTTTGCATTAGCAGTTCATTTTTTGGAGCGTCTAATTAGTGTGGTATGGTATGAGTGATATTGTGTAAACAATCATAAAACACGGATGGTACGTGACAGAGACGCCAAACAGCGCATAAATCTTTTACTCTATGCTCAAGTTATCGCTCAGAGTGAAACTCCAATCTTGTATGTTACAAATGAATGATTGAATAAATCAAGGTAAGAGAGAGAGAGTAGAAAAAAAAAAGGGTCACGAGACCGACACCCACGAGTCATACAGCCCACGAGTCATAGAGCTCACGAGTCATACAGCCCATGAGTTATACAGCTCACAATTAAGTCATATACAGCCCATGAGTTCGACACTATAATAAGCTAACAAGGCCCACGAGACCGACACATTACGCCCCGTGTTGTATATCTGCCGAACTCGTGGGCTGTTTTTACCTATCAAGTGTCATGCGCTTTATTTGCCTTTAGTGTCGAACTCATGGGCTGTTTGACTCGTGAGCTGTATGACTTGTGGGTGTCGGTCTTGTGGGATGACCCCGAAAGAGTGAAAGAGAAGTTTAAAAGTATCACAGCCTTGACAACACTTTGTTTTCACGAAACGGTGTTACTTGTCGCAACTTTATAATGCAGCTCGTATAAAGCAATGGCGTCGAAAATGTGATAAAACATTTCATATAAACAAAATTACTATATAACAAAGTTTATAACGCTATACTTATCCTTTCAGGCATTTTTCGTAGCTGGCCACGTGTAGTGTGTCTCAGATTACATCAATATTGCAATCTTGTAGCTCTCTTTCCAATTAGGTTTATTTGCTCGGTATAATTTTTCTCTTTTCGTCCTAATTCGGACGTATCAGTACAGCTTGCCCTAGTTTTGGTTTTGCCCATTCTCAACGTGAACAAGAAACCTGAATCGTGTACCCTTCGCGCAGCGGCAGTGCGTACAGACATAATCCCTTCTAGTTTTTCAGAGAGGTCGTGAGGTATACGTGACAGTCACCGCTGTTTGGGTGACAAACGTATTTCGATTTCCAGTCCGCCTCTACCAATCACCGTAATTCAACTTGCATTATAACGCGACACGGTAGGGTTTTGCTGTTCGATGGAGCGCCACGTATAGGAATGGATTAAGATCAAAATCTAAATTGCGGGGCTGCCGATTCTCACGCAAATAGCGTGATACTCAGGAAATTTATCAAAATTGTTTTAACTGTTTCACTTTGATGAAACAATTCTCATACCGAACCCCTAAAACAGAAAGTAAAAAAGAAGAAGGAAAAAAAAAAAGAAAAAGAAGAAGGAGGAGGAGAAGAAGAAGACCATGAAAACATGTCCCCTAAATCCCTGATAATCCGAACATTCAGTATGGTCAAGCCAAAACTTTCGAGATTTTCCCACAGCCACACTCTCTCTATGTGTTGATTTTTTTAAAATATTATATATATATATATATATATATATATATATATATATATATATATATATATATATATATATATGTGTGTGTGTGTGTGTGTGTGTGTTTTTGTTGTTTTTTGTTTTGTTTTTTGTTTGTGTTTTTTTTTTTTACTGAAGTATGCACCAGAGTGTACCATTTAAAATGTACAGTTGTCAAAGCTCCCTCCAGCGGGATGGGGGGGAGGGGGAGGGGGAGGGGGGAGGGGGGAGGGGGAGGGGGGAGGGGGGGAGGGGGAGGGGGAGGGGGGAGGGGGGAGGGGAAGACAATCTCCTTTCACACCATTCCCAACCCCCATCCCCATCACCATCGTCGCTTCGATCCCTCGGGTTTGGTCGCTCCATCGCTCCCTCACAGCGTCCGTCTCACTCCAAACTCTCACTCGAGGTTCAAGCAGCACTGCTATTGGAGATGACCACGATAAGGGTCGCTCAAATATCTTCCCTTTTTCAACAAAGAAACTTAACAGGGTACTGAGCTACTCCCCTTTATTTCCTCCCAGGTAATAAATTATAAAAACGTTCTCAGACTCGCAATTAAGTCTGCGACTTTTATATAAGGTTTAACGTAGAGAGCGTTCTACGTGTATACTTCACTCCCCTTTATTAAGCAATGGAAGTCAGCATTTCAAAGATTCGTCTAAAGCAGCACATGGCAAAGCTTCGCCCACTCATACTAACATCATTATACGGGGATAGATCTAATACTTTGTCTATACTAATAATCTAATAATAATAAGAGGGGCCCCACTCTACAAGCATTGTCTTTTTAGTGGGTCCCTCCGTTTTTTTCACACAGTGCATATTGACAATTATTTCACTTACGGTTACCTCAGCAACTATTGCAATGTATCGCTACTGTAAGTTTTTTTCAATTATTGTTGTTTTCTCTGTACAACTTTGCATGCATTGTTTCTGTCACTCAAGAAAGTGAGATTTACGTTTATATATTATTTTATTGTGAAAAAACGAAATAAATTTGAACTTGAAGTTGAACTTGAAGTCTACTTACATGCCAACTACGTCTGCGGATTTAAACTGCAAGTTCTCGGAGATGAAAGTATTGGCATAATAATATCTGACTGTGGCGCTTTCATAAACATCATCTCCGTCCCAAAATTCTGGCACGATCATTATGTACAAAACATGAGTAAAATCTCTAGGACTTATATATAGGCGTGCAATATTAATATTTTTTTTTTCATGTGTATTGTATATCGTGTAACACTGTGAAGAATACCCGTATTTTCCATTTGAACATCATAAATAGAATCAGCTAGCAAAATTCTACAATCTCTGAAATTGAGACACCACAATGCAAAACGACATGCAAACGCTTATATCACTGATTAAAGAATGGCTCATAGCGAAGCAGCCAACTTGTCTTTGAAAAGAAGAAATGGAATGATCTATAGAGACATGATTTATTCGACGGCGCTCTCTCCGTAAACCTTCTACCCTAACTCGGAATAATGCGATTTGCATCCATGAATGAATCTGCAGTTCTTGACTGTATTTTATTAACCACTGTGCACCCTGGTAGATTATAGGGTTACATCAAAATTCACATCTTACATGTGCAAATACATTAGACCAATGAGAAGCGCCCCCCCCCCCCCCTGCCGAGCATAGTAAGTATGAAAAGTGGGAAGCGTACATAAGATTCTATGATTAGAACTCATCAATTATTGCCACCACACACTGATTCTGGCGCCGATGCAGAAAGAAAGATGTATAACCAAGTAAGGATTGTTTGAATGAGAACAAGTTCGCACAGGCTACAGCCCAATAAATTAATAAACTTAGTAAAAAATAATGATGATGATGCGAATAATAACCACATAATAGTAGTAGCAGTAGAAGTAGTCATGGTAGTAGTGATAAAAATTATAATGATGATGATGATGATGATGATGATGATGATGGTGATGATGATGATGATGATGATGATGATGGTGATGATGATGATGATGATGATGATAATAATAATAATGATAATAATGATAATTATAATGATGATGAAAATAAAGTTTTCATGAGCATTATCATACTGATATCAAATCTTACAGAGAAAATGAGAATAGGAACAACCATGATTAATATGACAAGAACCTTGTAGAAAGAAAGAAATATGGTTGATTATTCAGATCATATTACTGTCAGAACCCGGGGAACCGGTACTTCAACTAGTACTCCGCCAATAGGCCTGCATCGTCACGCGCGAGGAGGGTTCCAGGAAAATTAAGGAAATCATCCTCCCGTCCTACACTCCAAGTAATCACCCATACCTCTGCTTTACGTACCACTTCGACATCTCTTTTTTTTTTTCTTGCGAAAGAGATCAAAACATTTATTAATATCACAACTTTTCATGCAAGAATTAAACCTCCAGATTACTTTGGCACAAACGAACAGGTAACTTTTTCTTTCCGTTAGGAAATCTTTCCCTTAGGAAACTATTTTTGTTGATCCTTATTGAGTTTCATTATACATCTTTGATACTCTTACCTTTCAACTAATAATAGGTTGCTCCAAAACCACAGCTATCGTTCAAAATACCCCACGAGTTAGAAGCTAAAGGTTTAATACCTTGCAATCGAACGCAAAACATAAAATCTCACTTTCCTTCGCAGTGAAAGTTACTGGAATCAGCTCTCATGCACAAACGGGATCTAATAAAATCACAATCCTGTATTAGGAAGGATTTGAATCTATACCTCTATAATAACCCCTGATTCGTTAATCCATGTAGACATGAAGTGCGTGTGCTTTAGTTTTCATTGAATGTGCGACACATAAACCATGATTGATAGATGGCATAGGGTTGTGTTTGGAGCACTATTCAAACACATTCCCGTATGTTCAGTTGTGCATAGGCCTATATCATAGTTAGTGTTTCATAGATAATAATTAATAGTTCATTATCTGGAAGTGCATGGTTTAGAATTACTAAGCAGTGGCGTATCTAGGGGGGGGGGCAAGGGGGGCACGTGCCTCGGGCGCCACTCTTTGGGGCGCAAAAAATCGGAAAAAAAAGAGGAAGAAGAAAAAAAAAAGGGAAAAAAACGAAGAAGAAGAAGAAGAAGAAGAAGAAGAAGAACAAAATCGCCCGGAAGGAGGGGGGGGGGGGGAGAGGGAGAATGGTGGGGGGGGGGGCAGAAAACCAACTCAAACAAGATAAAAACAAAACATGATGACGCGGACAAAATGACAATGTTTATTGTGTTCACACAAGAATTCCATGTTCTGTAAGCTGAAATACAAACATTTTCGGCTCGCTCGCTGCGCTCGCTCGCCAAAATTTATATAAAAAAGAAAGTAAAAACAAAACGTGATGATGGCGCGGACAAAATGACAATGTCTATTGTGTTCACACATGTCATTTTATATTTAGCAGGAAATATGTTACACGGAGCAGCGACTGCAATTTCATTCGTTCTGAAGCGATCGCCGATTGGATCAAAAGAGGACGCCAATGGTTTCGAACATACGGGGGGGGGGGAAATCAAAAAAGATAAGAACAAAACGTAATGACACGAAAATATACAAATTTCGGCACACTCGCTCGTACTAATTTAGAGTATTTTTTCAAGTACTCAGTTTGTTGGTATAAATCGTTATCTATAAGGTCGTCACTGTATCTTGATTAGAATTGTAAGATTTAACAATCAAAAAATGACAAGAATTCCATGTTTTGTAAGCTGAAATACAAAAAAATTCGGCTCGCTCGCTGCGCTCGCTCGCCAAAATTTATCTAAAAAAAAAAAGAGAGATAAGAACAAAACGTGACGATGACGCAGAAATGTACAAATTTCGGCTCACTCGCGCGCACTAATTTAGAGTATTTTTAAAGTCTTCAGTTTGTTGGTATAAATCGTTATCTATAAAGCCGTCACTATAATACTATCTTGATTAGAATTAATTTATCAAAATTCATAACATTTAAATCACCCTCAAAAAGACCCCTTTTAAGTGCTTAAAAAAGCATATCATGTGGACTTTGTTTAAAGTCCCTACCGGGATGGGGTTGGGGTTGAACACTTTTTCAGAAAACAGGGGCGCAATTTTCGCGCTTGCCCCGGGTGCCGTTTTCCCTAGATACGCCACTGTAAGCTGACTTCTTTTGGAGGTCTCTTATGTGTAAAGAAAGCAGGTAGATTTATAGCTATGTTTTCTAAGAATACGCATAAAGTCAAACACACAATCATGCACAGATGTATATACATGTATAGCTTTTTGCGTGGGTTCACAACTTTATGGACACACGTTATCATTATCATCTCGTCGATCTAAATGAAGTGATTGTTCTGCTTTTCATTTATCCCAGCGTAATGCGTTGATATGACAATGGCTATTGTTAAGTAGCAACACTTTTTCTGGCTTTGGTAAGTGTGTCTTTGTCAGTCAATAACACGAATGGAAATATCTGGAGCTAGATCACTGTATGGGAAGTTTGTGAGAAACAAAAACGTAGACCATAAAATTGATGTTGGGTGCGTGTCCCTTGGTATGGCGCCACGTTGGATGACTTATGGCAGTGCTGAATGTCAGTGCGTAATCTATGGCATGGCTTGCTGTACGCTGGTAACCTCTTTGTGATATTACGGATTGGACATGCTAGTAGTATTTGCAGTTGCGTCGCATCTGTTTGTTTTGCATAAAAATATATAATTTTTGCAGGTATCATGTATGTTTTGTGTATTATAGAGAAGTGAACATGCAGAACGTAAAAAAGCGTTAGCATATCGTTATTTTTAATTAGAAAACAAACAAACAAACACGAGCGCATAAACAGAAAACAGGTGAATTTAATTTCACGTGTATTTTTATATGCCAAGACAGAACAAACGTTTGCCAAGTGGTAAGAATGAAGGTAATCTGTGGATCTTGTTTCAACCAACCTAGCAAACAACCTACCAACATCTAATCAAGGGTCCCTAATAGTGACGTCCTCCAAACTTGTCACGTGGTTGCTTCAAGGCTTTTTATCGACGGGGCAGAATCACGATAACTGACATTGTTTGTCACAGTTTCTTCTAAGGGCTTGTTACCATGGGATTAGAAAAGAAATAAGAATACTCACATATAATGGAATACATAATATATGTAGGAAAATTGGCTGGGTGGATATTTATAGCAGCTTCTTCAAACGACATCCAGGGTTGTTTTTTACCAACGCCCCGAGCGATAACGCCCGATTACGTAACAAAGCAAGGACATACTATAAAGAACGTAGAATAACTATATCGTGAGGTTTTTTTTTTTTTCATGAGTGAAACTCATTGGTTACGAAAACCTAAAAAGAAAAGAAAAACCTGGCGAGTATCCATCTACAGATATTGAGACAAAACTGAGAAGCAGGAGTTAACTTAATAGAGCAAGTGGAAGAAAAAGCGAATCCTTGCTGTAATACTTTGGTTGTTTACACATACACGAGTCAGTGAGCAGCTCTACTACTCTGCAAGATCAGTTGGATGAGACGTTTCTACCAGTAGACTACTGATATGATAAACCAAGCCCCCCCCCCCCCCAAAAAAAAAAAAAAAAAAAAAAGGATCGTGATGAAATATTAAAATGCATTGATCACAAGGCGTTGGGTACTGATTTCACCTTCGTCCATTTACAGTGGTACCCATGGCAACGCCAGAAGGGCCTGCCCGACCTAGCAAGAATGTAAGTATGCAAAAATGATATGTCGGTTGGTGTTAAGACAAAACTAATCACAATGAATAAGATATTCTGAAAGAGATACCCTTCCATTTTTATTAATACACTTGAGAACCGGAGAGAAGAGTTCAATTAAAAGTTGATCTATATAAGAGATTGCGATATCACTTTGCGATATCCCATGGTTTTGTGTCAAACTGGTGTCTAAATTGAACGATGGATGAAGCTATCAAATCATAGCTGCTGTTGAGGAAAGCTACCCTTTGCCACCGCAAGAAGGAAAACAAACAAACAAACAAACAAACAAACAAACAAACAAGAACATTTTACTAAAGATTATAATCCAAGTATTAAATGAATGATAATTAATGATTACAAGACTCTGTCCCTGAGTAGGGTCTATGTGCTGTCTATATAATTAGCTTGCAAACAGAAGGCGATTTATAAATCCATTGAAAATGATGGATTTTGCGCCTTTTGGAAGCAAGCTCTTCATATAAAACCAAGACAGTTACATTTCGTTATTTGAAAGATTTGTTAATCTTCGGAAGAACGAAAATGAAAAAAGCGATTCGTTATTTTGAAGGTTCGTTAATCCAAAAACAAAATAGGGTTGGTATTTCAGAAGGTTCGTTAGTAGGAACTGTTTGGTTTTTTTTTTTGTGTGTGTGTGTGGTTTTTTTTTTCATTTTGAATTAACGAGCTTTATTAATTTTCATTTTCGGATTAACGAACCTTCGGGACAACGTTCAAATAATATTCGGACGAATGAATAATGACATTATTACATTTTGGGATTAACCAACATCTAGGCATAAGCTAATCTTATTTGATTTTTCTATTTACGAACCTTCGAAATACCGAAACTTTTTTTCATTCTCCCATTAATGAACTTTCGGAATAACGACCATCACCCACCATGGCATCAAGTCATTCTGTTTAGCGCTTTGCAAATGAGGCTACACTGTACATGACAATAATATAATGTTTCACGTGCATCCTCGATCAGTACAAACCTTTCACTACACATGCATAGAGAATCCGATTCCTGGAATCATTCAGAACAGTCTAGGCAAAATACTACTAACACAGCTATTTTGAAATCTAATGCCACTGCATATTTATTGTAAACTATACGGCAAAACGTGAACCAGTTTTGTTGGTTGGATGTTGTCTACCGCACATGTGGCGCGGGTTGAACGGCATTGATATCGAAGCACAATCCATGTTAACGCCAATTTTAGGTTAAATCCTCGCTGAATCACTATCTTCAAGTCTTTACGTCTCGAAATGTTTATTGTTTTTGCTAATGTTCATATCATTATACATGTACTGTATGTACAGACAATTATCATTTATTTGTCAGTGGGGGTGTCGAATACATGCAACACACGTAAATTTGTACACACATATATAGTACTCTGGATAAACTGTCACATAAACACATGCACGCACACAAACGTCAACACTACAATTATTACAACACGCAAACGTAAAAAAAAAATAATTACTTAGAATGAGGGCAATCTAACCTTACTGGGGATAATTAAACACCGGCTACGGAAAATACGACACTAGATTAGACTTTGAAATTGACAGATATGTCTAATTCATAACCTTTAACACAATTATTAGAAAGAGCAGATATTGTGGCACGTCGGAGCAAAATGTCTTGACCTTATACTGTTCAAGGAAGAATGTTTAACTGTGTGATAATTTTACACAGTCACTTCAGTAGAACTGTGGGACTCATTACGAAGACCACGGTTAATCAATTCTGAGGTCCCCGGTACAAGTCCCATGGAGACAGTTGTTGTGCCCCAATGATAAGGTCAAAGGTCTTTGTTCCAATTGTCTTGTCCTTTGGAGCTAGAGAACCTCAGCCGTCAGTCCACTGCCTGTTTGTTTTACAAGCAAGTATAGCACGTGACTGACATAATATATCGTGTACTATAGTATTTAAGACCTGCCTTATTCGTGTATTCACAGCTTTCGTATTGTAGCCACGAAAAAGACATTCTATATTGTTATTCACTGCGACTCAATTACTTGAATATATGTATTCAATGCCATCGGCCTCAAGGACATGAAAGAACGTAACAAACTGAGCGAATAAGTAATGTTTACATTGATATAAGCGGATACCGCAAACTATTTTTTTTTCCCTGTGTGTTTTTGTTTTTTGTTGTTATTGTTGTTGTTGTTGCTGTTGTTGTTGTTGTTGTTGGTGGTGGTGGTGGGGTTGTTTCTTTCTTTAAAAAAAAAAAAAAAAAAAATCTGGCACGTGAACTCATTATGACAGTACCAGTCATAAGAGTGAACAAAGTTTTGACACCTCCTATATAACATTGGCACCCGACATCGCGGAACTGCGTAAACATGTTACTTTGCGACGAGCAAGTTTCAATGAGTAGGCATTTCTCTGCTAATTCGGGATAAATCACTAAGTGCAGTCATTATTTCAAATCTACATCGGAAAAAAAAACCCAGTACAAATTGGAGACTTTTCCTCTTGATTTTTGAAGTATCTGGAATTGATTGTGGAAGCAAGTGAGCTTTAAATGATTATTTTGGAAAGGGCTCCTTTTGTTTCCGTTAGCCAATAGTCAGCTTTAGAGGGCGCTTATCCAGAGTGTCAACGAATATTGGTTTAACTCGCATTAAAAAGTCATAAGTGGTCGGTGACGAAGACATTTCGATATACACTGTGTGTTAAAATGTCATTTGCTACATCGGTTACTTTTAAACTGTGTACTTGTAGTCGTAACCCCTCCCCCCCCCCCTTATTCGCGCGTGAGATAGTAATAATAACAATAAGAACGCAAATGTCAGAAAAAAAGGGCAATTCTGTATACATGTAACTTCATGGTACACGTTATCTGTAACCCTACCAATGAGAAGACTTCTCCCTAAACGATTCACTGCCCTAAATACAGCCTTTCTTGTGATCGAACTCATGAATTTTGAAAACAGTGAAAACAATAAAGCAAAAGCTTTTGAGTGTTTACGGGTCAAAATCTTTGTACATAACCTATACGGAGATATGAACTCTGATGTCGGTACCTTCTGGCGCCTTTTCATAAAGTTGCTTGCAGGTTTTGTCGATTGCGATTACCGTCGTTACTTGCAGTCGCTATGACAACAGCAAGTAAACGACCAATCGGGTGGGAGTATGTTGTTACCGGGGTGATTGGAATTACTGGACCCAACAATAAAGTTATCATCTTTTTGCGATAGGCACCTTGTTCTCATCTAATGCTGTTTGTGCGTGAGACATGAATACCGAATGATGACGAGTCGTAGTATACTCAACAGTTGTCTTGAGCCATGCAATTATAAGCTTCCTTGATATGTTCCTCACGAGCTATGCTGTGGCTTTAAATAGTGGATGAGATGGCGGACTGTCAATTACGCGGTTCCTTGTTCATTACATTTTTCATACATTTATTTTCATACATTTTAAAACCATGCACTGCTTCCCATAGAGGACAAATAATACCAATCAATTGAATTGAATTGATTTGAATTGAATTGAATTGAATTGAATTGATAGAATTGAATTGAATTGAATTGAATTGAATTGATAGAATTGAATTGAATTGAATTGAATTGAATTGAATTGAATTGAATTGAATTGAATTGAATTGAATTGAATTGAATTGAAATGAACTGAACTGAATTCCATTCCATTCCATTCCATTCAATGCAAATATTGTACATTCCATCCACACCAACAAACATATCTGTATGATCTTTTACTGGTCTTACCTCTACCACACCCACTTCAGTTTTGCGCACCATCTTCAGAAAATTAACCATGACTAAAGTACGGAGGCAATCACAATCACAAGCACCTGTTCACACAGATAACCAAAGAAAAAAAAAATCACATTAACATTCGGTGAAATGTTGATGTCATTTTCCCTTTCTTTATTTACAATGTATGCGCATATGCTCCATTACATCAGGAAATATTGGCGCTTGGTCTCATAAACAGGAGACCATACAAAGATGAACTATATCAATAGCATCTTTTTTTTTTTTGTATATCTAGC
This sequence comes from Diadema setosum, assembly GCA_033980235.1. Lineage (NCBI taxonomy): Eukaryota > Metazoa > Echinodermata > Echinoidea > Diadematoida > Diadematidae > Diadema > Diadema setosum. The sequence continues at coordinate 5,141,989 of CM067066.1, forward strand.
TAATTAATCTTCAGACAAAATGTACAAATCACACAAATCACATGAAAGGTCTGTTGTAAATCTGCAGATGAAAGAATGTCAAAATTATGCTATAGCTCAATATGATAGAAAAGGAGTCATATCTCTTATTCGATAGAGAATCAATAATATACCACACACACAAACACACTAAGAGTATAACAAGATGTCTTATTTCGACAGCAACACATGTTTTAACTAAAGGAAATGAAAGAATATTAAGTAGATACATGAAGTGTTGAACAGCCTCATAATGTGAAACTGTATGATGAGAGTGAAAAGTTAGCAAAGAAAACGTCCCCCCAGGCAAAATATTTGCAATAGCAAACAATTGGGGTAGCTGGACTGACAATATCAAGCAGTTCAGAGAGGCTCTCAAAAAGAGCCAGCAAATACCGGAGAGTGCACTGCAGTAGGCCCAAATAGTTATCACAGAGCGTTGTGTGGTCTAAATAGATTAGTGGAACCATTCACTGTGGTCCATTCAATACGGTGCTATCTACTGTGGTCTATTCAATATGGTTCCATTCAATACCACCATGCCATTTGAAGAGGGACCATTGAATGCGATACATTATTGTAATAAAGTACAATCTCTGAGATGCCATTCAGTATGGTTCAGTGATTCCAGTCAAACTAGTTTACCATCTTAACAAGATATCAATCACTGTCATACTACACAATGTATTACACCTCTTATAATGGCATACCACTCAATGTGATACACCGTTCAATATAATCCCATTCAATACAGTGTTATGGAAAGTGGTACAATGTACTATTCAATGTGAAATCGTTCAATATGGCATACCATTAAATGTGATACAATCACTGCAACCAGACCTTCTGATCAGCAAATATCACTCAGTGTTGCATCATTCAATTTGAGATACCATTCAATGTGATTCCATTCAATGTGACACTATTCAACATGACACTGAGTGATGTGGTATTGCAAGCACCATGGCACCATTCAACGTTCATGAAGTATTATCCAGGGTAACTTATAGTAACTTATACCCTGACTGTATAACCTTTTTTTTGGGGGGGGGGGGGGGGGAAGGAGTTACCATATAAATCCGCTACAGATTTTCACGTCCAAAGGACTTACACTGGAGCTTTGTTTCTTATTGTCTTCTGACAGAATTATTTACTATGTCAACAAGACAAAGCATAAGTCCAGGTGCAGCAGGATTTATCCATTTTTATTCAATGTAACTCCACTCAAAATGTCCCAAAAGTTTGTTGGCCTCAAGACGCAGTAGATACTACAAATCTACCACTTCACTGAAATTTATGAAACATATCAGGGCCCTGTTTTATGAAGAGTTAAAGTTGATTATAGAATGGATTTCAACTGTAAGTCTTTGGCAGCCTGTGTGGTAAGGAAATTTAAAATTGATTTTATCTTTTGATTAAACAGGAACCAGGTTGGGTTGTTCTCCTTGAAGCTGCTCTCTCATGGTCAAATGTGCTTGATTGAAAGAGTTTCATATCACAGTCAAATTTATCCATACATCATCATGACAACCTAAGTTTTCCAACCGATGGTTAACCTGGCTTTCACTGTGTTTCTGGCTGCAGGCCATCACAGGTTATATGAGAGTTTGTTTGAAATTATGCATTAACTTTTTTAAACATACAGCTGTACATACTATGAATGTGACGTAAAGCTTTGATTCTATAAGTGCCAATTTTTTTCCCTTAACTTCCATGTTCTGCATGTCCACATGACTGCATACCAAAGACAGTATAAAAAAGGAATATAAGAACGTTTTAAATATTGCATTTATAGACAAAATGTGGAAGTATTCTCAAGGATAGTTCTAGGAATCTGGACTACATGCAAGGAAAATATGCTCTTTTGGAAAGTTTTGAGCTCCCTTTAACATGCCTACATGTTTTGTATGAACCAATCAGGACACAAAGTCTTGTTTTTCTGGGACCAGCGTATGTCCTGTCTCTAGGTGTTACAGGCAGAAGGGCACATGTGTGGGGAAAAAAGAACATAATTATGTCCTTCTGCAATTGTGACAACTTTTGCACCACATTGCCATCCCGTGATGACTGCCTAGTTTATAATGGCTGTGCAGATCTAAACTTGCCAGTTTTGCATTTGAGAACTATGATTATCAGTACTATGCTATGGAAATATGGGGCAAGACAGATGCAGGTGCAAGTTACAGTCAAGAAAATGAAGCAAGGTGAAGTTTAATGTTGAGACGGATAATAAGTTGGTGCAGCCGCTATACAGTTATAGCTCCCCATCGGCAGATCAGTAAGAAACTGAACTGAGGGCTATCATAAACAGTATACAGGTGACCTGTAAATAGTCATCACTGACAACATCTACACATGCTGCAAGTAGTCATTACTAAGACAAAATTTACTCGCACGCCATTGAGAAATGGATCTACAAATGGATACTGACTCCTTTAAATTCCTACATGCCTTTCTGTGCCAATGAGTCAAATGCTAACTAATTTTACATATGTACCTATATGGACACAAAATTAATGTGGCACGCAGAGTGTTAAAGATCCACAGTCCCCCAATATAGCATGAAAAAAAAATAGACATTATCATTAGAATTTATATGATTATGGCTATCATATGTTCACATTTACAATCATAAGTATACAGTGGCTAGTATAGTTCTGAGCAGGATAAGTACTTTCAGGCAATATTATCACAGGCATTGATTTCTAATCAGTCTTTACTTGATCGAACGAAAGAAAAAACTAAAGAAAACCTTTTAATTTCTGAACGACATGCACACAATCAGTGAAGCACTTTGTTACAAAGGGTTTCCTACTCATCATCTGCTAGTCCTGGAATAAAAACAAAACCTAAACTAGAGAAACACTCTGAGAGCGCAGACCTCCGCCAAGCGTGCAGCTCATTTCCACTACTGATCTTGTTCTTCCAAAGAGATATCAATGATTTCTACCCATACGTACTTACAGCATTGTGTGCTGAAAGTCGCCCGATTTCCCAATATAGAAGCCTTTGTTACTTCATAAACCCTCAGCTGCACGGCGCGCCTCGCCCTAGCAGAAACTAGAGCATGCACTTTAGTGCGTGCATGCAAACCTCAATACGCACAGCCTGAACTCCCCAAGTTCATTGACCCTACCTACCAAAATGTCAAAAATCCTTCATAAATTCCTCCAAAATTCTCGGATCACTAGCAAAATTTAATCATCTGTTACTTGTATCATTCTAAACCTTTCCTGCAAGTTTCATCCAAATCCGTTCAGTACTTTTTGAGTTATTTTGCACACGGACAAACTAAATAACAATCGAACACACAAACCTACAGTAACGAAAACATAACCTCCTCCCTTGGCGGAGGTAAAAATGACACAGCATCCATTGTGCCATGGTCTGGACTATCACCGCGGAATTGGTGGAGATAAACTTTTTTTATAAAATAGGTTCAAGAATGGAGCCAATCAGACACGCTGAAATGAGTCATATGTGCACTCTTCAGTTTCTTACTAACATGCACGGGCGTGCAAAGAGTGTGCAGCAAAAAAAGCCTAACTGCACGCAAACTGACATCACAAATGCATACTTTAGAAAATTTTAAATTTGATTTTGTTTTTAGTTTTCACCAACTGATTCCAATCTGGAGGTATAATCTAAACCATAACCCCCAAATTCCATGCCTCATCATGTGATCAAAGCGCTGCCAATTAGTCCACTGACATGAAAACACCCTACATGGGCTTCACTCGAGCACTTCTCTGGGAACCACAGACGTCATGTTGGTGAGGTCATTTTGTAAATGATGTCTGCTCTGATAATACAAAGTGTATGAGAAGTCCTACAAGTCCAGGCAGGCTACCCCATGCTTCAAATAGCAACCAATGGCAACCCACGGCATGAGACTCAAGACGACTGTATGGCATTGAGCAGCAAAAGAAATGAAAAATGAAGAAAGAAAGAAATGAAAAATAAAAATAAATAAATAAAAGTAACAACAACAATAAAAACATAATTATAAAAAAAAAATACATCATTGAACAAGGTGTGTCACTGTATCATATCACTCTGCTCAGGGAAGTGCTTTAACACTAAACATCATCCTAACGTCATTACTCATTTATTGCTTGATGGCTGCTACCTACAAAACCTACTACGTAAAGAAGTAGACTGAAAAAACCCTGTGTTCCCATCAAAGCCGAGTGCATAGTGCTTTCAATATTATTAAGGATTTTCTTTTGGCAAGAGGTGATTAAAGCCAGCCATTAACTATGTCAATAATTAAAAGGTTAAGCAAGATTAACTGTCATTGCCATGCACGTACCGTATCTTCACTGCCGTTATAGAAGCTGTACACAGAATGCATTTGGCAAAATAATCAAAGATGAAAGCCAAACATTCTATTCAGAGATCCATATTCATAGTCACTAGCATGGATGACTAAGATCCATAAAGCGAGTCTGTGAATTCTATCATTTCAAACTACAATGGCTTCATGTTGATGTTGACGCTGCATATCAGAATCAAAAGAACACACACAGGTAGGTTACAGAACCATCACACGTAAACATTACTCGGTCTGCTCTGAATCTACTCTGTTCAAAATCTAATGAAGACTACGTTGTATACGGATCAATGTGACTTCGCTAGCACTCTTTCCTACCCAGTAAATATGCAAACACAGTGGTCAAGATTCCACTATACTTCGTTCATTCCCTGGTGTGTGCATTTATAACAATTCCTCACATGAACTCACACCTAGGCAATGAATCACAGACAGTGTCTCCATAACTCAGTTTTGAAAGAACAAATTCTTTCTTGCCTTGGTAACCTGTATGGCATACAATGTGCTAATGCCTAAACAGCACCATGTCTTGTTTAACATGTCTCCACAAGGCAAGAATGACTGGCCGTCACTCAAAAACATAGAGCCATACTATACCTCATACCACGATGTCTGAAATTTTTCCCCATTCCTTTTAAGGGCTGGGTATACTGGATGAGAAAACAGCACTGATGCCCAAGTCACAAATCCCCAATAACAGCTCTTTGGTTGGTTAAAAACAGATTTTTGCACAAAATCCAACTTTGTGTGAATGTAGAGGTCTGCATTTTTCCCCCTTTCTTCCAGGCATAGATGAGAATGCTAATTGCAGCAGGAGGCTGCTATAATAAATTTTGCATTCAGACTGGTTTTCAGTAGTTTGTGAATAGAGGTAACAAATAATGCATGCCGCCATTGAAAGAGGGTGCACATACGTACTGCAGTTGTCTTTACAGGCTCATAGCACGGAGTTTCACAGAGCTGTACCAAGCTGTAAGTCGGTCTACCAGTATCTTCTGAGGACTGTAAGATCACCTTGCATATTTTTGCCAGTAGAAGAGAAGTACTTTCATACCAAGGGATGCAGAGAAGGCAAGAGGGTGCCTAAAAACTTGGCAGCAGCTATGGACATCAACATGCAAGCAAAAAAGCAAATAACAAAACTAGAAAAGAAATGGACAGGGAGTTGTGACTTGGGGCTTCAGTTTTCAAATGCACTCACTGTATGACAATCAAAATGATGGCAGAGCGCATCATATCTCTGAAGCTTAACCCATTGAGGACGGGCTGATTTTGCTACAATATGCATTTCCCATAGACACTTACCCGCATATACACGGGACTAGTCTTCAACAGGTTAAGAAAATTTTTTGCTCTGTTTCTCAGACATTTAGTCTGTCGTACATGTTTTGAATTGATTGTAAGCGCTTTGGGCCTTGTGGGAAAAGCGCACTATAAATAATAGTAATAATAATAATAATAATAATAATTTAGTTTTCTGTATCTTTTTGACATTTTTCAGGGAGTGACTGCATTTACATAATGTCATCCACTCTCATCCAGGGTTGCCATGGTAATGCGAGCTCGAGGAACACAATGCTATGTGCTGGACATTAAAAACATTAATGGACAGCAGAATGGTGGGAAAAACAATAAAAAAATGCTCTTGGTGCTAATAACGTCACTCAGGTGGTACAACAATATTCCACATGGTTTTCCCCGAGACAGACAGTGGATTCCATGCAAAGCGATCATGGACCAAGAATTCACTCTTCACACGGCATCAATAATCCAACAAAATGCTCCTCGCAACTCCTGCCCAAGCTCAGAACATTTCTTTTGCCATCCAAAGGACCAGTCCTTCTGGAGCCTCTATGCTCTGACAGGGTTTACCCCTTACGCCCCCTACATCCCGTTTAATTTGGGGGAAGGGAGAGGTGCGGGACGCCGGCAGTCCTGTGACGAGCCTGATCTATTCCAGCTGGGCCAGCAGGAGGTGTAGCTCCCGGAAGGTGCTGCCCAGCTTGCCAGACACGTGCTGCTTGTCTTCCACGGTACCACGGACAGCGATCAAGTAGGTGTAGCACTTGCTGCACTTCCTGTACCTGAGAGAGAGAGAGGGTGGGGTCGGAGAGAGAGAGAGAGGGTCAAGGAGTGACTGTATCTGAGCATCAAAGGCATACTGTATACGCCATATATTTCGAGAGTCTAAATTTTCGCGAATCGGGAATTCCCGATGATTTCGCGAGTGGTTAAATTCTCCATCATGGAGTCCAGTACTGAACAGAGAAATGTACACGCGTACGTCACATCCACATCGGGATCAGAGTCAATATTTTTGCGTGTCTTTAACTTAGCGAATAGCACCAAAATAAAAACTTCACGAAAATATTCGGCTTATACAGTACTTTCGCCATTGAAAATATACAGATACAAACTGTACTATCAATGTAGTAGAGTAGAAGAAGTAGTAATAGTAGCTAGTAAAAATAGTAGTAGTAGTAGTAGTAGTAGTAGTAGTAGTAGTAGTAGTAGTAGTAGTAGTAGTAGTAGTAGTAGTAGTAGTACAGTAGTAGTAGTAGTACTAGTAGTGTCGTGGAAGTAGTAGTTGTCGTCATAGTAATATTAGCAGTAGTAGCAGCAGTAATAGTAGTAGTAGTAGTAGTAGCAGCTGCAGCAGCAATAGTAGTAGTAGGTAGTGGCAGTAAGTTGTAGTAGTAGTAGTAGTAGTAATATCAATATTATCATCATTTTGATCAAATGCATACTTATTATGATGATCAATGCTATGGCTATTAAAACACAACATTACATTCTGATTACTACAGTGGATTTGAAATGAATTATGATTATTCCATTTGTTTAACTCGCCACAGAGGAAACACTGAATGCTTGCAAAGCAACCAACCACTGGACCGACCCCTAACAGAGATGGAGTGCCTTTATACCAAGGGGCTCAACCCTTGTTGCCATGGGCCTCAAACCAGGGATGTCACAATTCTCGGTATTGCCAATACCTAAGTGCCGTGCGCAGAACAGTGTTTTAGATGCATTATGGGATAGCTCAGGGGACAAACTTGCCCTGGTTTTGGCTGCATGTGCACTCAGGTCACATTCTGTCTTTATCCAGGGGTATTTTTTGTTGAAGACTTCTTCACTTTCCATCATGTGACCAGCACATTGAAGTCATGCAGTAGTGAACCATGACTCTAGTGACCGCAAATCAGTAAAATTTAGAAACTGTCAACTCTTTTAACCCTAACTAGGCGGGGGGGGGGGGCCTCCGAGGCCCCCCCGACGACGTTTCACGTGATGTATCGCTATCGCAAAAAGCTATCTCCGCGACGCTTCATGACTTTTTTCTTTCGAGTCTCCCGCATCTTTTGACACCAAATTTGCAATGCCCGGGCGCATGGTTCCGAAGTTGCGCATATATATGTACGTGCATGTCAGACCAAAAATTGCTCAAAAACGTGAATTCGTGTACAATTTCAATGCAAACTGGGTTTACAGGCAAATTACATAAAAGCATGATTATTTTGGGGTTTTATTGATTAAAATCAATTAATAACATATCTTCTTGTTCGGAACAATGTCGCGGACAAATTTCATCGAAAAAACAATGAAAAACATAAAGTCGAAAAACAAAGAAATACATAAGAAATTAAAAAACAATACAATACTTAAGAAATGTTTTCTGATTGCACATTTTCTTCTCATATATTTGCTAAGGACACTAAAAAGAATATTTAAACAAAAAATGTGCCTGTTCTGAGATTTATTAAGTGATTTATTCCAAATTGTCTGATTTCATGCATCATTATGCATAAATTAGCATAATTTAGCATAAATGTTAATTTTTTGAAAAATTCACTTCATGGCACTTTAGATTACATCATAGGCAATGTGTGTGCCAATTTTCATCGCGATTGCGCGGTCGACGGCCGAGATCTGGAGGGGGGGCCTGGGAGGCCCCCCCGGCTCTATCATCTACCTAAATAGCCCAGCTTAGTTAGGGTTAAAGCTGAATTATAGCCAAGAAAAAAAGGAGTAATAACGTTAAAGCAGACAAATATTAAACTCCATTGAATCATATGGAAACTGGGACGTGTGCGAGACAACCGGAAGAGAACAATGGCACCGAGGAATCCGACAGTGCATCTGTGACAGGGCTCTCCAGCGAGCACAGAAGTTTTCTGCGCATTGGCGATACCAAGAATTGAAGGACAGCTTTGTTGACCAGTAGAAAGAGCAGTGTCTACTTACCTCTCTTCCCTCGTGATGTCCACTCCCGACGGTGGACACTTGATGTTCTGGTTGATGAGGTTGGTAAAATTTCTCAGTACCAGCTTCAGACAGGCACACGACGTTTGTACATAGCTGGATACCAAGAATAGGAGAGGCAGTACATAGTTAGTTTGTTTGTGAGCCACCGTGTTATCAAAATTCTGAGCAACTTCCTGTGTAGAGGGAGTGAATTTCTGCATACAGCTGAACAGACATAATAGCTGCCACATTTTGCTGAAACTGTGTCTGTGAATGAAAGTCCCATCCGGAGGACTGCGCATTAAGGATAAAGTGCCTTTATACCAATGGGCATAAAAGATTTAAATGCAAGAATATTCAGTGCTTTTCGTTTTAATCTGACGACGAAAAACAAAAATGTTCGTACAGCCACAACCATTACAATCACTGTTACTATTTCAGGAATTTGAATGAAGATGACACTTTTGAGATGTTGAGACTTTTGAGATGATGAGACTTTTTGGCATGTTTCAATACTGCTACCTTGCTCGATTCACATTGTTTTAGGTACAAGCAGATGGTCATTTCACACACATCAACTAAACCTACTGAGGGTAATACACAGATGCTTTTAACAGTGAAATACTTAGCTCCAAGATAACAGTAAATACATGTATCAACTCACTTAAAGGGTAATAAACAATGCACTCATATATTTTTATTTTTATTTGAATGACCACTGAATGCCTGTTAACATCTCTGTGCAAATGCTACATTGTAAAAAGGCCCTTGCCCAAAAGTACAAGCATACTTCAGGGACATGTGAGTGCAGTCAAAGTGACATTCTAGAATGATATACCTGGCAGAAAGTGAAATTGTTTCTTACTTTTCATATTTACTTGTGAGCAGCTCCTTCAGTTTGGGGAGAACGACCACACATATATCTAGGTTCCATAATGACCTACAGAGGCAGAGACGGAAAACATCAAACAAAACTTTTCAATGTGTACTTTCGTCATCAAATATAAATAGAGGTATATGAATATGTGCACTATACCAGAAAACAACACACATTTCCCATAGATGCTTGTCCGAGTATACTCGGGACTCGTCCTCAATGGGTTAATAATCAAATTTCAAGTACATGAATGAAATGGTACAGTAACAAAAACAAATAAAGATATAAAGACAGAAAGAAAGAAATACAAAAAAAACTAGAAATGTCGCTTTGGCGACTGGTATGCCTCCGCCATAATGCATGATTTTCCCAATACAAACAGGTCTAGATAGTACATGTGGACACTGTGATTACATTTTCACAAATTGGCAAAATATTGGAATGACAAGTTTGTCACAAATGTGTTGAATGTTCACCTTCCTTGACGTAGGTTTAATTGGATGAATAGGAGAGCATGTATCTAGGGATTTAAGGACTTTAACTTGACTTTGACCCATTCATACATTTAGGCATTGAGAAATTTTCAAGGTACAGGTGTGGAGAAAAAGTTCAATTTCTGAATTGAATAGTAAATTGTTACCATTTTCATCTGGCCCTTGACCCTAAAATTCATAAGATAATTACTTTCAGGTAGAACATGCATAATATGTACTAAGTTTCAAGGTAACTTGAGCCACTTCCGAGATATGGAGGAAAAAGTTAGTTCAGCACTTTCACTTATCTTTGACCTTTTGACCTTTGAGGCAAAAAGAGAAAAAAAAACTTTCCAGAGAATTTCTATTAGGTTACACACGCATACACCAAGTGTAAAAAAAATAACCCTGCTGGCATTGCATAAATATGAGGGTAACAGTAACATTTTGAAGTCTTGCACTTGACCTTTGACCCCTGACCTTTGACCCCATGAACCCTACATTCTCTAGATAATCACTTCCAGTCAGTACATGTATATACTATGTTCCATGAAGATACCTTGAACAATTTTCCAAGGTACGGAGAAAAAAAAAGAAGTTTTAATATTTTTACTTGACCTTTTGACCTTTGACCTTTGACCTCATGACCCAAACTGTCACCAGAGAATCTTAATTGGGCAATACATGTATACACTAAGTTTCAAGAAAATCTCTTCAGGCATTCAATAGATATGGTGGAAATAGTGAAATTTTATGTATTTGACCCTGACCTTTTGACCTTTGACCTTCGACCTCATGACCCAAACTTTCACCAGAGAATCTTAATTAGGTAAAACATGTATACACTAAGTTTCAAGAAAATATCTTCAGGCATTCAATAGATATGGTGGAAATAGTGAAATTTTATGTATTTGACCTTGACCTTTTGACCTTTGACCTTGAGCATGTGCACCCAAAAGTTGATAGGCACAACTTCACCCCCTAATACACATACATGCCAAGTTTCATTAGGATACCTCAACAGGTTTCGATAGTTACCTTGTCCACAAAATTCATTACGGACAGACGGAAGGACGGACGGACGGACGGACGGACGGACGGACGGAAGGACGGACGGACGGACGGACGGACAACCCGAAAACATAATGCCTCCGGCACCACTTCGTGGCGGAGGCATAAAAATACATACCTGAGTGAAAAGTTATCTAACAGATCATCTGACTTCAATTAGGTACAATGACAGGAGGGTCAACTTACTTCTTGAGTAGCATGATGTTGAGAAGATCAACCAGAATAGCTTGGTCCTTCATGTTGACTGCCGACTCAATGGATGTCTGAAGATTAAAGCACAAGTATTTCTTTTCTTTAACCACTAAAGTACAAACAGACACATGGCCATGGCATTTGAATAAGAAATGTTCATAAAATGATGCAGCCAAATCATTCACAAGGGATCAGATGCAAGAATTGACCTAAATGCTTTACACAATATCCACACACACACACACATACACACACACACACACACATTCCAGCCTGTAAACCATGTATACTATTTATCCAATTCTCAGAAGTTTGGATGTTGTCAAAAGGACACTTGGAATTCCTGCAAAAATGTAAACCCACAGAAAATACACACAAATTTATCAAGAATACATGGACCACAATCAACAGATTGTCACTCCAGCACAGTGGAGAGATACTGAACAAATATATGCAGAACCAATGCAAAGGACAGAGACCCTTTTTTTTCTGTAAAATTCATTTCAACGATGAAAAGTATGTATTAGTGTTCCGACAGATAGGAGTCTGGCAAGCCAATGATGTCATCATATCATGAGATTAGTATTTCTTTTTTTTTTTATCAGGACCATTATCTGAATATTTGTGAAAACATGCAAAACACTATTAAATTCCTTAACTTTCTCTTCTTGTTGTATTTTTTGCTATTTTTACTTTGTTCCGCTCTGACTCCACTGATGTGAATGTACTTCTTCATCAAAGTCAACTACTGAAACACAGTGCCTCTTTAATGTTGATTGATTCACAGACCTCCCTCCTCCCCCCCCCAAAAAAAAAAAAATCTTTCTAACTGAAAAAAGGGATAATTTGGCTCAAAAGCAGGAAAGAAAGAGCAGAAGTGTGTAGTAAAAATTTTAAGAAAAATAGCAATCTGCTGTTGAAAGAAGAGCTGGGAATGGTCAAAATTCAGATTCTTTCCTCAAAAGTCAGAATGATTGGGAGGTCTGAATTCATTACAACGTACGATAAGTCCAAAGAAACAAAATGAGTGACTCACCTTGACGTCTCCCGCTGACCAAATGGCCCTGATGACGTCCAGGTTGCGGTGCCTACTGGACAGAACCTGGCACATGGAGCTGTGGCCCTTTCGTAGACTCTCCATCCTCTCCGCATCATTCTGCCTCCGGCTCGTCGGGGCCGGGCCACCGGGGGCTTGGGCCTGGTGTTGCTGCAATGCAATGGCACATGCAAAAGGCTCAAGTGCCCTTTCATACGGAGTCTAGCAGAAATACATTGTAGTAAGACAGAATCTACAGCCACTTGAGGCTTGGACTTTGTATTTCTGCAATGCATGGCACAAGCTAGCCTTTAGACGAGGTTCTCTCGCTGTACGATGGGGATAACAGGCGAGCGACACGAGTCCAGCTGAGTGCGACAGTGTGAGGGCCTTTTGAGATCTGCTTCACATATTATTCATGACCACATTAACCCCTACTGAATAATAAAGCACCACTAAGGACAAACTTGTGAGTTACAGGCATGCACCTCAATACGCAGAAATAATTCCAAAGTAAGGAAGGTTTTTATATCGTGTTGCCAGGGCAGGAAGAGATATACTGTCAACTCTGCATATCAAAGTAAAACAAAACGGGACTGGGGAAAATGCACTGACTTTACAGGTGACGTTCTGTTTCTGCATCTACAGAGGAATGTAAACAAACGTAAGGCAATGAATGTAAATTGGGACTTCCTTTTCACACTAGTTTCTGGATGTGTGAAATGTGTGAAAATTTTCATCATCGTGAAAATTTCCAATTTAAAGTATCAAGAAGTTTCCCACAGAACCAGGGACACTTGGCAGCTAGCTGTAGCAGCAGCGCTGCATTTCATTTTAATTCAAAATTCAATGATTTTGCAAATATTTTGCATTTTGCAAGTGAATGGTGAGCATTTCATATATCATCGACATTGGGAAATGGTGTTTAGGGAGTTCTCACCGGTAGGAATGCATTCATGTCGAGGTTTGCTGGCTTGTTCCTGTCTGAGGGTATGATGGTGGAGGCGGGTTCTGGCATCTTGGCAGGAGGTGCCTGGATGAGAATTATGAAATAAACAGTTGACATTATAGGCGCATTCCTTTCTTCCATGCAAATGATACAAATGTAGACTGTGTTTACACAGAATCATCTGTATGTACTATCAAAGGCAAAACATATTTTTGATACAAAGAGAAAATTGATATGATTGTGTGGAGGAGTTGAACTTTGAAGTAAACAGCAAGTATGAAATCTGGCATGAAATAACTTTACAGACCCTGAAATGTTGAACATGTGTGAACATGTGTGACATCATTGTGAAGACAATAGATGCCTAAAAACATGCATAATGATGAACATGATACTAAGAATCAGAAAGTGATGAATTTCACATTCACCTCCTTAGCTGGTACCGGCTTGGTTGCTGCAGGTGTTCGGCTCGGTGCCTGCTTGGCATGCACAGGCTGCCAGTCATCTCCTGGCGGTGACGGTGCTTTGTTGGCCGGTGCCACTGCGGCTTGTGGCTGCAGTGCTGCAGGCTGTGGCTGGGATGGGCGGGATGAGGGTGGTGGTTCTGAGGCGCCGGGAACATCCAGCGGTGCCGGGAATGGTTGAGCTTTCCTCTCAGGTGAGCGGTCTGTGATACAAACATTCACAGGTTTGAAGGAACATAACGGTTAGGCAAAAAAAAAAAAAAAGAGAGAGAAAGAAATAATTCTATTGATTTAACTTGTCTGACATCCAACCCTACAAGTATCTTGACCCTCCACTTTTTTAAAATCGATTACGGAAGTGATGATTCTGTCTTTGTAATCAAATTTACTGTGCAGATAACTCAGGAGTATTGCATATATAAGTATATATCTGTATTGCAATATGAAATATGTGCTTGCAGGTCAACATCAGCAAGAATTTAACCACTTTCTCTTCATTTTATTTTTTTTTTGTGAGCATGCCCAATGGCGCTAGATGCCACTCAATGAAACCCACGCATGGTGTGTGCAAGCATGCTCCTACGTACAAGCAAACACAACAAAAACTCCCTACCCAATCTATTTTGCAGAAGCCCAATATTCAAACACACTTATTTTCCCTCTAAGACATCCTCAATTGTTGGCTTATTCTGTTTGCGGTACTTACCTATCCTAGACTTTGGGCTGAAGATTTTTGCATAATTCTCGGGGTCCCTGATGTCGGCGGTCGATGTGGAATCGTCGTCTTTTCCCTCGTCTTGTGTCGGAGACTGCCTCTCTGGTTCCGACTTCACGTCTGGTTGCCTTTTGGAAGAGTACCCATGAAACAAAACAACAAAAACACACATTGAAAAACAACATAGGGTAAACTAGATATATCGCTACGGCGACTGATATGCCTCCGCCATAATGCATGGTTCTCCTAATAGGTCTATAGTACAATGTCTTGACAATGTGTGATGACAGTTTCACACAATTGGCAAAATATTAAAATGACAGGTTTGCCACAAATGTGCTGAATGTTCACTTTCCTAGAACTACATGTAGGTTCAACTGGATGAATTATTCAAATGTCAGAGTGCAGGTATTTGGGGAAGTGATGATTTTTACTTGACTTTTGACCCTTTTATAAGTTTATGCATTGAGTAATCTTCAAGGTATTGAGAAAAAGTATAATTTCAGTATCAAATGGGAAAACAGCATTATCTAAACCTGGTCTTTGACCTTTGACCTCACAGTTCCACAGAAAATCACTGTTAGGTAGAACATGCATAAATATGTAAGTTTCATGATGATACCTTGAGTTACTTTCGAGATATGGAGGAAAAAGTGCAATTTAGCACTTTCACTTGACCTTTTACCTTTTGACCTTTGACCTTTTGGCAAGAAACTTCCCCAAAAATACATATTGGGTAATACATGCCATACATCAAGTTAAAAAAAAAAAAAAAACCTTCAGGCATATTGCATTTTAAGGAAAGTAGTGATATTTTGAGGAGTTGACCTTTGACCCATGACCCCCAACTTCCCTAGATAATCACTGCCCATCGGTACAAGCATATATACTAAGTTCCATGAAGATACCTTGAACCATTTGCGAGATATGGAGAAAAACATGAAATTTCAATTTTTTTTTCACAAAATAACCTGTGACCTTTGACCTTTGACCCTGTGACCCTAAAATCCACACAAAGTATTATCCCCCAAGGATATACCCTCATACCAAGTTTGATGTAAAACCACCACACGGTTCTTGAGATATCGACAAAAACAAAACGGGACGGACGGACGTACGGACGGACGTACGGACGGACGTACGGACGGACGGACGGACGGACGGACGACCCGAAAACATAATGCCTCCGGCCACTTCGTTGCGGAGGCATAAAAATGGCGAGCATGATGAAGAAATGGAAACCTGAAGACTGTAGGAGCCTTTGCAGGTTTACGAGACCAGTACTTCCTCCTACTGCTAGACATGAAAAATGATCTGAAGTTATTTCATATTGTAGCAGAAAGAACTCTGTACGGCCGTCAGATGGTAAAACGGTCTAACTCGAAAATTTGACTTTTTGAGGTAAGTTCACTTTCTGGGATATGTGAGGGTGCTCTTTCCAATGGTGCTATCGAGAAAATCCCATCATGTCTTGTTTTAGAGATAATTTCCGCTATCTTGGTACTTTTTTGTATTTTTCCTTCAGATTTGATGGTAAAACGGTCTATCTTTGAGTTAGCCCATTGTCGGTAATATCGTTTGGAGGTAAAACGAGCTATCTTTTACATAAACCTTTTAACCTTCTTAAGTGAGATTTTTTGATCATCGCTGTCAGATGGTAAAATGGTCTATCTTCGAGTTAGACCAATTTACCACCTCACGGCCGCGCGCTGCTTGTAAGTTGTATACGTGTGCGTACGTCTGATATCTACAGGTAAAAATCTCTCGCGGGACTAAAATGTTGGAACAGTCGTTGAGTTGGAGACGTGGTGACTGAAAAGGGGACTATTTCCTTCGAATGTAAGTAAATTAGTAAATAAATACATAGTTCTCTACTGCACTGCATAAGGGAACTTTTAAATTTGTTTTGATCTAACAGTTAGATATATAACTTTGATTTGAGATTTGGTATAAAATATCAAGGTTCAAGCGCTAGTAGAATCTAACGTATTAGGCCGATGCCTTATGACTGCATTTCGCACCGATCCAGCGGGCATGCCTACCAACAACCGGGCCGCCACCCGACCGTGCCGGCGGTGTGGAACACCGACTATTCCGTAAGGCACGTCTTGACACGGTGCGAAAAGAGGCCTTGCTTGAGGTTTACGTCTAGATTTAGGTGTCTTGTTCGATCTAAGGTTTCTAATCTATGGCCTCATCACATGCAGTTAGACTGAATCCTCGTCTAACGTTAGGTCTATGGGATCTAATGATTACACTCTCTTTAACTCTGGACATTAGCTATCGTTAGGGGTTAGAATGTGTTAACTGTTAGGTGAATTAGGGCTCTACGCCTGTTGGTGTTAAGTGTTATGCCAAAACAATTATTCAATCGAGCTAACCGTTAAATTAGACCTTAATCACAATGAACTTAACACCTAGCGTTAGCACATTAGCAGTTGTATACCGTAGACAGTACAGGCCCACCCTATTAGGCCTACTATTATAAACGTTAGATGTACACTGTATTTGTAGGGCTAACGTTAGAGCCAGGTCCAGGGCAAGAGACTGTGCATAGTCTATACAGAAGGTACCGTATAGCGTAGTGCTCTAACGCTAGATCTACTATTACTATTTACGTTTAGAGTCTAATCAAATACAGTACTAACCCTAGTTAGACCTGTATAATTACCATAAAATCTAACGAGTCTTAAGTAGAAATATCTGGCGTCTAGTCAAAATCTGGGCCACTGATTCTACCTAACGATAACGTTACAGGTTTCTATTAACCTTACGCTACTATATAATGGCAGTTTTATTGTAAGACCCAGCCTACCGTTAGATAGACCTAGGTTTAGACATCTAGACCCTCTTGAGGTTCTAAAATCTATGCATAAATGATACATATTATACATCTAACGTTAGGCTAACTTTGCTCCATAAAAGTAAGAGTTCACGTTAAATCTAACATTTCTAGATCTTGATCTGAATAGAATATCCTAACATTAGCTCTGAACGTTAGCACTAATTAATACTAGTCTCTAGAGTAGAGGTCTGCCAGATTGGAATGTCTTTTTTTTTTTTTTGGGGGGGGGGGGGTCAACAAAAGGGAAGTGAACTTTGCCTTTCTTCATCAGATGGAGGAAAATATATGACATGTTGGTCAGAAAAAAAAAAAACCAGCACATTAAAGTGCTTAAAAAGAGAAAACTTCACAAAGGAACAGTTGCTGAATCTGAAAGGAAATAGCACAGAGCATGTTTTGTTTTGTTTTTTCTAGTTTAAGATATAAAAGACATCAGTAAAAGGTTCCAACCCAAACACCAAGTACAAGAAGTAGTGAAAAGAATATGATCTGGTCAAGATGTATGTTTTTCCAGTTGTTTTTTTTTTCTTTTTTCACATGTGCCATAATTGTCATGATGTTAGTAATACTATAATATAATTTATGTTAGCTATTCAGGGCCCCAGCAATGTATTCTGGTACTTGGGATAAGGGAAAGTATTAGAGGGAAGCATTACCCACATGTTTTGGAGAGGTGATTTTTTTTTCTTCACTGAGAGACGAATGCTCAGTACAGATATCTTATCGCACTGGTCTGCAGAACACAAAAATAATATCAGACTAAAGGTAGAATTTTAAAATTTTGGCAGTCACCATTCTAATTTAGTTATACAGTGACGAAAGTTCAATGCAACAGCGTACAGTCATAATTAGCTAGGATATGTAACCAGAAACTGTGAAAGAGATAGAGATATTGAAATATCGCCTAAAGAGAAAATTTTGTTTTTCTAACTGGTGTAACGTTTGTGATGGTGGATACATAGCATACGTCACATTAAACAAATAGAGTTTATCAATGCAGTTAATGTAGTCAGTGCAATTTGTATTGTTGATTTTCAAAGTCTTTGGATGTATGTCACAGACATTTGTTCATGATAAAAAAAAAAAAATCACTGAGGACTCATTCTTTCATTTAAGAAGATTGCTTTCAGATGGAATTTTTGTTTTTGTTTTTAGATGTCCACAAATCGAGACTGAGGTTCTTTACCTTCCAAAACGAAATAGATAAAAAGCATTTTGATAACCAACAACATACAGTCAACTTCGGATACCTCGAATTCGTCGGGACTGAAGAAAATGGTTCGAGGTACGTGAAATTCGAGGTACGCGAAATTCGAGGTACGCGTACGTACGTCGAATTTTCTTCGACTTATCCGACGTTTATCGATGTTCAACATGGTTATCTGTTATAGTGCCTACCGATTGTTTGCATGCTTGTCAATTGGAATTGAATCGATATTTTATATGAATGAATTGAATGAAAATCGGAATTGAAATCAGAATTTCAGAAATAAAGATTTTGGTGGCCCTATCGCGCAAAAAAGTCAGATGTTTGCCTTTACTTTTGAAAATGAACAGCGGTAACAATCGGCTCCGTAAGATACTAAAATAAATGTCGGATGTTTGATCATACTTTTGGAAATGAAAAACGATAAGACTCAGCTCCGTATGGTGCTAAAACTAATGTCAGATATTAGATTTTGCGTTCGGAAATGATTAAGGACAACATTCGGCTCCGGAAGACGCTGAAATAAATGTCGAATATTTGCTTTGACGTTCGGAAATGAAAAACAATATTCAAGTCCGTACGATGGTTAGATAAGTGTCGGATGTTTCCTTATACTTTCAAAAGCAAATAGCAATAACATTCGGCTCCGGAAGATGCTGAAATAAATGTCAGATGATCGCTTTTATGTTCGGAAGTTCCAGTAACATTCTGCTCCATACGATGCTAAAATAACTGTCTGATGTTTGTTTTTAAATTTCGAAATGAATAACAGTAACATTCAGCTGCGTTCAATAGTAAAATTAATGTTTGATGTTTGCTTTGACGTTCGGAAATGAGTAACAATAACATTCATCTCCTTACGATGATAAAATAAATGCTGAATGTTTGCTTTTACGATCGAAAGTAAATGGCAATAACATTCAGCTCCGGAAGATGCTAAAATACATCTCGAATGATTGCTTTTACGTTTGGCATGTTTGAAAGTGAATAGCAGTAATATTCTGCCCCATAATTATGATGCTAAAAAAAAGTATTGGATATTTGCTATTACATTTCGAAATGAATAACGGTAATATTCAGCTACGTTTGATGGTAAAATAAACGTCTGATGTCAGCTTCGACGTTCAAAATTGAAAAACAGTAGCATTCGGCTCCGTACGATGATAAAATAATAATTATTGACAGATGATTCATTTCACTTTCGGAAGTGGACAGCAGTAAAATTCGCTTCCGTACGATGATAAAATAAATTTCGTATGTTTGAAATGAATAACGGTAATATTCTGCTTCGTACGATGCAAAAATAAATGACAGATTGTTGCTTTTACATTTGGAAATTATTAACGGTATTAATCCGCTCAGTTAGATGCTGAAACAAATAGCGGATGTTTGCTTTCACGTTTGGAAATGATAAGGATAGCATTCAGCTCTGTAAGATGCTAAAATGAATGTCAGTTGTTTGCTTTTACATTTAAAAATTATTAACGGTAATATTCGGCTCCGTATAGGTGCTAACAGACTAATAAATTCTGGATGATTGCTTTTACAATAAGAAATGAATAACGGTAACTTTCGGCTCTTTACAATGCTAAAACAAATGTCGGATGCTAACAGATGTCGGCAAATGCTCCCACTTTTTCATTTCAAACGTAAGTTTTGACCTCCTAAATTTTTAGGCATCAACTTTTATAATAATCTATACACCTATTTGCTAAATCTTAAAACACAAAATAAGATGGATTTTCTAATTTTAATTTCGAGTAAATTCGACCACCAAAAAATAAAAATCAGTGATACTGGTGGCCCGATAAAAGTTAGTGTGGAGCCCTGTCTATTCTATTCTTTATTATGCTCGGCCTATACTTCCACATCATATTCCACAATATTTTCATAATCGCATTGCTGAAAAAAAAAAAAGAAGAAAATCAGTGCTTGCGTTCTTGGGGAAGAATAAATGAAACATACTTCGTGAAAGGCAAAAAAAAAAGTTAAAAAAAGGCACTACGCAGGAGATTGATGTTTGGACAGTGGACCGTGATTAATGCCAAAGATGATTATAACTGTCAACACCCAACACCTACGCAGGTACGCCACGATGGTTTAGAAATCTACGCGCGCGGTATGACTATCATGAGCAAGAATTAAAACACAGTGGTTAAAGAAAAGAAGATGATGGGCAGAGCGTAGTGCTATCGTAAGCACTCCATTGGCAAGGGTGCTATGTGCATACCGTGTACGTATGTAGGTAGGTGTTGAGGATTTTTCTTGTCAGCTGTGTATACCAGGTATTTCTTTGGGCGCGCGATTGTTTCTGGTCGGGAATATTTACAGTCGAGTGTGAAAAGATTTGTGACATTCTTCGCTGTCCACGCGCGCTTAATCGGAGATGCTGAGTGATGTTGCAATTCGATTCGAGCTACATGCTGGGAAAAACAATAAGTTAATTAAGATTGGGACAGTAGATTTCACTTCGAGGTAACCGAACTTCGAGTTATTTCTTCGAGCTACGCGAATTTTAATACACGGAAACTCCATAGGAACAATCGGGACTTTCATTTTGCCCCCGAGGTAAGTGATATTCGGCTTATCCGACGTCGAGGTATCCGAAGTTGACTGTAGATGTCAAGTGCTGCTTTTCTAGTAAATGTGCGCTGATGGCAAATCATTATTAAAAAAAAAGAGAGAGAAATTGCTTCGTTTAGTGTTTACTGTATTTCATTGTGTGTTGATATAGTCCGTAAACGCAGTTTGAGACGATGGTTGCGAGCGTGTGCACATTGTGTAATACGTTTTGTTGGTTGACTGAGAATTTAGAGTGTTTATGATAACTGAAATGATTTTTTTTTATCACAAAGATGTGATAATATAGAACACACACGCAAAAAAAAAACAATCGAATTGCAAACAAACCATTTGTTACATGTCTGCTCCAAGGTCATAGAACTTGGCCAAGGATAAATATTATAGACTCGATGATTTAACCGACTTAATGATGGGAAGGGGAAATGAGGCTGTTATTGCATTGTTCGCATTTCATTTCTACTTCCTTTTTACTTGTTGTTTTCTTTTTTTTTGAGGGTGATATTTGCCTTATTATTTCACACAAATATCTAGGATACATATATGATATTCTTATGTCGCCGAATAATTGTGCGTTCCAAACAACGCTCATTTAAACAATCAATCATCATAAAAGAAACATTTAGTAAGTTTTCTGCGGGAGGATAGATCAAAATAAAATGCAAACACCTCGCCTTAGAACATTACAAATGTAAAAGTGCTTTCGTGCCTATCCCTTGCAGGGCTGCGTTTCAGGGCCCGAGAACGCAAACTATATAGCATTGTATTGATAACCATAAATCTCGGGGGGGGGGGGGGGGGGGGGGAGGTTGAGTATGCAGGATGGGAGATTTGGTACCGTAATTTTGCCAAGTAAAACGTGATTTGTTATTACGGTTTCCATGACAACCATTTCCAAACATAGTAAGCAATCTATATATAACTGGTATAAGCAGGTTTCATTGTTAAACAGATTAGATAGATTAATACATTTCTCACACACACATAAAAAACATGTTTCAACACTTCTACGTTTTAAAATCATGAATATTTGAAATTTTCTGGGAGTGACCTAAAATGATCAGTTGCCATGGTAACAACATTACTGACCAGCCCTCTTTGTATTTTTTTTTTCTGGCAAATAAGCACATTTCAGTCATATCAAGGTGTCACAAAGGGTTTTTGCAGTCAGCTATCCAACCTGTCCATTGACTTCGCCGATTATGTAAGATAAGTATACCTACACGCACTATACCATGTACAATATATATGGGCCTACGGTATACATTCGATTTTCTATTCAAAATGCGCGTCCAGTAAAAAATACATCGTCCCATTTAGGATAACATAAAACGAGTTATCTTTCGCCTTATCTTATAATTTCTTTGCTGCATAAGATATCAGAACATGAATTATATTTCGAACAAATAAAAACGTTTGAATAGACTGATTTCGGTAGTTTAAAAAAACAACTTTGAAATATTGGTAGATTCTGCAAAGTAAAATTTTAAGTAAATCACGGTTTTATGTTTCATTGCGCCATATATGTGCGTGTAATATTCTACTTTCAAATGTATATTAGTTAGGTTCTACACTTGAAATGGAGGATAACACATTTCTAGTTTAAAAGGTACTTATAAACTATTAATTTTTTCGATAAAAAAGTAAAAATCTTGATTTTTTGATATTCTTTCAAATTTTTGGCTAAAAAAGGCATTTTTCGGCAAAAACGCGCTTGACATCCGGCCGTACGCTAAACTTCAGTATTTTTGCAAAACTTTCATCTGGGAAGAAAGACCACTTTAATTAAAACCACAAGATAAAACGGTAAAATGGTCTAACTAAAAGATAGACCATTTTACCATAGTATGGCAATAGTGTTTGTGGTCTATCTAGAAGATAGACCATTTTACCATCTTATGATGTGTAGCGGAGTGTATACATGTGCTGTGGTTAAACAGTCTATCTGCACAAAAATCTCATTTATTTTATAATTAAAACCCCAAATAAGCACAAAATTCTTCAGTTATCAGTGTTTGATATGCTTCTTCTTGTCCCATTGCTAAAAATGCATTATACCCATCTCGTAAAAAAGCTCAAACCTCTAAACTTTAAAGTCATTTTTCTCAGAACAGCAATTTTCGAGATAGACCGTTTTACCATCTGACGGCCGTGTATTTAACAATTAACGTGACTTCATTCAACAAGTAATGATGACTCAATGGCTTTTAAAATGCTGAAGATGGTGATATGGAACCCGCTAACATTAGACTGTATTTTTATCATCAAGGAAAACAAGAATTACTGGCAATCAATTTCTTTTTCCTGAAAAGTTTGGTAGTTGTGGACAAATGAATTTACTGTAGCATGAAGTTTCTTGGCAAATAAAGCCAAAAATGCCAAAGGTTTGTATTTATTCCCCCCCTTTTTTTTGTCATTAATTCTATGTGATTATTATTTTTCAAAGCCACTGTTGCTCAAAGAGTTAGGAAGGAATTCAAATCAAACCGTGGTAAGGAATACTGGGCGCATAATGTATGAGAAAAACAAAACAAAACAAAAAAACGAAGGGGGGGGGGGGAGGAAGAAACCTCAAAAGTAGACAAAATGCATTTTATTGGTAATGCACTTTTATGTCACAAGCCCAGCTAGCACATTGCAGAGTAATGAGGGGTGAGATGAAATCAAACAAGACACCCTGGGGGTCTTGCACTCATTTTGAGTATCGCAAGTTCACCTGCCACACATCCTGCATGGAGACAATTTGAACAACTTGAGATCCTACCACTCTAGGGATAATACCTGCCAAGTTTTGTTTTGGTTGTGGTTTTCAAGACGAAGCTGAAAATGTTAAAAGTTCATGCATGATGTACGATGGACAATGAATAATCATAACAGCTCACGTGAGCCTGCTCTGGTGAGCTAAAAAGAAGGGGGGGAAGAAAAATTATCACCTTTGTTTGCTGGACGTGGTATGCGGTCGCTCGCGGACAAAGTTTTTCCTGCCACTGGCCGTCAGGGGCTTGGGAGGAACATCATCCCCTGCAGGCATCTCACTGGGCTGACTCTGGGGCTCTTGCGCTAGCCCTGTAGTACTCATTCTCTGTTTACAACAAAATACGTAAATGATTAAACAAGTACAAACACAAATAAGGGGGACACTTTAGGTACTGTTTGACACTTACTGTTCATTATGACAAACAAATACTGTACAGGCCTATAACGATGTTCAATAATTCTTACATATTTGGTTAAATGAACAGAGTTTTAAATGTTTTACATTTCACTGACATGGTGACAGATAGCAACAGCATAAATTCATATGGACTACAAAAAGTACAAAGAATTTTTTCGAATTTTGTGTCGATTATCAGTTTACTTATTATTTGTTATCACATTGCTTTAAGATGGGCACATGATTCCATTCTAAAATCAGTTGCTGGACAACCAAAACACTTGCAATTGCCTGTGTAACTCAGGGCAGAAAATGAGCTTAAGATTCTTGGGTTCAACAACATTCGTACAAAAGAAATGCATTCTTTCATGTTCACATTCAATTGATTTAGGTATTATCAACACTGTATACAACCACCATCACCACCATCACAACAGCAACCTTCTTCTTTTTCAATACACTTCACTGTGCATTGCACATCGGCTTACTGAAAGATCTGCGACGTAAACGGAGACGTTCGTGGAATTGTAGGAGGCGCCGATGAGCTGCGTGGAGGCGACCACCGAGTCGGCCACCCGGCCCCAGCCCATGGAGAAGGTGTCAAAGCAGCGGATGGGCTCCCAGCCAAACACATGCAGCATGTCCTGGCTGCCACAGAACAGGTAGCTGCCCTCCGGATGGAATGATATTGACCTTCACCGAGGGAAAGGGCATCAACAAGCAATAGTGGGTTTTGTAAGATTTTATTGACTCGATCCCCTCTCGGCGTATGAGAGTACAAACATATTTACAATATATGAATACAAAAATATAAGTGATAATGTACATGTACATGTGAAAATATAAGATATAAATAAACATGTTTACAAAACAAGGCATAAAGGACGTTTTACCACTATGTGCACACACATTCACATCTACTTTACTTTCTACAAAACTACTCTTTCTTCTTTGGTTTTGAAGAAAACTGAAACATAATCATTCTGACAAATTTGGCTAGTTTTTTTCAAATGGCAAGCATTAGGTGAATTGAATAGTTTGGCCATATGTAATGTGGGTTGAGAAAAGAGTTGGGGATTATCAGGCCTAGAAACCTGAATATTCTTATACACCAAACTGTGTACACATATCCATCACTGTTATACTGTATAAGCTGTTATTTTTGCGAGGGTTTAATTTTCGCAAATTTCACGAACCGCAGCTGGATTGCGAATCTAACAACATGCAAAATGTCTCCATGCGCTAGGGGAATAGTGCATTTACGTTAGCTTCAGCATTAATTCGCAAAAACAACATCTTGCAAAAATGTCAGTGACCTCCTCATTCACAAAAATATCGGTATGCAAAAATGCCAGCATAAACAGTATTCTATCATGTTACCAAAATTCTTTACATTTCCTTTTTAGCAAAGTATTTTTGCCATCTGTCCATCTCAATTCTAATACCTAGATTAATTTAATGCTGCATACTGAATTCAAAATCAAGATATAAGTTAATAGGTATAGACAACTTCAATAAAGATACAAACAGATCAACATAATTAATACATAAACGTATAGAAAATGAAAGGATAAAGAAGTATGCCTTCCTGTATGATATACTTATAATTCAGAACTTGGCAATTCCATTTCAGGATTCAACTAAAATCATCCATCATGATGTGGCATTCAAGGACCAGGTCTTACCTAACAGTACTGGCACCAGGACTGGTGGAGCTTACGAGCTGGAACGTCTCAAGGTCCCAGAATTGAACAGTTCTGTGGATGAAATTTTACAAAATGTAATACTAGTAGATCAATGCAACAATTGTCATCAAAATTGAGTGACATATTTCCACATATCGATCAGGAATCTTAGCTGTATAGCAGAATTTTGTCTTCACAAGTGGTGTATCTCATGCTGTGAGATGTCGTATTAAAGTATACCAACTGTGACAAAGTAAATTTGCTTGTTGAGTTTAAAATACTGACTTCAAATGATGAAACTTTAAAATTGGCCTTGCTACATATATTTCCAGACTTGCAACCCAAGTTAGATGACATATTCAACATTTCTCAAGTTAATGCAAACTAGAAATGTCGCTACAGCGACTGGTTATACCCCCGCCAAACAACATTTCATAAGCTTTGGTCAAAACAACATTTGATAAGCTTTGGTCAAAAAACTGAGGAAGTAGTTAAATCCGCAAGATCTTTCCTTGATCTTCTGCCATTAATATGCCGTTACCAAGGCAACGTAGTTTCGGGTACTGTCGAAAAATGCGTCTTGCACATCTACAACCAACGGCACACATCTGTACCAAGTTTCATGGAAATTGGGCAAAAACTGAGGAAGTAGTTTGCAACACAAAATTTTCCATCATTTTGGCTCATAATATGTGAGCTGTTACCATGGCAACATACTTTTTGTCACTGTCAAGAAATGTGTCATGCTGACCTATATCCTAAGACAAACATTCAATATGAATTCCATGAGAATTGGAAGAACACTGATGAAGCAGTTTTGCCATGAAGCATTTTGCCCTATATTTTACCAATAACATGCCGTTACCATGGCAACGCACTTTTTGCCACTGTGGAAATATGTGTCTTGCACATTAACATATTCAGATGAACATCTGTACCTAATTTCATAAAAATTGATCAAAAACTGTGGGAGGAGTTCGCGACGCAAGATTTGTACCCATTTTTGCCCATAATATGCCGTTACCATGGCAACGTACTTTTGGGTCCTGTCAAAAAATACGTCTTGCACATCTACAATCCAAGGCACACATCTGTGCCAAGTTTTATGTGAATCGGTTGAAAACTGAGGAAGTAGTTCGCAACGCAAGATTTGCAACGGACCGACCGCCCGACCGACCGCCCGTCCGCTGATTCCTATATACCCCCTTCAAACTTCGTTTGGCGGGGGTATAACAAAGTACAAATTGTTGACTTTCAACTTTACTTGCAAGCATTGTGATATTAACTTTACAGAACTTTACCCCTACCTGCATAATGCTAATCAGGGTACCAAGTTGATTAGCTCTAAATGTATTTTCAGGATAGTGCCCCTATTAGTCTGTATTGCCTTAGCCATTCCTTTCAAATATGTAACTGGTCTCCAAAGTTTCTTCTTTGATTTCACAATTAATAGTTTAAGGATTAAAGGGATTGTATAGTTTTGGTCGAGACCTAACTTCTCTTTTCTAACATTTTTAGCTGAAATAATGAAAAACTTCCTATGAAATATGAAAGAGCATATAATTCCAAGAGGAATTTAATGTTTATTTGATGAAAATCGGTTTTATAATGGCTGAGATATCCAAAACAGAGCGATCGCTATAAAAGGTGGGACTTACCTTTTATTACAATTACCTTATTTTACTTTGTTTTACTTTTTTGATGTCTCAGCAATTTCGAAAACAAGTTTCATCAAATAACCTTTATATTCCTCTTAGAATGGTATGCTCTGTACTATTTCATATAAAGCGGTTTCTTGGTATGTCACAAAAAGCTAAAAGCCCAATCGTCATCTCCACCAATGCCATACATGTACCATCCCTTTAATCCGTCAATGTTCTGTCATAATTTTGATTGGAAAGAAATCCTTCCCTTTTAAAGAGAAAAACAAAACAAAACAAACAACATTACCTGTCTGCACTGCCCGAGGCTAGCAGAAATTCATTGGGATGAAACTCGATGCACGTCACGCTTCCCCTGTGGTTCTTAAATTCCTGAAACATCTTGCCCATGGTCAGATCCCACAGCTGCGGACGGAGAATCAAGGACAAACTGTCGTCTCATGTCTGGACGTAATTCGACTCCATCGGGGTGTTACGCGTACGAGAATTGCAACACATCTTTCTCTTTCTTTAGTTCAATCCACTCATTTTGAAACGTCTAACCTGTCAATCTCAGTGTGCATACTTGATCATTAAATTGCTTTGTAAACACACACACAGTTTGAACAGTCGCCTATCCTTTTCCAGTGTGTCATTGTAAGGCCTACTACAACACGAGAAAAAGTGGAGGAATTATTTATGTTTGACTTTAATATTAAAATTGGTGACTTTTCTACAACAGACATTAGACCAGTCTGATCTTTATATTGTTTTAATCGAAGTTAATTCATCTTCATTCATGGTTTAGAGTCAGACAAACATCTACTTTTGAGGTCATTAAAGTCTGCTTAAAACGTCATGCAATGTATATATCTCTTCGTCTCATGGGAAGTTTTTTCAAGAATATATGTAAGATTAAGTTATATAGAGGAAATGTAGGTTAGGAAAGCTGTTGATTAAAATTTTACTCTGAGCTCATCAGGAGAAAATTCCCAGTGTCACTACAATACAGAATTTCGGTCTCATTCTCACCTTAATTGTTTTATCTTCACTTGCCGACACCAGCCACTTCCCGTCCGGACTGAACTTTATCATGTTGACCTGATTGCCGTGACCCTTGTAGGTATATATGCAGCCTTTTCTCCGCACATCCCAGAGCTAGAACAGAAGTCAAAGTTTGGGGAATACATAGCACATATCAACGTCAGTGGTCTGACGTCTCAAATGTTTTGACTCATACATAGAAATTCCATCAAAAAGGTGTTGGTAATACTCAGATCTGCAATGATTTCTTTGACAATCAGGAGTCATAATAGAGAGCGAATTCTTGGTTGAAAATATCAGAAGAGAAAATGATTAAGGTTAGCAAGAAATGCCATATATTTTTAATCTATTTATTTATTTATTTACTTATTTGTATTCATTATTATTATTATTATTTTTATTTCTTGTCTTTTTAACTGTAATGCACTTTGTAAGTATCAAGGACAATATCATACTTTATACAATGCTGCACACTGGTACTGGTCCAACGGTCCAGGAATGGTAAAAATCACTGTCGGAACAGTAACTTTTTCAGGAATAGACCAGTAAAAAATACAAAAACTGGGTACCTAGTGGTCCCCCAGACAGGTTGGACCAGCAGAAAAAAAAAAAAAAAACATGGGTTAGTGTGCAGCCCTGCTTAATAAGAGAAACAAATGCACACCACCAAACACATCAGCACAAAAAAGCAGAATCATATGAGAGTGAGCTCATTTTCACCCTTTCAAAAGAATTATCGTTTTCATTCAGATCAGAATTTTGAAAAGAAACTTGTATCATAGCGTGCTTGTGGGGTCAGGGTCAAAGACGCCCAATTTACCTTGATATTTGTGTCCATGGATCCTGACGCTACAAATTCGCCATAGGGATGGAAATCTGTACATGTTATGCTGCTTTTGTGTCCTGTTAGGGTTCTGACAACTGTACAGAGAGAGAGAAAGAGAGAGAAAATGTGATAAAGCACCAACAAGATAATGATGCTCTTTCCTATCCTCAGAAATCAAATACAGTTGAACCTCTCTTATCCGGCCTCCCTTTATCCGGATCTCTCTATTGTACGGACGCAATCTTGCCGTGATTTTTTTTTTAATATTTTTTTAATAATTACGGGAGGAAAGGGGGATTCCCAACTCCTTGAGAACTCCTACACAAACATACATGAATTACATATTACTTCCAACATTAAAGGTAGGGAATACCTTTTACAGACCTCCCAAAATGCAGCAAAACATTAAATATGAACCTCAAAGGACTTGTTTAGGCCACTGCTGAGAAGTTTGGAAGTCAACAGTTATCTACAATTTGAATAATGCACAAAACTCAACTACTCAGTAGTTCTGTGTGTCAGCCACACTTAAGCCTTTTTGTTGCAGTCTTTTGTATTTTTTTTATCTATAAACACAAATCTAAAAGTATAAGAGCTGATGTAATAACATATAGAGTGTGTGGCAAGAATGTATAGAAATGTTTGTAAGTTTTGATGAACTTTCTTCACAAAATATACATGATGGACACACATGCAGTGCATGGGTCTGCACAGGTAGCCTAGTAATGTACTGGAATTTATGGTGAGCCCCGAAAAAAATACAATTCAAAATCTAACGGTCAATAAAACTGTACTTAATGTTACCTTTCACTTTCAATACTTTATGGGAGTTTCTAAAATGATACTCTCTTCAACATACCACTGTATTTATACAACTCTTCATTTTTTTTAAGGTAAAAGAGATTAATAGTTATGGTGGAAAACAACCTTTTTTTTTTGGGGGGGGGGGGGGGGATTTTGAGTTTCAAACAATCACTCATGCAAATTTTCTCTTAAACCACATTTTGTTTTTGTCCTTTGTTTTGCCTTTGTTTTGTTACGGGGAGATAAAGATAAATCACTAACTTTAGTAAGACCAGAAGCATTACATGCAAAAATAACAGCAGGTTGACAGGAATTTTTGCAAAACAACAGACATTCCACAAGGCTTCTACATAGTGTACAAAAACAAAACTGTCAATCATGTCAGACATAGTATATACGGACTGACTTTTTGTTCATCGCTGTAAAACGAAACTTGACACAAATTGTTAAATTACTGCGAAAATGTGTGAAGAAATTGACAAGCAACCAATACTTCATAAAAACCTAATCATTACAATGAAACTGCACAGAATTTTTGTGACTTACTTTTTGCTGGCTCCAAGTCCCAGATCTTCATAGTTCCTGATCTCGAGCCAGCTATGACAAGTTCTTCACTGCTGTTGAACTTCACGCTCTCTATTGGCGATGTGTGTCCCGATAAACTCTGTGAAGAATATGGTCCCATTTGATCAATTGATAAACTTTGCCAAAGTAAAACATACATAAGATCTGCAAAATGTTTAAAATTTTGAAAGCTCCAAAAAGTTTCTTCATTAGACAGTGATCACTTCCAGTACCAACAAAAGCAACCTACACCGTAAATGTGTTTAAGGAAGTTCAACCTTGTGTATTAAGGTGAAGTAAACAGTGAAAACTAATGATGATTGATTCAATCTTCAGAAGACATTCAACATTAGACTTGGGGTAAGTTGACATTCAGGTCATCTGTAATATCACATTCTAAATAATATTTATTGTGACAAAGTGCTACTGTATCAGATGTTTGACCTTCATCGCTTACACCAGGTTTAGAGGAATTCTTCAAATGCTATAACATACACTTTCATTCAGAAATGATTTACATAATTTATATCACATCCTTGTTATTTCTTTCCTGTTTCTGTATCAGTTCAGATTCTACTAGGATAGTGTTTGACCTACATGTAAATTCCTTTAATTCAGTAGGCATAGTTTCTTTCTTCATGAGGATCCTTACATTGATCCCGATTGATGGAGAACCCATGGAGCCGACATCATGCTTGTCATCTAAAGAGCTGACATGCCCAGAATTTGTAGCATACACCTCATGATGAAAACCAGAGTGATGGGTGCACTTTAAGGCCATCGCAAACTATACAACATTAGGTTGCATGACTGACTGACTTGGATCTGAAATAAACAAAGGTTACATTATTCTGAGGCTATTATGATTTATTTCGGATCC
Source organism: Diadema setosum (assembly GCA_033980235.1). Lineage (NCBI taxonomy): Eukaryota > Metazoa > Echinodermata > Echinoidea > Diadematoida > Diadematidae > Diadema > Diadema setosum. The sequence continues at coordinate 5,173,591 of CM067066.1, forward strand.
AAAGTCAGCCAGTCCTGCAACTCATGTCATAGGCCTACACTGTGAGTTGGCCTTTAAACCATAAGACCAGGGTCTCATTTCATAAAAGATTTTAGGAGGCAACTCTCGCTGGAATGGCAACTTCCAATTTAGCAACAGCCAATCAGGAAGCTGGATTCTTGTCATTACTATGACAATTGCCATTCCAGCAAGAGTTGCTATCACATCAACTTTTTTTATGAAATGGGGCCCAGAACATCTGAAGGTGGGATTGATACTCACCATGATGCAGTTCTGTTTGCCAACTGCCCACATGTTGACCTTGGTGTCTTCGCCTCCTGTCACCATGACACGGCCACTCTTGGGACCCAAGGCCAGGCAATTCACATCGCTGCTGTGGGCCACCAACTCCTCTGGACAAATCCAAACGCACAACATTTTGAGACAAGTGTGGGGCATGCAAATCATTTGGGAAGAAATACAAAAATGTACAATGATGTTGGGTATTCAGTGGTAGAGATCCATATCTATGTAGGGCCTACATCAAATTGCAACTGACTGCAACAAGAAAGTAAACAATTTGTCCCTTTGTACCATGTTCCTTTGCCAAAGCAGGCTGGCTTTGGTGCAAAGCTTGTGTTTTTTCTAGGTGAGATTATCCTCATTCACTGCATAAAATTCAGTTTGAAATTTATCACAAAATCACAATGCATCAAGGCAATGAGCATGTGATGGGATGGTTTCACAATTGACCTACTGCACTGGTAGCACAGCAGTCACAAAGCGATAGAATGACCCTTATTGCCAGCATACACACAGTAATTTTAGTTTTACCCGGTAAATTTATACTGTCTCACTCTCTATAATCATCATGATGCTCATGTACAATTCTAAACCAGGATCTAAATCAAATGATACTGAGATAGTACGTAACTATTCACTGAATTCATTTTGATTACTTGCAGCTGGCGGTCAAGCCTGCTTTTTTTGTGTGTTTTCATTAGGATCAACTGCCTTGCTAGCATTCAATTAAAATTGCATTATGTTCAACATGAACACTGTGACATGTGGATTGTGAGTGACTTCATAGAGTAGCACACTAACATTAAATTTACAATTTGTCAATGACCATGATGACTAGAACAGTATGTTTCCAGAGTCCAACTAGAATCTAGATTATTTACGCGATTTATGCAATTTACCGCTAAAATTGCACAACCATTGATAATGATAGTCCGCATAGGCTGGAAATTTATGTAGGCCTATAGTATTAAGCTATGGCCTACATTGTATGATTGACTGACACAGTCATGACAGTGTCAGTGACAGTGGAGTGGGTGTTCTAAGTAGATTCCACCACGTCAAACGTAATGTCGCAATGAATGGACCTGATGATATTCAATACTTTAGGCATATTTCGGCCACACACTTACGAAGTTTCCATGCTCGTTTTGTTGTCATAGTCCTCCCTCAGATATTGTGATTCCGTGGTGAAAATATCGTTACAGACTGTAATACAGTACAATGTTAGTTATCTGCTACCTCGCCCGAAGCAGGTCTGACTCAAATTCTGCACTTGTTGCCGACTGCGAGTATACGGTTGACAAGCGCGCCTCTCCCAGAGTTACGGCCGACAAGATGAGAACCAATCGTCCAGCAAAAACAGCTGCTACTTCCAGCAATATTTCTGTGCTACTGGTTCTTACTGTAGGTAAACCCTTGATGTACTGATGACATTCGCCACATTCTTCTCATTTGACGAATAAAAATGTCACAATTCCTATCATAATGAGTGACAAGACATGCGGAACTGGATATGTCCTCCCATATCACGCACTCACTACGTCTAGCGCCATCTCTTCTCAAAGATGTTCTAATGCATATATCTGAACATAGCGACTATTTAATACGGGGCCTTTCATTCGTCGTCGCGTCTGGCTGGCTGTTCCATAAGATTCTTGAAAAGATGTAGGATATAATACTGTTGTATATTGTAGGTCCTAACTGCTTGAATTCTTGATCGAAAATGATAGAGCAAGAAGATAAGCCATTTAAACATTTGCAATAAACAAAAACAAAAAAACCCAGAAATATCTTTACTGCACTATTTCCTTGTTTACTCCAAACTTAAATACTGCAACAACAACAAAAAAAAAGAAAAAAAGAGAGAGAGAGAGAGAGAGAGAGAGAAAAAAAAAAAGAAATGATACCTACACTCGCCAACCGTATACAGCGTGGCACATATCAGTGATTGCGAATTCTCTAACCAGTGGCCGATACAAATCAAAGGAAATATATGCGTAATCCAAGCAACTTTAATGAGTTAAACGCTTTTGGGAATGCTCTGAATGCTACAATAAGAAATGTGAAGAAACAATATTTTGAAAGGAAATTTGTTGTATATATAGAAGTAATGTTAAAGCAACTTGGAATCTCATAAATACACTCTTGCATAGAGGTGGCAAATGTGTTACTGATATGCAAATGAAATGTAATGGTGAACTAACTACTGATTCTCACAAAATTGCAAATACTCAGTGGTCCAAATCTTGATAAGTTGATACCACAAAATAATTCTAACTTTATGAGTCATCTAGTGAACCCTTGTTTGAATACCATTTATTTTCATGCAACATTTGAAGCAGAAATATGTAGCATTGTCAACTCTTTTTGGAATAATACAGCCTCTGGAATTTATGATTTCAGTCCTCGTATAATCAAACATACAATAAAAGAAATTAGCAAACCGTTATATCATATATTCAATTTATCTTTATCATCAGGAGTCTTTCCAGATAAATTGAAAATTGCTCGTGTAACCCCTGTGTTTAAAAATGGTGACAAATGTGAATTGTCACCATTTCAGTGCTTCCTTGTTTTTCGAAAATTTTGGAAAGGTTTACAACCGTGCTGTTAAGTTTCTTGATCAAAATAGTATTGTGGGTAGTTATCAGTACGGCTTTCGCAGCTATTATTCAACTTCCATGGCCCTAACTGACATTGCGAATATATAAGATTGTTGACACGTTTGAGGAAAATTCCTTTCTTATTGGTGTTTTTGTTGACTTGTCGGGCCTTTGACACAATTAATCATAATATTATGTTAGCTAAATTAAAGCATTCATGGTTTTAGAGGTGTGACATACAGTTGGTTTAAAAGCTACCTCTCCAATCGATATCAATGTATACAAAATATAACAGTTGTATATCAGACTTAAAGAAAATATTATGTGGAGTTCCACAAGGGTACTTATTAGGACCACTGTTGTTTATATTATACATAAATGATATTGTAAATGTTTCTAATTCCGATACCTCATCGTACATATTATATGCTGATGACATCAAAAGGATCTTCCTTCTTTGCAAGATCAAGTAAATAGTAACCTTTCAAAATTGTGTATACATGGTTTCAGGCAAATCGATTATCTGTTAACCCCCGCAAATGTAACTTTATTGTTTTTGTATAATCGTAACAAATCATATGACACTGATTTTGTTAAAGTGGAATCGAATGATGTTCAAATTCCCAGGGTAGAGAAAACAACATTTCTTGGTGTTATTTTAGATTCAAAATTAACATGGAAACCTCATATACAAGAGACAGAGAAAAAAAATATCAAAGAACATTGGTATTATATCCAGACAAAGCTACATGTTACCTACTGATGTATTACGGATGTTATACTCCACTCTTGTTTTGCCCTATTTGTCTTATTGCAACATGGTGTGGGGAAGTACTTTTCAGTCCATAAGTCTAAAGAAATTGACTTTAAAGCAAAATAAAATAGTAAGGGTTATACATGGAGCGAACCCGAAATCTAAAGCAGGCCCGTTCTGCTCAAAACTAAAATTGCTTACTTTGAAAAATATCACCACCTATCAGCAATGTATTTTTATACAAGTGTGTCAACAAACTTATGCCTGACCATTTTGTTCAATTGTTCAATATCAATAAGAATGTGCATAATTACAATATACACGCTCCTCGTCATTCATGCATTTGCCCAGACCCACCGCAGAACCTTGTCTTACCAACATGATATTCGTTTTGTGGGCCCCAAGAAATGGAACAATTTATCTAAAGACATAAGAAATACACCATCTCAAAATTGTTTTAAGATAAGACTCAAGAAAAAGTTGTATTCATCCATATAAGGTAGTTTATAGTGAGGGCTGCTAAATTTCTCTTGATTTACTAAAATGCATTATACATGTACAATTATGTGCAATATTGTTTTGTTTGTTTTAGTATTACAAGTGTATATATTTTTGGGTTCTTTTACCTCTCCTTAATGTATTTTTACTTTCTTTCTTCTCCTTTCTTTTCTTTCTCTTTTTCCTTCTTCCTATCTGTTTTCCTCCTGCATCCCTAGCTTTAGTCTCTTGTGTATCTGTATTTCGTCTTGTAAATGTATATCAATGTCTTTTTAGCTATGTTTCAATCAGATTCAACTACGTTTTCAAATGTTAAAGGTGCACTCACTTCACTGTGCTTACTGAGTTGTCACCTCCAGTTTGTCATTACTGAATTGTTACTGTTGTTACACGAATTGATCTGGAAATAAATGTTCTATTGAATGGAATTGAAAATACGGGGGGGGGGGGGGGGGGCGCAGCGGGCCTGCGCCCGAGTCTTTGTTTTTTAATATTCAAAAACAAGAGAAATAAAAAGAAAAAATGGGGGTGAGCTATGGGTTAGCTAGAGGTTAGCTCCCCTTTACGGAATTCCTGGATCCACCCCTGCATGCATATAAATATTGTTTAACTAAAAACTTAAGGAAGCGTGATCAAACTCAACCACAGGAAGATCAATGTCATGTTTTCATTTCTCTTAGTATATCTCCGTATTATATAACTTCATCAAACCCTTTTCAGGGCTGCCAACTCTCACTCATTGAGAGTGAGACTCACTCATTTTGGTCCTTTCTCACTCTAAAACTTTATTTCATTTGCATGCACTTCTATTGATCTCACTCATTTTGACTCCTAAATTATAGCATTGATGGTCTATTGGTGTCTCACTCTCAACTAGTTTCCAATATTGGCAGCCCTGCCTTTTACCTCAAACGACTATCGCCGATTACTGTATTCTATGGAGGCCTATCGGATACTTTATTTTGCTGGCTAACTTCAGTCAGAAGGGAGCTGCGCCCATTTTGATCTTGGATGGATGCGGGCGCGCCGCTTCAAATCGGAATCGGCGGTCGATACAGTCGATGTGTGCTGCATGTACTGTATGTGTATTCATGCTGCGCGCGCGGAGCTAGGGTGTTGCGTAACTAAACTACACACGATTACAGTATTTAGTCAGTAAGACGTAGGCCCTAGTAATTTGTTTGCCGAAATGTAAAAGCGTTGAATGTGATGTTAGAAATATGACAGTTCCACGATGAATTCACTTCGCAAATTTTTCATCTGTTCTGGATATTCAACTCGACCTGTAATATCATTTTATATGACAAACAGCTTTAAAACAGGACAAACAGTTACAAGCGTAGATCTCAAACTCCGCAGCAGTGCCATTCTCGTCGGGGCAAGGAGTTGCAGTTCAGCCACCCCGGCGGATCTGGGAACGGGAAAGGTGCGGAACCGGTCGCCAGCACACTACGTTCAGGGACAATCGCCAGAACCCAAGATCCGAGAATATTTCTACTACATTGATCACCAAGGACAGCTCTTCCTAGACGATGCTAAAGTGAAAAATTTCATCACTTGTTTCAAAGGTACAGCGCCCATACTTGCACTTGCAAAGAAGAAGCAACATGTTCAAAAAAAGTGTAAATTTAGGGTTATTTATAGTCAACTGTAACGCTAACGTCAAGAGTGGCAAGACATTAGGCTTAACTGAATACTAGTAGTAGTACCGGTACCTAGGTGGATATGCCAAATTGAATTGAAAATGGAATAACAGATAAATAAAAAATGTAAATCAGTTATGTACTGCACTTTATATGTATGTGGGTAATAATGCACTCGGCAAAAAAAAAAAAAAGAAAGAAAGAAAGTTTTAAACACTTTTTCATTTTCAATTAAATTTAGCCCTAGTTAGTAGTTATTTCTCATAGAATATTTGGCTATTAGAGGTCTAGACCCTAGTGATGTTTTATATACGAGGTACATGTTGTACTTAATACCATGTATACAACCATGGTGGGTCTATAAAAAAGGGAAAATTATGCATGAGTGAACACATTTGTTTTTCTCTTCCAAGGCACAAAAGTAGAACTAGAAACTGCAAAAATGAACAAGTTGTCATTCATGTATAGTCATCTGCCTTAAAACATTGAGAACAAATGAAAAATTTAACGCAATAAGAAACACAAATTCGTTGGCAAAAATAAACCTATGATCTCTATAATGTGTTTGTAGCCCTTAAAGATAATTGAAAGGCCAAAAATAATGGAGAAAAATGAAGAATCTTCTGTCAAATCCAAATTCAAATGACAGAGGGGCGACACTACCCAAAATAGACATTTTAAATGTTATTTCAAATTAGGAAAATTATAAACAATATTTGGTTCTTGAATTTGTCTCTTGAATTCTTAAGTTCCTAAAATTGGATGGAATAAAGAGATTCTGTCCATTTCATCACCTTGTGGGCTTACTCCCTGTGTCATTTGAAGTTAGAGTTGACAAGAAATTCTTATTTTTCCTCTTTAGCTTCCCACTTTGTTTTAGTTAGGGGATATAGGGAGATAATAAAGAGAACAAGAACTTATTTTTGCCATTTTATTCATATCTCATTGCATGAATAGATTGGTCTTTTGCTATCATTGCAAACTTGAAGGGTATTTTCAAATGAATGACAAAATACCAATGTCTGCAATTTTTACTTTTGTGCCTTGAAGGGAAAAGACGAATGTGTTCATTCATACATAGATAAAGTTTCCCTTTGTATGAACCTACTAGTTTGATTGCCAATTAAATTACCTTTATGGTATATGGTACATTGATTTTTATGTAGACATTCTTTGAGAAATGTAAACTTGAAAAAGTGTTTACTTTCTTTTTTTGCTGAGTGTACATTGTAATACACAATTGTTTTAATTTGTTTAATCATTTTTGTGGTCAAGACGTACAATGATAATGAAAATGTTCAGTTGAGAGAAATATAGGGGTTTCTACAACCGTACAACTACCCTAGCCCTTAGACAGAGTTCAGCAAGAAAAATAGCTGAGATTTGACTGCGTGATAAACAAAATGTGCATCGCTTTAGAATATTACGATGTACTGTAGTTATCGTGTTCAAAATACATGCTTGATCTCCATAACAATTGCTTCTTTCATCAGACACAAAGTTCCTTGCATTCTTCTTCCGACGGCTCAAGACTAACAACTTGGATCATTACAAGGAGCACTTCCCTTATCTCTCACCCTGTGGACCTGAGCGGAACTTTGTCAGATGCGACGACCGCCCGATAGTGTTTACAAAGATCATTCCTGATCCAGATGACCCGGAAAGCCCTGGACTCTTGTCTTGCAATTTCACGGGAGAGGCGATGACTGTTCCATTTGAGCCTGCAAAAGTTTGCATGCTACCAATCAGCGGACGTATCTATCACCCGGCCGCACGAAAGGTCGGCGGTGTGGGACTGATCAAATCCAGCATCGCCATCGAGATCAGTCCCAACTTCGAGTTCGGAGAGAAAGGAGAGTATGCCCCGCCCACTCACTTTAATTGGATGGGCCAGCGGTATGAACTGACCAATGAACTCTTAGCTCTCATGTCAGAAATTGAAAAGAGCGAGCTTCAGGAAACCTAACTGTGGGAGGGGGGGGGGGAATCTAAATAGAAATCACTTGAAAATTGGCACCTATGTATTTCTGAGGGGCCTAGTTGACACTTGAACTGAAAAAAAAAAAATGTTTAACAAATCTATTGATATGTGTTCTTGAGTGGTGACTGTATGCTCTATATATGCTGCCAGTCAAATTCAACTCTTTGCTGACTTCTAAAGTATCCACTTTCCGTGTACGGTACCATTCTATGCATTTATATGATGCCTACATGTATGCCTAGTATTTAATAGTTGAAAAAGAAAAATGATTGGAACCTCAAAGAGTGGCAGTTGCTGCTACCTTCAGAGGAAAATCCTTCCACATGTTAAGTTCATCACAATGAACAACTGGGGAAACGGACAACAGTAAAAGTTTCATCAAAATAAGATGAGAAAGAAAAAACCTTTCAGTGCTACTTCAAGTAAAAAACAAATAATATCCCCTTATGTAGAATAATTACAATTACAGTGATCCAACTGTGATGACTTTTATGAGGGAAATATCACTGTACGTATTAGACTTACAGAATCATGCAGACCAAAGCAGAATTGAGTTTCATCTCATTCAACTTACGAAGTAAGTTGTGAGGTAATAACATCGTAAAAACATTGATCTCTTTTGCATGTTGGTGAATGTAAGCAGTATCAGTTTTCTGTGTATACACTATGCGAACTCTAAAATACATAACTTTCCCAAATCTTTGGTCATGTCATATTGTACCAGGTAACTTAGAATCAACCTGGATTGTGGAGTGGAGGTTCCCTTTTAACCCGTTTAGGACGGACTGATTTTGCTACAACTCAGATTTCCCATAGAGATTGCCAGAGTACACTCGGGACTCGTCCTCAACGGTTTATAAGTGCTGTTCATACCATGTTCAAGTCGGCTTTGATAGAAGGAGTATTAAACAATGTAACTTTAAGAAGGCTAATACTTTTATCTAACTGTTAAAAGTTCCACTTCTCAGTGAATAATGATATTGGTCACAGCCAGATATGTGTGCAGACGAGCTGAGGGGATGATGTTGTCAAATCACAACTTTTTAATTTACCCCAGGTTTGTCCAATGAAATATCAATAAAATATTGTTTTTGGTTTGACAAAAAAAATAATGCGTGCAACCCTTTTCATGTAAATTCACCACTGCTACAATATGCATGTAGTTACGATTACTGTAGTAAAAAAAAAATACAAAATTTTCTCTGTGATCTTACATCTACAAACAAGCTTGAAGGAAAGATTTGTGTGCAGGTCAGTGGGAGACTTACAAGGCCAAGACATCATTACCCTTTTAAGGTAATTTTAAGGAAATATCAAACCAATCCATTTGTCTGAATAAACTTTTTAGGATAAAGGGAAACCTGTAGAATGAGGTCACTGGGACTGATGATTTAATCTCGTTATGACTGGTACAGTCAAACCTTTAATAGCGGCCACCTGTCTATAACGGCCACTTTTTTCGTCTCCATTGGGTTGCTGCTATAGACAGGTTTGACTGTACATGTACTTTGTTGCGTAAACGTACTAAAACAGAAACCAGGTATTAACTCTTTATGTGTCATGGTGGAAATCCCCTGTGTGCCACGTTAATTTGAGACAGGAAGGTAGTCATGCTTTGAGAAAGAATTATGTTTTTTTTTTTTCCAATTTGTATAACTTCTACAAATTTCTGTTAAGATGGGCATAATAGTAGGCATAGTTAAAGAGGAATGCCAAGCTTTGTTTCGATATATTATTTATGACGAATCTATTTTAAATTTTTCTTTTGAATGACCAGTTGCTACATTACTGTAAAGGTATGACTTTTGCACATAAAACCGTGACAAAAACTTAGAATGTACGAGCAAATCTAGTTGGGAACACCGCTTGATAGTCAATCACCACATAGAATGCAAGCCGTAATGAGAGGAACAAAAGCACGAGAAACGCTTTCATTGTGCCACGGGATTAGCAGTGATTAGTGATTTATCGATCGGTTTTGGCGGCTTTGTTTGTTGAGCAGAATATGCGAAGTTGGCACGCGGTCGACTGAGTCGGATGTGCGAACGTGGCACATAAAGAGTTAAAGCTGTAGTATATTGAAAAATTGAAACCGCTGAAATTAGTCTGTTAAAGGTGTTACCTTGTAGAATGAGCTTGTTATTTAACAGACTTCCCTGTACTGCCAACTTTGAATGTGACACAGAATTTCCCTTTTAATAAGGCAGTGGATCAATGTCGATGTCACATTGCCACCCTCCTGCCACCCTCAAAGCTCACAATTTCCTTCTCGCCACAACCAAAGATTTGTCCCTGGTGTTATGGTAGCATGTTTCATTAACATTTCATCCTACACTATCTAGGCATTGGGCAATGAGAGATTTTCACTAAAATATGCTCAAATTTGGGTATTAATTATTTCTTTGTCTGCATACCCGAGGTGGATTTTCCCTCACCTGAAGGTTGGGGATATACACTGTACTTGATCGTGTGTTGTGTTGGTGCGACTAATAGAGTGTGCGATACTGTACACGTGTATCTGTCATATTGTGAAATCACTTGTTCAGGTTCCTGCACAGCAAATGAGGCAGGGGGCCAAAGGTTAGAGCAAGGCATTTTATTAAAGGTTTTACTTTTAGGGCAATGTGATTATGATAGTGGACCTTGCTTGCACAAGTAAACATGCACAGGCCTGTGTATGTAGACCAGAATGGAAGTTAACAATATCAAAATAATTATATTTTTTTTTTCATTGTGTTGACTTGTGCAATTTGTCAGCTGTTGCAATGGCGACTTATGCAAGGTGTACGATCTTGTTACAGATGTACTAAACATTATACTTTGTACGCTTTGTTTTGTGAATTTTGACCGTGGCATTCACAATGTCGGGCAGAAAAGCCAGCAGGTCTGTCAGATAGAGATGAAATATTAAAAAAAAATATACCTATGAACTTATACTGTAGTGCACTGCTGTTTGCTTCATAAGTTATATTTGTATGTATATGAAATGAATGGGCTCACAGACATATGTACATATTAAAGTTCAATTTTGAATTTGAATATGTTTGACTGTGTGATACAATACACTGTATACGTGCCAGACAACAATATGGGCTACACACTTTGTGTCAAATGAAATATCATTCTCTTTCTTTATTGATGACTCAAAATAATCATTGCACTAATTGGTAGGAAACATACATAATTGACATAACTACATACATGTTTTCACACATTTAGGTGTAATGATGTGACACTACATGTACAGTGTTTATACATAAGCAAGACATATACACTGACCTAGTAAAAATGTAATATATTCCGTACAAGCTTAATTTAAATGGAATGATCATGGTTAGTTATGTGTACACATAATGTACTTCATTTATGTACTTCACTTTTCCCCACCTCTTCTTTTTTTTTTTAGTATACTGTGTACCATTATTAGATAAAAAAAAATAATCTTTCATGGGTAACTCCATAACACAAGAAAGGTAATAAATCCATCATAAATTACCCACTGTCTGCATTCAAAGATAATTATCAAATTCTAATACTGATCCTGTCTAAAGGTTTCACTGTGTTTGCTTTAATTCTTTTGCATAATAAATGGTAAACGGTGTTCAAGTTTACCTACTATGAGTCAAACAGGAGTCGCATAATTTAACCTGGCACTAAACAAAGTGAGAGTGTGGTGCTGCACGACATGCTTCAGTTGAAAGATTGGTGTATAACACCCTGATTCACAGCATAAACCTGACATGTGACCATGCATCACATAACCCACAAAAAGTACATTTTATGCTGCAGACAAATCTGATCCGAGATTTTTTTCTCCCTGTGGGTTTTGTGATTCAGGGTCACATTTGTTGATGAATGCATTATATGTTCCTTATTGGAGAAGGACTTAAATCCAAATATAAACACACACACACACCAAACAATTAGAATTTCAATTACGGCACAGACAAATAGCATATTTGCCTGAAACAGATTCTAAGAATTACATGCATACATTAATGTGTCCACTTATATAAAAATAGACACATATGACCATTTGCTGCATATCAATCCTGTTGAAACTACAGAGAAAATGTGAGAAAACTGCAAATCTTTCAAATATACAAACAAGAACTTGCAAGATATACATATATTGTATGCTTTCTCTCTGAATGAAAATAGATTTACTTTGATGGCTGCAGGGAAAATAGGAAATGGCTACCATTGAATTACGAATCTGTTGATTTGAGTGCAGGAAATCTTCAGTTGACTTCAGCACATACATTGTACATCAAGCAATGACACAGTCCTATTCACACTCACATCAGTATTTCAACAATCTAAATAGCACACAATCCAAATAAATCTGTATGGTAGTACAAATCTACTTTCATGATGTACATTCATACTAAAACATTGACACAGAAATCAATTTTTTTCCCCAGGGTTCTCCCAAGATTTTTTCCTGCCTTTCTTCCTTTGCCACACGATCCACAGTCTCCCTTTAAACAGCATTGATTGCTACTCTTCATGAACTCATCTAATTTCATATTATTCTTGTGCAATAGTATCATACAAAGTTGCACCACCACACTTGATTCAGTTCTGTGTGGAAAAGAACAACACAACTTCAACCATGCACCATTATATACTTTTAGACTGAACAATGTAGACCAGCTGGTACAAAATAACAACACAGCAGCACAGCTGTTGCACACTCTGCCAAAAAATAAAAACTATTTCTCTATTTCTCCTACACAGTTGAAGGCACAATTTAAATAAATGTTCATATATCACTGCAATAATTTACTCCGTCTAGGCAACAGCAATACCATATTTCTGATATGGACAGAGACACACAAAATGTCAAGGTGTCTGCTTGAAATTTTATACACACTTTACACAATTTCTGCCAAAGCACGATGTATAATGAATTCCAATCCAAATACTACATCTACAGAGTATGATTACTATGGCATACTGAATCTACTACGAAGAAGAAAGTAACAAGTACTTCATCTTCATCCAAGGTGCATTATCAGCAATGTACACGAGGGGAACATTAATGTTGACTGTTGAGGTGAGCTTTGATAAAAACCTGTTCTTGTACACTGTATATCTTGTGAAAATCTGAGGATGACTTTAGTTTTTTTGATGCTGTAAGCAAAGGTCACTCACTGCAAACTATATTACAAACTATCAGTGGTCCTTCTCAAAGCACAAATCACAGTAAAGAGATGTACTCTGTAACTGCAGGGGGATCCTTGTTATAACAAGGGCCTAAAAACCATGACAACAACCTTGTTATATCGGTTCCTCACTACAATCATATGTCAGGGTACAAAAACAAAAAATACAAAGAGTTTGGACATGCAAAATCATCTTATTATGAGAAGGTTTTGTTATATTACACCACCACTATCTAACGAGATTCCACTATACAGTTTTAAATAACAACCAATGATTCACACGCTTAACCCATCACCATAGACATGCTGGCAAGATCATCATTTTTATCACCTCTATGAATAGGCAGGTTATTTTGCAATACAATATGAGAAAATAAACAATTCATATCAGAGCACTTTCTGTACCTTTCTTCTATAACTCGTCCTTTCTTTTCCTATTCCTCCTGATACACTCTTGTTGATCTGGCATTGTGCTCAAAGGCAAAAGAAAAAAAAAATGTATATCCTGCACTGATGTCAAACATCAGTTTTGGGTCATTTTGCTTGAAAATGATAACAAACATACGTCATACATTTGCGACACGGCAACAACTTGAGGAGTTCTCACTTTACACACGCTAATGCAAGGGGTCTGTTTCTCGGAAAAGTCTGCCCTTATTGAAGCGGACATAATTGCAGTTGCTATAGCAACAGTCAGAGATCAACCAATCACTGGTGACTTTTCAAATTGGCACTGTATTAACTACATGTGTAACAATCGTAACAAAAACTTGCGATGATGGTGTAGCAACTACATTGTAGCCAAAGCTACAACAGAGACTCAAACTCTCCCGCCGAAAGCCCATTTTTTCAAAATCTCCCGTTCTCCCGCCTGAGATTTAATTTCTCCCGCCCTGGCTCTGTGTTTCCCACTTGAAATGATTTCTTACTTATTGCCATAGTACGTTGAAAAATAAGCCTTAGATAGCACGAGAGAGCATCTAGAACTCCAGCTAGAGCATCTGGACCCCGGCCGCAAGGAACTTCGCGCTCATGATGTGCCTTCCGCGCATATCAAGTTGGAGTCTCCCATTTGCTAGGGGTTTCAGGCGGGAGAATCTCCAGAACAGAAGGTGTTTGGGGTTGGAGTCTCTGCTACAATTGCAAACCTTTCCATGGAACAGACTGATGCTGACTTGGAGCAATGATGCATTTTGTGCTAGACTAGAAACAACTATCGAATTCAACCTTCCACATGCTCACAACTTTCTGAAAGGTAACTTTGATTACTTTGTATGAGAAATGACAGAATAATGCTCTCCTTCATCAGTTGAATATTGTAGTCTTTGTACGAAAAACTAGTGGAATTATATATCTGAAGTTGTCCTTTCTTTTCTTTATGTGTACAGGCAACCACTACCTTCCGCAATGTTTATTATTGGCTTAGTCTTCACAACTCCTCCTCCAACCCCCCCCCCCCCCAAAAAAAAAAAAAAAAAATCAAAACAAACAAACAAATGAAACGAAACGAAAAAAAAATCATAATATGTGACAAAAGAAATAAAGTGGACAATAAATAGAAAAGAGACTGCATTTTCTACACTCGTTGAGTGTTTCTCCTATTAAATACTACCAACAACTACAAGTACCAATATGATTTAAAAAAAGAAAAAATTCATGAAGATAGTACCACGCTCAGTCTTTGCTGAATATTTGGATAGTTCCTGGCTTCACCCATGAAAGGCCTGAGGTCTGAGCATTCTTGGTTCCAGACTCCTCCTGAGATTTCTGACACAACAAGAGAGCAAAAAACAAAATAAAAGAAAAAAAAGAATTAGAAGGTATGCTGCGCTACAAAGCATGACGTCCTACACCACAATTCTACAGAGAGCAACATTTAGAGGCTGACAAGTGAAAAGCAAGGACAAGAGTGCCATTCTCATTCAAAAGTATAAGTTGCGTAGAGTTCAAGTTGGGTAAACTGGGGGGGGGGGGGGAGGACAGCTCAAAGACATCATTGCTATCTTTTGTGGGTCTGTCTGTCAGTGGCATTGTAATGACAAACTTTAATAACCCTAGTGTTGAAATAACCTGGGATGTCCCGTGCAATTAACATTCATGGAGTTTTTTACATTCATTGGGAATGAGTTAAAAATAATGCATGCAAACCCATCACATAGCTGTTTTTACTTTGTCAATAACGGAATGGTACCACAGATCAAGTGAAACGGCATTATCATTTTTTTTTTTTTTCACAAAATGATGTGGACAGAAACCTGACAGGTCAAAGGCTATCTGAGAGGTTGTGCACACAAACACTGAGCAAACACATACTGCTGGCAGTAACTCACGCTAAGCTCAGGCAAAGGCAAAGAGGTTTTACGTATACTAGGAGGTACTAGAGCGCTTTACTTGCAATGTACTCTGTACAAATGTTCTGTGAGTTCGAAGAGCAAGGTGCTAGGCTTGCCCTCAAGCTAGCACTCCTCTCTAGCATAGTAACATCCAAGGAGTGAAGACACCATGTAAAACTGTTCTTTGAGTGTACAGAGTACAAGGCGCAGAACGAAGTCCACCATCTTAGGGCAGGCCAACCCTTCTTTTGATCATAGACATTAAACATGGTTTGTCTCTATAGGTAGTGAGTATAATTACATCCTCTTTGGCTTTAAACACTAAAACAAACTACTATAATCAACAAACTGCTATGCTCTGTTGCACTAAAAACTTCCTACCATGGAATAACATTCGCAGTATAGGATTCATTTGCAGTTTCGTGTTAAAGGTACATGGTCCCGGTGGTTTAGTCAAATGCGTACGTGGGCGCACGGCGCAAGTTTCCTACAGAGACCTACGCTATCGACTCCTCTTTATAATAGCGCTTACGCTGTGGCCCACTTCCCCGAGTCAGATTCACTGTAGTCAGTGGTCCGATCACAGTTCGGCTCATGATTCGGCTGAGGGGGATGACAGCTTTTGCAAACTTCTTTTGTGATGTCATAATAACAAGCACATATGCACGCACCCTGGCATTACTACAGACTGCGCTATGTGCAGAGAAAACAACGAAGGCAACGTTACTTTAATAGCAACACCTACGCACTATACTCTTGATGACAGCTCCACTTCGGTAATCTTCATATCAATGCTAACAGTGATCGGCAGTATCATCAACAGCGCCCTCTACACTACCAGGACTATGCACCTTTAAGCTATTTGGGTAGTGTGATGTCATAGCCACTCATCACCACGGAAACCGATTCTCAATAAACCTCATTTGGCCCGAGGGTTTATGTGCATACCTTGTTCCAACCCAAGCTCCAACGAAAGACTGTGATATCATCACTTTGGTACTCCAGATAGTGCTCTGATCATTGCATTAATTACTTGTTGTGTGGTGTGTGGTGCATGGTGTGAAAGTGGAAATATGAACCTGTTAAAGACAGGCTTGAATATTTTCCTATATCACACATTTCCCATTTACCCCAGCCGGAGAATAATCGGGACTAGCCTTCAATGGGTTGATTTGAATTGTGGCACATTCTGGGTACGTACAATTAGTGGAAAAATATAGTCGATTTAAACTGAGGACCTGTTGCTTTTTACCATAGTATGAACGGACAAACCCCTTATCTGCTGTGCAGTGAAAAACCATTTGAAGTGCTCTCTCAATTGACATGATCATCACCTAAATTTAAAAACATACGCTATCTAGCTTAACCTGTCAAGCTTGAAAACCACAAGAAATTGCTGCTATTACAGAACGTTTTTACTGGCAAAAAAATAAAGAAATGAGAAATATTGTAGACAGCATCACATGGACACTGCGTGGCACAGTGCCCTCCCTCTGCCCGACTTTCAGACACAATTTTGGGGCCCATAATTTTTAATATCATAATAGTACTCACTCAACCAGAGGGCAATATTTTGGCAGGTTGTTAATTTTTTGTTATTTTTTCTTTATAATAGTTACTCTCAACTTAAGACAACAATACGCCCACAAAATACCGGTATTCAACATCTACAGAATACAGGGCCTGGTTGACACATAGCTGAGCTGTGACATGTAAGGTGGGTCGACTGTAACAAGTAAGACTGGAGACGAGAATAAGCAACACACATTATGGACCAGACAGACAGTGCAAATTGTCGGAAAAAGTGTTTGTCTTTGTGCCTACCCCGCGCCGCTATACCTTGGGCGTGGTGATGGCACGCAGCGTATCCCCGTGTTTGCTCTCGTCCCAGCGGCTGAACCGCAAGGCATGGGGGTCGTCTGAGTAGGGCGGGTCGTACAGCTTGCTCCGACTGCGCTCCACCGCCTCGATGACCTTCGACTTGAACATCTCGATGTCCTCATTGTACCTGGCCAATTGCATGAAATTGAAGAAAGAGTCATGTCATTAATCCCTAAATTGCCGTAAATAAGATTAAGCCCTCTGCCTGTTCACATTTGTGGGAGTTTATAGAGTGGTAGAAGAGACTTGAGAAAAACAGAGATTCGCATAAAAAAAAACAATTGATCATAAAATGACACTTTAAAGGGATAATATAGTCTTGGTTGAGACCTAATTTAAGGTTTTTAACTTTTTTGGTGAGATAATGAGAAACCTCTTATGAAATATGAAAGAGCATGTAATTCTATGAGGAATTCAACGTTTATTTGATGAAAATTGGTTTTGGAATGGCTGAGATATCCAAAAAAGAGTAATTCTAATAAAGTGTGGGACCCACACTTTATTACGATCGCTTTGTTTTACTTTGTTTTTGGATGTTTCAGTCATTCCAAACCCAATTTTCATCAAATAAACTTTGAATTCCTCTTAAAATGGTATGCTCTGTACTATATCATAAGTGTTTTCTTGGTATCTTGCAAAAATTTAAAAGCCCAATTTTCATCTCCACCAATACTGTACTATCCCTTTAACATGTTCATAGTGCTTAATAATTATAGTACTGCTTACCTATCAGAGCTACTAAATGTCTTAGGTTTTTATACGACCCAAATATTTTGGCTCTGCATCATTCGTCTTCCTCATTTCCTCGCAAAATGCAAATCTAAATCTAAATTCACCTACTTCAGGAGAGAGAAAGCAGATTACGTTTGGGCTGTTCAGTTTAGCAGGCTCTGCAAGAAATTAAATAAGGATTGTCTACAGCCACACTTCTCAAAAAGTGGGCCGCGATGTGGACAAACATAAAATGAAAAGATTGAATTGAAGGAGCCAAAATAGGTTGAAAAAGGTTAAGAAGCACTGGACTACAGGATATTGATGCAATCATCACACCTCTATAAAGAGAGTAAAACAACAAGTAGCTTCACTTTCATGTCATCATTTTGAATGATCAATGTCGAGAGCACTCGGTGTGAAGGATTATTGAGAAAAAAAAAAATTGTAGTGCCCAGAGAATAATCTATTACGACATTACAGATAGAGGAAACTGAACTCCAGCTCTTTTTCTTTGAGAATGAATCATTTGGCAACAGGAAGGCCAGAAATGTGACATGGGCTAGTATGGCTGACAAAGTTGGGCACGTGATGAACACACAATGTTTTTCTGCACTGTTCGAGGTCTCTCATATACAGAAAATCCACCCAAAAGCAATGTGTTCCTCTCATCAGACTTGATGTGCTGGTGACTGGACCAAATCTGATTCTTTTATTTACTTTTTTCTCTCTCTTTTTTTTTTTTAAAGGAATGGAGGAAGAGTAGTTTGGAGGCAATTTTGCATTGTCAACACACTGATACTCCCAAATACACAACATGATATTGTTTAGCCTCATTATTGGTCCCATCCTTTTGCTCACTTTAGACATTTTTTTTTTTTCATTCATTCCTCCTTCTTGTGTTTTCATCAGAATATCTGTTGGCAGGCAACATCTTATGAAAATTTCATCTTGCTCCCGTGTACGTATTGTACATGTGATTCCAGTTACAACGAAATGCTTAGGACGGGCAGTTTTCTTTATTGATATAGAAATGTCATTATAACGGAATAGTAAAGTGCATAAGGATAATTATAGATGACAATTGAATTTTGGGACCTGAATTTTTACTTCACTGTATTGAGAGTGTTCGTTATAATGATCGCTTGTGCTTACAATGTGGCTGCCTCCTGGTTGAGCGGTGACTTTGTGTCAATCTTGTAGAAGACGCGTCTCGCGTACAGCAACACCTGCCACAAGCGGTTGAAGTTGCGTTTCCACTTCGTGAAGGCCCTCCGGACATCCAGCTCTCCGCTCGCGGGATTGATGATTGGATGGAATATGGGCGGATGGAATATTAACCTCTGTACAGGGAATGGAAGTGGGAAGATCAGATGAGAAGGATTTTAAAGGGGATGGCTTGTAACTGATCAGTGGGAATCAGTGGGAATGCTGGGGGATGATTGTTCCAATCCTTGTGGGATTCATTTAACCCTAACTAGGCCGGGCTATTTAGGTAGTTGATAGAGCCGGGGGGGGGCCTCCCAGGCCCCCCCTCCAGATCTCGGCCGTCGACCGCGCGATTGCGACAAAAATTGGCACACACATTGCCTATGATGTAATCTAAAATACCGTGAAGTTAAATTTTTCAAAAAATTATCATTTATGCTAAATTATGCTAATTTATGCATAATGATGCATGAAATCAGACTATTTGGTATAAATCACAAAATAAAGATCAAAACAGGCACATTTTTTGTGTAAATATTCTTTTTACTGTCCTTAGCAAATGTAATGAAAAAAAATTGTGATATCAGAAAAAATTCTTAAGTATTTTATTGTTTTTTTGAATTTCTTATGTATTTCTTTGTTTTTCGACTTTATGTTTTTCATTGTTTTTTCGATGAAATTTGTTCGCGACATCGCTCCGAACAAGAAAATATGTTATTCATTGATTTTAATCAATAAAACACCAAAATAATCATGCTTTTATGAAATTTGCCAGCAAGCACAGTTTGCATTGAAATTGTACACGAATTTACGTTTTTGAGCAATTTTAGGTCTGACATGCATGTATGTATTTATGCGTAACTTCGAAACCGCGCGCCCGGGCGTCGCAAATTTGGTGTCAAAAGATGCGGGAGACTCGAAAGAAAAAAGTCACGAAACATCGCGGCGATAGCTTTTTGCGATTGTGATACATCGCGCGGAACGTCGAGGGGGGGGCCTCGGAGGCCCCCCCCCGGCCTAGTTAGGGTTAAGAGTACATTATATATCTATTGTGTGAAAATTATTTGCTTCACAACGGTCTCATATTCAAACAATGTGCAGTTTAATGCCCCATCACTGTACAGGCATGCTAGCCTGGAAACATTAAACTGCACATTACTTGAATATGAGACCATTCTGAAGCAAATAATTTTCACACAACAATAGATATATATAATGTACTCTTAAATGAATCCCACAAGGATTGGAACAATCATCCCCCAGCATTCCCACTGATTCCCACTGATCAGGTACTAGCCATCCCCTTTAATATAGAACGACTATGTGCAACAAAATTCTGGTGGACTGGACTTTATAAACAAAAGTACTAAGCACTAGATGAGATAATGGATTCTGCAGTATCAAGAATCGTGCAATTTCTGTCATCAAGGAACCTATAATTTCACTAGTGGCTTGAGACTGTACATGTATATGTACATTCATTTTAAATATCCCTCCAATGAATCTTTGAAAACTTGTAAAATTGTGGAAATAAAAATCTTCACATACTTGCAGATAACCAGCAGATAACCAGTATACAGCAGTGCAAGGGATTTACACAGTGGTCTACTATGCCAATACTGATAGCACTATACATAATATTAATGTCGATGGGCTGTAACTTCAAGACAAAACAGCAACAGCAACAACAAAACAAATACAAACTGCAAAATCGTCTTCTGCAGAAAACGGCTACCAACAGGACCAAGTGGTACCTTCTCTATGCATATAAAGACACACAACCAGTCAAATTTATTGATGAAACCAGAAATGAGGTACAAAAATAGAGGAAAATTACAACAAAACAGTTGACTCACAGGACAATCTCCATCTGGGTAATTATCTGGAATGAGCAGGTCAAATTTGAAGACACCATCCTGGTAGAGGCCTTGTCTGATGAACAGCACACCGAACCAGTCTGTAGAGGGAGACATACAAATATGTACCACTTGCTTTATCATAAATACAATATTCATATTCTATCCAATAGATTCTTTCATAGGGACTTTAATATGGTAGCCTGGTCAGCCTGGTGGGTCCTAGTGTACTTACAAGTCAGTGGGTTCAAAGGGTTATTAGGTTTTCATGCTTTCCAATTGCAGTTGAACCTCTTTTATCCGGCCTCCCTTTATCCGGATCTCTCTATTATACGGACGCAATCTCGCCGTGATTTTTTTTTTTTTTTTGAATAATTACAGGAGGAAAGGGGGATTCCCAACTCCTTGAGATCTCCTACACAAACACACATGAATTACATATTACTTCCAACATTAACATACACCTCTATTTTGGGGTCTGTTACTGAGTGTAACAATGAAAAGGTTGCAGTATACACATTACTACGTGTACATGTGGTACTACAATGAGCTACATCAGTACATGTGTATGTATATGTGCATGTATAAAGCATTGAGTCTCCCGTATCGGGCCAAATCCCTTATCCGGATGAGCCCCGGTCCCGACTTGTCCGGATACGAGAGGTTCAACTGCAGCTACGTATGTTCCCATTTCCGGCATAACACTGCAATATGGTAAACTGTGAATTACACGAGCCTGGTGGGTCCTCAGACATGTAAAAGTCTATGGGGATTTCAGGGCTTTACATAGGGAACAGGTTATACAGTCATGAGCATCGTATGCTGCAGCCAATTGAAGATTGGATTGTTCTTTTGTGTTGGTTTTAAAGTTAAATGTTCAATGTAGCACTGATCTCATAAAACTAAATTAATCAAAAAATGTAATCATAACATCAGAATCTTCCTCTTCTCTTTTTTTCTCTCTCTCACATCTTAATCTCTTCTACTAACATCATTATGTTAGGGCATTCTCAGTGACATAAACAGCAACATTTCTGGGGAACAGAATTCACTCAAATGCCACCTTCTCCCAAATGACTGCAAGCTGTGATGATTGTGCAGTACAAGTTGATGGGACCTTGGAGCCAAAAAGGTATGTAAAGTGCACATTGCACCAATATTTTATGACAAGAGTTGACCTTATAGCAGCCTTAACATGGGAATGGGGTACAAACTCTTGCCTTCATTTGCAACAATCAATCTTTATTATGAAGTGGAAGGCCAATAGTATTTTTGTTTTTGTCTACATGCAGAGCAGTTACAGAGCTTCTTTACCATAATTAGGAAAAGACTCCCAAAATTGGAATGCTATCTTCTTCTTCTTCTTCTTTGAGCTTAAAGGACAAGTTTACCTTTGGGAGCATGATATTAAAAATGTTCAAGATATCACATTTTATACATATGTGTAGGTCAGCTGTATCACAACACATCCTACCATGTAAAACTTTTGCAATAAAGCCAAAGATATAAGGAGATATCACTGTTTTTCTCATGAAACCATAACTGTAGACAGTTTAGTCTGGAGACATGTTTAATATAACTATTGTTCAAATTTTGTATATTTAACAATACTTAAAACTAATTATACTGATCAAATTTTTACATTGGTTGTTTCTATCCGTAACTTACATTTTAGAATCATTTTGAAGCAGTAATGCTGGGTTTTTGTTTCATCTGCAAATGGTAAATTATGCCTTTAAGTTCACTCTCTGAGGTTCTATGCCAATTCCAGAAAATATCTGTCATTCATCAAATTTTAAGCAGTTGAACACTTGTACTGCATTACAGTTGTCAATAAAAACCACCACAGCTTATGAAAACCTTCATCATATTGCATCACGAACATAATTGGAAGAAAAATCCAGTGTCTAGAAGATCACATTTACTTCATACAGTGTATTTGCGAGTAAGAAAGGCAAGAAACTTAATATGATCAATCAAGTGTTCACATTTTGTCTCCACAACTTTCACTTTGACACTTACGCAGAGGTGATTTTGCAGAGGGTATAACATACACTCCAGGCAGCTTTTGTTTGTGTAGGTTATTACTGTTGGATAAAAAATAAAATATGCAACAAAGATGAATGTACACATATATGGAAACAAAATTAGATGATCTTTGAAAAATTATACTGAACAAAGGTTTCTGATCGCTGGACTGACTGTAAGTTAATTGAACTAAATGTGGTGCAGCTGTAAAGCAATTTAAGCAGTTCAATGATTTGTACATTTCAACAGCATAAAATACTAAAGTTTGCAGCAGTATGCTTGTCTTAATTGTATGTGCATGTAGGAACATCATGTCCTTAATCAACAAGCAGTAAGGACATGTAATATCTATTACAAAAAAAAAACAACAACATAGACTATGATGGCAAAAACACTTTCATCCATGAAACATGTTTGTTAAACAGTGGTATTCATAAAAAAAAAAGAATTGAACAAATGAAAAAATCCATTACTTTTGAGTGCTTTGAAAACTTTACGAACAGCACTATTTCTGCATAATATCAGATTTACAGTAAGCAGATGCATTGGAATTATGGGTAATGTTACTGCATATCTGAAATAGTTATCAGTTATAGTAGTAAAACATTCATGTAACATGCTTTATGGCAACTGCAAAACATGCTCGACGTACATGTACAAATATGTCAGTTATTTTGTAAAATAGTACGCATACATGTATTGCATATGATAAAGTCAACAAAAACATAACAAAACAAAAATGTACAGAAAGGACAAAAATATGGTGCTGCTTACGCCAGCAAAAGATACTCACTATTCTGCTAGCAATGCATACTCCAGGAAAAACTGTCCGTAGGATGCCGAACTGCCGTTGTGGCTGGCTGGAGAGGGGACCGCAGCCGGGCGGGGAGGAGTCATGGCCCCTTCATCTCGGGGAACCTGGGGCAGCTGCTTCTTGCTGCCCTGTCTGGACAGACTCTGGCCAGGGTCCCCATCCCTGTCCTGGAGGCATAACAAGTATTAAAAAAGACGATGGGCATACTATGAGACCAAGAACATGAACATGAATACTGTTACATACAGCTGTATGCCACATACAAGTGTACTTTACAATGTATATTTGGCTGAAGTGTGCTTTCAATTTAATAACATTACAAAGCCGTATGTTACTAGTTGACTGAGATCAGTAGAATTTATAATAGCCTACCATTACACTATGAAAGCAATGCATTAGATCTCAAGGGGGGGGGGGCAGGAGGTGGAATTAAGTTTGCTTTGAAAAATTGTATTTAAACTACTAATTATAATATCATATTCATTTTACTTTCTTGTTGATGTGGCTTGTGGCTGTAAATTTAACCACTTGCACATTTGTCTTAACAAGTTCCAAATTGCAAAATATGGCATTCATAAAAATGATGCCAAATACATTGTGTACAATGTACAGGAAATGTATTAGGAATGCATATATGCAATACTCTGTAGAGTATACTGTAAGTTTAATGGAGGAAGAACATTCAAATTTGTATGCTTTAGTATTTGAACTGTCAGTCTTTTTTTTTTGTCATTTGATCATGTTAAAATTCACAAATTCTGCGATACACTAGTTATAATACCATGTTCACGATGCTGCTATGCAATTAAATGCCCATCCCACACACCTGCCAGGGAAACTTTAAATCATAATTAGTGTAGCTCTGGAAGAGTAGAATTACTGGATATTTGTCTGTGTCACGCAGAACATTTCTAATACCCAAATGCCCATTTGGGCAAGTGGATATTTTCTATCTTATATGATTTTTTTTTTTAATACATAACAATATCAGAATATGACAGTTTTGTTTCTTGGGACTTTCCAGATGTTAGTCAGTGCTATGTCAGGCAAACCCTAAGCAAGTTTTCAAGCAGCTAAGAACAACATTGCAAAGAAATGTAAGAGATAGAGAAGTGACTGTTTACCAGCCTATTTAAGTACATAATCAGTTCTCCATGTTAAAGGACAAGTTCACCTTCATTAACATAAGGATTGAGAGAATGTAGCAATATTAGTAGAACACATCATTGAAAGTTTGAGGAAAATCAGACAATCCGTTCAAAAGTTATGAATTTTTGAAGTTTTTGTGCAGTCACCGCTAGATGAGAAGACTATTGCAGTGTATGATGTCACATGCGTACAACAATATAAGGAAAATATAAAGAGAATTTCACAAAATTTCATCTTTTTTGAAAAAAGTACACATTCCCTTGACTCGTTACTGACATACACGTATACGGGTAATATTATTCCCATTGCCTTTAGAAAGAGGCAAGTCAATTGCTCTTTTATTATGCGAAAAAAGTGAAAACATGTTGAATTTTCTTTACATTTTCTTTATACTGTTGTACTCATATGACATCACGAGCCTTAGTAGTCTCCTCATCCAGCGGTTCCAACACAAAAGTTTTAAAAATTCTTAACTTTTGCATCGATTGTCCAATTTTCCTCAAACTTTCACTGATGTGTTCTACTAATATTGCTGCATTCTCTCAATCCTTATGTTAATGAAGGTGAACTTGTCCTTTAAGTTGTCTAATCTTGCTACTGGACTGAGGCTCTTGTTTGCATCCTAGAACAGATGTATAGCATACCACTAATTCCGCAAGTGCACAGAGGGAAAACATAGGACGCAATATGCATGCCTTTGGTCCAAAACGCATGTCTGTGACCTCATAAATATCACAAAAAGTGTGCATTCTGCAATCTCACCACCACATACTCCTTGTCCAAATACTGTGCATTTCCCATCACTACAGTAGTGTAGTTGATCCCGTTATTGAAGAGTAGAGAGTGCCGGCAAAGGATCACTCAACCACACGCAACAAAAGAGTCACAGCTATAAAGGATCCTTGCACGCTCGGTCAAATATACATGTGTTAACGTAAAATCAAGCAGGTACATTGTGCGAATACAACTTCTCAGTACAGAGCAGACAAGCACAAGCAATGTGTTCTCTGACTACGTCTGTAGATCTAAATTTCCAACAGGATAGAACAGAAACTTTAATAGTAAAGAACATCAGCCCACAAGGAGAGTATCCTCAGACCCACTGGATGGTATCCTTTCTGCTAGCACAACAATCTGGACTTGTTGCAAGGTTGTGTTCCACCATCAGCCAGCTGTTCCACCACAACACACATGTACACATTATTATCTTCCTCGGCTACAAGTTGCAACATGATAAACTCAAAGAACCAAGAGTTCAAGATTCTCTTCTCAACTTCCTTACGAAAGGATTGTTTTTTTTTCAACAAAAAAAAAAAGGAAAGAAAAGAATGCAGCTACAACATGACAAAGGAAATCCTGCTCAGTGGAAAAGTGTGCGACTGTGTCACTGCCAAACTCTGACTAAAATGTAAGAACCGAATCGCCACATACAGATGGGACTTTATGAGCAACATCCTCTGGATGGGATCGGCTCTCCCCCTACACAGGAAACTGGTGATCAGATATGGCCTGTTCACATGTGACAACAAAATCCAAGTTAAACCGTGTCAATGATCGAGAGAAACATGCACACAGGAGGCAAGACACTAAAAATGACTTGGAGTTGCTTTGATCTGCTGACTGTTTGGAGGTGCACACCAACGTTCACACCGTACTGCGTCAGAACTCTCCCCTTTTTATACACAGAGGCACTGGTCTTCCTTCCCACATACAACAAATACATTGTACCTGCATTCCATAATCGTTACAGCTTTGAAGGTGAGCCCTCCCACAAAAATATGTGGAGGTTCATCGAGTTTCATATTCAATATACTATGACAACTAGAGTGTAAACAAACAAATACCATCAGAATTAAAGTGATCAGACAGCAATCACAGGAGAAATTTCATGTGTGAATGAACACCACAAGAGCCTGATAAAGTTACATTGTATCAATGTTGAATTTCTACGATGTAAATATCAACATCTCCAAGATTCTTTGGGTTTTTTTTTTCAAAGTTGATAAAATTTCACTTATAATAATCAAACTGAAGAAATGATAAGAAAGATGAGCACCAGGTGACACCGTTCATGTATCCAGAGCGCAAAAGTACACACTTGTCATTAGTATCATAAGCATGCCAATGATCACGCATTTTAAATCTAAGCATCTCGCACAGTAAAGGTCAGTTAAGTTTTACTAACAGGCTTCAAAAAAAAAATTTACAACAAACAATATCTACATTTTGGAATTCAGGCAGGAGGAACAATGTAGTTCAACTAAAAGTGACCATTATTTGAACTGATACAAAGTTTTTGAGTTTTCAGCCAAAGAGTCCTTGATGAATGTTTTCACAGCTAATTATTGTATGTCTGTGATTTTGAGGGTACTACAATGGTGAGAGCAACATAATCTCTAAAGAAAAAGGGAAAGCACCTCAGCAAAAAAAAAAACAAACCAACAACATCAAAAACATCAATCAAAATATCAAGTACAACGTACTGCCAAACAAGTTGACAAAGTTTTGTTCTGACGGCTCCAAGACACAAAAGCCTTCTTGTATCCATACAGTTGTGGAACACTAATTTTGTACATTTCCTAAATTAAGTATCCAAGGGTTGCTTTGAAGCCTTCCAAAGACATTGTGTCAAACTTCATATTTTTCAAAAATCTATCCAAGAAAAGGTGAGAACAGCAGGAGCCACTACTGTATATACTGAAACAGTTTTGAGATAACTGGCTTTGATGTTAATAGATGTAATGAAATAGGAACAAAATTAGATATATTGATGAACAATTGGTCAATTCAAAACACCATACGATGGTAGCAACTCTTTAGAAAAAAAAAAGAAAAGTTTTCAATTCAAGAAACACTGCTATTCTTTCAAATTCAGATTGGAGGTAGTCAAGGTAACACAAGTTTTGTATTGAACAAATATCAAAACTTATCTTTCTCGACTTAATCAATAATCTGAGGGCTTTGCAGTTTCCTTGGACTTAGAATGTACATTGTATAGTGCACTTCTCTATCAGGATTACATAATGGCAGGTCTTAGATGTGCACATTCATCACATACATGTACAATGTACTTTGGACCATGGATGTTGAAGGCTAGCAGTACTTGAAACTAACCTAATAAAAGACATGATTGGGACTTACGTGTGCAAGCTACAGAACACCATTAGAATGATCAGTCTTCATTTACAATGTACAGAAGATCGTGTGTAAACAGTTTTCATCCCAAAATTATTCTCTAGACGAAACGTCACTTGCGTACTTCTTTAGTACATGTACATGGACATAAGTATGTACATTGTATCCATTTTGATCACAAACAAATGATATCAATCAGATTGATTGAACCTATGTGTAGACTTACAGAGCTCTGTAACTCCTTTTATACCAATGTAAATGCTTTTGTAGTGTTTGTGACAGATTTGCTGGATAGTAAACCTACATGTATTAGCAAGTTTGAAGAATGTTGCTATGATGGTAAAGTCCTTCCTTTAATATTTTGTTTTGTCTCAGGCACACAAGCTCAAGACCACACACTAACAAAAACAACGCACACACAATAAACCAAACAAAAGAAACGAAACAAAAAGAGGCTGTAACTGGTACAAGAATGCAGTACATGACTGACATGCAACACCAAGCTACTGGTAGGGACAGGAATGGTTATTGCTGCGTCACTGGCATTCATCATATCATCTTCGTTGAAGCTGAACCTCCGTCGAAGAATTTACAAAGTTCTGTATCTGGGCTTCATGATGGAACCAAACTG
Organism: Diadema setosum; assembly: GCA_033980235.1. Classification (NCBI taxonomy): domain Eukaryota; kingdom Metazoa; phylum Echinodermata; class Echinoidea; order Diadematoida; family Diadematidae; genus Diadema; species Diadema setosum. Next base: position 5,202,267 of record CM067066.1, read on the forward strand.
CCATGGTCATGATTCACTGAGCAAACTAAATTGAAATACCGGTACTTCTAATTTGGCAGCTGGATTTGCAGGACGATATCTACATAATGTCAAGAGAAAAAGGCATGGATTTGATTCAAAGACAAGAACAAAAACAGAAGCTGAAACTACTAATAGCATTCCATAGAATATGAACAATAAGAATGGCAACTTGTATACATGTCGTATTTTGTCATTATTATGCATTTTCTGGTCATTCTGTTTGGGAGATAGAGATGAAGCGTACACGCGGATGTTATAGCCGTGTTCGTTATAACGGGAGTGAACTGCAGTATCATGGGACAGGCAGTGGCTGGATGGTTTGAGAACAAATAGATGTTGACTTTCCGATGCCATTTGAGGTACAACAATTGAAAACTATACAACTCTTTAGTCTTAAAACACATTGGCCCGAATTCACGAAGGTGGTACAAACAAAACCATGGTTTAAACCATGGACAAAAACCATGGAGCGCCAAGTGTCGCACGGACTATTTCGTTACGAAATTGGTCATTTTGTCGATAAAATGACAGGTTTCGTTAACGAAATTATCATTCCGTGGACGAAATATTCATTTAGTTACAAAATGTTGTCATTTTGTTACAAAATAATAATTTCATCGACACTTGGCGCTCCATGGTTATTGTCCATGGTTTAAACCATGGTTTCATTTGTACCACCTTCATGAATTCGGGCCATTGTGATTGTTTTCTACTTTTCTTCAATGTCAGGATATAGCTGACTCTACAGGTCATCAATATATTAGATTTTGAGGTAATCAGAGTGCACTTTAGAAAGAAAGGTCGTCAGCAACACTCTCAATTATTTTCAATGCCCATTTGGCTAAGTCTGTGGGGGTCCGGACACTCCAGTACCATTGTAGCACATGCCACAGTGTGTGAGACTGCTGGGCTGCATTCATTTGCTTCAATGCTCAGTGTGAATTCGCAATTTACTTTGATTTCGTCTATGTACATTGTAGTACCATGACTCATACAAATCTTCCATGTACAATGTTCTCTGAAACCATTGTTCTACAGTCTAGTGTGCATTCAACCAGACACTGTAGACATTAATAGCACAGAGCAACTCATGATCACCCCCCCCCCCCCCCCCCGATGATACCAAGGCATTGTTATCCACTATGTACACTACAAACAATAGTTTGTGCAAATGAAGAGCCAAGGACAAGCACATCCACACAAAAACACACAAACACACTGGTCTGACCCATCTGTTGGACCAGTAGGTACCCAGTTTTCCATTTTTTACTGGTCCAATCCTGAAAAATTACTGGTCCGGCAGTGATTTTTACCAGTCTAGACCGTCGGACCAGGGCCAGCGTGCAGTGTTGCACGTACATTATGCACACACGCAAAATGAGGCAGTCAGACCTTTGCACATTCAGTGGATGGTTTCATATGAAGTTTCATGTACAATGTACATGTGGGGATGCATAAAATGTTGATTTGAGCAAGTATTTCATTTGACAAACTGTGCCTGATGGATCAAATTTGTTCTCAATTGTTCTCTTCTGTCAGAAAAGAAATATAGGGGCTTCTGTTACAAAGTTGTATGTTTAGTAGTGTTTTGATCTTTCTTTTAATGTGTGAGAATGCAGTCACTGTAAAATCTGAAAATATTACATGACATTGGGAATCCAGGATACTAAAATTTCGGCACAATTTGAGTTTTACAGTATACGGGAGTTAATGAAGTTGCAAATTTATTTTTGTTCCTCTATTCCCAAATTTACAATTACAATAGCAATTCTATACCATAATCAAGAACTTCAGGGGTGATGTTTCTTTATAATATCCAGAGTAAAACCAGATGGACAGAAAGGCAGATGTTCCACCAAAATCAGTTCAAACCAAGGTGGGTGAATAAATTCACTTTCTCACATATTGTTGTCAGCTTTAATCGCAACCATTCCTAAAATACACTTGTACTGCCATCATCTGCCAGATCCTCGGTGACCACTTCCCACCACACTGACTTTGGGCTTTTTTTAGCATGCACATGTGTACATGTACATGCTTGTCCACTTTTTTTCTACTTTGAATTGTCAATTCAAGATATTCTTTGCCAGTCTCTAAAATGGCATCCACTGGCTGAAATTACCTTTAACCTGTTTCAGGACGGTTTGAGTTTGCTACAACACACATTTCCCATAGACACCTGTCCGAGTATACTACATGTACTAGGGACTCGTCCTCAACAGGTTAAGAGAGAGAGTTGCACCGTTCAGTGGAGATATCTGCTCTTTGAGATACCAAAGTATCATAAGACAGATTTCAGTTGTCCCGGCATTGGTAGTCGCACCAATATGGGCCTACTGAAATTGGTAGATGTGATGATGTAATCACAGCCTATGGCTTTCATAGAACTGTACAGAAATTTTCATTTAGTTTCCTTCTTCCTTTTTTTTTTTTTTTTTTTGACATGAAACATTTACATCAAATTATTGTAGGCTTAAAGCATAAGCAACAATCTCTAAAGCAACAATTACTTTTTTTTTTTAAGTGGGAGAGAGGGTGGAACTGCCACATCATCAACCAAAAACATGATTTTGATAACAATTTTTGGTTATTTAAAGCAAGGGGAAAGAAACTAATAGCAGTTTTAGACAGAGATCCCCATGAAAAAAAAAAAAAAAATTAATGTGATGGACAAACTGACACATGTGTATCATACTGGTGATATTGCACAAGTGTTGCAGCAGAGTTTTGAGAGTACTGGTAACGGATTACATGCGTTATTCAGCAAAGTATAAATACAAGTGCATTGTGTAAGTAACCAATCACCAATCTTCACGAATTTCAATATCTACATGGATCATCTACAGTAGCTTGAGGCCAGTGTTGAACTGCTTACTTTGTGCTTGTTGGCTTCAGATGTCATTATCTAGGCAATTGCGGGTGGTTCAGCATGGGTGACTATAAACACAAACATGGAGTCGTAAAGGAGGTAATCATGTTTGAACAGATGTCCTGAGGTAGACTGTCGACAAAGATCACCAGATCCTGTAAGATGAAAGATGAAAATATAGTCAGTGAACATAATTTACACATCCAACATCCATAAGATAAAAATGCATAAATTCCACAAACTTGGGATTAAGGTTCACTAATCAGATATAATTTCATGCTGCATTACTGGACAGTGCTCAGTCATACTTTCAGCATCATATCAATCGATAACTTATGCTCATTTGATCACCAAGATTCTACATGTTGTAGTTGACGACTGAGCTATTAGATATGACGCTCACATGGAAGCTACCGAGTACTGTCTATGCCATTATTTCGGAAATTGGGATAACGTACTTGGAGTTTTAGGCAATTTTGTGAACAGTTGAATTTGTGATTGAATGCCACATAGATTGAATAAGAAAGAAGTATCAATTCTCTTTAAAAAACATAACATTAGAGAAAAGCAGGTAATCTCCCACACTGGAGGTGCACAATGCATGAGTGTTTCACTCACTGTTTACTCGAGCCTTATAGCAAATTGTTTGTTGGTTTCACAAATATCAATTGACTTGCGAAATCTGTGCCAATGAGACTCTGTGCAAAACAGCTTTCTCTTAAACTGTATTTTGAATTTATATTCAATTGTTGCACTTTGATTTCCTGCCACTCTCGCCAGAGACAGTGCTCTGATTTATATGCAGTACACCACCTTCTACACATATTCCAACAGCTTACTGTAAGACCAAAAATGTCAGACCTACAGGGTGTACCAAGTCTCACTTCCCAGCAACCCATCTTACACTCACTTACCCAGCAATTATTTTTCTCATGCCTCCAGAAAGAAAAAAAAAAAAAAAGGAAAAAAAAATGTGGCAGGAAGATCAATACAATGTAGATTTTACATTTAGTATAGGAGATCGACAAAAAGTATTAGGCAGATCTATAGTATATGCACTGTATCATAAAGCTATTCTCCTTTTTATGGCATGCCATTGTAAGTAAGGGTACCACGTATTGGCAGGGTACCTTGACATCGGCACCCTTTGTATCATGGCTGTTTGCGTAAAGAACAAAAAAGTATGAGTGCGACTAAGCGCCATTAGCTATGAAAATAATAACAAGAGACCCGCGGGTCTAGCGCTCACCTGAGTATCGCAAGTTCACCTTTCACACAGTCACTAATCTAAATTATTCACAGCTCTACTAAAATTTGACCAGGCTTCTCAAGTAGAAGATGAAAATGTACAATAAGGGCCGAAATTTTGAAAGATTCCTTAATTTGGGGGATTGGGGGCCCCCTGGGGCCCTCTGGGTGGGGCATGGTGCCCATTTTGATAAATTGAGATCCTGACCCCCTAGGGATGCTACCTGCCAAGTTTGACGAAAATCCATCATGAGGTTTTCAGGAAGAAGATGAAAATGTACAATTCAGGCCCCCATTTGGACCTTCCCAACCCCCGCCCCCAAGAGGGGCACCCCTGGATTTGCTATGAACAAACTTGAAACTACAGTCATTAATGTACTCACTCATAGTATTATCTTAGCTCTATAACTTCTGATTCTAGAGAAGATTTTTAAAGATTCCTTCATTTTGGGGGGTTTGGCCCCCCCTGGGGCCCCTGGGTGGGGCATGGTGCCCATTTTAACAAATTGAGATCCTAACCCCCTGGGGATGCTACCTGCCAAGTTTGGTGAAAATTGGTCATGGGGTTCTCAAGAAGAAGATGAAAATGTATAATTTAGGCCCCATTAGGACCCCTCCCCACCCCCCCCTCCCCTGGGTCCCAAGGGGGGCACCCCTGATTCTGCCATGAACAAACTTGAAACTACAGTCATCAATGTACTAACTCATAGTATTAACTTAGCTCTATCACTTCTGGTTCTAGAGAAGAAGATTTTTACAGATTCCTTAATTTTGGGGGGTTTGGGCCCCCCTGGGGGCCCCCTGGATGGGGCATGGTGCCCATTTTAACAAATTGAGTTCCTAACCCCCTAGGGATGCTACCTGCCAAGTTTGATGAAAATCGGTCTTGGGGTTTTCAAGAAGAAGATAAAAATGTAAAAGTTTACGCACGACGGACAACGCACGACGGACGACGCACGACGCACGACGGACGCCGGACGAAGGGCGATCGCAATAGCTCACTTGAGCCTTTGGCTCAGGATCATGGGGTGCCCTTTCAAGCCACGCAAAGAAAATGCATTGCATGCACTAAAGTTGCATTATTTCACAACGGAGATTCAGAATCAACAGGACAGTCACAAGATTTGAAACTGCAGTATTTATGGCATATTTGAGGCAAAACTTACGCGAATTTGTTCTATACTTTTGGAATAAATAAGCTGCACATTCTTAGGGTGACGATACATGTACAAAGTTGTAGGTGGTACCCTCAATCATACACATAATCCAAAGAAGTCTCTAAAAATTGTTCCATGGATCTACTAGTACTACACCTATAACACTTGTAGTCATGTCATTCATATTTATAATTTAGACTCATTCAACTTTGATCAAAATTTGGGCAAAAAGGCTCCAAAATGATGCCTTGCAGGACCATCTTCTATACTGGTACCAAATACGTGAGAATTATGCAAGTAAAATTATTCACTACCAGCCGGTTAGAAAACTTGGCTTGGCATTTCAGAAACATTAAGTTTGTGTGCATTCAATTTTACAAATTTCGCTAGAACTAAGATGATTAAAAATGCGCCCGAAAGTTTTTGTCCAGTATGCATGATTAGATTCCACCTTCGTACCTGCCAGTGCAGTGGCAGTTCACGCAAATTTAATCATACCACGAAAAAGGCCATCAGCTTTCTTTATTCATGAAAATTTCATGCTGCAAATATATACATGTAGATCTTGCTTTACAATATTCTCAAAGGACTGTAAGGTATCCATTTGAAACATTTGAAATTGACGTTCACTGTGAACAGTAATTGAGTTAATTTACATGCCCTGGCTGGGCCATGGGGAACACAGACTCGGAAGTGCAAGTGGAGATCTAGTCTAGTCTACAAATCAATAAAAAAAAATGAAATGTACTGGCTACTCGACTGCTAGTATGGTTGAGGGGTCTAGATATCGTGCACGAAAATTTGTGTACAGCTGTATAATAGAAATTATTCCACAATCGTACCTGAATTTTCTCAATAAATATCACGAAAATGCAGAAAAATCACCTCCCAGAATCTCCTGATGATACGATGACGGAGTAGTGCGCTGTCGCCATTTGTATGTCGGACTTAATTTTATGCGTTCAATTTCTCGGGGTATGTTAAGGTCGCGCAGCTGCCCTACCCTTACTAGAATCTATACAACCACGAGAACTAGGTTTGTCCGGCTGTAGAAAAAGACCTGCTTATATAGACCTACTTATATACAGATATAGTTAGTCTGGTACGATGAAATGATGCAGGACAAGCCCCTGACCACTTCCCCGGGTACCACTCGGCCGGGACCAGTGCAGTGTCTTGCTCTTTTCGTCTTTCTAACCATGCTTAAATTTACAATACAATGCACTTACTAGTAGAGGTTTCTATCGTGTCTATAGGCCTATTAGTATTAGCATGATTAGGGCCCTACTTACAGATAGGCCTACACTAGGCTACAGTCATTGACGTAATTACCACTTTTACTTTTATCAATCTTTGCTCTTACTCCGCCTTAAAAATGTTTCAGTTCCGTAAATGAAGCCTGCACGGACGATGTAGTGTTTCCCAATTTCTGAATGTCGTTTAGAATTCTGGTTGCGTAAACACTGAGCCCTTGCCTTGAGCTGAGAAGCTTGTCGTCACGGCACAATTGTAGCAATGAGATTACTGTACTAACGTAAATTTACATGCACGGGATCAAACCATTACCGTGTACGAAAAGACAGCAATCTCCACTGCCGTAGAGCGAGAGCGCCATCTGCTGGTTGTAATAGAGTAATTTATGGTCGCTTTGTAAACTGTTACCAGTTTTCTTTCTTTCTTTCTTTCTTCAGTTTTCTTTCTTTCTTTCTTTCTTGAACTTTCTTTCTTTCTTTCTTTCTTTCTTTTTTTCTTTTTTTCTTTTTTTCTTTCTTTCTTTCTTTCTTTCTTACTTTCTTTCTTTCTTTCTTCCTTCCTTTCTTTCTTTCTTTTTCTTTCTTTCTTTCTTACTTTCTTTCTTCCTTTCTTTCCTTCTTTCTTTCTTTGTCTTCTTCTTCTTCTTCTTTTGCAAGTGAAGCAGAAATTTATTGATAAAAACGGCTCACATGTGAAAAGTTTATTTCTAAACAAAACACATATGGGTATCAGGCATAGTAAATGATAGATATTAACAATAAAGAATACAACACCTTAATGTTTTTTGTTTTGTTTTTTGCAGGAGTTTTTAAGGGAGTTTTAGATATTAAAACTTTGTCCATTAGAGCTGTTTCAGCTACATAGGCTTATTATGTATGCTTGTTACCATGAGATCATTTACAATCATTTCGGATAATTGATTGAAAAAGCTTAGTGCTAAACATTTATTTTTCTAGGTTGGTTTGTTACTTAATTGAAATACAAAGAATAGACTGCGCAAAATGTGTTGTGCGGACCACTTGATGTATGAGAGGGAACATCGTATAAACACCTTTATAATAAATCTAATTATCTATGATGTGTTCCGAGAGATTGTATTATGAATAAAGCAGCTTTAGTCATCAAGTCTAGAGATGTTGCCATACATTCATAGTTTCTTGCGCCTGTGGCTCGAATGACCCCCTATAATCCCTTTGTGATATGCCCTGGCCTCGACAAGGTAAATAATGATAATCAGCAATATGTGTCACGAGTAGCAGTCCCATTATACTGCTGGCATTCACAGGAGACCCCTCCCCCTAGTTTCATAATAGGAAGGGCACTTGTCATTTTTTTTTTTTTTTTTTTTTTTACGAATTCTGACTTGAAAAGGCAAACTTTAAGGCATTTTTAATGAAATTAGGACTTTTTGTGATAAGGACTTCTAGGGATGGCAATCTTAAACCATGTCAGTGCCCCTCAATCGTTGTTTGATATGTGACCGTGCATCACAAAACTAACAAAAAGTCAAATACCCGATTTTACTTGCGGGACTCAAAATAAGTAAAACAGGTAAAATCCTCCGTTTTGTGTATTTTCTGAAAAAGCAATATTCTTTTTCTACGTTTCCTTAAGTTTGGGGTTACAAAACTAATGGAAAATCATGTGTGTATGTGTGTGTGCTTTTAGTTTTTCTAGAACACATTCACTTTGAAGAATATTTATAGTGTGATAAGGTGTGACTTGAAGGCCCCTTTTCATTTTTATTTTCTTACAAAACTCTTTTACACACTCTTTACTTTCAACTCTAATAAATTTTGATGATAAGTAGTGCCACTGCTTTGAAAGATCGTACTTGTTACAATGTGCTATTAGAACATGCACACTTTCAGCTTAATTTGATAATCTCTTTGTTGTAGTTAAATGCCGTGAAATTTTCCATTCTGTTTTCAGATTGAGAAAATTAAACACTTGTTGACCGTGAAAACTGCAGTTCCTCTTTTTTTTTTCCGGTAAACGTACTATTCCAAAGTATATAGGCATATACTTTCTTTTCATTATTTAAATATAGGTTAGGGAAGTCCAATTGTGTTGAGATATGCAGTACATAAGTAAGTACATAAAACACACAAAACAATACACATAAAACAGGAAAACGTCCAATGTAGAAATTCGTTATACATAGATGGACTACATAATTATGATCATGGACTTTTCGCATTTTGCTACAAACATTTCCGAATACAGTATACAGGATTTACTATAGCTGTGAATAGTAATCTGTACTAAGCAAGCACAAATAATCTCTTCGTGACAATAAATAAATATAATATACAAAGTTGTGTTTGTATCATTGAGAGTTGAAGGTGAACTTTTTTTTTTTTGGGGGGGGGGGGGTTGCTTAGGCCTACCTTTTAAAGATTTGAAGGTACAATTTATAGGCAGTGCTTGCAATACACGTCTTATATACTATGTGGTCCCACATATTCGGTTACAGTTCGTTATTCAGAAGATTTGTAATATTGAAAAATGAAATAAGGTTCGTTATTCCGAAAGTTCGTTATTCTGATAATGGAAAAAAAAAAAGGTTCGTTATTCCGAAGGTTCGTTAATCAATAAACGAAATAAGATTCGTAATTCCCCGGCGTAAGTCAGAAGGTTCGTTGGTGTGCATCTTTTTTTTCCCCATTTCTTTTTATTAATGAACTTTCGGAATACTATGTTTTGTGGCCCACTTTCATTAGATTTGCATTCGAATTCATGAAAAATGTGTTGAAGTTAATGATGCAAAGCTGGCATACGATTTTGCGCCAGATGAATAGACGTAGACGTTCAATATCGTCCCAAAAGCCAATTTGAATTTCAATCATAGGCACACGGCTCCGCACTTTAAACGTTGAAATATCAGTCAAAACAATCAAGTTCTGTACAGTTCTGTTTAATTCGGAAACCACATTTCTAAATACTTTGCAATCAATGCTGTAAGGCCAGCCTGGCGTGTAGATCTGTCCGAATTCGAGAAATTCATGTACTCTCTTCGAACCGTAAAAGTCGTATGTATAACGGAAAGTAATGTTAGGCCTATTTGTTCATAGAAAGTGGAGTTTTATAGGAGTTGTTGCTTCATCAACGTTTTGTCAGAGGAATGAGAAATTTCACTCTAGGGCAAAGGTCCCGTTTCGTTCAGATAAGGAGCTACAAAGCATAATACTGAAAACAACCATGCCCAAATGCTGTAAAGACATGTCTATTGGTAGATTTCCGTTCATCAGCGCGGTGCTGGTGCGAATTTCAATGCATCTCACGTAAACTTTAACATGAACGCGCTTTTTTGCACGTTTATATGAGAAAATCATGAAATCGCACGCTGATGAAATTAAATTGAATGAAGTACTGTAGTTAGCTTTGTGGATGTTGATCGCGGTGTAACATTCCACCTGGCATGAAAGTGAAGGATGGCATTGTTTAATCCAATGCAAATCTAACGACAGTAGGCGGGGAAACCTATAATTCTGGGGATGTGAAAGAAAGATATAACACATCTACACTGCTGAAACATGTAAATCGGATACTCAGCAAGCTGTTATAGCAAACATTGCAATTTAATAATTAAAACAGTGATGCTTATAATTCAGGTTTGGTAGTTATCGGTTTCTCAAGATTATGCAGACGTATAGGCAAGGATAGGCTGGCCAATCTGATCATAAATTATTACTGGAGCCTGTGATTCTTGAACCACCCCGATAGACACGTATAATAATGTGTTAGACCGGGGCCCCATTTCATAAAAAGTTGAAATGAGAGCAATTCTTGCTGAAATGGCAATTATCGTGGTAACGACAAAAATCCACCTTCCTGATTGGCTGTTGTTATTGAAAGTTGCCATTCCAGCAAGAGTTGCCATCCTAACATTTTTTTTTAATGAAATGGGGCCCAGGTTACACTGTATTGTCGCTACATTATTTTGACGTAATTACGTAGATATCTTAATCTAAGTCTGCAAATTGCAAACATAATGTGTGACGCTTTTGTAAAGATTCACAGTGAATAGAAAAAAAAAGATGGGATATCAGATGATCAGTAAATGAGAAAATCACCCCAGAACTTACTTATATTTTTGCTGTTCTGTTTATTCTCGGTATCCAGGTGTGAAATTACACATTAACATCGTGCATGATATCTACTCCATTCACTGCAATTTATTTTGTCATTACCAGTGAACGCACTCCCACAGTATAAGATGCACACGCGGAACAAGAGGGGACAGAATTAAATCATGCCTGATTTAGCCATTCATTTTCCATGCTTATTTGTATTTACTTACTTTTTTCATTGACATGTGGCATCAGATTGTTGAATTTCAATTGTAAAAATGCAAAAGCTCCCTCGTGTGGCATCCTCCCTCTCACAAGGAATAAGGTTAAGAGGGCACCAGAGATCGAGCATATTAAACAGCCCTATAAACTCCGGTCGCAAAAGACCGGGATCTAGTAGCCCACGATGTGCGCAATGTGCTCGTGATATATAATATGTGTGCCAAAGAGATTGTATACTATATATCTCTCTGTATTGTATACTATTCATATGCTCGGGAGATCAGATTCTCCAGTTTGGTATGAATTCAAGCGGGATAATCTCCCAGAGACACACTTTTATTTGCTTTGCGTATTTTCGAAAGTCCTTCCGTCATACTGTGGGAAGGGGTGTTATTTACCCCTACCAAACTCTCTTCAGCTAAGTCTCGTCCCTCCCTCGCCTATTATCCTTCAAGTTTTGCCCCCTTCCATCTCTAAAAACGTATCAAGTTCCCTGCTCATCCTCAAATTTCATCTCATCTGTTTCCTCTGGCTTCCGTTTCGCAGCTCTCAACAATGCTCAACGGACCTTGGCGTGACAGAAAACTTCTTTTCCGAAATCGGATTCAGTGTCCATTTATCAAAGTTAATAATCTGCTGGATTTTGGTTCCCGCAACTCCGATCCTCTTGTCTGACTAGCGGAGGCTCATGCGTCTTTTCGCAGATGACGAGTTCTTGTGTCGAAGTACTCTTTGGCCTGCTCCAGGACAAATTGCGTCAGCCCTTGAACTTTGGTGAAGATTCGCAGAGTGACGTCTTTAAGTCGTTTCGGGAAATCGGCAGGCAGCTGAAATTTCGGTAACAAATTATGGTTTGTTATCAAATCTCACAAAAGGTATACCTGAGTGTAGCACAAAAAAAAAAAAAAAAAAAAGCTGCTGAAAATTGCATATCCAATAGTGGCGAGCCAATGGAGTAAAATGGAGTCAAAAGGGGCCTGAGCTTTCGATCCTATAGCAGAATCTTCGTCAGACGAAGATTCTGCCTCTGCCAAATGATTCTGCTAGGATCGAAAGCTCATACCTGTTAATACATATCTAGTCATGTACATTTCATTTTATGTCTCTTGAGCTTTTCGTGAGTTACGGTATACAATCCCTTCAAATATTAGTTGAAGTGTATGCATGTATCAATACAAACTCAAATGCTGCAGAGAGTCTGCTTAAGGTATTGCTCTTCAAAATAACTGCATCATAATTGCAGTCGCTTAGAAACAATTCTGTCTGCAGCAAATATAACTTTAAATGGAGCAGCTGTATTTATGATGGTATTCTTGATATTCATGAAATATATTCTTCATACAATGGAGACTCGTCTGTCCGTCACACATGCATTCGCTGAGTATAGAAACTTCATGCACTCTCTCTCTTCTTTGCACTAAAATTTTATTTCAATTTCTTCCAGAATCCACACCATGCATACCAGTTTTAGGATTGGTAAGAGACATTCACGTTTCTTGATACGGTAACCGCTTGATGATTTTCATTTCACACTGATCATAGTTACCTCATCCTCTTTTAGGAGTCTTGCCTCAACCGTGCTGTTTTCCTGCCACTTTGTGTAGAACGGAATTTCCAGGAGGGGATTCTCGTCCCGCATGCCGTAGTCGAAATCCGACACCTGTGGGCAAAAGGGAAAATCATGAAAGGACCCCTCTCTAAAACTGTAATTACTGACCTTGTTGGAAAATGATTTGAACATGAACGAGCTAGTTTTTTTTTTTTTTTTTTCACAAACGTGACAATACTCGGTGAAACTGCAGAGGTATTAGGTTTTAGAGCAGATACGAATATCAGATGCATTACATGTACAGCTGAGTCCTAAATGCAAACGCACTTTATTTACATGCATCTTAAAAATGATCAACATCACCTACATCTACCATCCCTGAACTGCAATCTCTTGTACGTTCACAGGTGATACTTTACAGATGTTGAGACCCTCTGGAATGAATTTTAACCCAATAATCTACACCACGGATTATACAAAATCAGTATTCAACTTGTTGGTGTGGTATCAATTGATGACATCTTACACTTGATATAGCTCTTTATTGTTTGAATCACTTCACTCATTTTGCCTCTATGTGTTTTACCAAGAACACAAATATGCTAGAGTAAGGAGCTTGGCTAGAAAAATTCGACAGTTTCGCACAGTCGCCTTGGATGCCTCCTCTTGTCACCCAATCATCTTAAGGACATATCTTCAATTACATAGGTAAAGTTGCTTGACTTTTGAACCCCCTCTGCACAAATAAAATATTTCTATCTACATTTTCCCCATATCGCAAGATGTTTGGTCCCACAACTATCATGGAATTGTTGATTAGAAACTGTTATTTGAGCAAAATCTTGGTGTCCTTTGACCTTCTCCTATCATTTCAAGCTATTTGTTACTTCATTTCTGCCCTTCTTATCTGATAATATTGGCGATGGGGACTCTAACTTTATACGCTATAGCTAGAATGAAATTCGTAATCACAGTAAAGTGATCTTCGACCATGAACTTAAATCTATCACGTTCACGCAAATAATTACCTTTTCTGTACATTAGCATATCGCAAAAACAATCTGTTGGATGGGTGGACGCATGCCTTCGGTCCGGAAGCATAAAGCGTATTTCAGCCAAATCTTGATCCTGACAGATTTGTCTAAAATCTACTTAACGCATCTCTTGTGGCATACTAATTGGGTCAATACTCAGAAAATCAATGGAGTGTGTTTGTATGCGTTTGTTATCATTATTATTATCATTATCATTATTTATTATCATTATTATTATTATTGTTATTATTAGTGCAATAACGAGCTGTTGGATGGACGGAAGGACAAAATGACAGAACGACGGACAACCCCAAATAACGTAATGCCTTCGGCATTTTTTCTGGCTGAGGCAAAATATCAACGTACCGTTATCTCCAAATTTTCTGCGCGCCAAATCTCTCTATCTGGCGACAGACTACCTTCGTCATCGTCGATCACCAAGCACTTTCTGATGTCGGCCGGGTCGATAGTACGCAGCTGCAGAGGTATAGAAAGTAGTTACACATTCATATCAACCTATCAAGTAAATTTAGGTCAATTTTGTGACCAGTTATCACGAAAAAAAGAGAGTTGTCGTTATATACAACTACATTACCTGTGCATTAGAGCTCGTGCTGGCCTTCTTGTATTAATCTTGCATAAAATTTAATGGCTGCCGCTGAGCAGTCCAAAACACACTCGGCTTCTCGTATAGTGGATTCCAGAGTTACTATCGGGAGGATTCTTGGATAATTCTCTGTGTAATGTGCATTATATGCAGTATACTGATTGTTTTCTGGGCTTCTGCATAAAACACGTGGGATCCAACCACTGGGATTAATCAATAGATTTTAAAGCGTCAAGATACTGATCGCTTCATATACGATAGATAAAGAAAAATGTGGCCGATTTGAAAGTAAGATTTCTAGTACAATCATTCCAAACGTAGAAAGAAAAAAAGAACACCACAGCACGACATGCAACAATGCAGATATGAAGAGGATAGACACAAAAATAATAAGGAAATGAGACAATTGATGAAAAAAATACAGGAAACAAAAGAGAAGCAAGCATTCTTATACCTTTTCATGGGCGTGCTGAATTTCAACAATGCACTTGTACAGTTGCCGATTGTGAATACGATCGAGTATATGGCGTGCTTTCACCATGTCCTCTGACGACGACCTCGAACGCATGATTTCGTGGATGATACTGTCGTTAACCTGGTAAAAGGCTTCCGGGTCTTTCACGCACTCCCGTAGATTGTACTCGATTCTGGCCACAATGAATAATGACATTGGAGCCTAAGGAATTTAAAAACTTACAACAGTTGCACAAACTTAATATTTCCAGTAGTGCATTTGCCTCATTTAAGGTGCAAACTCTTTGCCTGATGACAGTTGCTATAAGATAAAAAATAATGCTCATTGAATATAGAAACTAAGATGTGAAGGAGGGCAGACGATCGATGAATATGGATTGAAAGACGAAAAATGAAGGAGAGGAGACCTTGTGATTAAAGGCTTTTAATTAATTTTCATATCACGTGTATTATTTATATTACTTTCAAATTCACTGTTCGGTATTACTTTCTCATTTAATTTTTGGTGTAAAAAGCCAGAATATAATATGTAGCTTATAGTTAATTTGATACAGTTGGCGCTTTGATTTTCTTGGACATCCTTGACACGTCACGTCCACAATCAAGCTTGCATCGAAAAGTGCGTCTCTTTGTTGTCATTTGAGTCTCCTGACTCTTACTTCATCTATAGTTTGTCTGAGATTACTATAAAGACTAACATCAATTTGCATTATTCCCCCGCACCCCCCCCCCCAAAAAAAATGATAATAATCGGCATAGAAACAAACATCAGTGAACATCGCAAGGGAATAACGTCTACAGTTAACTTACCCATTTCTTCCGAGAAATAAAAGATGTTTGGACGCGGCGAGAAGTGCATCTTTCAACCTACAAGTAGATAAACAAACTTGAATGATTTTGTGTAAGATTGTTGTTGTGTCTAAGCTTTATTTTAAGAATTGCAAGGCTTGATACCATTATATGTCTATGAAGACGGTCTGACATGTTAGATCAAACTTAAAAAAAGTACAACAAAATCAATTGACCTATATATAGGCCTCAATCAAAAACCAGTTGTTGTTCCAGATCCATTATCTCAATCAAGTGGTACATTTATCAACAGGTAGAATGCATCTATCCATGTGTTACTAAACTTCCAGTCATTTATTTATTTGTTATCTACACTTCTATTTGAAGATTTGTTGGCGGCGAAGGACATTTCCCTTTACATAATTAGTTCTTCAATTTTTCCTTGCGAATTTACAAACGCAACAAATTCATTGATCGTAGGTACAACGTGGCATAATTACAAGCAATAACAAATTGGTGTTTTAATGGTTGCCTAGTTGTGACAAACGGACACTGAAAATGGATATTAAATTGGTGTTGGAGATAACGATTTGATTTCACTTCCTTCTGGACATCTTATTTAATGAGAATAATAACTAGATTTCCTTTTCCTCAAAAAACGATTGTAATTTCTCTTCATTCAATACATTATTGCTTACATGATTTCGATGATACAGGTGACCTGATGTCGGTAAGCAGCGTAGTGTAGACTACGTCTGGTGAAGAACATGCGGTTTAACTCGCTAGAGAGCTGAAGAGAACAAGTCATATTCCACAGCTGTTGCGGTACATAACTTTATGAAGCCTATTGAATATGAACATTTTGACTATCCTTATCATCTATATAGATCTCGTTCGCGATCCAGCAAAGGGTGCATTGTAGTATCAAAGGTACCGTAAGTGAGGGGACTGTTATATACAAGTTCACTTTTTAGCAGCCCTTCAATTTTCATTTTCGGTCTTTAATGAAATAAGATTTCTATATGTGATATTATGTTATGTGAACAGTTTGTAAAAACATGTATATTGTTTGGAAATTAAATAAAAAAAGGAATGAACTCCTTCTGTGTAAAAACAACAAGATTTATATAATGTCATATTCATAACTCAGTGCATTATAAACTACGTTAGCAACACAAAAATACATCCGACTGAAAACTTCCATAGTCCGTCTTTTTTTTTACGTAGAAATAAATTGATCTTAATATTGTACACGATATGAAATGGTAATTATAGCAAAATTGCACTTTGGAGTAAGGAAGATCTGGTTGGTATACCTTGTCTCTGAAACAGAGCTCCTTCCTCACCGCTCCACCCGGACGTTGGATTTCACCGACCCGTACGAAGGGGAGGATGCGTGAGAATTCGAAGGCTGACTTCATCCCGAGGAAGTGAGCATCTCGAGCAAAGTAGTCGCACTTGTCAACATCGACTCTGTTGACGCTGTTGTTCACAATTTGGTACAGGTAGAACTTGTCCCCTCGGCTCTGAAAAATGATTATGCCGGTGCACACTAAACCAATTAACGTGTAACTATCATCGTCTTAAGACATTGAAGTCATACACACTAAGAAATACGGGTTCAAATTTGAACCCAAAAATTGTCGCTATACAACCACCCTATAGGATGCAACTTTGCACCCCAATAAGCAATTTGCACCCTTAATGGTGCAAAACGCTGAATTTTGAACCTGCAGTGGTGCGAATTTGCACCTCAGTTTTGTGCTAATCAAGGGTGCAACCATGCACCATAAACATTAATTCATTGTGAATTGAAACTTTGGACCACGAGTACCAAGGTTTTACTCGTAAGATCAAACTTACACTCTTATCCACCTGGATATGTCCCCATCTTTGTAGGTACGAATATAAATATTATATATAAGAGATTTAATTTTCTACTTGCATGATAAAAAGTGCAATTGTGCACCCTAGGGTGCTGCTATAGAGACAAATAGGGTGCAAATTTGAACCTTTATTTCTTAGTGTGTAATAATGTTGCTGTAAAGAATAATTTGTGAATGTTCTCAGTTATCCAGGTAAAGTATTTCATGAACTATATCAGTAAATCTAGTCAACTGGACTTACTTGTAATTTGGAATAGCGACGTTTCACGTCCTCTCTGGGACGCTTCATCAGCCAATCCCGACTGATCTTTGGCGGCAATTTATTGGTTGTTGACCCATAAAAATTACAAGTGAGTCCAGTTGACTAGATTTACTGATATAGTTCGTGTAAAGAATAATATTCCTCTAGTTATTGCTGGGCAGGCGTCAGGTCCACGATACTAGCTTACGTACTCACTTTACAGTATATTTAAAGGTAATTTGTTAATCAGTTGCAAGTTCAACAAATCGACAAAACAGAATCATCAATTTGAATCAACTCCATTTCCTACAGCCTATTTGATTACCAGTTGTTTAATACAACGTTAATTATAATTCTATATGACTTTGTTCAAAGTTATCTCATCATGAAACAATTCACGGGCTCATCTAAATGAATTATTGGAACAAACTTTGTGTTCATGCAATTACTTTGTAGTTATGATTGTGCATATCATTGTTGTTGTTGAAAATGGAAAAAAAAATGAGAAATGAAAATGAACATAGAAATAGATAATATGCTGTATCACGCAAGTGTCAGTAAGGATAGAACCATCAATGGATATCGGGTGGTAGCTCAGTTAGCATATAGCACTCAGAAGGTCGTTGGTTCCAATCCCACACAAGTATGTTTACTTATGATTTGTATCTTTTTTGCGATATTCTTTGTTTCAATATCAGGCTCATTTTCACAATGAAATTAGTATGAACAAAAATAAGTAACTGAATTTTTCTCACTTGTGCTGCTGAATCACATGCTTTTTGTTTTACGATATACAATGTATAATTTTGCAAATCATACTATGTATATGGTTCGTTTATTTACTTCGATGTATATAGGATATTTTTTTTTAATTGATTGCAATAAAACAACTCGACGCAAGATTCATTGATATGAATATCATGCATTCTTATCCATTTTCGAGAGATATTATTTTGTGACCACATTAAACAGATATATTCAATGAGGTGGCAAACGGATCTTCTTTAATCTCATGTAAGATATCCGGTGCTGAAGCTAGCGTAGACGTAGTGACGAGAAGCGGGAAAAAATTCCATTATTATCTAACCGAAGTTGATCACTGTTTTAAGTTGGTTCATGCAGAAAAAGGAACAATTTTTTTATTTTCTTTCTGTTACTTTCTTTGTCTAAGTGCAAGATACATCATGATAGGCAAAAGATATAATACATTTAGTTTTGTTTTCAGTGTGGGAAATTATCTGGTGTGAATGGAATTCCATTACCAGTTCGTTGTTCGGCTGTCTGCTCCTTCCAAGGATTAGCTCGCATATGAACTCGATCTCATCTTTGTGGATCTGGAATTGCCGCATCTTCTGCTGCAGATTATATTTCTCGGTAAGGTACTCGAACATGACCACGGACTGCTCTTCATGCTGCAATGTAAACAAACAAAACATACAAACAAACAAACAAACAAGATCGTTGACGAGGTAAGAAATTACTGAACAGTGCATGAGTGATGGGCAATAGTTTTACCAGAATCTACTCAAAAGACCAACCAAACGTAAGTGACGGTTTGTGGTACATCACTTTGTCATTCCGCCTGTGTGTCACGTGATCACTTTCGTCACAGCACACACACACACACACACAAAAAAAAAAAAACAGAAGCACCGACCAAAAGGTTTCATGTTGGCAAGTTGATAGATTGTAGATGCAAATTCTTTTTAACATTAAGAGAAAGTGTATATTACAATACGCAACATGGACATGCCAAAGCAACAATTAACACACACGTGTGGACATGTAACTGCAGCGTAAATAAGTCGGAAAAAGTCGATCTCAAGTCCCCGTCACACTACAGCGTATAAATCAGCGAATGCCTAGCGGATGGGCAAAATTTGGCAAAGTCCAGATACGCTCGAATCCGCTCGAATCCGCAAGCAAAACGTCGTTTTCGAACGTTCGCCTAACGAATGATGAGCATATGCTAACCGTGTTACGAACGGATTAAGTAGCGAATGAAAGCGAATGCGTACAGTCCGTCCAGCGGATGCTGAGCGGACAAAGCGAATGAGGAGCGAATGCCCAACATATGCAAAGCGATACTGCGGCAGTCACGTGACGAATCTCGACTGACGCACATTTCCCCAAATCATTTTGAGTAGTGACAGTGTCGAGTAACGTTGTGATTGTGAGAATGGCCCCCAAAAGAAGGAAGGAGAAGTCACCACCAAGTGCTGCTGATGTCATTACCCTCGACAGTCCTCAAGATTCCTGTGTTCCTTCTGATGATCACGTTGACGATGATGTGGGGAGTCCAACATCCTCCATTACGTCTGGTGCCTCCAACTGTTCCTATAGCCTGGACCTTCAGCGAAAAAAAAAAAAAAAAAAAGCCAGAGGCAAACGCCGGGACTTTAATATCCCGGAAGTTCGATGAGAAGCTGATTATACAACCCGAACTGCCCTCGTCTTCGGATCCAGGCCCTGGTCCACATCGTTCTTCGATGTTTTCCTCTCCTCCGTTTTCTCTTGTCTTGGATGTATTTGGCGATTGCCAGCTGGTTTAGGTCATACTCATGTTGATGAACAGCTAGAAGATATTGCATCTGAAATCTCTGAGCGTCCTCCATTTCTGATGACCAACTGATAAATGCCACCTGTGCTGTCCAGATTTGCTGTGCGAATTTGGACGAACGGCGAACGAATGAGAAGCGAACGCAGAGCGACCACAACTTTCGATCAGCGGGCGCTAAGCGACCACAAAGCGTATTGTCATTCCGTTCGTCATCCGCTCAAGATTTTGGACATGTCCAAAATCAAAATTTGTCTCCGGCGGATCTCTGCGAATCTCTGCGAACAGCTAGCGGATACAGCGAACGCCAAGCGGGTCACGAACGATGAGCAACGGATGTGAGCGTATCTCCAAATTTTCGGATCCGCTGGGCATTCGTTGGCTAGATACGCTCTAGTGTGACGGGGGCTTCACGAAAGTCGAACAATATCGAGTATTTAAGTCAAAACAATATACACATAGGCGTGTGTGCGTGCGTGTGTGTGTATGTGTACGTGTGTTTGTGAGTGAGTGCGCAGTGTCCGATTACAATTTATGCATGGTCTATAATGACGTAATGGAAGCCTTCTTACCTTCCACTTTAGTGTATCCACATTAATCCAAGTCGTGGAGACTACTTAGTATTCATACACATATTTACGTACAATACGCAACATGGACATGCCAAAGCAACAATACACTCGTGTGGACATGTAACTGCAGCGTAAATAAGTCGGAAAAAGTCGATCCCACGAAAGTCGAACAATATCGAGTATCAAAGTCAAAACAATATACACATAGGCGTGTGTGCGTGCGTGTGTGTGTATGTGTGTTTGTGAGTGAGTGCGCAGTGTCCGATTACAATACGTAATGGAAGCCTTCTTACCTTCCACTTTTTTCCCTCCTCTTGTTGTATTATGCTCTCAAATACATGCGAGAATGGACCATGGCCGAGGTCATGACATAGACCAGCGATTTGTATACAGGCAATCTCATTGGCTTGGATGCTAGGCTGGTGGCGCTGTAACGTTGTGGCAAGTGTTCCCGCCAAATGGCTGACACTGTAAAGACATACAAAAGGATTTGTCAGGAAATTATTGCTTCATTCTCACTATGATTTGTCTAAAGCTTGATCTCGAAGCCAAGCGTTTCAGCAAATATCATCAATATCAAAGTTAATACTCATTCACTGTTGTCATATGTCATGCCAAAATAATGATACACATTATGACCAAGATAAAACGGCTACAACTGAAGACCTTGCATTAATACTATCATTAATACTATCATTGGATGCTATCAAACTTTTGTTTTGTGATGTCAAAAATGTATTTGTCATATGACCTGTGAAAAAACACGATGTTTTTCGATCTGATCAATAAAATCCAGAAATAAACAAAAATAAATACTAATTGAAACCCCGCGTTAATTTCAGACTAAAAAAATATAAGAAATAATGCTTACATACCTGTACGTTTTATTTTACCATACGTTTTATTACTGATATCTTCTTCAACAGGACAGTAGTAAAGAAGTAGTAGTAAAGAGGTTTTATTTTGAAACGGTAAGATAAACAGATTACTATAGGAGATATGGGGAACTGGAGTGCTGTCGTAAATAAACTTATTCAAATCGTATGAATTCTCTGTCATTCATGCTCTGGAAAAGTTTTCATCGTTGTCAACGGTCGTCCTTGAATTCATAAAAATAGTTTAAACTATCTATTATATAAAAAAAAAAACCCACATATTATATACAGAAAAAGTCCCGTGACATTTCCGGATATTAGTGTACAAATTCCATTCTATGATCTACGTAGAACGAGAATAAAAACAACTGATGTTCATACGCTGAGAAACTTCGGTTTTCTTTTGCAAACTTTGACTGAGTGCTAATTAAACAAACTCAAAACCTCGACACTGTAATTTTTACTCTGGCAATTTCTAACTGTTTGATCCTACAGAATCTCAAGAAGGAATCTTTTGACTTTTGTTTTTGGAGGGGGACTTCATCACTACATACATAGTGTTTCGACACTTGTTATGACTGTATTTAAAGGCTCCATAGTCCCTTATTGCCTGATGTAAGAGGTCGTTCTTGACAGTCATAGAGCTATATAGTCTATGGGATTTATCAGTTTTTTTGTTTTTTTATTTTATGTCTTAACTCACTGAGAAAGATTCATTCTATGATAAATAGGTAAACCGGCATACTGATTAAGCTGATTACCCCAAGCAATGGTCGAAACGAGTATGGACTGCTCCAGGAAACACGTAGCAGGCACCACCGAGTTGTTTGATGTATCGCAGCCGCTGGAATTCGGGCGTATCGATGATCCACTGGCAGTACAAAGGCATCTGAATCGTGCCATGTATAGGGTCGTTAAACCCCTGCACAAAAATGCATAAATTAGAAGGCTTATTCTTTTTTTTCCCACCCAAATGATGTGATGAAGCTCTATTCTATCTATGATGCAAAATTGATGAACGGAAAATAACCTGAATATGACCACAAACTATCTAACGCTGGTCATTCGTTTCGTATACGCTCAGCAACCGTTGCGCTTTCCTTCGTTACTTTTGTACGATAGCAATACGGTTAGCATATTATACTCTCATCATTCGCTAGCTGAACGTCTGAGAACCAGATTGTGCCCGAAAGTTTGGGCGTATCCGGACTTACCCAAATTTCATCCCGAATAATTGCAAATTTTATTCGCTGCAACTTATAAATGTCAATTTTATTCGCAGACTTGATCGAACACCCGTGACGGAAAATTGCACAGAGAGTAACAGGCGCAGAGCTGACTTCGGTGTGGGCACTTCAGGACTAACGAACGAGTTAAGATGTTTTATATTAGGATAGTTATTACAAATAGGGCTGAGAGGTATTACATTTTTTTTTTTTTTTTTTTTTAGGGTTGCATGGTATTACATTTACGGTTGACATTACATTGTATTACATTTTAGTTGTCAATGGTTATTTCATTTAGCCTTGATTTTTACATTTAGTGTTAAAATGTGTTGCATTTAGCCTCGATATTACATTTAGGGTTAAGATAAATTACATTTATGGTTGATATTACATTTAGGGTTGAAAAGTGTATTACATTTATATAGGGTGGTTTAGGATGGTTAATACATTTAGGGCTAAGATGTATTACATTTATGGTTGACATGACATTATGTAATATGTATCACATTACTAGAGTTGTCTGCATGCTGTTGTCTCAGTTAGCCCTTGATCTATTACATTCAGCATTGATATTACATTAAGGTGTACGTATTGCATTTAGCGTCGATATTACGTTTATTGTTGAGATGTATTACATTCAGGGTTGATATTACATTTATGGTTAAAAAGTTTTACATTTATGGTTAATTCTTTTTTAATGTATTACATTTATGGTGAATATTGCATTCAGGCTTAAAATGTATTACTAGTACATTAAGGGTGATATTACATTGGTGGTTAAAAGTATTACATTTAGGGTAGATATTACATTTGGGGATGTCCGCGGTTATTACAGTTAGGATTAAAATGTATTGCGATAGACCCTTTTACATTTAAGGTGGATATAACATTTAGGGTTGATATTGCATTTAGGGTTGAAATGTATTACATTTAGGGTGGATATGACATTTAGGGTTAAAATGAATTATGTTTAGCGTTGTAAACGGTTATTACATTTAGGGTTAAAACGTATTACATTTAGGGTTGATATTGCACTTAGCATCAGTGTTATTACATTTGGGGTTGATACACCCCAATCAGTCGCATTAATTCTCTCGCGGTCTCCCAACGATCCAAGGTTTAGCGTTCTTTTTGACGAAATTAGTAGAACTGATGGGGGTAATCATATAAATTTGCAGGAGCTATAAGAACAGACGTAAAATTCAACGTCATTTTTGCACTCTCTTCCCTCCTCTGCTGTGTTTTGCGCAGAAAAGCGGAGTGTCACGACAACATAATAGTGCCAGTTCAATAATGCGAAAATAATCTTTTCACGAAGGCTGTTCAAAACTACACCACGCATCCATTAACGCTTCCCGTCTACGACGGAGTCATATATCATCGTACATGTATATGTATAAAAATGTCGCGCATAATGTCATCTGACATGTAGGTGTCCTGTGTACATTATTTGCCGCGCGTAAATCCGTTTTGCATAATGGAAGAAAGGCGGACTTTATTCATTCGACAGGATAATATAAAGTACAAAAGACTAAAGTTATACCTCAAATCACCGATGACTGTGATTTGTAAGTTAAGTGGCAGTGAATGGCCAACACCTACCTTTTGGGCATTCATTGATTGTTAGTACACACGCATGCCGACGAACTGGAAAACTTAATGTAACTGATGAAGATCCTTTGCTGTCGGCTGAGCCTGACTGCCACATTTACTATGTACCTTGACACCGTTTTGACATTGTGCACAGAATACATTTACTGTCCCCGAGCGATATTCGCGTTTCTCCCTCTGCGCTAGAATGCTTCTTGTACCAGTCATGCATCGACGACAATGTCTTTCATCCCATATACAACGCAAGCAGAGAGAGGGAGAGAGAGACTGAACTGCGCCAAATACAATACGTTTTGGATCAATAGTTGGAGGAGCAAAATACCAGTGATATGGCGGGGAGAAATCCCCGCCTACACCAGGGATCCCACCTGGTCCTAAATACAATAAACTCGTCACGCCAGCTGCAGTCAGCATCTGGGAGGGGTGGAGGGGGTGGGGTGGGGATCGGATGGAAAAACCTTTGAGTATTTATGACAACATTTTGTGTTACACCTCGACGTGTCTCGTTTCTCTTGGTAGGTGTCTCTCAATGTGTACATATCCGGGGTACATCCTATTGTGTATGCACCACCATGGTAGCTCCATGATACCACGTATACCTGTGTACGTTTGTGTGTGCGTGTGTGTGTGTTTTGGGTGTCGCAAAGAACTTTTTTGGTTCAATTTCCTAAGAAAGCACCAAATTTGTCGCACAAAATGCATAACACAAACCGTAATATTTCGATTTTAGACCAGCGCCAACTTAAATTAAGGAAGCTTATATTAACGAAAAGCTAAAGCTTATTATAGGAATTAAAGGGTTCCAAGGAAATGTCAGTTTTAGGATCAATAATCAATGGAGATCGGAAATGATTAAGAATGGACGAAAACGAATATTCATATAAAACAGGCCTACGACTAATGTCTATATTGCAGCAAAACCACTGAAATATAACTAGGGGCCTATTCATTTGGCTTTGTGATATCATGGTCTCGCGAAGAATTTTCGTCTCAGTTAGATTATGCAAATAGTAGGCAACAAGACGGGCCTTAATATAGTTGACCAACATATACAAACATCGTGCATAATAATGCCAGTTCAATGAATTTACAGCTTTTCCTGACATTGCTTGATAGATACTTTATTTTCTGCAAATCAATATACATAAGTTACATAATCATGAAGATGCAGGAAGTATACAAAGTAAATTCAACGCAGAGTCGTTTGACTTGCATAAACCGCGATACATATAAGTACATAATCATGAACATGTAGGAAATATATAAAATAAATTTAACACAGTCTTTTGACTTGCATAAACAACGATATGAAAAGAAATATAATATACAATATGCATGTCTATGCAGCAGTGATAAGAATAGCATTTATGGTTAAGAAACGATTATGCAGAGGGCCGCCATTATAAGCATTGCTTGAAAAGATGGCCGGCCCGAGGAAAAGATAAGGACGTACTAGATTCGTAACGATATAAATTCTGCTGCGAAAGTACCAGGGGAAAATAAACTCTAGTGTGTGATGGTGGTGGTGGTGAATGTGTGTGCAGGTGCTTGAAGGTGCACAATGGCAGATAGGCTGGAATTTAGAATAATAAAATTGGTTTACTGAAAGAGGGGACGATATGCGTTGTTGCTATCGGGAGACCAACATTAATTGTATAATTTGTTTGTTTTTAGTTCGTATTTGAAGTATACTGTAATAAAATATACTTCTTTAAAAGGATCGTATAGTTTTGGTTGAGTCTTAATTTCAGGTTTCTAACATTTTTGGTGAGATAATGAGAAACCTCTTATGAAACATGAAAGAGCATGTAACTCTATGAGGTATTCAATGTTTATTTGATGAAAATTGGTTTTGAAATGGCTGAGATATCTAAAATATAGCGATTCTACTAAAGTGTGGGACCCACACTTTATTACGATCGCTTTGTTTTACTTTGTTTTTGGATGTTTCAGTCATTCCAAACCCGATTTTCATCAAATAAACTTTGAATTCCTCTTAAAATGGTATGCTCTGTACTATATCATAAGTGTTTTCTTGGTATCTCGCAAAAAGTTAGAAGCCCAATTCTCATCTCCACCAATACTGTACTATAGTTTTGGTTGAGTCTTAATTTCAGGTTTCTAACATTTTTGGTGAGATAATGAGAAACCTCTTATGAAACATGAAAGAGCATGTAACTCTATGAGGTATTCAATGTTTATTTGATGAAAATTGGTTTTGAAATGGCTGAGATATCTAAAATATAGCGATTCTACTAAAGTGTGGGACCCACACTTTATTACGATCGCTTTGTTTTACTTTGTTTTTGGATGTTTCAGTCATTCCAAACCCGATTTTCATCAAATAAACTTTGAATTCCTCTTAAAATGGTATGCTCTGTACTATATCATAAGTGTTTTCTTGGTATCTCGCAAAAAAGTTAGAAGCCCAATTCTCATCTCCACCAATACTGTACTATCCCTTTAAGTTTGGATAAATGAAAACAAGGAGGCACACTGTTTCAACTCCTCAGGAAGAGTGTTCCATGTATCCGGACCTTGATGTCTAATTGACTTTTGAGCAAGTAAAAGCTTCGGATTACTTAAATGAAAATCATGGGAACAACGAGTAGGGTATAAATGAATATGGTCATTGGTTACTAGGGTATTATGAAAAAATGGTAATAAATTTCGACATTGCGAAAACCTGCCCGATGTAAGTCGATATTGCAATAACCAAAGCATTTATTTATACGGATGCGGCCCATAAGTATTTAGCACGGCCGCGGAACCAGGGGGAGGGGAGGGATAGCTCTTCACCTAAAATAGGAAAATTTCTGAAAACGAAAGAAAAAAAAAAGCTTCATAAAAACAACAACAAAATTCATGACTTCCTGAAGCTTGCGCTTTGCGATCCCTTCAGTCGAACGTCGGGGGGGGGGGGGGGTGGTGGTGGTCATTAAACTTTGCCCCAAAACGTAGGATTAATGTATACTCTATATTTTGCCGCTAAAAACATCAGTAACTCCGATTTGAGTCAATGGCCAAGTACTCCGTCAGTTGGTGACTACACCTACATATAATCATGGCAATATTCTCGACGTCATCTTGGTCCGGCAATCTGACAGACTGCTATTTTCTCACTCACGAGTTATCCCCGGCATCTCCGACCACTCTGCCGTAGCCTACTTGTTTCGTTTTGACAAGCCAGAGACGAATGATGCTAAGTTCTCATCTCGCGACATAAAAGACATCAACAGGACTAATTTCGCCAACGATGTGTCTGACAGAACATTACGTCCCTGGCAACAGCAGACGTTGATGATGCTGTGATCTGTTGCTGATGATGATGACGTTCGTCCTTCGCTGGCGAAGACGACCACAACTTCTAGTAACACTACATTCCGTGAGTGCGAAGATGGCTTATCAGTCCGATCCTCGCCCTAAAAAGCCTGGTGCAGTGTGGACATGGAAATGCCGGAGGTACATCAGGCTGAGAGGTCGCTCTGCTTTTCCGTCGCTGCCGTTTTTGCTCCTGCTCCTCCACACGTCTCACTTCGTAACCTGACACACCAGAGCTGACCACGGATCGCCAGGCAGATCGGTCTTGTGCCGTTGTTTCCCATGTGTCCGGGTTGATGCTACAGCATTTCATGGATGCTTTCAGTGTGTCCTTGTAGAGCTTCCTCTGACCTCTTTGAGAGCGCTTGCCTTCCATTAGTTCACCGTAGGGCAGTCATTTTGGCAAACGTTCGTCAGACATTCGAAGTACATCTGAGTTGGGAGCGCTTGAGCATCACGTGAACACTCTCCATCTGGGCTCTCTGAAGTACTTCGGTGTTTGGCACCTTGTCTTGCCATTTCACGTGTAGCAGATTTCGGAGGCATCTCATGTGAAAGGAGTTCAGCTGCCTGGCATGCCGGGGTGTCACAGTCGATCCGTTCCGGGTTCCGGGGGAACCGATATACCGGCCGAATCCAGTCGATTAGTTCCGCGGAACGAATATACCGCACAATAGGCAGTACGCAGAAACGTTCCGCAGCCGCCGATCCTATCCGGGTTGTGCGAGTAGGCCTCATTAAAAACAAAATGATAATCTGTTTATTGTGGATGCTGTACCAAACCCCCAAAATCTAAGCAAGCCATTTCTTCATTTTTTGAATAATATTAAGGACAAACCGATTTTTTTTTTTTTTTTTGCGTTCTGATAATTTCCCTTTAGATGAATCATATTATAGCCTCGTACAAGTGGCACGAAGAAATTAATTGCTGTATGTACGAGTCGATCATCTGGAGCCGTTACGCAGACAGTGTGGTGCGATTAGCCTTTATTTATAGATAAAACTTCAAAGAATAGTTCAAAGAAAGAGCATGATAATACTATAGTTATAGGTCCTACATTTATAAGAGACTGCTTGAAGTGGGAAGGAAGAGAGAGGGATGTTTTGCTGGTACGGTCAAGCGTGGATAAACATTTTTTTTCAATGACCTTTGTTCTGATAAGAAAATGATTGTACAGCTATACTTCAAAAAAAAAATGTTGGTTAGTCTGCATACAAATTGTTAATGTGTATGCAGGGGCCTAAAATGGAACTATGCATGTGGATTTCATTTCATTTATTTGTTTTATTCCAATTTTTCTTTCAACAAAACATAACACAAAGAAAATCAAAAATGAAATTATAAGCATATATGCATTATAAAGTATGACAATCAATGGTAAATAAAGGAGACCTCCGGGTGATTCTCAGATTTTTACATTTTTATTTTGTACAACTATAAGTTAGTTATACTGATGGCAGAGTTTCAGAATTTGTGATAATTGGGATGAAGAATAAGAATATTTTCAAAAAAATAGAACAGATCTGCAATGAACAAGGATGATGACATGGCAGAGTCACCATAAGAATGCATGAGTTTGGGCTCAAGGAAGCAGAACATAAGAAGAAGGCAGGTGAACTCGCAAACAAGCGGTAATGTTATGAAATAATTTAGTACACTGCTATCATTTCTGAAATTCAATTCAATTAAAATCAATTCATTTATTTTTTATTCTTCTTTTTCCAACAAAACATAACGCATAATAGATTTGGAATTACATCATAAACATAAACATTCGACTTTGCAAAAGATAAATGATACAGATAAACGAAAGAACACATACTGGAAAAAAGTACAAAGTTATGCTTCAGTTGAGAAAAAAAAAAAAGAACTGAGAGGTCCACTAAAAAGCAAGCTTGTATGTTGTGAACCACTCAAAAAATGAACAAACTTATGAATAAACTTATTTACAAATACTTATCACACTACGACAGAACAGAACAAGACAGGAGAAATACAAAAGACATGACACGACTTGACAAAAAAAGACGGAAAGAATGGAGAGAGAGAAAGGAAAAGAAAAAAGAGAATATGTGAACCTTCTATGTCATCATCCTTGTTCAGTGTAATTTGTTTAAGGTTTTTCAAAGTACTGTTTCTCTGCTCAAGAACCACAATAAATTCCACAGAACTTTACAGGGAGTAGCGATTTATGTACTACATGATGTGAAATTATGAAAATCGTCTGGAATGTCCCTTTAACAAACTAATGAAGATATGCACACATACTGAAATTACAAAGTTATGTTTGCAGGGTAAAAGTGAAAACTGAGAGGTCCACTAGAAAGCACTGCTTGTAGATTGTAGACCACTCTAAAATATCTTCAAAAATACTTATCATAATTAAAGTACGTAATGCATAAATAAGACAAAATGAAACAAACAACAGAGACACAACAAAATGACATGACTAAACTGAGGGGGATACGATTGAAAGGAATAGAGCAAAAACAAAACTAAAGGAAGAAAGGAAAGAAAGAAAGAGAGTGCCTATACACTGAACAAGAGAAACGGTCAGAAGAGGGGATTGAGAAGTATTTCGGAGAGCAGCTGGTGACTGCATGCAGCTGTGGAAAAATTATGGAAATGAAATGCCGAATTTTATTACTATATAATGTCGTTTTTCATTGCGTGAGGGTGTTACTGATGATCAATCTTTATTTGCTGTTACCTATATAGATAATGAAAATAACTATCTAGAATTTAACAAAGAAAAAAAAAGATTTCAAATAACGCTTAAAGAGTAAATGATGGAGAATTTTAATTCAGAACTTAAAGGACAAGTTCACCTTCATTAACGTAAGGATTGAGAGAATGTAGCAATATTAGTAGAACACATCATTGCAAGTTTGAAGAAAATCGGACAATCTGTTCAAAAGTTATGAATTTTTGAAGTTCTTGTGCAGTCACCGCTGGATGAGAAGACTACTGCAGTGTATGATGTCACATGCGTACAACAATATAAGGGAAATATAAAAAGGATTTCACAAAATGTCATCTTTTGAAAAAAGTACACATTCCCTTGAATCGTTACTGACATATGTTATGGGTGATATTATTCCCATTGCCTTTAGAAAGAGGCAAGTCAAGTGTTCTTTTATTATGCGAAAAAAGTGAAAACATGTTGAATTTTCTTTTCATTTTCTTTATACTGTTGTACTCATATGACATCACGAGCCTTAGTAGTCTCCTCATCCAGCGGTTCCAACACAAAAGTTTTAAAAATTCATAACTTTTGCATCGATTGTCCAATTTTCCTCAAACTTTCACTGATATTGCTGCATTCTCTTAATCCCTATGTTAATGAAGGTGAACTTGTCCTTTAATGAATTTCAAAATTAAGGGCCGGTGTATGATGTATTCTGAGCTAAAGGTTCCCAAAAGGGGTAGATGAAACTCAGGCCGCCTAGTTGAAAAAGAAACAAATCTTGAATTTTTTCAATCTTATATTTGATGAATAATGAATCTGAGTGGCGAAACCCCACGGATATTACGAAGCACTTTTACGAAGCACTTTTTTTTTCGCAATAACAATAATTTATCTAATAAAATTTATGGGCGCTGCCCCATGCTAAAATTCCGTAATTGAGATAAGGTAATATTGTGTAAAGTCATGTGTAACAAACCAGACCTTGTTAAATTACAACGAACCCAGAACAGATATGCACGACTGGTTCTAAATGCTGATTACTCAACTACGAAAGAAACTCTTTTAAATAGACTTGGCTGAGTGTCGACAGTAGAATCAACTTTCAGTATCAGGGGCGGATCCAGGAATTCCGTAAAGAGGGGGCGCATTTACGAAAATAAAGGGGAGGCGCACGCACCCCTCCCCCATTTTTTTCTTTTTATTTCTTTTGTTTCAACAAAAAATAAGGGGGGGGGGGGGCGTGCGCCGGTTGCGGTCCTCCCTGGATCCGCCCCTGAGTATTATATTTCTGTTTTCAGGATACTTAATGACTTAGCACCGTACTACCTGAATGACCTTGCCACAAAACATCCTATATTATGTTACCCGTCATTCTACTCTAAATCCACTGTTCATTCCAAAGCAAACCACCGAATTTAAAATACGATCATTTTCTTTCATAGCACCCAGTATTTACAACAAACTGCCAACCCATATTCGAACGGCAACAACACTGCCCAAATACAATCAATTATCTTCTAAGTGCAGATTTCAGGCAAATTCTGGTTTTATTCTTCTCACAGTTTTGCGCACCAACTGAAGCCACAACTGTTATGTTGCGCTTTGGTTACCATATCTTATTATGTAGCTTCTTGTTCTGTTATGAGCTTAGTTTAATTGTTTCTGTTTGTTTGTTTGTTTGTCTTTTCCTGTTTAGTTGTTATTTTGTTTGACTTGGTATATTTGGTTTTGATGTAATTACTTTTTTGTTTATACTTATGCAAATATATATTCCGATGTGAAATTGTGTATTGATATGTTAAAAGGGCTCTTTTTGAAAGCAGGAGTTTTGGCTCGGAAAATACTACCCTGCTTTAAAAGAAGACTGAATACATAAATAAATAAATAAATAAATAAATAAATAAATAAATAAATACATAAATGAATAAATCAATAAATCAATAGATTCTGAGCGCTGAAAATAGACATTAAAATGAAGGTGGACTATTTGAGCTCATACGTATATTCAATATGAAGCTCCTAGTATTACACTAGTTAACATGAAGCATGCCGAACATCCCCATTTGCCGATTACAGTAACTCATTCGGTTATTCTGTTCAAAATGATTCAAATCAGAGAGAAGTTGGCATGACTAACGTCACGTCGTGCTTGTACTGTACCCACAGAACTCTGCTACAGAGTAGAGTTCTGTGACTGTACCATTGCCACCATGACGATGAAAGATCGAGATAAGGGAGAAAAAAAAAAAGGAATCGCTTTGTAGTCCGGGTCTCAAATTGGCAACTTCGCTAGGTTGACTGGCTAGAGAGATTTGGAGAAGTTCATTGGCTGTAGAGGGGGACTGGAAGAGTACATTTTACTGAAGGGGTGTTTCCCCTTACCATTTTGTATACATTGTACGGTAGAGTCCCGGATCGAATCGGCGGTGGGGGATCTTATCGGCGGTGAGGCAAAAATCCCGCCGATTGGATCCGGGGGATCCTATGTACTGGCCAAAGTCCGCCGATTAGTTCCGGCGGAACTTATCGACTGGCCGGAACGGATCGCCTGTGACACCGGCTTTACACTGTCTATGTTTGGCAGGCGCATAGTAGAGAGGGCAGGACGACTGCGCGGTACACCTTAAGTTTGGTTTGAAGACTTATTCCTCTTCTCTCCCACAACCTGTCTCTGAGTCTGCCGAAGGCCGAGCAGGCCCTGGCAATTCTGTAGGAGACTTCTTCGTCGATGCTGATATTTCGCGAGAATGTGCTGGCAGGTAAACAAATTTGTCTGCCACTTTCAACTTCTCGCCGTTGACCGTGATGGTCGGCTCTGAGTAAGGAGTTGCAGGAGCTGGCTGATGCATCACCCCAATCTTCTTTATGCTTATCACCAGACCAAAGTCGTCACAGGCGTTGGCGAATTGGTCAATGCTCTCCTGCATGTCAGACTGGGTACTAGCATACAGAGCACAGTCATCAGCAAAGAGAAAGTCACGGGCGATATCCTCCTGCACTTTCGATTTTGTCTGCAGTCTCCGTAGGTTGAAGAGCTTTCCATCAGTTCTGAATCTGAAATCGACTCCGATGTCACCCTCAAGATAAGCATCTGTCAGCATGGTTGAGAACATCATACTGAACAGGGTAGGGCGAGGACGCAGCCTTGTTTTACGCCGTTTGTGACAGGGAAGGGCTCTGAGCGTTCACCGTCATCCTGCACGCTAGCTTGCATGCTGTCATGAAACTGTCTGACCAGTGAGATGAACTTGGCAGGGCAGCCAAACTTTGCCATGATCTTCCAGAGGCCTTCTCGACATACGTCGAAAGCCTTAGTCAGGTATACGAAGGTGGTGTAGAGACCGACATTCTGCTCCTGGCATTTCTCCTGGAGTTGATGTGCTGCGAAAATCATATCCACTGTGCTGCGACCCTGTCTGAACCCGCATTGACTTTCAGGTAGTAGCTTTTCTCTAAGTGGTCGATCAGGCGGACTCAGCAAGATTCTGGCAAAGATCCTCCCGGCAACAGAAAGCAGCAAGATGCCGCGGTGGTTGTCACACACCTGTCGATTTCCTGTGCGCTTGTACAAATGGACGATAGAAGCATCCTTAAGTTCATGCGAGATTTTCTCTTGGTTCCACATAGACTGGAATAGCTCAGAGAGCTTTCTAATCACGGTTTTGCCGCCAGAGACGTAAATTTCTGCAGGGATAGAGTCAGCATTAGGTGCTTTTCCACAGGACATATGCTTTTCTGCCTCTTCCACTTCAGCATCTGTAGGGATATCAGCAAGAGAGTTGTTGATTGGAACCTGTGGTAGCCTTGCGATCGCTTCCTCGCTGATGACTGATGGATGTTTGAGGACATTTCTGAAGTGTTCTGCCCAGAGTTCAAGAACCTTTTTCTGGTCCGTGATCAGTACGTTTCCATCTGCACTGAGGAGGGGAGACGATCCCTACGAAGTTGGTCCATATACAGTCTTGAGCACTCTGTAGAAATTTGTCATGTCGTTGCGATCAGCATAAGACTGGATCTCATCAGCTTTATCGCTGAACCATGCATCCTACATTTGCCGTAGCTCCAGCTGTACTCTTCTTCTGATGTTGCAAAAAGCAGCTTTCTTGGACGCTGATGTCGGATCGTTGAGGTGTGTTCGGTGAAGGCGATGCTTCTCTTCCAGCAAAGACTGAATGCGTTCGGTGTTGTCATCGCGCCAGTCCTGGTGCTTTCGTGTGATGGGACCCAATGTCTCTGAGGCAGCAGCATAGACAATGCTACGAAAGAGAATCCAGTCGGATTCAACATCCAGCGAGGTGAAACTTTGTTGTTGCAGCTTGCTGTCGATCTCTTTAATGAGTGATTGCTTGACATGATCTCTCTCCAACTTTGAGACATCAAGACGTTTCAATTTCTTCTTTCCCTGAGGACGTCTGTGTGGTTGAATCCTGATACTGAGCTTTGAGATCAACAGACGGTGATCTATCCAGCACTCTGCACCGCACATGGCTTTGGTGACTCTAACGTCTTGCCTGTCCCTTTGTCTGACGATGATGTAATCCAGCAAGTGCCAGTGTTTGGAGCGAGGATGCATCCATGTCGTCTTGTTACGGTTAGGTAGACAAAAGACTGTATTGATAATGAGTAGCTGGTGTGCAGCGCAGGTTTCCAGTAGCAATAAGCCATTACTATTGCATTTGCCCAGACCATTTTCCCCTAGGAGTCCTTTCCATGAAGCATAGTTGGCGCCGACCCTCGCGTTGAAGTCAGCAAGGATGATGAGTCTCTCCAACTTTGAGACATCAAGACGTTTCAATTTCTTCTTTCCCTGAGGACGTCTGTGTGGTTGAATCCTGATACTGAGCTTTGAGATCAACAGACGGTGATCTATCCAGCACTCTGCACCGCACATGGCTTTGGTGACTCTAACGTCTTGCCTGTCCCTTTGTCTGACGATGATGTAATCCAGCAAGTGCCAGTGTTTGGAGCGAGGATGCATCCATGTCGTCTTGTTACGGTTAGGTAGACAAAAGACTGTATTGATAATGAGTAGCTGGTGTGCAGCGCAGGTTTCCAGTAGCAATAAGCCATTACTATTGCATTTGCCCAGACCATTTTCCCCTAGGAGTCCTTTCCATGAAGCATAGTCGGCGCCGACCCTCGCGTTGAAGTCAGCAAGGATGATGAGTATATCTGCGTTGGGCACGGCGGAAATGGTCGCTTGCAGGTCCTCATAGAACCGTTCCTTCACATCATCAGGGCTGGTCATCGTGGGTGCGTAGGCGCTGATCATTGTGGCATACCGCTTTTTGGCAAGTGGAAGTCGGACAGTCATTAGACGATCGTTGATACCCTTAGGGGGCACAGCCAGCTTGTTGACTGGATTTAATGGTAAATCCAACTCCTGCCTCACGACGTTCGTCTTGCTTGCGGCCGATGCAGAAGAATGTGTAACCGGCGTGTACCTCTGACAGTTGACCTTCATCAGCAAGGCGTGTGTCGCTAAGGGCAGCAATTTGTACCCTGTACCTTGCTAGTTCTGTAGCAATAAGCACGGTCCTTCTCTCAGGTCTTTCAGTCCCGGCACGGTCCAACAGAGTGCGCACATTCCATGCGCCTATGAGTAGTTGTATCATCTTTGGAATGATAACGATGATACTAAGGGAAGTTGTGACTTGCGCGTGAATTGGATTAAAGTGAGGAAGAGTTGCGCAGGGTCGTCAGCCTCACTCTCTCGTCCTGGCCCATCTATATCCAGTGGCAAGACATAATCAAGACGGCTGGAGATAAGTCTGGATGCAGTGGATGGCCATCAGTGTCTTACGTGTCTTACTGTGCCCT
This sequence comes from Diadema setosum, assembly GCA_033980235.1. NCBI lineage: Eukaryota > Metazoa > Echinodermata > Echinoidea > Diadematoida > Diadematidae > Diadema > Diadema setosum. Next base: position 5,238,363 of record CM067066.1, read on the forward strand.
TGTTGCGCTCCACAACGCTTTGCTGTATCCGCCTTCCCGCCCGTTGAACCAATCTGGTGGTTTCCTCCGCGTAGTTCGCCAGATCCAGTCTTCGCATGCTTAGGTAGACATGCTCTATTTCACCGAGAGTTTGAGACCCATCGGTATGCCTCACGTGGTTACTGTTGCATCATGGACCTATTACACACATGGACTAGAAATGAATGTCGCTCTTTGATCCCATCATCACCGCCGCCACCTGATTATGTGCATTTTAATGAGTACATTCAGGTGCCTGGACAATGACGATTGTGCAATCGTGCATCGTCACTGACAAAAGAACCATTTCCCTCATTGCGGTCTTATTTTGCTGAGGTGCCTTTTCAGGCTCAACTACCTTTGAATAATTACCGATGAAAGGGAGCAGCAAACTCGAAAACATGACAGTTTTCCTGCCACAAGATTGAAAATTACTGAAGTGGACACTTGTGGACAAGCATGTAACATGGCTTAATGATAGGACATACATGTCATCTACGGTTACTGTCCGTGTTTACTCTAGCACAATGTGCGAAAAATGGGAAAAATTAGATTACAAATCACAACCAACCTGCCTAAATAATTGCTTTCTCTTCCAAAGTATGCGCATTTCGCAAATAAGATTACTTGAGCGATAATTTCCCAATATACACTACAACTACACATGCATTTTTCTTGATTTAAGAGAATTACTATCTTCTGCGCATGTAGTTTTTAGATTTCTCAAAGCGTGGTCATGTTTTCATCCAGGCTGGCTGTCGGCGGTGATGATGAGATCCAAAGCAGGAAAGCATGTTTAAAATGCTTTTGTGCCACTTTTGACAGAAACAGGTGCATGAATTAATTAACGAGGGATGAACGTCCATGTGTAGTAAGTCCATGGTTGCATGCGAACAGCTACTCGTAGGGGCCACATGTGAGGGTCGGGTGAAGGTGTAAAACTAATAGTTCTAGGTAGGTGATCTGCTACAACTTAGAACTCAGCAGGTTACTGGACATTGATGCACTAGCCAAGACTCAGAAAATCAAATCTCATCAGTACAGTCCCTGGTATGACTCTGGTATCTCTGAGGCAAAGAAAAAGCGGCGGAGACTTGAGAGGAAATTGATGTCGCAACAACGGAAAGCTGCAGACAGAAAGTTGTTCTGTGATTAGAGACCGATTGAACTATCTTGTGTCCAGAGCCAAACGCGTCTATCACACCAGTCTCATCGAAGACTGCGGAGATGATTATAAGATGCTTTTCAATGTCGCCATTCGACTTTTGAACAGCTAACAGTCTTCTTCATTGCCTGCACACGTCGATAACAGTGACAAAGCCGAAACTTTTAGTCAGTTTTTTTTTCACTCGAAAGTTGAAAAAAAAACGGAATAATTTCAATTGTAATGTTGTATAACCTGAATCTGAACCTGTCACCTCTTCCACGCTGGAAACTATCTAACATACAACTGCTGATGAGATCCTTCTCCTTCTTCGTAAATTGCCTCCTAAATCCTGTCCGTTGGATCCGGTGCAAGCCATTGCGCACCTACATTTGCCCCAATTATTTCTCAAATTGTTAACCTCAATATTGAGCAAGCTAATGTACCCTTACTTTTAAAGAAAGATCTGATTCGTCCTTTATTGAAATTTATTTTTTATTTGGCGAAACTGAGTTTCAGTTCAGTTTCGCGAAATAATCCTCTACAGAGAATCGTCCTGGATAAAGAAACTGAAATACTAACACAATGAACCCCACATAGTCCGTTCCCAAACATCCTCACTTTGACTTCAGACTTGTAGCAGAATACTCAGCCTTAACCACACAGGAGATATAGCTAAATACAAGTAAAACACTTAAGCATATTTAGTTAAGATACATTTTAACTTTCCTATTTATCATGAGATCTCATTCGTATACTGATTACTGCTGTATGACCACAAGATATGAGTAATATTTATCTATTATTTAGCGAGTATTTATGAGTCATATTAAAGTCGATTTGATTTAGTGTTAGATACTTGTAATATTTTGTTGACAGAAGATGAGGACACTGCAGGACGCAGGATGCAGGACGTCAAAATCAAATTTTTGACGCCCCAGGTAATTTCACATAATGTTGTTGTTATTACATCTGATTGAAAAGTTGATATATTTTAGATGCTGTTTAAGTCATTATATCTAATGTGTTTATGAATATGTACGTGTGTGTATGCATATGTTTAAAATGCATATTATATGCATAATCGTGTATGCATATACTATGTATACATAATAAGTATTACACGTTTGCTATCATTTTGCTTAAAATGATGGCAAGGTATGATTATTATATTTCAGAAGTTTGATGCATAGGCCTAATACGTTTCTGTTGGTGAGATGATGTCAGATTTTTTTTTTTTTTTTGCATTGAAGTAAATGATTGATTTGTGTAAAAGTAATATTTCAGAAGACTAGTATTATTATTATAAGACATTGCGCTATATAACATTGCACTTATACATCATGCAATATGCCATTGAGACAATAATATTGTAATGTGTGTTCTGTTGGTAGATCTTCATTGAGGCCATGCCAGGCCAAAAGCTCGATTAAAAGGGAGAATAAGAGAGCAGCCTCCGCCTCAAATCGTTTCCACACATACACATACGTGTCTATGGTGTAAACCGAGGACCTGTTTTACCCATAAGAATTTTACCACATAACCGAAGACCTGTGTGTCAGTAGGACTCTTGTCAACCGAGGACTCATTCGTATATATTACCATCCAACCGAGGACTTATTTCAATAATGCTAATCGAGGACCTACAAACATCTACCCCTACATTCAAAAACATGCAAAAGCAGACCGTTTGGAATGGTCTGCGTACCGAGGACGTTCTCGGTTCTATGTGTGTTATCGGTTTAAATGTAAAGTTTGTGTATCCTTGTTTTACAACATGAGTAAGTGCACACACACGCACACACATACACACACACACACACACACACACACACTCATAATCTATATATTAGATGGCCAATACAGTTACTAGGATGTGACTGGTCGACAGCTCGTCACATATTGTTTGCGAGGATCGTTAATGTTATATTTTCCCAGTTCGTTTTATACAACACCTGAGAATGATGTCGAATTGTGATTTGCCAAGAACATGTCACATGACATTCAATAGAAAATACCTATCAAACTCACTGACAGTGACAGCCGTGCATTAGGCCCCTGGCATGGGCCTAAATCACGGCTCCCGCAGGTACCAATGCACGGTCGCTCGACTTCACGAGCAAAGCGCCAGCAAACTACGTGCTGGCTGCGCTAGCTTCTATACTCTTTGGTGAAGACGTAACATGTGTTAGGCCTACTCCTAGCTCTTCTCTGCTGATCTTTTGTATCTGAACCTAACTTAGCGTCGTTACTGGACTTGAGCCTAACGTTAGTACTAATGCCGTTAGTGGACATGAGTCTAACGTTATTATACGTCGTTAGTTAGTAGGCCTAACTGTAAAGCGTAATCAAGACCATCTGATATAACACTCAGATATCGACTGGTAGGGGGTGGAATGTAACAATCTTTGGAACGCTAGGGAGTTTTATTTTCCCTCGTGGTCATATTTTCAATCAGTGCTGCGCACTTTGGGAAAATGTAATCCCTTGGGAAAATATAACCCCCTGGCGGTCCAAAGAATGTTATATTCCAACCCCTACCAGTCAATATCTGTAAAATAATTAATATTCAGGAGAGTAATCATTTGATATAGGAATAACTTTATTTAACGTTTGAAGACACTTGAAAAGATGTAGTCTGAGTCGTTTCAAGGGGCAAATCATTTTACTGTTTGTAGTCAAACATGACTGCAAAAACCGTATGTGGAAGGTTAGTATAAATCATTCTCTCGAGTGAGACATGTATGCACCTAATGTTTTCTTCTTCTTTTTTAACGTGCACTGTATGTTGAAAAGTTTTTGGTAATCAATTCGCATGCGAAAGGTGTACATAAAAATTCTAGTGTTAAAAGCATCGTGATGGGAAAGGTAAACAGTAAGATATGCGAATGCGTCTATCAAACATGCTTCCTGCTAAACTTATTTGATAGTGGGAAAGGAACAAGAAGAAAAGAAAAGAAAAGAAAAGAAAAGTCACACTTCATGACAGATGTTAAGGGGGATAATGGGGAGGGAGGGTTCCGCTCTACCTACATACCTCTACCACGATGGATGTCAAAAGGTGGAGGTGGGTTCAAGTGTATTGTAGATCACCAACCGCAAGTGCGCAATGACATACTGTCTTATGAAGAGAAACTCATGCTTTGTTTCACAAGAGATGAAAATCAAAAAAGTCGACTAATAATCATCCACTCGTGTGGAATCAAGCAGAATCTTGTCGAAACATTTCAAGAGGCCTCTTATTGAGGCACACTCAATCGTATATTATGACTCAATCTGATGTAAAAAAAAAAAAAAAAAAAAACCAAACAAACTGAAGGCCACCTGCAATACAGTCTGACTTTTTTTTTTCGAAATCACATCAACTTTGATCAACCCATTCCATATTTTACTCCTGATAAATAGGGAAAAGTTGGAAACAACAACATTGCAAGATCATTATGATGCATTTCTGCCAAGACAACAGACGGTAACTAATTCCCGTCTGATACATAAACATGTAGGCCCTAAATGTTTATTTTTCTATTTTTCCATTTTCCCATATTATCATTACACACAATGCAGTTCATTCCATGCAAAATGTGGAAAATGTTAAAAATCACCCTGTTACAAGCTGTCAATCTCTTGCAGTATATCAGAATATTGATGAAACTTTCGAAATCAATAGCGTGTAAATTTTTTTATTCTGTTTTCTGCTTTTCCACTATTTTTATTTGCGTGAGGCCAATTTCAGTACCGCCTGATATAACTAAATGATCGGCTACAAGAGAATGCAGTATACATTTTCTTGTACTGCGTTGATTTTCGACTGCTTTGATGTAACAGGGCGGTGAGTTGAGTCAGTCGGTAGCGCGTCTGCCTCACGATCCTAAGGACCCGGTTCGAATCCGAGCCTGGATTGAGCAATGCTGTGTGTAACCATACCGTCCCCTCCAGCAAGAGGCAAAACACTTTGTCCCTCGGATAGGACATAAATGGAGGTCCCCCGTATGAGAGAGTCACAACTCATGCACGGAAAAGATCCCGCTTCATTCATTCATCGCAAAGAGCATGGTGTTAAACCCGGTGAAGTGGTCCCGCCTCATATCCAAGTGGACCCCATAGAAGACCAGCCTAGCGTAGCTGAATATGGGCTATTTAGCCATCTTCTCAGATGGAAATGAACAAACAAACGAAACAAACAAACAAACAAACAAACAGGAGTAGCCTATTGTGATAGTGTGTGTGTGTGTGTGTGTGTGTGTATGTGTGCGCGCGCGTGCGCGGCGTGTGTCTGCACTAATGTGAGTTCAGTCCATTCAACATGCTATGTCAGGAAATGCATTCCGCACACGTATGCCCTTTCAAATTCATCGTACCAACTCTCACTGTTTTTTTTTTAATTAAATATGAACAGCGTTTGCAAAGGTGTGGCGTCTCTATTGTTGAAATATCGTAAGAAATTATGATCAGCTACGCACTCTTGCCCCCCCCCCCCCCAAAAAAAAAAAGAAAGTAAAGCAAAGCGAAACAAAACATAAACATCGAAAAGGTCCGCTTTTTCGACATACAGCATCGTTGACGTCGTTACTACAAGTTGGGTGTTTATTTTCTTTGCGAGTCCATTTTAGGATCGTAGTTCACAAAAAGGTTTTCAAAATTATTGAGGGGGATAAATTCGAAAGTATTATACAGATCACTACTGAATACAAAATCAGGACAATATATTATTTTACAATTGCAATTTTGCTATTTTCCAACTTTGTGTAAGAAACATTTCTTTAAAATACTATTAAGATTATTGTACTTGGTGTCATGATATGACATATTTTGTATTTGTCACGTAATAATTTGTCTCATTGTACTCAGGGTACTACTGTTCATTATGTAGCTCATGTAAGAAATTGATGTAATCGCCATGGTTACAAAAGAAGTGCAGCTTTAAAGACAAAAGCGTGCGTCAAAATAACAATATGAGGAGATTTTGCGGTGCACAATCAAAGTAAAAGAGAGTGATTTGGAATTAAATGTTTTGGGGATGAGTAAACCCTACATGACGTCAAAATACGAGGAAAGGGTTATCCCTGGTAGTATGCCTCATACTATCTGGTATGTGGACGTCATTCACGACGTAAAACACAAGTTTCTAGCTAGGTCAAAACAGGACCACCTCAAAGAATTTTGGTTTCCGTGGACAGGAAGTGATGACGTCAAGGAGAGGCTTGACCAATGCAAAATGAGATACTCAGGAAAGTTTTGACAGACAGAAAACGCCAACCAATAGGAAAAGGGAGGCAGGACTTCTCTTTCTAGGAAGTCACTTCATTTAATCTATTTTACATGGAGACCTATGGTCCAACAAATATGCAACGTTTAGGCACAAAATTCAGATGCCACATGATTTGCGGAACACTCAGGACCAGGCTACGGTACTTCGAGATTGCGAAGTTAGAGAGTAGCAGAGTGTTAATTGGAATCAGTGTGATTCAGGAATTGTTGCATTTCGGCTTGGACAGCCTGATCGTCCAGAAGAGAATCTAGAGGATTCGAGTTTAAACACCAACAACGGTTGGTGTTTAGGGTTCCAGGGAGAGAGCCACCGTTTAGGGTTCCAGCGAGGACCAAGTTTAGGTTCCAGAGAGGACCACAGTTCAGGGTTCCGACAAGGACAGAAGTTGGGAAGCCAACGAAACGACCAGAAAGGGGAGACGACCCGCTACTTCAGGCAGGGCATCGTCGACAGCCTAGAGCAACCAAGCAAGGGAGCTTCTAGAATAAACCAACGAGCAGAGCAACCAAGCTCAAGATCAAGTGGAATTGGATATCTGTATTCAAGTTTGTACTATGTTGTCATTGTAAACTATCACAACTTCGAACCAGTATAATAAATCTCATTGATTGTTATATTGTAAAAATATACTGTGTGATTGGCTACTTATTTCGAGGCACTGTAGTTGCGCAAGTCGAAAGAGTTGATTGAATGAATGGTCTGCTAACAATCTGCTGCATTTTTAGAAAGTCAATCTTTGATTACATAGAAAAGATCCCAGTCGCAGGGAGGACTTTCGTTCCCCACATTCAGAGGAGAGTCCCCTGTGACACTTGGTACCCTATCTCCTCGTAACTCCATACAGGTATGTTTTACAGGTGTGATGTCATTCAAGGGGATACAGATTGGATATTATGCCGTAATAATTTAGTGTCCATTCTGACCGAGGTGCTTGGGAACGGATAGGGGGGGGGGGGATATTTTCTTGCCAGAGCTAACACTGTTGGACATACAGGTCCTACAACTGAGCATATCGAGTACGCTTTATATGATGCTCACTGTTTGCTGACTGATCACGACCCGATAATTCAGAACCTCTGGCTGAGAAAGGACTGTAGCCCACCCCGACTCACTTGAGAAGTTTTCTTCCTGTCCCTGGATTTTCAAGCTTGTCTTCTGCTTGTCTTTACCTAAACTATGTAGATACTGTCATTGGAGGACTTTGATGATCGCACACAGTGGCTTTGCACCTATAAGAACGCTGGTCTGACCTCAGGATGTCCATCCAATTTTAGGTGTGAAGATCTGTGTGTTGATCCCTGCAATACAAAGCTCCATCACGTGCTTCACTGAACAACAAGCTGAAGATGCAGATGCTGCCCTGTCTTGAAAGAGAAGGTATAGATCTAGACCAATTTCAGCAGGCAGCTACACTGAATCATCGCTCATTGGCAGAGTGTTGTAAGCTGATCAGCACCTTGGATGCCAATAGGATGGCGGCCATATTGGAAACAAGCATATCGTGGAATTCACGTTCAAGTTCAAGTTGATTTATTCAATTTCCAACAAAATAATTAGGAATACAGTGAAACGTTCGCATATACAGATAATGTCACGAAATCGGTACAACAATTTGATGAACATAACAACATGTAATAAAGACACAGGTAAATTATTAACAGAGATACAAATGTACCATTATGGTAAAGTCAGAAACAAAATTGATGGAAATGGAGGGGACTGATAAACAGCAGAGCTTGTAGTATGCAGTCCCCTCATAAAAAAGGGGGAAGGGAAAAAAGGGAAATAAAAATCAAATTGCACAAAAATAACAATTTGCCTAAGAGAAAAAAGACAGAGTAGTAAACACATACATACACACACAAGGGCGCACATTAACAATCACGAGGCAGCTCTCATGTAAGGGAAGAAAAGATAAGTAGATAGAAAGATTAGTGAGGAAGGTAGTGAGGAAGGTAGTGAGTCCGAGGTGGACAAGAAAGGGGGAATGAGAAGGAAATGCTGGGTCATAACCAGGGCACTTGAGGCACAGAAGCTTGGGCTCGCTGAGTTACAAAGAGCAGTAACATTAAAAGCGGTGCAACAACAATTTTGAAAATCGAAAGTAGAAAAAGAGCAACTTACTGTGTTGCATACGAAGTTTTCAAATAATTCTTTAAACGTATTAAAACTTAAAGTAGACATTCAAAGAGATCATTAAATTCTGCGATTTAGGCATCATTAGAAAGCTCACAAGACATAAAATTCAATGGAATTTTGTTACCTCACTTTCGCGTTACTAGAAAGAAGTAAACGCTCACGAAAAACTTCGGTTTTCTAGAGCCTGATAAGGGCCAATTCGTCAGGAAAGATGCCCGCTCCGCTTGACGTCACGCACTGGATTTGCGGACTCTGCACGGTGAATTTGTGTACAATGTTAACGGAGGCACAACCTGATTCTTTTGCATTGTATTTCATCATGTAAAGGTCGAATTGAATGAAATATAACTTTTCATGTTAATGATAATGAAGAAACTTTTCTCTGTTGATGTTTTGTAATTCTTGCAAGTATTTTCGTCCGAATATACAGGAATTCAAGCTACTTAGGTAACCTTATTTCTCTTACGTTTGTAATGTTAGCACGTTCAAGTTTCGTTGGTCATATGAGGCGTTTAACTGAAAAACATGAAGATGTCCATGACAGGATTGGTAATCTAAGACATGGTCTTGTTGACAATAACGTAGTAGACTTACGAAAAATGGCAAGCTATCAAAAATCCTCGCTGCCTGCATTACCGAATAGTCATGGAAGTACATTAATTGGTGTAGGAATATAGACGTGAACTACTCGTGTTTACTTACCGTGCATGCTTTGCTATAGTACAACGTGTACGAAAAGTAACCACATGTCTTTGTTTACGTTTGAGCCATATAGATTCTAACTCTTTCGCACAGCGTAATCGAGCATATTTTATTAATTAACGCGTCAAGAGAATTCCAGAATTTTGGTCCAGAAAAGGGGAATAGATAAAGATGGGCATTTGTTTTTTTTTTTTTGTGTGTGTGTGTGGGTATGAGTGTCCTCTTTAGGTACGTCACATGGAACTCATATTTGTCCTAACTGTCCGCTTTATACTCTATACTCTTAAAGTAGGCCCGCATAAAGAATCGCCCTCTCTCGGACAACTCGGGGCAGGCACCAGACACAGAGCGAGTCGATCTGAAAAAGGCTGTGAATGTGACGTCGAGCCTGCACGCGCACGCTGCAGCTAGCTAGCTGCATGCATGTGATATGCATTGCTAGACTGTAGATCTATGTTTTTCTGCTCGCGATCGCGTCATCGTCAGGAAACTCGGAAGTTTAGTAAACTCAAATCTGTCATTGTAAAGTTCTGATTTAAAACTACGGGATTATCAAAGTAATATAACATTTCCGTGGAAATTCAAGCTTTTTTATATCAGTAAGTCATTATTTTACCGGTGTACAATCGTCTGCGATATTTCGTTTGTGGGAACATTGTACCTATTCACCTGGATGATGTTTTCTGTTTATATGAAATGCAATCAATAAAGATCACAAGAAAATGAATCTTTGATATTTCTTTTGTGTGATTTTATTTCATTTCTGTGTAAGCCTTTGGTTACACACGGCCATCTCTATTCCGCTATTCAAATATTGTTATCGGCCCTTTTGTGCCAACAGAAAATATGTACTGACTTTAGCAAAACGAACTAGAAAGGTTCTACACATGTCAATTTACTGATGAAATCTCACACGAAGTACTGCAAAAACTGTTATTTTGTAAAATTGCAATATGGAGCTGAAATAAACATGTTAAACAATATTTATTAATTTTTAAAAGGAATCTCTTCAAGAGCTTCTTATTCAGATCAAATTTGTGGGGAATATTCCAGATATGCAAAATGAAATTGGCATCATTGTCCGAACGTGCTGCCCATAGAAAATTGTGTGTAAAAAAAGTAACGTTGCACTAACTATGCATTGATGATGAGCGATAATTAATGGTTCGACATCACAGTTCAAACTATCTAACGAAGATGAGGACTGAGTGATTCTTAAAATCTAAATCCAAAAAATAGTCAACGGCAATGACGGTTTACGCCTAGTTAGAAGAAAACGGCACTCAGCACATATAGACTCTAGACTAGAACTAGGACTAGGACTAGTGAGCAGTCAAGGACCGAGAAGATTCTACTCGCCGCTCCGTCGACAGCTGTACGTGCACAGCGCTAATAATAGGCACAGCGTAAACGTTTCGTATGCAATACATACCCCGAATGGCCCTAGCCCTGCTGCCAGAACTTGAAGAAAGTCCAGACGAAAGTCCAGACTCCAAGGTCTAGCGTTGCCGCTAGAGGCCCTTGTGCTGCAGGCCCTGTTGTTTCTGTGCTGAATTTTGCAGATAAGGTATCTGCTTTATGGATTTTCAATGTTTTTGTGGTCGAGATAAATCTCATGGTGGTCGTATTAACACCAAGGTCGTTTTAACATTCAAACAAATAGTTACAGGGAAAAAATCAGTATCATTAATATGTCTCATGCATTTTTGTGTGAATTTCTTACATATTTCCTTGTACATTTTGACCTTTTGTTTACTATATTATTTTTTTTTTTTGGGGGGGGGGGTGGGGTATTATGGGTTTAAATTCGTACAATACTGTACTATTTCTTTTGGCTATGCAATTAAGGCCTGTATGCGTACGTTAAAAAATCAAGGGGTATTAATTGGTAAATCCAAATCAAAAATGCATTTTGAGGCCAGATATCTTGATTCAACAACAAAACTACCTTTGCTAATTTCCCCATTTTGGCATAGTCTAAAAAGTTAGGCCCTAGCTCAGACAAAGTCATGCTAATTGAATTGCTAACAGTTAGGCCCTTGCTCTCATTCCAAACTCAAAATCTCACAATCGAACTTCTTGAATCTTGTTCTAGTTCTATTGAAATGAAACTGAAAGGTCTCTATACTCTGATACTTTCCCAAATTCATGTTGATGGCCTGTGGCTGGGCTAATACATACTCACATTTCACATTATTCAATTTGATATGAAATCTGCTACAAATGGTGCTAAAACTTACCAATTTTGAACATTAGCTGGGTCATGTCTGCTGCGGAGATCGATTTCACCGGCGCCTTCGTCGTCATCTCTCTCCCGCTCCACTACCCGGCCAGCCACGGCGGGATTGCGAGGAAGAGGCTCGTTTTGATACGGTACAGGCTGGCGTTCAACTGCACCTGCACTGCCTGATGATCCTTCGACGTCACTTTCATCTTCGTCGTACTCGCCTATCTCCCCATGGTCGTTATCGTAAGAGTCCGAATCATCAAACGAATCCTCCGAATCTGGATCACATTCCAAAATGAGGTCCTCGATATCCAAGTCAGAGGTACCTTCTGCCATTTTCAACAAGAAAGTATAGTCGGCTTCGCATCCTACACGTATTAGCTTGGCTTTATTACGCTAGCGAGCGCTAGCCCGCGCTCGCTCTCTCGCATAAGATCGAGGTCCGCTCGCTCTCTCGCATAAGATCGAGGTCTCATCACGGTGACGTCATCTCCCCGCTAAGAGTACAAACGAGCTGTTCTCTGGCTTTATTAAAACTAGTTATTCGTTTTATTAAGAAGGGCCTATCATTGGTAAGCGTTTCTAGGTGAATTCGGAACATGGTTAGGTGGAATCTATGGTACTTCCTCGTTATAATGAGGTATATATGACCCTGGTTTATGCATAATTTAGATTTCTATGCGGGCCTACTTTAAAGGCAAGTCCACCTCCATATACAAGTGGATTGAGTGAATGCAGCAATAGTAGTTGAACACATCAATGAGAGTTTGAGGACGTTCGGACGATCCGTTCAAAAGTTATGAATTTTTTAAGTTTCTGCGCAGTTACTACGGCTTGTGATGTCACATGACGTACAACGATATAAAGAAAATGTAAAGAAAATTCGACATCTTTTCCCTTTTCTCGCATGATAAAAGGGCACTTGACTTCCCTCTTTCAGAAGGCAAGGGGAATAATTTTACTCTTAACATATTATGTCAGTGATATGTCGAGGAAATGTACACTTGTTTTTCAGAAAGTAAGATGTGAAATTCTTTTTATACTTTCCTTATATCGTTCTACGCATGTGACATCATACACTGTAGCAGTCTTCTCATCCAGCAGTGACTGCGCAGATAACTTTTGAACGGATTTTCCGATTTTCCCCCAACTTTTACTGATGTGTTCAACTAATAGTGATGCATTTACTCAATCCACATGTATATGAAGGTGGACGAGTATAAAGCGGACAAATAGGGCAAATAGGAGTTCCACTAATTCAGTCAAAGGATGTGAGATACTTAAAGACGACACACACCCACACACACGCACACACACAAAAATGACCTATATTGCCTGATTTGACCCAAAATTGACCTTGAAAGAGACCTTGAGAGATGACCTTAAGTTCAAATTGTTGAAAATTTATCAGGATCACAATCTCTAACACCAAAAACCCTCCTCAGTGGAAATATTTCTAAAGCCCTTTCAGTTTTGTAATTAAATTGGCCATTAACCTGAATGGTGGCCATATTGGATTTTACCAATATGTGGCCTCCCCAGGAGGGGCCAGTCTTGGCGCCCGTCAAAAAAATCTAAAAAAAAAAGTTTGTGATATAAGTGACCTGTGGGCCAAATTATTCGTTGCTTTTGGAAGAATTTGAACTTAACACCCAATATTATGCCCTTAAGGCCCCGACAACTAGGATACTGTGATCTTTTTTTTTTAAGCCTTTAATTGTTATTAGGCACAAAAAATACAGAAATCAAGGTAGGTACCGTCAGGTACCGAGTCGTATCGAAGTACAAAAATGACAGATTATGAAAAAGCTTGGAACAGCAAAATTTTGTTATATCCAAACTCTCTCTACAGCAATTTTAATAGGTTCCACTGTAAAACAAGTTAAACATCACAGTGGCAGATCCCCCTTCATTCTTTTTTAATAAAAGAAATACATGTAAATAGAAAAGATGAAAGGGGGCCCATGCGCCCACTTTAATCATTTTAAAGAAGAAAATCGCGCTGAAGCCTTTTTCTTTTTGGTTGTCAACAATGGTCTTAGAAAATCTATATGGCCAACAATACACAATGTACCAATTTGGCATTTGGCAGTTTAACGTGAGTCTCAACAAAACACACAGGACACCCCCACAAGTACATGGGAGAGTCGTGGTAGGGGAGATGAGGAAAGACTTGTTTAAACACAGGACACCCCCACAAGTATATGGAAGAGTCGTGGTAGGAGAGATGAGAGACCTGTTTAATAGGGTGTGACCGCAGATGCTGGTGTTATTCCACATGCTGACACTATCCATTTTCACAAGCACACAGCTGATTTCTTCTCATCTTTCTTCATTTTACGTAAGTAACTTCTACTTTCATGCTAACTTTTGAGAAACAACAATACTTGTGAAACACACAAAATAATGCCTCTATTGATATTGATGTTATCGAAGTATGCACTAATTTGTAAGGGGTGATACTAAATTGATGGTGATTGTGTCGTGTATGGATGGATACTGTACCTCACTTCTGGCGCAGAATGAAGGTTTTCAAGCAACTTACAGGGAGTTTTAGGCAGTTGATAATCGCAAAGCTGTTTTGATTATGGGATTAGAAACGCGTTTCGTAAACGCCGAAAAAGTGAGTTTTAACCAGAAACGTGTTTCTGTATAGAGTTGATAAACGTTTTTGAAACGCGTTTATAGCTCGGACCTGCCTACGCCTACCACAGCCAACTAAACTTATCTCCGCTCCTTGGGCAAAACTGCGCAGTGGAGCTGCGTAGTGACAATTAATGCCTCCCAATCGACTCTCGACAAAACGCAACAACTCGAGAAACGTGATCCGAAAGGCATTTGAAAACGCGTTTTAATAGTGGGTATTGGAAACTCGTTTCAAACATGGAGAAGCAGATAAACGCAGTCTTTCTTAGTAGATACACTACGGACATGTTCTCAATACCAGAGAGCGAAATGGAAAAAGAAGCTGTTCTTATAGATGTGCATTAAACCTTGTCCTTGTGTGACAAACTCCAGTGCAGCGTTTTTACGACTGAGTTGAAAAGTAGCTTTATTCCACACTTCACAGGTCATCAACCTGCGCACCACACTCCCGACCACGCTTACTCTTCTTGCAAACCTATAAAAAGAAACGTACGTGTCGATTTCTGTCTGAAAATGGTCGTTAACTATAGCTTGCACCACTTTTAATATTGAAGTCATGAACGTGTGATCATCATTGGATAAGAATTACTCTTTCGGCTGCATCGCTAGTTTATTTTGTTCAGACCCTATTTCATTACCATAATTATTGTAGTTTGCACAAATTTGGGAATGCTAAAATTGAAGGAATAATGAAATAATTATTGATGTATTATAATTTTGAGCCTTAAAAACTGCCTGCTTAACAAGTTTGTGTGAAATCTATGCATGCCTCCTTCTTTTGTTCTGCTTTCTTGAGCCCCAACTCATGCATAGTTCCTATGGTGAGGCTGCCATGTCATCATCCTTGTTCATTGCAATTTGTAATAAATTTTGAAAACATTCTCATTCCTCATTTCAATCACTATAAATTGTGAAACTCTATTCTCAGTATAATTAATATATAGTTGTCTGTAAAAGTCTGAAAAATCATCCTGATGAGGTCTCCTTTAATGCAGTCCACGCCGCCTGTAACCAATTGTAGTATTATACACCAAGTCGAATAAAACATGAACGCGACAACATATTGGTTGCTATGGTTGCACAAAAACGGGTTTCTCTTTGTGCCTGCTTTGTGTGTGCGTGGCGTCTGTCTTTGAAAATACGCTCTGCATTGAAATTTCAGTATTATTCACCAAGTCGAATAAAACATAAACGCGACAACATATCGGTTGCTATGGTTGCACAAAAACAGACCAACTTCACCGTGCAGGAATAAGAGCGTGGGAATCCCCGCTGTTACAATGCGCATTCAGAGACTCCAACCCTATGGCACCTTCTGATCGGGAGATTCTCCGGCATGAAACCCCTAGCAAACGGGAGACTCCAACTTGATGTGCGCGAAGCGCACATCACGAGCACGAAGTTCTTTGCGGTCTAGGGTTCTAGATGATCTCTCGTGCTATCTAAGGCTTATTTTTCAACATGCAATGAAATTAAGTAAGAAATCATTTTAAGCGGGAGAAATTAAATCTCAAGCGGGAGAACGGGAGATGCTGCAAAAATGGGCTTTCGAAAGCGGGAGAGTTGGAGTCTCTGCGCATTTAAATATACCAGGTGTTTAAAAAAACACGTTTCCCAAAAACTATATATCAGACAACACTGTCATTGATATGAGTAATAGCAGTACACCTAACCGCGTCATAAGCAGATGAGTATACCGATACAAGTTACGAAAAAGAAAAGAAGGAGCAAGTGCGACCGAAAAATATATATTACTAGGCTTATTTTTGTGCAATGTACTCTCTCTCCGTTCAATCTCCAACATTGAGCTAGATCAAATTAATGTTTGAATATTTGTAAGTAACTGTAAATTTTGTTCTGGGGGGTGTTTCATCAACGTTAGTCAGCGCTGACAATTTCAGCAAAATCCTTGGTTTTGATTGGATGAGATGCTCTGGTCACTGACTGTTACTATGGTGATTGTCAGCGCTGACTAACGTTGATGAAACACCCCCTGGTCTTCTTATATCCATTCATCATATATATATATATATATATATATATATATATATATATATATGTATATAATAATAATAATAATAATAATAATATATATATATATATATATATATATATGTATATAATAATAATAATAATAATAATAATATATATATATATATATATATATATATATATATATATATATATATATTGCTTCAAAATTGGACCAAACCATCGAAGTTGTATATTGCATAAGGTTACATCATTCCGTCTAAAAATGTGATTAAATGGGAAAGTTCACGATATTGATTTCGTTGAATATTTTTTTTTACTTTTTCGACAAAATACATCTTCTTTTACTTTCCCAATTCATTGCCTGAGTATCAAATACAAATGGCGTACTCTAGAGTGATTTAAGTGCATTCTGTGACTTTGATCATTATATGTAAATTTCATCTTTTACACGGGTCTTAAAATGTTTTTGGTTATTGTTTGATGTGTAGATGTATGTTGTGTAGATGTATGTACGATTCAAATTTGTAGCAACTAATACATGTAAAATGTAATGAAATGAAATGAAGCTACATTGTATTATGAACGCAGACACCTCGGCCAGGCGCTTTAACTATAGAGGTCAGACGACATGTGGTGCAGATTTGCCCCCCCCCCCCCCACGTGCACCCAACGTTCATGAGAATGTCTAAAAAATACGCCAACCGTTTATGGATAATATGTTGTAAACACGATCAGAAGAGCGTTGGTGCTTTCGGGGAACATACCCGAGGCATTCTCCAAACTGTCGGGATCTGTTTGGGGTTTCACCAAGATTTTGCGAGTTCAAGTCTTTTTGACTTATGACGAAACATTTAATACATTTTGGAGAACAAATCACTGGCAAATCACTATCAAGGATTCCCTGTCGTCGCAAAAACGTTCGCAAGAAATGTATCTTTTACTTTTAAGATTCTTGCCAATTAAAAACGACTACAGCGAGTAGTTGAGAACGCTCCCCTAGCTCCCCCGCCGGTTTTGCGATTTTTGTATACATTCGTACTTTAGTCTCCAAAAGATCACAAAACCTGCGCGGAGGTTCGGAAGAGTCGTCAACAGTTCGTTGGTGTCTGTTGTTTTTTGTTTTTTGTTGTTTTTTTTGGCGGGAATTTCAGCAACAGCAATAAAAAAAAAATACTCGCTGTGCCTAACTGCATGTATGCGCGCAGACAATATGTACAGTGTACTACACAGAACAGTACGTCAATGAAGAGACGAGACAGTATGAATTGTACCATGGTGTGCACGTGCGGACAATTTATATCTTGTTCCATAATCACCGAACTTCAAAGAAAGAGAGGGAGAGGGAGGGAGAGAGGGTGGGGGAGAGAGAAACGGGGTACAGGCGAGGGAGGGGTGAATCGCATTCTACTGGTGTTTGGTTCAATTGGATAAAGGCCTACTTAAGAAATACAGAAACGCTTTCCACGACAGTTTGAACAGGCCGGGTTTGAAACAAATTCACCAAACGTTAGCCCAGTAGTGACAATCGATAATTGGGCATAGAACATTCTCACTGGCGTAGCCGGGGGGGAGGGGGGGGGGGGGGGGGGGGGGCGATGGGGGCGGTCGCCCCCCCCCCCCCCCCCCCCCCTAAGATTTGGACCGGGAATTTGGGAGGCGGAAAAAAAAAAATGCGTGTATACTGTATGCATGCACATGAAGCGGGTCTCCTTTGCAACCTTTCATCAAATAAGATATTTTTTTGAATATTTCACTCAAAGTGTGCACCAGATCGTTGGATTTCAATTCAAAATATGCAAAATCTCTCGTGCTTGGGAGGGGGTATCCCCCTCCCAAACCCTCCCCCTCTGTGCCTCTTTGGCTAGCTTAGTACACTTTTTAGATTTACACAAAAAAAAATATGAATAATTCTGAGTGCACAAGACTTATCACTTATATTCCGAAAACTCAAGGTTCCCTCATGTATAAGGGGAATTTCCCCTTTTAATCGACCCTTTCCTCCCTCAGCCCCCCCCCCCATCACTTTTTTTTTTTTTTTGTTGTTTTTGGTGATTTCCCAAATGTTGATTCCATCAAATATGCGTATACGAGATATCTCAATTTCAACCTTAAAAAGGCAAAAGCTCCATCGGAAGGGAAGGGTGGAGATAACACTCGCCCACGCCTTCTCCCTGCTCGCCCGCCCCTCCCCCCCCCCCCCTTCCGCCATGCATGTGGCTATACCCAGATCGCTTTATTTCAATTCTAAAAACGCAAAAGCTCCGCGAGCGGGAGGGGGAATCCCCCTTCCCCTAAGCTCTACCTCACTAGACTTTATACATACACACAGATGGTGCACATTCGGAATAAGAGCTAAATTCCGTGATTTTAACACTTCGATGAAAAAGTATTGCACCAAAAATTTGCACCAGATCGCTGAATTTCAGGTCTGAAAACGCAAAATCACCTTCGTGTGGGAGGGGATATGCCCCTATCTACACCCTCGTGTGCATGCTTTTTCTGTTTGATTGCTGAACTGCGGACAGCGTTCATGATATTCAGTGTAAGAATTAATACAAGAAGATTGTTTAAATGATATACCATTTTATAGGCAAATTGTTCAATAATAATCTACACTAAAATATACTGCAACCTTAAACAAGTGGGACTGTTTCAACTCGTTAAAACACGCAAAAACATGCATCAAATTGCACCATTTGCAACATCAAAATGCAAAAAGTTCTCACCGTGGGAGGGGGGACACCCCCCTCCAACACCCTCCCCTCCACCTTCGCTCGCTCCGCTCGCTCGGGTTCAGTCGCGTTCATGATATTCAGTGAAAAGAATTAACACAAGTACCATTAATATAGGCAAATTGTTCAATAATAATCTACATCAAAATATACTGCTACCTTAAACAAGTGGGACTGCTTCTCGTCGATAAAACGCGCAAAAACATGCATCAAATTGCACCATTTACAACATCAAAATGCAAAAAGTTCTTACCGTGGGAGGGGGAACACCCCCTTCCCACACCCTCCCCTCCCCCTTCGCTCGCTCCGCTCGCTCGGGTTCAGTCGCGTTCATGATATTCAGTGCAAAGAATCAATATAAAGAAGTGTGTTTAAATTATACCATTTTATAGGCAAATTGTTCAATAATAATCTACATCAAAATATACTGCTACCTTAAACAAGTGGGACTGTTTCACGTCGATAAAACGAGCAAAAACATGCATCAAATTGCACCATTTGCAACATCAAAATGCAAAAAGTTCTTACCGTGGGAGGGGGGACACCCCCCTCCCACACCCTCCCCTCCCCCCTCGCTCGCTCCGCTCGCTCGGGTTCAGTCGCGTTCATGATATTCAGTGAAAAGAATTAATACAAGAAGTGTATATAAATTATACCATTTTATAGGCAAATTGTTCAATAATAATCTACACTAAAATATACTGCTACCTTATACAAGTTGGACTGTTTCACGTCGATAAAACGAGCAAAAACATGCATCAAATTGCACTATTTGCAACATCAAACTGCAAAAAGTTCTTACCGTGGGAGGGGGACACCCCCCTCCCACACCCTCCCCTCCCCCTTCGCTCGCTCCGCTCGCTCGGGTTCAGTCGCGTTCATGATATTCAGTGCAAAGAATCAATATAAAGAAGTGTGTTTAAATTATATCATTTTATAGGCAAATTGTTCAAAAATAATCTACATCAAAATATACTGCTACCTTAAACAAGTGGGACTGTTTCACGTCGATAAAACGTGCAAAAACATGCATCAAATTGCACCATTTGCAACATCAAAATGCAAAAAGTTCTTACCGTGGGAGGGGGGACACCCCCCTCCCACACCCTCCCCTCCCCCCTCGCTCGCTCCGCTCGCTCGGGTTCAGTCGCGTTCATGATATTCAGTGAAAAGAATTAATACAAGAAGTGTATATAAATTATACCATTTTATAGGCAAATTGTTCAATAATAATCTACACTAAAATATACTGCTACCTTATACAAGTTGGACTGTTTCACGTCGATAAAACGAGCAAAAACATGCATCAAATTGCACTATTTGCAACATCAACATGCAAAAAGTTCTTACCGTGGGAGGGGGGACACCCCCCTCCCACAACCTCCCCCCCCCCCCCCTTCGCTCGCTCCGCTCGCTCGGGTTCAGTCGCGTTCATGATATTCAGTGCAAAGAATCAATATAAAGAAGTGTGTTTAAATTATATCATTTTATATGCAAATTGTTCAATAATAATCTACATCAAAATATAATGCTACCTTAAACAAGTGGGACTGTTTCACGTCGATAAAACGAGCAAAAACATGCATCAAATTGCACCATTTGCAACATCAAAATGCAAAAAGTTCTTACCGTGGGAGGGGGGACACCCCCCTCCCACACCCTCCCCTCCCCCCTCGCTCGCTCCGCTCGCTCGGGTTCAGTCGCGTTCATGATATTCAGTGAAAAGAATTAATACAAGAAGTGTATATAAATCAAACCATTTTATAGGCAAATTGTTCAATAATAATCTACACTAAACTATACTGCTACCTTATACAAGTGGAACTGTTTCACGTCGATAAATCGAGCAAAAACATGCATCAAATTGCACTATTTGCAACATCAAAATGCAAAAAGTTCTTACCGTGGGAGGGGGGACACCCCCCTCCCACACCCTCCCCTCTCCCCTCGCTCACTCCGCTCGCTCGGGTTCAGTCGCGTTCATGTTATTCAGTGAAAAGAATTAATACAAGAAGTGTATATAAATCATACCATTTTATAGGCAAATTGTTCAATAATAATCTACACTAAAATATACTGCTACCTTAAACAAGTGGGACTGTTTCACGTCGATAAAACGAGCAAAAACATGCATCAAATTGCACCATTTGCAACATCAAACTGCAAAAAGTTCTTACCGTGGGAGGGGGGTCACCCCCCTCCCACACCCTCCCCCCCCCCTCGCTCGCTCCGCTCGCTCGGGCTCGGTCGCTTCGCTCCCTCGCAGACTAATCGCCCCCCTAAGTTCAAATCCTGGCTACGCCGTTGAACATTCTAGTGTCTCTATAGGGATATTCATAATTTGCAGTGAAATCATCTTTCACTTCCTTCATTGCCATATACATTATCATACTCATAGATGTACACATATTACTAAAGTACCTAGAATCATTTTGTGTGATTATCAGCCTTCAAGGTTGTTGGTGGGTTTTTGGTTTTGTTTTTGTTTTTATAACGAGGGAGCGAGCAGAGTAATAAAACACTTTTGAGCACCTTTTTGTTGTGAAAAGGAGAGAAATTACATATTCCGGAAAATACATTAACCAGTATGAGGAAATTAGGGCTATTCGCCACTACGTGACGGTTACCCGAATATCACCATTTTCCCATGCGAGATTTTATCTGACATTTTTACCTCTTACATTTTTACCTGGCACCTCTCTCACATGGGAGCGAGTTTGGCGAATTACCCATCGTACCAATGCTGCGTTGCTTACAAATCGCAGTGAGTGATTGTAAAACTATTATGCCCATGAAATTGTTTTAATGGCGGTTGAAGAGGAAATTACCTTACATTGTGGGATTGTAACTGACAAAAAAAGAAAGCGCTCTGACGGTTAACGTGATGTCTTTGATCTGGTGGCTTTTGGGGGAAGTTCCATATCCCAAAATGATGGATGGCTATGAATGGTACAAACTGACATGCAAACAAAGGGAGAGAAATCGATATGAAACTTTTGCATTTAGCGATGACTGACTTTGAAATTGACTGTACTTTGTCTGCAAATGCTGACTTCCCACCATTCGCTTATGATTTCGACTCTCGATACACAGAAGTTTGGTTCAGTCACTCTGGGAAAGAGTTACCCGTGGGTTTTGTTTCAACGTATATCAATGCTAGCTGTCCTTCACAAAAGAAGGAATTAGAATAGTTCTTCTTCACTCAAGTCACTTTCTAGTGACTCATGAATCAATAATTTCAACAAAATCTATAAAGAGAATCAAAGACAGTCGGGGATATATATCATGCTCCAGCTTCACTGCAACGAACTGGCTTCAGCTCAGTTGTTTTATCGGTGCCCGATGGGCTGGACGTGAAAAGTTCAAATCCAGAACTGGTTCTTTTTTTTTCTTTTTTTTTTGGGGGGGGGAGGTGTTTGTTTTTCCTTTGTTCTTGTTCATCACAAGGATTGAACAAACGACTTTATACCAGGTCTTGGATAAAGATTGGTATCTCCATGGCGTAATTCTGGTGATCTAGAGCAAAGAACAGGATCAAGCTTCCTCAGGGTAGTAACCATGAGTCACAACTTCCGCTACCGATGTGGCCGGATGAACATGAATATTAACTGGTATTTATGTAAGGGTAGTCAGAACTTCAATATTGGACTTTTTTTGCCATGAGAAGCTACCATAAGTTATACGACCCAATCCTCAAGAATCCTCTTGGTTCCACTGTCTTCGTATGCTCGCATCAGAAGGCTGTCAAACACCAGACGAGAGATGTGATGTGCATAATATATTGTTTTCATTGCATTGGATACTTGTAGAAAAGATGTAGCTGCTGTTTCGGTGTTAACTAGGCAAGTTTGTTTGTTTGTTTGTTTGTTTTTTTTCAGGGTTTCAGACCATCCAAACCCACGCAGAAGAATTCCCATGGTGCTCCCTAAAGCCGTCTCAATGTGGAGCCCACCTAACATAACCACACACTCGTCCCTCCCCCCCCCCCCCCCGTTTTTGCGAGGTTATAGATTGGTTGGTCCACTACCAACACAGGGTCTCGGTGTGGGTTGAGGTGCTCAGTTTTATCTCTTTCACCTGTTTAATCCCATGTCGAGTCATTTCTGGTATGGCGGCCTTTTCATGGAAAAGTGGTAAAGGGGCTTCAATGAATTCTTTTCCGGTTGTCCAACAGTATCTGATTGAGCTCCATTTTAGAAAGACCACATCGCTGGAGTGTGTATTTCTGTATCACAATTTACATACAGTATAGGATCACCTTTAAGTGCATGTTTGCAGTTATCATGCCTGTTTGTGTTGTTTTTCCTCATCAAACGATCCCGTTACCACTGCATGGTTGCGTATCTTTCATAGGAGGCTACATGACTTTTGTATATGATGTGCCAAGATTTCGGTCCACAGGTGGTACAAACGTTCTGTTCCTTGTTAGATCTGCAAAGGCCTGTGCAAATCTAAATTCAGTCCTGCAAGGAGATGACAGAAGAACTCTATAGACTTCATACGTTGTAGAACAGATGATTTTGATGTTGCCATTAGTAATATAATACAATGCGCTTCCTCAGATTCAGGTATCTGACTTAATGTACATAAAAATATGATCTCTTTAGCTGTCTTTGAACAAATTATTAAAACTTGATCTCGAGTACCTTTCTCCTCTGTCAAAATTGGGAAGTGTGATAGGATTCTTTCCGTTAGGCGTGTCCGGTTCACGTTGTTCTTGATTCTATGTTGTTTTAATCTATCAGTCGTCATATCCATCAGATCAGGATTTCAAAAAGAGCTGTCTCGGGTACTAGTAGATGAAAACAGAAACACGTTATCACAATTGTCACGTGGGGGCGGTAGCAGTTCTAAGACATTTTTAGTTTGGGAAATAATACCTCTGTTAAATATGAAGCTATTTGATGATCCCTTTTATTCCTGTGACGTGCTAAGAATGGATCTTCAATTCAATTCAGTTCAATTTAATTCAAAGGAGATTTTATTTCGAATAGCACATTTTGTTGATACAAGGGGAAAAATACAATGTATGCATCATTAGATATACAGTATACATGTGAATTTAATGTTCAAAATAATTGTTTATAGGATTGGAAAAGAGAGGCCCACGTAAAAGAAAGCTTGGAGAAATATGGCCAACTCATGTGTAGAAATGTGAGCCACATTTTAGAACAATTCTGGAAGGTTTCTTGATAATTCTCTTAATTGATTTCATATTCATGATACATTTTGTATTTTCTTAAGGAATTGTGATATCATTGTGAATCATGAAATTCATGGTAACAAACTATGTTAATCAATAATCAATTAACATGAAATGAAAACCCCCAAAATAAGACATCCAAGACTCCCACTATATCATGTTCGTCTCTGTCTTTGTGTCATTCCCTGTACTTAACCCTATACCTCTGTTCATATGTAACTTCATCAAGCATAATTCTGAATATCCTTGAATTTACCAATGACAAGGGAACACTCGCCACAATTGTATTTTTCCTTTTTACTCTTGGCGATGTGGCCCTAATCATGTTCAAAATTATAGCATTGTATAATACTTGCACTTACATTTATCGTTTCCTGTACATAAAGTGTCTGTTAACTTGAACGAAAAAAAAATCTATGTATTTAGCTTGCAGTGTTAAACTGACAATTACTTAACGTTGTATTGAGAATTTATTAAATGATAGTCTCATATTGATATTTGGTGACACAGGGCTGCAGTTTGTGTACTACGAGCTCCATATAACAGGCAATAACAATGGAAGAGGCCACCAACGGAGGACGTGGGGAAACCAGCGGAGACAGCAATGTCGGAGAGGTTGTGACTACTCAACCAGCGAGAAATCTAAATCCTTTGGTATGATCTGCTATGAGTGCAGCGTTTCTTTTACCCTTTACAATCAAGTGTTATGGATAGCTTTTTCATCTTCCATCAAGTCATTGACATATCTTTTCAGCAAATAATGTTCAATTTTGCCTCATAACAACAACAACAACAAAAAGATTGATAATGGATTAAAATCCTCTAATAAGGCTGAATGACCCATGATAGCCATTTTTAGCCATGTTACGTGTGCTTTTCAATATTTATTCATGCAATTCTAACGTTTACGCCACGAAAAAAGATTAGATATTTGTGAACAAGTAATCATTTGGTGACGCTGAAGAACGTGAACGCCAATCTCGTCCACACAAGCCCTTGTGTCTCGGGGAAAAATGTTTATGTACTGTTGTCGAGATTACGTGACTTTTAAATCATAGGCCTGTTGGATAGCCATGAGTACGCCTTTAACACCAACAAAGTAGTATTAGATGACAGGGTATAGGTGGGAAGGAGATCGGTAATGACCACTTGTGGAATGTGATGATAATATGACAAATTCTGGACAGAGAGAGGGGATGTTAACCTATGATAAGAGTGCTACGAAAGCCTGAGATAATGAAAGGAGGGTGGAAAGGAAGACAGAATACTATAGACTGATGGCGAAATGTTTGAATGGATACATCTTCAGTAAACGTATAATCAGCAGAGTCCATGTGCATGCATTATGTACACATGGTACTCTGGATGAAATGGAGCCGACATTCCATTCTTTTTCCTTTTTTTTTCATTGGTAAAGGGAGGCAGCAAAGTGAGAACCCTGAGCAAAATGTCTTTAGTGTGGCGGGTATACTGCATGCCTATTTGTATTCATGAAATTCTGTTTAATAGGAATAAACTTCTTTTCTATTTTGTTTTTGTCTGTTGGTTTCTTATGAACCAGGAGCAGGCCGGGAGCAGCCGCATTAGCAGCAAGTATCCTTTTGTGAAAAAGAAGCCAGCATATTGTAAAGGAGCCTGCTGTGGTAAGGCTCTTGTCTCTGCCAAAGCCGGAACTGGGTCGGTGAAGAAGGTAATCAACCCCGATACCTCCATGGAGTGTGTTGGCCCCGTCTTGGGATGCGACTTGTCGTTAAAAGACGGCTGCGCACTTGTCGTAGGCTGCAAAACGGAGATCTGCTCAGCAAAATTCGTCCACGGCATTCTGGCTCTAACGCTTGGTTTAGCGTTTAACACCAGGTGTGTACATACCGACGATAACGTGGAGGTACAATTGATGGGAACTGGGATAAGTACGTCTTCTGGGAAGGCTGTGTGCGTCCTGGGATCCAAGTTCGGCATTTATGACAAGGAAAAAGCGAAGAAGAAGACGAAGAAGAAGAAAAAGAAGAAGAAGGGAAAGCAGAGGAAGGGGGCAAAGAAGAGGAAAGGGGTCAAGAAGAGGAAAGTGGCAAAGAAAAGGGTAGGGGCAAAGCAGAGGAAAGGGGCGTGGGAGGGGGAAGAGGCAGAAGAGGAAGGGGAGGAAAAGGAAGAGGATGATGAGGAAGGGCGAGAAGAGGAGGGGGAAGAGGAGGAAGGGGAGGAGGAGGAGGAGGGTGATGAGGAAGGGGACGAGGAGGAAGAGGATGATGAGGAAGGGGACGAAGAGGAGGATGATGAGGAAGAGGATGATGAGGAAGAGGATGAAGAGGAGGAGGAGGATGAGGAAGAGGAAGAGGAGGAAGGGGAAGAAGAAGAAGACGCAGAATAAGAAGAGGTGGAAGAGGAAGAGTCTAAATAGGAAAAAACGATGAGAGCGGCGACAATAGAGTAAAAAACGAAGACACCAACCGAAAACGAGAACGTGTAAAATGCTACTGTAAACTGGTAAAGCTACTGTAAAATTAGCTTTCTGCGATTAGTACATAGTATACAGCAGATAGGTGAAGGAGTTGTAAGTTTGGTGAAGCAATCATGTAATTTGTTGTGCGGGTAGACTTTGAACCAGTGGTGATCTTGAGATATAAGGACATTGCAGATTCGACTTCTGACAAAAATGGCGTTCATTTTCAAAATTGCCGCCATCGCTTTCTTGAAAGTGGTTGATATTACAAGTTTAATCAACATTTTTCATTGCCAATCATACATCAGTATTTTTACCGTCCATATCACATCTCAGATTCAACATGTTACAAAAGTGGTGGTCATTTTCAAGGTCGGCAATCATCTCGAGTAGTGTGTATAGTCTAGGGCGAAGAGCGAAGGGGGATCTTGGACAGGACCTCTATATACAGGAAATAGTTGGCCTCACACTCTCAATCGCTCTCACGTCAATCAACCAACTCCAGCTGATGGGCCAGAATTGGAATTGGAGGACATTCATTGAACCTTGCAGCACAACAGTCTTCAAATGCACCACTTCACTTGCATTTCCCAAGGTGTCGTACTCCCTGTAGGCACTCTGATGAAGTAGACACAGGCGCTTTGTCTCGACGAGCCCGTCTTGTTCATGTAGGTATAGGATACATTCAGGAACGAATAATTATGCTGTTCCACCGGTAAGCAACCACGGCATGAACGAGTGTTCCTGTCCAGCCGCTGCCCTCCAAAAGATCTCCAAGGGCCTTGAGGGACGTCATCCCTATGAATCTATCCTCGCCATAACCTGTAGGCTAGCTCCATTGCTATGGCGGGTACAGCAACCATTTTGGCAGCTTTTTTGTACAATGGCAGGCACTTCACTCATTGAATGAAGCTGGAATGACCAAACATTCATACGTACTTTTCTTTTTACTTAAAAAAAAAAGACGTTCATCCTAGTTTCACTTAACCGACAATTCTTCCAAACATTTTACCTATCTGATGATAAAAACTCCCTAAGCTCCTTAATTATTTGCCCTTTCATCTGGAGACTATGTGGTGAATAAAATGCCTGATGTATGAGTTACAAAGAAATAAAAATCTTATTTCGAATTTTTTTTATCTAATCTACAGTATCGTAGAATCTCAAATAAGTGATGGCGGCCATCTCGTAAATGGCAGCAATTTTTGTCACAGGTCAAATTTGAGCTGAATAATGTCTAATTACTGATGCATGATTTATCAGTGTTTATGGTACAAAGGAAAAACATTCTCATCCCATGAAGTGGTTTTACCGACAGTATCAAACAATTTCAATAAGTGTTGACGGCCATCTTGAAAATGACCGCCATATTTGTCGCAGGCCGAATCGTAGTTAGTCCTGTCATGGGAGATGCGACCAATTAAAATTACTGATGTATAAATTGTAATGCAAAAGAAAAACATTCCCATACCCGTTAGAATCGATTTATGTTTACATTGTACATGCAAGTTGTAGGTCTTCACACCATTCTCTCTCATAATGTGGAACTTCAGTTTCATTTGTTGCTGTCCTTTATACATTTTTTTTAAAAATAAATGTTCACACTTTTTTTTATTGTCATGTGCTTAATTGTCTTATTACGATATGATTTAACTTTCTGGGGCATACGTAATACAAGCCGTGCTTTTTATTAAGGCTCCCCCACTGTGGTTCTCACGACTGCATTTTATTTACCATTTGTTACAGCTGTGTATGTAATGAGAATACGTTTCGATTATTTTTGTAGGTCGAAAATTTCAGTTATGTTTGTTTCTTGTTTTTCTAAACACAGACTAGATATAAATTCAAATCTATCAATCGATCAATCAATCAGTGTCAAGGTATTGTCATGCGATAGCAGCCAATTTGAAAATGGATGTCATTTTGTCACAGGTCGAATTAAAGATGTTATGTGGGCAGTGAATTACTGATGTATGATTCATAATACAAAGACAAAAATATTTCCACACCTAGAATTTATTTAACCTGCAATCTCAAAAAAAAAAAAAAAATCAAACAGGAGATGGCGGCCATCTTGAAAATGGTCGCCATATTTGCTACAGGTCGAATCTGCGATGACCCTGTATCTAAAAATCACCACTGATGCATAGTCTACCGCCAGATCAATTCCATGCTTGTTACCAAACCGCATTTTCTTCCGCATTTATCTTATATCTGCAAAACTAAGATGCATATCTATACAGATATACAGATTATGAAGGAAACATGTAGCCATTTCACCATGAAGACAGAGCAATGCAAAACAAATGTTGTAGAATAGATAATAAATCAAAATATGTTTGAAGCTAGTAGCTATCAACACTGGTTAAGCTTGTTTAAAATTCGGATTGAAATCTTTCGTAATTTAGACGGCTAGGAAATGAAAAAATTGCATGCGTTCTTAAATCCAGAAAAAAAAAATACAGTTTGCAGAAGAGAACTTTTATCAAAATTGCGTCCATTGTGTGTGTGTGTGTGTGTGTGTGTGTGTGTGGGTGGGTTTTTCACTTTTCTTCGGTGGAAGATGTAATGTAAATATAAAGGACATGTACAACTCATTACATGTGACGTAATGATATGGTGTATGGTATTCAGAAGTACTACTGTTTAGTAACAACGGTACTAGAAACAATGGTGAAACTGTAACAGTCAGACCGCAGCACCCGATAATTCGCTCGTATTTTATTCAACTCGTATGCAAGCCAGCTCGAGGCTTGCATACGTAATGAGCTGCGTAAGGGGATTTTGTCCTTGGGCTTTCGGCAACAGAAATACACCTTATATTTACAAATTTGGTATCAAATTCAAGGAA
The DNA here is from genome assembly GCA_033980235.1 of Diadema setosum. Taxonomy (NCBI): domain Eukaryota; kingdom Metazoa; phylum Echinodermata; class Echinoidea; order Diadematoida; family Diadematidae; genus Diadema; species Diadema setosum. Next base: position 5,267,729 of record CM067066.1, read on the forward strand.
AATATGTAAGCTATCGTCACATGTTACTCAAATTATTGTAAATGAAAACTATCATAGCGTAATTTGAGTTTGAAAAATGATGAAAAAAGTAATTCGTGCAGTACATGTTCAAGACGTCAAAAGAATACCACAGTACCAAATTCACCTTGTGCCTTGCGTCTCAATGAAAATGCATTGTTTAGTAGTACAACTCTTAATCTTTGTATCCATGTAAATATCTTGACAAGTTGTTGCTTAATCCGATCAGGAACTAATAAAATATACATCGATGTCATGGCTGGTCAGCTTGAAACCGTGCAATCTCAAGAGTAAGCTCTCTCCATTGGACAGCGCTTGCATTCAGCGCTTGCATTACGTCATTACGCTGCTACGGTTTTCATGCCACGTGCGTGCATAGCGCATGCTTGCATAGGCACGCGTGTAGATTTCTGTGCTTCGGACAGAAGCTAGAAGCTAGAAGCAGTGGTACAGCGCGCGCTGAGTGCAAGCACTGTCCAATCAGAGAGCTATTTCGCGCCACTGTACACTTTGTATAGAGCATACTTCCGGCTTAGGAGTGAATTTTACAGACATTTCAAAACGGAAAAACTAGTATAAATCATGCTTGCGTCTCCTTTACTCCAATATATGATGAGCATCTAAGTTTCCTCTCTACGAAAAAGTCAAAATCAGAAACAACAGTTTCTTAATCCGGTCAGGAACCAAAAATAAACTTTAGACGACAAAATCTTCTGTGAAAAGCAGGTAAAATTTACGCAAATTCAACTGATTATATCGCCATGATAAGAACCGATATTATACGCAAATTTAGTATCAAAATAAAGATCAAAGTCTGGAAAACAATTTACCATGACTTGTAGCCATGATCAATGTATGTACAAGTCGCTACACTGTGAAAACCATAGCCCTATCAAACTCTCGCAAAATCTCGCACGACGAGACACCTTTCGAACCGTAACGCAAAGATCATCAACGAGAGTGCTGAATAAATCTTGCCGGATCGGTTCATTAGCATACGTGCTGCGGTCTGACTGGTAAGCGGTCAGAGCTGGAACCAGCTTTCACGACTTGTTTTGTTTTGTTTTGTTTTGTTTATTGTCTTTTGCATATTACATTTTATTTTTATATAGCAGGCTTTCATATCAGTTTCATAATAAGTAGGCCTGTTAAAGGTCCAGTTTACCTTTGGGAGCAGTGATTTCAAAAATGTTCAAGATATCACATATGATGCATATGTGTAGGTCTGTTGTATCATAAAACATCCTACCATATGAAATATTTGCAATAAAACCTAAAATATAAGGAGATATCAGGGTTTTTCTCAGTAAACCGTAACTGTATACGGTTTAGTCTGGAAACATTTTTATTATAACTATTGTTCACATTTTGTGTATTTAACAACACTTAACATCGATTATATGGATTCAAATTTTGACAGTGGTTGTTTCTATCCCTAACTCACATTTTAGAACTATTTTAAAGCACTAATGCTTTCATCTGCAAATGGTAAATTATGCCTTTAATGTTGACATTGCGGCGTAGTGGTAGTTCAATGTACACTGTATTTCTATTTCTGCAGGTCATTTCTTATTTTATTTTTTTTTACCAATGTTTCTAAACATTTCTCTTTTTTTTTTTTGGATGAAAATGATGAAAAGGTTTGATATTGTAATTTTCTCCTGTAAGCGGTTCGGAGGGTTGAGTCTCGTAAAAGAGATGCGATTGTTTTGGGAAAAGTGTTTATACAGTGCTGTAAAATATTTCAACTCTGTATAGTGTGTGGATGATAATGTACCCAAGATATTTCGATAATCGTTGATGTGTTTGATGTTTGTTTGTCAGTGCTGCTTCTAATTTTGAGAAATAAACCATAAATTTTAGTTTATCTCCCAGCAGTTACGGAGTACATAATGTTAAAGTTTGAACATAAATATCAAAGATTGGACCCCCTCATCTGCACGATGAAAATTATTTGAAAAATAAAGGTCATAATCATTTGCTTGTCGCTGTGAATTTTCACTATGTTTTTTTTTTTTCTGTTTCTATTTCTATTTTCCGGCAAAGTTTCTAATTGGGATGATGGCCACGTCCCACTCGGCTTGTCTTATATCGACCAAAACGTGACGATGACCTTCTGTACGCATGAGCAGACTCTGATAATTTTCCCATACTTCCGTGCGATATTTCAGTGGCGATCGCCATAATGTAGCTGTTAAATTGGTATAAAAAATCTCAGTTTTAACAGTTAGACCAATCTCGTTGAAGCGAACGGCCATATTTGTGACACGAGAAAAGAAGGGTTCTTTTTTTTTTTTTTAGTGCCACTTAAAAAAAAAAGGGGGGGGGGGCCCAAAGTGGTGACATCGTTTTCGTCCCTATATGTACGAGTGCAAAAATGTACCATACGTGTGTTTAATGAAGAAAAAATGCTTTCATGTGAAGAAAATACAATTTATTATTTTTTTTTATGTTGATGCTATGGAAACGTTTAGACTGAACGATGCTCGCATCAAGCGAAACAGCTGATCAATAAAATCAACGTGACGAAATTTGCGTTGAGCGGAAATGAAGCGACTGTTCAACTTTCTCAGACTATGTCAAAATAATGTTTAAATATGTATTTTTCAAAATTATCGGGACAAAAAAAAAATAACTTAAGATCGATGTAATTATGTACAAGTATAAATAATTAGGTGCAAAAATAGCCCAAAAAAACCATTCTAAGAAACGGGAACCATATTTTGTGGAAAAAAAAAAACCCGACAGTCGCAGACAAATGACCAATCTCGTTCATTTCCATTGTTCTTGTCTTTTTTTTAATCAGGTCGTTATGGCATAAGAGTACCAACCGGGACGTGGCTTTTATCCTGAATAAGACATGAGCCGGACGTATGAATGTTTGTGATAGACTATGTAGCGATGGTTGGATGCGCCTATCTCAAAAAAAAAGAAAAAGAAAAAAAAAGCTAGCCATTTTTACTATTCATTGTGTTACAAAACAGAGAAACAACCTAAACAAAGTAATCATTTTGAATAGCCTACATAGTTTTTCAGTCTGAGAAAATCACAATTTTAAGATGGTAACATATTATACGTGTGTGTATTAAGTGCATGTGTGTGTGTGTATATGTGTGTGTGTGTGTGTGTGGACACTGTGTGGGGGATTACTGTGTACCGTAATCAGAGACCATGAACTTGCTTGCCGGGAATATTGGCTTGTTTCAAGAGTGAAATAACAGATCGTGAATTTCACGGCAGGAATGGGGGAGGTGCAACTATAAGTAGAGACCGTCTAGGTAAACTCAGTTGTAAGGCAATTTTCAGAAGATGGCAGTCAAATTTCCTAGTCTAGCTAGGGCCTTCTCACAAAAGGAAGTAATGTTTGCCTTTTATTAACATTAACATCCAGTTTCATTTCTTCCATCAAGTTATGATCCTGTTCCTTTCATTATAATTCATAGTCGACACGCGACTGTTGCACGTCAACATCAGCAGCAATCTCAGTTGTACGTATTGTACGGCTACTAGACTAGACTTCAAATTTTAGCCTTTGCCCGCCTTGCATCGGGCCGGTTCAAAATATGTTCGCTCTTTACAGATGGCTGTCGGTAGACTAAAAAATACCCAAAAGATGATTGCAAGGAAACAAAGGTGTCGAAAATTATGAGGACACACTTCTTTCGAATATGATTATAAATCACCGTCACACAAGACCGATCGACACTGCAGCGATCGCCCACCTTGATCAGCAATAACTTTCAATCGGTTATCGTAAGTCCCTTCGTATAACGGAAACTTATAGTCAATTGAAATTTATAGCCGATTATGAAGTCGATGAGAGATATCAGTGATTTCACGATCTATTATACATGTAAGCCTTGCCTCATAAAACAGGACCCTAATCTTTTACACTTAAGACATAAATTTTAAGTTTGAAATTGATATACTTTTGAAGAATAATATCAACTGAAAAATAACTAAATTAGGCCTAATAAAGATTCTAACATGCAAAACATTTGAAATTGAAGTTCATTGCCATGATATTGGCATGATTCAGCTCTCTTGCTCTCTTTTATCAGCTGAATAACTCTCGTGACGTGCACTCATTTGTAATTGGCATGTAGATGGCGCTGTTCAACCTGTCGGTCTCGTGAGCCTTTTTTGCCTAGTGTCGGTCTCGTGGGCTTTCTTTGCCTAGTGTCGGTGTCGTGAGCCTTCTCTGCCTATAGTGTCGGTCTCGTGGGCTTTCTTTGCTTAATGTTGGTCTCGTGAGCCTTTTGTGCGTAGTGTCGAACCCATGGGCTGTATGACTCGTGAGCCGCAAAACTTATGGGTTGTGTGACTCATGGACCTATTTTTTATGTCGGTCTCGTGGACCGTATGACTCGTGGGCGTCGGTCTCGTGGGATGACCCCGTATGAAGGAGGTGTGTGGGTATGCAGGACGGTAATCCAGGATTCAAACAGGATGGTTACTATTTCAATTTCAATTTCAATTTCAATTTATTTTCATATTTCTCGATGAAAAAATACATCAAATATAAGAAAATCAAATGAAGTACATGATATCAAGCTGGAGACATACATAAAATATTGCAAATATATAAAACATATAGTGGTCGATCTATGAGTTTTGGAATCTGTGAAAAAATGCTAAAGAAATATGAAGGAACCTACTTAAAAGCGAGCTTGTTGAGCGTAGGTCCCAATCAAAATCGAGTTAAAGATTAAGATCGGGAGCACGGGTACAACAATGACCGAAACATAGAGAGAGAGAGAAAAAAAAAGTACAATTTTACAGTTATATAGCAAATTCTTCTCAAATGCAGATTTGGGGTTGGATAAGCCACATGCTGTAGACGGATGAACCATAATTGTCGTTCTGGCAATAATAACAATATGACTCAATAATTATCGTTTATGATATATTTGGAAAGAAGCAGTACGAGCCATGGAGGTACCACTCTTGGCCCGGCTCATTAAAGTTGAGGAGTATGGAGTATAGAGAGGACAAATAAGGGAAATTCCACTTAGTCAACAAAAGGTTGTGAGATACCTAAAGAGGATACACACAAACACACACACACACGCACAAACACACACACACACACACACACACACACACATAAATGTCCTGAATACCCTGATTTGACCCAAAATCGACCTTAAAAGTGACCTTGAGAGATGAGCTTGACTTTGAATCGTTGAAATTGTATCAAGAACACAATGATATCTCTAACACCAAAAAACCCTCCTCTGTGGAAATATTTCTAATATAAGCCCTTTCAGTTTTGTAATTACATTTGACCATTAGCTGGCGGCCATATTGGATTTTATACCAATATGGCAGCCAAAGGAGGCGCCAGTATTGGCGCCAGTCAAAAATCGAAAAAAAAAAAGTATGATATAAGTGGCCTTTAGGCCAAAACGTTCGTTGCTTTTGGAAGAATTTGAACCAAACACCCTATATTGTGCCCTTTATAGGACCCCGAATACGGTCAATTGGTTTCAAAAGTGTGATCCTTTTTTTTTAATCTTTTAATTCTTATTAAGCAACATGAGACAAAAATTACAGAAATCAAGTACATGATTATATAAAAAAGAAAAAAAAATAATAATAAAAATGATGATAATTGATATGATTTATATAGCGTCAAATCCACTCTGCAGAGTGCTCTAGGCGCGGAAGGAAGAGAAAATGAAGGAGATAAAGGACATACAAAATATCAAATACATGTAATGAGTAGTCAAATTGAGGCTTTAAACAAGTGAGTTTTTAGACTGCTTTTAAAGGAGTCTGATGAAGAACAATTTTTTTACGGCTGAAGCTAAGTTATTCCACAAGGTGGGAGCAGCATGGCCAAAGGCACGTGTGCCCCATATTGTAGTGAATCTTGGAATTATCAGAGAACCGGAGTTGGATGAGCGTAGAGATCTAGCAGGGATGTAATTATGGAGTAAGTCAATGTTATACTGAGGAGCAGCGCCCTGAATGCAATGAAAAGTCAGAAGTAAAATCTTAAAACTAAGAACGATAAAGCAGCTCACAGTTACCAGTGTTATACAAACATGCATGATATAAGTATAGTATCGAGTAAAACCACGTCATAATGAGGTGCTTGGTACCACGATTATCATCTTGTTTCGTCAGGTCCCTAGTTGTACCACAGTACAAAAACAAAAACATCATAACATTGTTTTGTTATATCCAAACTCTCTATAGCAAGTTTCCACTGTAAAACAAGTTAAAAATTCAGTCTCCATTTTCGAAAATGCAAAGCAAACTTGCCCCCTTTTCTTTGCCGACATAATATTCTACATCCTTAGACTTAATACAAGCTTTCAACCAGGAGTTATCCCCGAGATATACAAGTACAATACAATATTTAACAACAAGAAAAATAAATGTCGAAATATTATGTCCTCATTTGTACCAAATGATTTTTTTTTTCAAAATCTGAGACATTTCTATGGGTGTCAGTTTTATGATTGATCAATCAATTCAATACTTGGATTAAGCAAAAAGTATTTTACTTGGCTAAGCAAAGTGCTTAAACTCGTATTCAAATCACTTTTTAGTTTCTTACTCACAGTGACCCGACTTTGAGCAAAACACTTTGGCACGATGCCGTCACCTAATATCATTTAACCCTAATCTCACTGTTTTTTTTTTTTTTTTTTTTTTGAGGGACTTCAAACCACCGGGGGAAGGGGAGCCTTTTTTGGCCCCACCCCTTCGAATTTATATTTATTAATCTATGCTAATTTATGCCCAAAAAAAATGGCCTATAAATAAAAAAATAAAGCTCCAAGACTTCTAATTTTTGGTGAACATATTCTTATCAATGTCCTCAACAATAGTATTGAAGCAAAAATTCGGCTTCATAATATATTGGAAGATTTGAGTCTGTGTGTATGAGAGGGAGAAAGAACAGCAAAGATATGAGCAAAAGTTGAAGAGAAAGTCGAATTGTTCTGAAAGAGAGAAGGTAATTTGCATTGAAGAGTGTAAGGCGAGTTAAAATATCCTCAAGGTAAAATCCAGCCTTAGGATCAACCGTTTCATTCAGCGACTGATGGAGAAGGCATGGAAAGTGCACAGCATTGTGAATGAACACAGCCATTTTACAAGCCAATCTATACACAACGATATATTTTTGCAATAAAGAAGTTTAAATCTGCTCTTTCCCTGACTCAGGGTAAAATACTTTGCCAAAATATGCAATTGAATACCGACTGTAACTATATAAAGTAATCTACGTAAATATTTTGCGAAGTAAAATACTTTTGAAAAGTTAGATACTTAGCCAATTATCGAATTGAATACGGTAGATAATAGATATTTTATTAAAGCGAAAAAGCTAAGTAAAATGCTTAGATATTTTGAATGTAATATCGGTCTTGATCCTTAGAATGACATTATCGCGCAGTGCTAATGCAGAGATTTTTTTTTTCTTTCTTTTGCTTGCACTTTTTACTATCTTGCCATCATTGTATGTCATCATAATAATCATTTTGTCATTATGATACTAGCTGTCATTACTGTAAGTTTTCCCGGCTAATTTCGTTAAAAATGTAATTTATAGTCATTATTTGCATTCAAATTCGTGTGTTAGAAGCGATGCACTGACTTTGATCAAATGATTTCACGTTAATGGTTTAAAAACGTGACGCTTATCACCTTCCACGTACCTGAACCATCTTTGCGAAAAAAACCCAAACAATTATGTATACAGGGCCGAAATACTTGAACGACCTCCCCGTAGAACTCGCAGGTCGTTTGTCATTGTCGACCTTCAAATACAAATTAAGACAGAATTAACTGAATACTTACATTGTGTAAGTCCATTGAAATTTCCTTCTATCTTGTTTATATGCCTTTTGCTGCTGTTTTGGTTAATGTCATTCAAATCATGCAGTTAAGCCTCTCTGTTTGGGCTCTTAAATTCCTCCACACCAGTATCCTTTTTTTGTACCCTAAGACGCCGGAACGCGTTAACAGCTGGCTTTGTTGTACTTATCTCAGTGCTATTTTTTTTTCTTTCTTTCTTCTCCTAACCTTAAGACTAAAAGCGCCATGAGCATCTTTCGATGGACTGTTGCGCTATAAAAGTATACACTATTATTATTATTATTATTTATTATACTGGCTGGTGTCTAATTCTTGTTTTAATGTTAGTACTTGTATGTTCACTCTTTAGGATTCCCGTGTCTCTTCCGAGGACTCGCATGTCGAGTTGTTCTTTTTTTTTTCAGCATTATTCAAATCGTATTATTACACCATATTGTCAACATTGCTAAATTAACTGTTCTTACGTCTGCAGAATGTGGTTGTCTGTTTATCACTATTTGTATTGAGAAGATTCTGATATTGCCCCGGGTATATTTGCCTTTCACTTTTGTTTTTCTTTATTTTGGTCCTACGTTGCATCCGTGCTCCTCATCTGTATCTTACACTCTGTTCAGCATTTGGGACCTACGCTTAACAAGTTCGCTTTTAAGTAGGTTCCATCATATTTCTTTAGCGTTATACAAAGAGCCAAATTTACGAAGATTGACCGCTGTGTTTTATATGTTTACGTTAATCTACTGTGCATCCAAACCGGATATTATGATTCACCTCATTTTATTACATTTGATGTACATTCCTTCATTGACAAATATGAAAATGAATTGAATTGAATTGAACTGAAAAAAAAAAATAGTTTTGGCACCCACATTAGTGGTCACAAGTTCAAATTCAGATGTAAGCATTCAATCTCGCGTTTAGGCAATGATTTTCACAATTGTGCATTCAAATTAGTGCGATGGGCTAGATAAGTGCTTAAAAAACTTTCAATTGTATTAAAGCAGGCAATTTTCACAATTGAACATATACTTAGACAAGAGGAGTGAGTGGTTATGTCCAGCTAGTCATTGAATGTGACTTAAACTTTTTATCTTACATTTCAACATGATCAGCATTTTCTTCATTTGAACATCCAGATTGTTTCTTTATTTTTGTGCTACGCATGTTTTGTAAACTTCAATATAAAATCCTCATGTGGTCATGTCATCTCATGGCTGTCTTTATCTCTATTAAGTGCATATCTTTATTCATACCAAGATCGATAATCATATTGTGTTTACAATCTTCATTTCATCTTTATCTTACTTGCAGTCATCATACAACTTTCCGATCTTCATCTTGTATACTTATTTGTATCATCATGTATGATCCACATGTCGACGTTTTTAACATTCAATTTAAAACACAGTACAAAGTGTACTTTAATAGTATTGTACTTTTTAATGGACATTGTACATGTTTAATTTGAATGCTCTTTTTATGAATTTGTTTGCCTAAATCCGAATTTGAATACTCAGAAACTGCTGGCGACAGGTAAAAACGAAGTTGAATACGAAGTTGAATACGAAGTTGAATAACCATTGCCGAAAATGTATATTATTCAATGAAATAGAATGCTCAAATGCGAAATCTGTTGTTCAATTAGTCAATTTTGAATGAAGGAAAACGATTTTGAACAACCGTATTTTAATGCCTGAGCAAATTTGACGAAAATGAATGCTTCTAATATGAAATTAAAAGACAAATCAATGAAATCGGCCGGAAAAACCTATGAATCACTATCATTTGATAAACAACTAAAAACGTGGAATTGAACGTTAACTTTTACCAACAGCTTCAATAATTGGAATAAATTTTCAAATCAAATAAATCTCGGTGTGTTTCACATAATTATGAAAAATACGATTTCAATTGCACGTAAAATCACTCAGCTTTAACTACGCGTATGACTAGGTCTATCTTTCATCAGCTAATTTCACTCAAAGGAATAAAGACGAGTTATGATCCAACGACAAATGTAATCTCCAATGTGTGCAATCATCCTCCCCTCCCGCTCACACACATACATACATGGAGATATACGAGTTGCAAAGAATATTTCCCGCTTTTGATCCTTAATAGTTCAAAAACTACACAACAGATAACACTGTTATTGATAGGAATAATACCTGAATAGTGTACAATTAAGGTTGAGGTGATTTGAATATGAAAGCATGAATCGATTTAATTAAATCCATGATTAATTTTAAGTTCCATATTTTGGTCAAATTTGAACACTATGTGCGAAATTGAACTTTACACAGGAAGCAATGGTGTTGTATGTGAGTGTGTGCTTACAATGACCTTGAACAATAGACATGCATACCAAGAATACCACCTTTTCAGAGCTCTGCTGACTAGGCTTCTGGTCTCTTGCTCCAAGGCACATGAATGCTTTATTAATAATTCTTGATGGATTTGCTGAGTCTCAACGAAACACATACGACACCCCCATATGTAACATGGAAGATTCCTAAGTTGTATTCTTAGGAGAGTTGTGGAAAGACCCGTTTTTTTTTTTTTTTTTTTTAGGACGTGACGGCAGATGCTGGTGTCATTCCACATGCTGACACCATCCATTTTCACAAGCACACAACTGATTTCTTCTCATGTTTCGTCACTTTAGGTGAGCAGCTTCATACTATTTATTTCATACTTTTGAGAAACAGCAATAAATGTTAAACATTAAAGATAATGTTCTTCGATGTTGTGATGCATCCATGATGTCATCTTATATTATCGAGGTAAATTGTAAGAGGTGAAAAAAAAAGTTGATGGTGATTGTAAGTTTGTGGTTGTACTGTATATGCCCATATCTACAAGGGCGTCATGGTTTGCCACAATGCAAGGGATTATTATTCACACCCTCTGTCAATATAGTTATAAATTATGTACTATTGCAGGTCTTCTTAAGCCCCCTAGAGTTGTTTGAACAGACATTGTTCGGAGAACAAAATTCCTCGCGTTTGGCAATAAAAGGACAGGAGAGAGTGAGTGGTATATTGTTGTAACAGACACGCATCAAAAGCGGTCTTCTTTTTTCACGAAGAGGGTGGCTCCACTGATCATGGTCCAGGTGCCAAAACCAGATTTTGGGCCGAGCCTTATTTTACCCAATGATTTTTTATGGCTTTTCCCTATTTCGGACGTGCTCTATCCGAATCTGGATGATGCAACTCTTGCATCCTTAAGAGTTCTGGGATATTCAAGATGGCCGCCAAAATGGCCTCTAAAACCATATATTCACATGTACTTTCTTCTAAATGGTGAAAATTTCAAGACAATTAAATTAATGGTTTTGCCATCCCAGAAAGTTTTGTAAAATTCAAGATGGTAGCTGAAATGGTCCTCCAAAATCAAAATTCCCATTTAGATATTTCCTTGCAAATGGTTAAAACTTGAAAATAGATATTGATGGTTTTGCCCTATTTCGATTGCGCTTAATCTGAATCTGGTTGGGGCAACAGTTTCATTCCAGAGGGTTTGAGATATTCAAGACGACTTACAAAATGGTCCCCCTAATTAAAATTCTTTTTGAGTGTTTCTTTTTCTTTTATTTTGTCAAATCAACCAAAATGGTATGCAAAATAGTCTCCACAATGATAATGTGCACCAAAGTATCTCCCTCCCACCAAAAAATTATGCATCAAAGAATGTTTTCACACTTACTGAAAAAGGTTGCTTTTAACAGCCCTCTGGAAGAAATGAAAGCCTGACACTATGCGAATACAGAGATATAGTACCTGACTAATTATCTTATCAGAAAAAAAAAATAAAATAAAATAAAATCTGGCTTGCATCTTGGCTACCAAGATGGCTCTCACGATCTGATTACTTACACTAAATTATCAGCAAGTTAAACTGTTTGACGCCTGATTTTTATTTTCCAAAGAGCAATCACTGACTTCTAAGTATCCTATTATATATATATATATATATATATATATATATATACTTATATATAAAAATCTTCTTATATTTCTATTGAAATTACGAACAATTCTTGCTAAGAACACACTTATCCATACTGGCCTAACTTACAGGATTTTTATTATTTAAAAAAAAATGTCCCCTAATATAAATTCATTTAAAGGGGATGGCTAGTAACTGATCAGTGGGAATCAGTGGGAATGCTGGGGGATGGTTGTTCCAATTCTTGTGGGATTCATTTCAGAGTACATTATACTTAATGATTCCAGGCTAGCATGCCTGTACAGTGACGGGGCATTAAGCTGCACATTACTTGACTATAAGACCGTTCTGAAGCAAATAATTTTCATACAACAATAGATACATAATGTACTCTTAAATGAATCCAACAAGAATTGATCCATCAATCATCCCCCAGCATTCCCTCTGATTCCCACTGATCAGTTACTAGCCATCCCCTTTAAAAGAAGATTAAAGTGCTTTTAAATGCAATTTCATGATCCCATAGAATTAAACTGGCCTGTTTGGATTCCCTTTCGATGAACTTGCATTACAAATGATCCTATCAGCTATTTTCTTTTCCCTGTTGTCACTAAAACACTAGCAGGGTAGATTCAATTTCATTTATATTACTTCTGCATTAATTTTGTTTCTTTATATTTCCGTGTTCTTTTCACGCATCCCATTACTTTTTCGATAAACCTTTGTCGAGAATCGCTGGATCTGTAATGTTTTTCTGTCCGTTGTATTGTCTTCCTGTCATATCAGTCTTGTCACATTCTATATATCTTGCCTCTTAGTCTCCCTTTATTAGCTTTGTTGTTGTCCGAGTCTCGTTTAATACTTATTCGCGTGTGTATGTGTGTCTCTCAGTTATCTGTCTTCTTAGTGGGCTTACAGACCTTTTCCAGACTTTTTCCCTTTGTACATCAACTTATTTCTCTTTTTGACATTCTGTACCTGAGGGGACCATATTCTACAAGCTTTGTCTTTTTAGTGGCTCCCTCCATCTTATTATAATTTCATCTTTATCACTTCAGTTCTCATGACAATGTATTTTTACTACATGGTTCCAGAACTATGTTCTTCTCAGTTTACTTTGTTTTGCTCTGTTACCAAGGAAAGTGAAATGTCTTTGTTCTTTTTGAAAAATGACATAGAAATTGAATTGAATTGAATGGGTATACACAGCCACTGTACGCGATCATCAAAGTCTTCCACTGGCAATATCTAAACAGTTTAGGTGAAGATAAGCTGGTCGCTATGATGGGTGCATTTCACAGGACAGGATGCATGAGATGAAACGAAAGCTTCTTTGTAACTCTAGGTTGGCTACAATCCTTTCTTAGGCAGAGGTCCTGAATTATCGGGCCGTGTTCACTTTAAACACAGTGAAATGAGCACCATATCAAGAGTACGCGGTACGCCCGACTGTAAAGTACCAGTATGTGCTACAGGCAAATGATACTCCAAACTTACACTCCAGTTGGAAAATAGTAGCAAAATAATACTCAACTAATTAACGATAAGGAACTCACTTTAACAATTATAATGTTATAATGTCAGATTAAATTGTTTTATTTGCTAATGATCTCTATATCATACTTTCGAATTTACCTCCCTCCATTTTGAAAATATATAGCAAAACATGAATTGAAAACAAATATCTTCAACGATACAAAAATTCTACATTCAATCATTTTTCTAGCTTACTTCAATATCAATATACTACAAGACATTGACATTTCATAACAGTGTAATTTCAGCATTTCCGACACTTCATGACACATCGTTGTGTATGATGATATGGGGAAATAGAAAGATCAAAATACATGTTTATGTATTATACATGGATTAAGTTGTCTTGGCAGAAATCCAGCAATCTTTCAATCTTGTTGTTTCATATTTTCCCTCTCCCATGCCATCACGAGTAAGTATGGAATGTGTTGATCAAAGTTGCATTGAGATGTCGGAAAATGCGAGGCTCTATTGCAGGTGGCGGTAATTTGTTTTTCAACTTTGACTGACATACAGAAAGAAATAACAGACTGAACACACCGATCAAAGCCCTTTGAAATGTTTAGAAAAGTTTCTGCTTGATTCCACACGAGCAGAAGATTATCAGTTATTTTGTGCTATATCATCGTGAAGCATTGTTGCTCTTCATAAGACAGCGTGTCAGTTTAATACGGTTGGTGCTCTACAATACACTCCAACCCAACTCCACCTTGAGACATCAGTAAGTGTTGTGGCGAAGCGAGAATTTTCTAGTCTTTTGTTTGCTCACTAACAAATAAGTTTACCTGGAAACAGAGTCTTTCGCACATGTTATTTACATTTCCCGTCACATGCTTTTAACATTGGGATTTTTTTCTTTCATTCTTTGGCAAAGAACACCCTCCTATCCCCCCTTCCAATAGGAAAACGCCATTTTCAGCCCTCAGCGAATGTCAGTGGTATTTCCAAGGCTGCCTTCCCTGCTATAGTTGCTGTGGATAGGCAAGCCATATGCATGACCCCAAAAGGACATTTAGGGTGACGTGTACTTTATGTGACAAAGTTGATCTCAGATAACAAAAGTAGCTTAAGAATCGGCTTTCTTGACCCGGAACAGTTCTTTTATCTTATTTTGTGAAGAATGGAACCCGTTCAATTTTTTTTGAACTGCTACATGAATTTACCTTTAAAGGACAAGTTCACCTTCATAGACATGTGGGTTGATTGAATGCAGCAATATTAGTAGAAAACACCATTGAGAATTTGAGGAAAATCGGACGATCCGTTCAAAAGTTATGAATTTTTGAAATTTCTGCTCACTCAAGGCTGGATGAAAAGACTACTATAGCTTGTGATGTCACATGAATACAACGATATAAAGAAAGAATAAAGAAAATTAAACATATTTTCACTTTTCTCGCATAACAAAAGAACACATGACTTCTCTCTTTCAGAAGGCAGGGGGAATAATATTTCCCTTAATATATGTCAATAACAAGTCAAAGAAATGCACACTTTATTCAAAAAGTAAAGTTTTGTTAAATTCTCTTTTTATTTTCTTTATATCGTTGTACGCATATGACATCATACACTGTAGTAGTCTCCTCATCCAGCAGTGACTATGCAGATACTTTAAAAATTCATAACTTTTGAACGGATTGTCCGATTTTCCCCAAACTTTAACTGATGTGTTCTACTAATATCGTTGCATTCACTCAATCCATATGTATATGAAGGTGGACTTGTCCTTTAAACCGAGAAGGCGGCCATATTGTATTTTGACAATATGGCCGTCCCAGAGGGTGCTTTTCTTCAAAATAGAGTGGTTTGGGCTACATCATTGTGTGCCAAATTTGGTGCTTTTGAACGAATTTGAACCAAAGAGTACCTGGCGCCCTCAACTGCTACATAGAGATCAGTGGTTACAATCCATTCATGACTGTGATCGGCGCGCGGCGTATCAATCATTCTCACATCTACAATGTTGGACACACGTGTTGAGTGTATCGACGCTTTCGTTCTAAAAGAAGGGTTGTCGGGTAATGTCGCGGTAATGTCAGGGTAATGTCGGGGTAATCACCCAAGCTGTCTAGAGCCCCTTCTACCGGGCGCGCCCGGGTGCGCCCGGGTGCGCCCAGGGAAGATATACATTCCACAGATTCCATGAAACACAGAGTGCCCCGTTTTAACAGGCATTGCTCGAAAACCTTCCCCGGGCGCGCCCGGGTGTTCACCGGCGAAGATTACATTCCACAGATTCCATAAAACAAGGGTTAACCGCTAAAGTGTCCCATTTTAACAGGCATTGCTCGAAAACCTTCTCCGGGGAGGATACGCTCTCCTTGGCCAATCACATTACAGGTACGCTGAAAATGAAGCATTCCACATGCACATCATTGTCATTGCACTAGCATGTGGTTGCGTTTAATGTGCAAGTGTGTACTGCTGACACAGGCATGTGGGAACTAGTATGTACCGAGGCGTTTCAATATATATATTAGGCCAACTGTTTTTCCTTAAAATATGTTTACTGCGAACGCCTTTCTTTTTTTTTTCTTTTCATAAGGATCTTTAAAAAAGAAGTAAGGTATAATACCCCGTCTTAACAGGCCACAAGACGCAGGGTAGCCTCGGGGTAGCCTCGGGTGAAGAATCTTCCCCTGGGAAGATTGTGCCTGTTAAGACGCAACACAGTGGACAGGCTCGGGGTAGCCGCAGGGTAGCCTCGGGCGAAGTCTTAAAAATGCAGGGTAGCCTCGGGGTAGCCTCGGGTGAAGAATCTTCCTCTGTTTCTGTTAAGACGCAGCACAGTTGACAACCTCGTGGCAGCCGCGGGGTAACCTCGGGGTAGCCTCGAGCGAAACCTTACCCTTCGATCGACCAGGGTAGACGCGGGGTAGCCTCGGGCGAACCGCCGGAGACTACCCCGCGATGGTGTCTGTTAAGACGCTTGCGGGTTGAATCTTCTCCCGAGGCGTCACGTGACCAGTGCTAAGTCAGGTGACCAGCACTGAGCCATACAAATCCACGAACTGTCCCTTCATGACATTAGCACGATCAGACGGTACGCCGTGCGAAGCACGGCGACTTCTGCACAGCGCGTATTGGGCTTGTGTGTACCCACGTACTAGTAATAGGTACGTGTTACCAAAAAAAAAAAAAAAACCGCTTTTGATGTTTAATAGTTCAAAAAACTATATATCAGATAACACTGGCATTGATATGAGCAATAGCTGAAGAGAGTACAATTTTGTTGGAGGTAATTCAAATTGAAAACATTCAAGGATCCAAAGTGTGAAGTGCTTTTTGTAACACCTATGTATTATGTATACTGTCGTAACACTCCCCGAGTTCTGTGGGTTGAACAGTATGGTAATAGACGTGCTCTGATTAAACATGTGGATGATTTCATGACTTCTATTTTCTGTACTTCTTTTTGAAAGTTCCTTATGAAAAGAAAAAGAAAGGCGCTTTCGCAGTAAACATATTTTAAGGAAAAACCTTGGTCTAATCTATTATGCTCCGGGCGCACCCGGGCGCGCCCGGGCGCGCCCGGGGAGAAGGTCTGTTAAGACGGGGCTTTGGATAGAATTTCGCAAACGTTACCTCGCCAACGTCCGAACAACATTTTGCGGGGACCGTTTTAACAGGCAGGGTTAAAAATATAACCCTGACGTTAGGCTACCTAGCCCTGGACGTTGTCGCGGTAACTGTAGTTTGAAAGGCTCTGTTAATACGGGGATTTAGTAGGTGCACATAGGACATGTTCTCAATACTAGAGAGCTAAAATGGAAAAAGGAGCTGATCTGAACGATGTGAATTCAACCTTGTCCTTATTGTGTGAGGAACTCCATGACAGCGCAGCGTTTTCACGGCATGACATGCACATCAACTATATTCCACTTCACAGCTAATAACCGCTCGGGTAACGAGACTTACACTTATCACACTTACTCTTCTTGCAAACATAAAAAAAAAATAAAAAAAGCGGGGGGGGGGGGGGCAAAAGTAATGATTTCTGACGGAAAGCGATCTTCAAAACAAAGCTCAAGAAAAATCTCCTTTTATGACCATACTATTGTTTGGTACTTTTCTATGACAATTTGTTTACTGGAATGAATATGTTTTATTTTTCCTCACTGTCAGTGTAGTTGCATGCATTGTGTTCCTGCCCGATGAATGTTTTCCATTCTCCGTTGCTCCATTTCCCCTTGTCCTGCACGCCTGTAATGTCCCGTGTCTTTCTTGTTATTGTTATGCAAGTCCGTGTTCACGTCTCCCATGATATGTCTCTGTCTATGTCTCTATCCTTGCCCGTTCCCTATACCTATATTCTAATTTCTCATAATTCCGTATAATACTTATCACTGAATATTTACATAATTATAATAGGTCTAGGACAATTACCCCCGGCAATTACCCCAGATCCTTCCCCTGACCCCTAACCGTAATCCTTATCCTGAACCTAATCTTAACCCTAACCCAAGCTCTAACTCTAGACCTAACCTTAATCCTAAATCCTAATCCTGAACCTAATCCTAACCTAATCCTAATCTTTACTCTTACCTTATCACTAAGCAGTATTTATGGGGGGGGGGGGGTAATTGCCCTGATACGAATTATAGTAATTTAAGGGAATACACATTTTTTGTTTTACTTTTTAGCGATGTGCTCCAGCATAACATTGTCGCATTGTTATTTTTGCTTACATTGTTTCCTGGACATTAATGTCAGTGAACTTAAACCTAAAAAAGAACTTGAATCTCTTTAGCTTGCAGCGTTGACGAGACGATCGATAGGTATTTTGATGACAATTTATTGACATTGATATATTTGGTGACACAGGGCTGCAGTTTGTGCACTACGCGCCCCATATAACAACATGAACAAGGCAATAGCAATGGAAAGGCGTGGAGAAATCAGCGGGGGCAGCAATGTCGGACAGGCTGTGACTTCTCAACCGGCGAGAAATTCAAATCCTCAGGTATGATCTGCCATGAGTGCATTTTTCTTTTTGAAGGGGTAAGAAAAAAACAAACCTGGCAACATGTCATTAGATGAATTCCTGATAACTTGTCAATTTTGGTTTGATTCTAGGGAAAATTTCTCGCTTTAGTTAAGTATTATGTGAAAGTATTTGTCAGTTTGTTTGTTTGTTTGTTTATTTGTTCATTTCCATCTGAGAAGCTGGATAGCCCATATTCAGCTACGTTAAGCTGGTCTTTCATGGGGTCCAGTTGGATATGAGATGGGACCACTTCACCGGGTTAAACACCCTGCTCTTTGCGATGAGTGAATGAATCGGGATTTTTTACGTGCATGAGTTGTTTCTCTCTCATACACGGGACCTCGATTTTATGTCCTATCCGAGGGACAGAGTGTTTTGCCTCTTGCTAGAGGGGACGGTATGCTTACACACATCATTGCTCAGTCCAGACTCGGGTTCGAACCCGGGCCCGGCTACCGACTGAGCCAACTCACCGCCCTTGTTAAGTTATTGCTTAATATAAAGAATATTGAAAATAACAAGCAAAAGATCGGTTGCATTTAAATTGACAATATATCACGAATTGAATTTGAGATATGTTGCCAAACAACTGATTTCTTTATGTAAAAATAACTTACATCACTTTAGATGAATGACGGAGTTGCCCAAAGTCTCTCTCTATTTTTTAAAAATATTATTACATTCCATGTAATGATCCGACATATGAAATTCACTCGCGATTTCTGCTCTAAACTAACGCTCGAATTCACAGCTGAATTTCTGCGGTGAACTAGTGCTCATACTCTTCAAACCCAACCCACCCTTCCCAAAAGTATTTATATTGATGGTATAAACATTGCTGAGAAACACTCAACCAAGTTTCTAGGAGTGACCCTAGATAGCAATTTAACTTGGAATACTCATGTGCAGAATATTACTACAGCAATATCTAAAACAACTGGTGTTTTAAGGAGAATAAAGTATTTGATTAATGATCAAACTTTGATAATGTTATATAACACTTTATTTTTACCATATGTAATGTATTGCAATATTGTATGGGGCAACTGTAGCAAAAGTAAATTAAATACAATTTTTATTCTTCAGAAAAAGGCTCTTCGTATATGCACACACTCAAATTTTTTTGCTCACACCGATCCTATATTTCATCGCCTAAAAACTTTAAAAGCCCATGACATACATATTATATCTAACTGCTATATTCATGTATAAACACACTCGAAATTTATTACCATTTTTTCAAAATGCCTTAGTAACCAATGACCATATTCATTCATACCCAACCCGTCGTTCCCATGATTTTCATTTAAGTAATCCAAAGCTTTTACTTGCTCAAAAATCGATTAGACATCACGGTCCGGATACATGGAACACTCTTCCTGAGGAGTTGAAACAATGTGCCTCCTTGTTTTCATTTAACATTGTTTAAAGCAAACTTAAAGAAGCACATTTTATTACAGTTTACTTCAAATACAAATTAAAAACAAATAATTCATATGATTAATGTTGGTCTCCCAAATAGCAACATCGCAAACCGTTCCCTCTTTCAGCAAACCAATTCGATTATTCTACATGTACAGCATATCTGTCCTTCTGCACTTTCTAGCACTTGCACGCACATCCACCACCATCACGTTTTTCCCCTGCTATCTTCGCAGCAGAATTTGTATTGTATTGTAGTATTACGAAACTAGTATACGCCCCTACCTTTTCCTCTGGCCGGCCATCTTTTCAAGCTATGCTTACAATGGCGGCCCTCTGCATTATCGCTCCATAATTATAATTGTTGTAATCCCCGCTGCATAGACATGCAAGACATGCAATTACCTATGTATTTCTGCGCAAAACTAACGCTCGAATTCACAGCTGAATTTCTGCACTGAACTAACGCCCGAATTCTCGTCATATTTCTGCGCAAAACTAACGCTCAAATTTACATTTGAATTTATGCACAAAACTAACGCTCGAAATTGAAGTGACTTTTTGCACAAGACGAGTGCTGAAATTCCATGTTTACTGATGACGTCATAAATTCGACTTAGTGATATCACAGGCTGGATTTTTTTTATATCACAAAATGGATTACTTGATATCAGGAATGTAAATTCGTGATATCTCGAATTGAATTTGTAATATCAAAAAAAAAAAAAAAATACGTTTACGTGATAAACTATTGGGTATTCCTGATATCACAAATTGAATTGTGATATACATCAGAAATTTGATTTTATGATATCACAAAATGGAATTTGGGATATCAGAAAATATTTTTAGATAGTAAAAAATCCTTGCCATACGACCCCTCCAGACGTGATCGTTGTTGTAACGCTATTCGTTTTGATTCAGACGTAAAGTGAATATAAGCCCAGAAAGCATTGGCAATTAAAAGGCGAAGTCAAGCGGGAAAGGTTGTATTACATTACAAGATGACATGTACCACACAGAACGACTAAGGAAACTGTGCCTCCCATCGTTGTCTTTTAGGGGACACAGAGCAGACATGATCCAGACATTCAGGATCTTAAATGGCCTCGATGATTTGCATAGCCAACATTTCTTCAGCAATTATATGTATACCTATTCCAGGACGGGAAGTCACATTCTTGAGCTCAGAAAACTTCACACAAACGGAAAACTATGACAAAGGAATTTGTCTCATCGTGTAGTCAAACTCCAGAACAGCCTACTACTGCATGGAAGCCATCAATAGCAACCGTGTTAACCCGTTCAAATCAAAATTAGAGAAGGTATGGAAACATACATTCAGCCGTGTCCCATAATGTTCTAGCCCTTTGCATGTGAATAGTTGTGTCAAAAGGAATAAAAAAAGAAATGTTTGCAAGACCCAAGAGGATGCAGAGAGGCAAATAAGTTTCAAGTCCTACTTTATACCCAACATCAAGGTAAATTGAGGTAACTTATCTAAAAGTAGTGTCAGCAGAGTCCATGTACATGCACAATGTACGTATAAGACATTAGTCAATGTAAACTCTGGATGAACATTACATTTTTCTTTTTAGCTGGTAGAGGGAAAGCAGAAAAGTGAAAACCCTGAATAAAAAAAAATGTCTATTATCTAGCGGGTATACTGCATGCGTATTTGTATTCATGAAATTATGTTTTCAGTAATCAATCATTTTTTTTTTCTTATTAACAAGGAGCAGGCCGGGAGAAACTACGGCCAGGATGACTATCCTATTGTGACAAAAGAGCCTGCATATTGTAAAGGATCCTGCTGCGGTGAGGGTCTTCTCTCTGCTAAAGCCGGAACTGGGTCGGTAAAGAAGGAATTCAATCCCGATGTCTCCATCGAGTGTAAGGGAGCCGCCTTGGGATGCGACATGTCTTTAAAAGACGACTGCGCGATTGTCTTAGGCTGCCAATGGGAGGTCTGCGCCACAAAGTTCGTTTGCGGCCTTCTGGCTCTAACACTTGGTTTAGCGTTTGACACCAGGTGCCTGTATAACGAAGAAGAAGTCGAGTTACTAGTGATGGGAACTGGGATCGATTCGTCGTCTGGGCTGGCTCTGTGTGTCCTGGGATCCCAATTAGGCATTCATAACAAGGAAAAAGCAAAGAAGTAAAAGAAAAAGAAGAATTCAGAGCAGAGGAAGGGGCAGAGCAGAGGAAAAGGGTTAAATCAAGGCTCCATTTCATTTAAAACAAAATGGCATAATAGCAACCTTACTGGGAGAGCAGTTGTCATGGTAACGACAAGAATCCAGGTTCCTGATTGGCTATGCTATGGGAAGTTGCCATTCCAGCAAGAATTGCTATGCTAACATATTTTGTGAAATTGGGCCCTCAGGAAAAGGGCGTTGGAGGGAAGATGGGCAGAATGGGAAAGGGGAGATGAGAAAGGGAAAGAAAGCTAGGAAGGGGGAGAAGAGGAAAGGAAAGAAGAGGAAGGGGAAGGAGAGGGAGGGGAAGAAGAGGAAGGGGCAGATGAAGAAGGGGAAGAGGAGGAAGGGGAAGAGGAGGAAGGGATGATGAAGAAGGGGATGATGAGGAAGGGGAAGAGGAGGAAGGGGATGATATGAGGAAGGGGAAGAAGAGGAAGGGGAAGAGGAAGAAGGGGATGATGAGGAAGGGGAAGAGGAGGAAGGGAATGATCAGGAAGGGGAAGAGGAGGAAGGGGAAGAGGAGGAAGGGGATGATGAGGAAGGGGAAGAAGAGGAAGGGGAAGAGGAAGAAGGGGATGATGAGGAAGGGGAAGAGGAGGAAGGGGATGATATGAGGAAGGGGAAGAAGTAGAAGGGGAAGAGGAAGAAGGGGATGATGAGGAAGGGGAAGAGGAGGAAGGGAATGATCAGGAAGGGGAAGAGGAGGAAGGGGAAGAGGAGGAAGGGGATGATGAGGAAGGGGAAGAAGAGGAAGGGGAAGAGGAAGAAGGGGATGATGAGGAAGGGGAAGAGGAGGAAGGGGATGATATGAGGAAGGGGATGATATGAGGAAGGGGAAGAAGAGGAAGGGGAAGAGGAAGAAGGGGATGATGAGGAAGGGGAAGAGGAGGAAGTGAATATTCAGGAAGGGGATGAGGAGGAAGGGGAAGAGGAGGAAGGGGAAGAAGAGGAAGGGGAAGAGGAAGAAGGGGATGATGAGGAAGGGGAAGAGGAGGAAGGGAATGATCAGGAAGGGGAAGAGGAGGAAGGGGATGATGAGGAAGGGGAAGAAGAAGAAGGGGATGATGAGGAAGGGGACGGAGAATAAGGGGATGATGAGGAAGGTGAAGAAGAACAAGAATGTGATGATGAAGAAGGGGATGATGAGGAAGGGAAATATGAGGAAGGGGCAGAAGAGTCCATGTGTGCGGTAGGTGTATGGTTTCTTAGCCTGAGAGGAGTTTCTACTAAGGGAGTGAGATAGTGACATACTACTAGTGTGTATTGAGTGCATGTGTAAGTGAGTGTATGGGGATTGCTGCGTACCGTAATGAGATATTGTGAACGGGATATTGACTTGGTTCCAGAGTTAATTTCTAGTTAAAATCGTGAATTTCTTGGCGGGAAAGGGGCAGGTACATTCTCACTTTAAGGATATCGCTATCATACTTGTTTTAATAATGAACTCATCTTTGATGAATAAAACATAATTATATTTAATTGTATATGTTCAAATCTACATACATCAAACTGAATATAAAAACAGATGAATATTAGGTGTACATCAAATGAATATATGTGCATATCATATATCATACAGAATACAACAGGACCTGCCTGGTGTAGGAAGGGAAAGTGAGGTATAACGGAACCTGAGGGTAAGACGGATCCCCACCCATTATCTCCGTAAACTGTCTGTATGTACCAAAATAACACCAGCACTACTTATACTTTGTCTTTCAATAAAAGGGTGTCAGTTACACACCCATGCTTCCATTCCCATGTAACACATGTTGTTTCTATACAGTGTCAAACAGAAAAATAGGTAATCTATAGAATAATAGCTGAAAGTCATATTTGTGTGAATGATTAACCTCTTCTACTTTTGCGATTATGAATGACTTTGCTGTAATGCGTGGATGCTTTTAGTGGTGTCTGAATTCATAATCTAGTTCAACAGGTGTCACTGGGGTTACCGTTCGTTCCCCAAAGTCGAAATGGCGCAAGCCGAACTTGTGGCAAAACAGAGCCACGGGCCCGTTTTCCCTCAACGAAACTTGCAATGTTTCTAATGCCCCTGTCACACTTGGCCGGATAAGGCAAACGCATGGGAACCGAAGGTCGATTTTTGGCATCCGTTGATATCCGTTAAAATGCGTTTCATGTCCTTTTTATACTTTGGATGGACGTTTGTCTTCCGGTGATGTTCATCAGAGCGGCCAGAAAACCTTGTGCATGCCCCTGTATCTCTGCTGTACGTTGTCGCTTTCCTCGCGTTTTGATCCGCCGGGCCTCCTGTAAAGTCCGTTGCTGCAGAATGCCAACATGGCCCTCCAAAAGTATATTGCCGCCTGGAGGAGGGAAAGCAAGCAACAGAGAAGGCAGGTGTGGTCCAAGAAGTGGCAAATTGGTCCTGAGAGACGCAGGCAGTTTGGTTTGAATGACCAATTGTTATAGACACAAAGGCGAAACAAATTCGAACTACTTTGCTAAGTCTCCCCGAATTTACCAAGCAAAATTAATGTTGTGTTTCAGGTGAAAAGGTGAGAGGCACATGCATCAAAAAGAAAGCGAAATGCATCATACATTACGATTCAAGGTCGGAAAGACCATCATCTGCTTGGGGGGGGGGGATTTTCATCCCTCTGTGACAGGACAACAAGTCTTTCGGAAAAGCCAGATTTCCAGTCAGTTTACTATCATGGCTGTTGTAAGATTGTTGTAAGATTGTTGTAAATACTGAGAAACTGCAGAGATCTGAACAAAATTTATGGAAGCATGCAGAATTAATATCACCTATGATACACTAGTTGTAGGTTTTACAAGCAAAAAGGGCAACCTTGATCAGATTCGCTGTCATGGGGCAATGAAGTATATTCAATATGACTGGGCATCGTCTGAGATAAACTGTTGGATATTTACAGGTTAAGAGTTATGAGTGAACTTTGAGTTGAAAATGAGACAATGATTAGAAGCCATCAAAATCAAAACCCATGACGTCAAGGTTCGAACATCATTAGGAAATCTAAATGAGCCATTTTACCGTCATGTGACTGTGATGCAATTGGTTTGATGTATCACAGAAACTGTTTGAGAGAAAATAGAGACTGCTTCAAACCCTGAGTAAATGTCCAAACTTGAGAATGTATTGGTGACATTGATATTCTGAATGTAGTCAAAATAGTGTATTATGACTTCAGGAACTTCAGATACAATGGATGAGTTCAGTGAAGAATAATCATGTGCCTTTACTTGAGAAAATCAACGTTCATCCGGCTGTCAATCATTATAAAGAACATCTGAAAAAAAATCAATCAGAAACAAATATAGAGAAGGTTAAATTTGTGAAATAACATCGGGCATAAATGAAAGTGATTTTGTGTTAAGTTAGAAACTTTTGGGTATTAAAATCTGCATGTAAGTGATATTTAAGACTAAATGAAGAAAGCGGTGTCAAAGGTCTAGCAACAAGTAACCAACATATTATTGAGAAGGAGGTTAAGTCTTGGCCTTCGATCCCTTGGAATATTGATGGGAGCTGATATCAGGGCAGGCGCAGTGTTTTCAAAAGTGTGGGGGCCCACTTCCGGGTTTCATGAGCTAACAAGCAAAAAAAAAAAAAAAAAGAAGGAAAAAGGTCCTCAGCTCATTCTTTCCCCTCCCATTTCCGGGTGTTATCAAAAAAAAAAAGTCTTCAGAGAAAACACATAACCTTACCGCCGCCATACTTCAAGATCTCTATTTCTATTTTAGTGCCACTAACGTACTTCCGGGTTGAAAAAAGTGTGGGGCCCAAAGTGACAACACCTTATGTATTCCTTTGTATGGTGCACAAAAAGTGTGGGGGCCCGAGCCCCCACGGCCCCCACGGCTGCGCCGGCCCTGGATATGAGATATGAAGTGAAGTGCACAGGTAGTAGAAGCAGAACTGGCCGAGTGGTGGACGCTCCAAGACGATGTACTAAGGAATAAATGTATAGCCCGATAGCCGTCACGTCAATGGATCTCTGACGTTCGATGTACGTCTCATGCGTCACCTATTTGTTCCTCGTGCGTTTTGTCCTGTGGGCAAGCAGTCAAGGGCGCCGGAAGCGGGGGGGGGGGGGGGGGGGGCAGGGGTGGCACTTGCCCCCCCGAAAAAAAAAATGTTGGGGGGGGGGGGGGGGGCAAAACGAGTTTTTGCCCCCCCCCCCCCCAAGTGCCCCCTGTAAATAATAAGTAATCACTGATTGAAAGACCAAAATGAACAATAAAGTCATATTTCTTGTCTAAATGTTGTAATTTCATAATTGAAAATGCACAAATTTTCGCCCCTAACAGGGCGAAAATTATAATACACTAACAACATACATTATTGTATCTATTAACTTAAGAGTAAATTTAATGTATAGATGGTAGCCTCCTGTCCTCGAGTGTGCCCGCTGACACATACCTTTAGTAAACCTTACATTTTTCATTTTCTTCTTTGCTTTCTAGCAGTATAAGAATATTTTTTTTTTGTTCGAACGATGCAATCACGTTTAATCTTTTAATGAGTACATTTCACGTAGATTGCAAAGTGAAAGTGGCTCGCTCGTTCTGCCCGTATCATAGTCATTCGCAGTGATTTCTTTTACTATGTTTAATTCCTCAGAAATTAATTTAAAATGCTCTATAAAAGCGACTTTTATACTCTGTTTTTTACAAAAAGTCCCTACCGTGGGAGGGGGTATCCCCCTCCCACACCCTCCCCCGCTCGGTCGCTTCGCTCCCTCGACGAGGATCGCACCATCACATAATATACCCCCGTATTTTAAGATCATAGTCCTTCCAACTGATTTTTTTCAATATGTTAATTCCCTAGAAATTTGCTTTTAAATGTTCTATAAACGCGACTTTTATACTCTGTTTTTACAAAAAGTCCCTACCGTGGGAGGGGGTGCCCCCCCCCCTCCCCACACCCTCCCCCACTCGGTCGCTTCGCTCCCTCGCCGAGGATCTCACACCATCACATTATTAATGTACTCCCGTATGTTATGATCATAGTCCTTCCAACTGATTTTTTCAATATGTTAATTCCCTAGAAATTTGCTTTAAATTCTCTATAAACGCGACTTTTATACTCTGTTTTTTTCAAAAAGTCCTACCCCCGCTCGGTCGCTTCGCTCCCTCGCCGAGGATCTCACACCATCACATTATTATGTACTCCCGTATGTAATAATCATAGTCCTTCGCACTGATTATTTTTCACTGTGTTTAATTCCTTAGAAATTTGCTTTTAAATGGTCTATAAACGCGACTTTTGTACCCTGTTTTACAAAAGCTCCCTACAGTGGGGGGGGGGGGGGGAATCCCCTTTCCACCCCCCCCCCCCCCCCGCTCGCTCGCTTCGCTCCCGCGCCGACGATCTCACATCGTCACATAAATGTGCCCCCGTTGAGATTTTGCCCCCCCCCCCCCCAAAAAAAAAAAAAAAAAAAAAAAAAAAAACCCAGAAGTGTTCCGGCGCGCTTGCAAGCAGTTCATATTGGCTTCTCATTCGTTTGTGCACGTTTCAATGTCCTGTACACAATCGCCCCAGGTTCGTTGTTTCTTCGTTTGGTGCGGGCCCTATACCGTGCACATACGCTCCTCTTAAACGGAAACGTTGCACTTTGTCCACCGGATTGACGATTTGAACAAGAGATGAGCAAAATATCGCCCGTTTTTTGTACGGTGGGCCTATCCGGCAAAGTGTGACAAGGGCTTAGCAAGGAAAGGCCTTATTATGCAGCTTTTAGCGAGAAAGCTTTGTACGACGGAAGTTTACGCACGACGGACAACGGACAACGCACGACGCAGCGTACCAGGTTAGCTATAAATAATTGTGGCCTTACGTCATTTGAATGCTGATCTAACGCAACATACTGAGCCGCACTTCAGTTCATTTCGAACGTCTACTTTTTCTGAGTTTTTTTTTATCTATACTGATTTCATGCAAATCATACATTGATTTACCCATTCTAGATTTAACATGAAAAGGCATTACAATTCAAAACAAAAACAAATTGATTGTTCACATATAGTACAATAATCTATCTCTTCTCAACATCGATGATGACAATAAATAAGTTATAATCAGTCCAACAATCATACTCTAACAAAACAAAAATATTGACAAATGCTAACATGTTCCCCTTGATTATTTCGGATCATATATTGTGAAATCATATTCCCCTAACAATAATTTTTACATTAAAAAAAAAAATTATACATGTCAAGTATGAAAGTGTTCATGTAAGCCCAATCAGCCCTCCTTTCCCACAGTGTCCCAACCAAAATAAGTCTTCATTTACCATTATCCTAAATAATTAATCATACAAAATAATCCTCCATTTCAACTCAATTTGCAGTCCCAACCAACCCATCCCGCTTCGCCCAAAACCCCAAACACTCATATATCCCCCCCCCACACACACACACACTAACACGCATATGCCAACATCCACGCCGATATCGCCTTCATTCCTTATGAAGCCCCTTAATGATATTTTCGAGTACAAATATTACATAATGACACATCATTGTGCCTACTGCGATAAAAAGTAATCCTATATCAGATGGTTATGCCCTTGTTTCATAAATATTCACCCATTTAACTTCAATGTAATCTCAACATTTCTTTTGAAAACAAGTTCTTTTCCTTCATCCCGATGTTCCATTATCTTCTTATGAATTTCCTCAGTCAGACAGACACAACATCTGCATCAATGAGAATTAATGATGTATTTCAGTTTCCAACTTCTAATTTTATGTACATTTTTCTTATATCCTCCATATTACAATTTGTTTGAGATTTGAGTTTTCTTCAATTTGTTTCAATGTGTACAAATGAAGTCACCTGTTGCGATCCTTCAAATATCAATTGTACAGAGGGAGACAAATAATTATGAAGAAAACTCGAAGTTTATATCTTCACCCCTCTACTTAAAGGTCCTGTTTATTATTCCTGTTGCATATTGTATAGGTCAGCTGTATCATAAAACATCCTACCATGTATTGTTTTTTTCAATAAAGTCTTTAAAATATAAGGAGATGTATCACTCTTTTTCTCTGTAACCATAGCTCTGGACGGTTTAGTCTGAAAACATTTTATTAACCTGTTCTCTACGGGAACCTGCTGGCCCGTGTGTTAAGTCTACAGGGATTTCAAAATTCATTATGGAACGGGTATTGTTCACATATTGTATCTTTAACAATATCTAACATCGATTATACTGGTTCAAATTTTTACATTGGTTTTCTTCTGTCCTTAATTCACATTTTAGAACTATTTTGAAGCACTAAAGCTGGGTTTTTGTTTCATCTGCAAATGGTAAATTGAAGCCTTTCATAATCTCTTGCTTTCTTATAATTTGTGTAAATGTTACCGCTGCCCATGTGTCTTCGGGGTCCTTTGCAGTGCATAAATTTCTTGAGATTTATTCACTATTGAGATTTATTCTCTATTGAGATTTATTCATTGGCTTTAACTACAGTAAGTAAACGGGCCTACTTTTAAAAGCCATTTTGGCATTATTTGATTTGATTTGATTTGATTTGATTTATTTCTGCATTTTTAACAAAGTACAACGTAACAAACAATTTTCCAGTACAACTAATCACATTTATCCAACACAAAATGAATATGAATGTAATCATAATATAAAGTATCAATAATGAAGTATTGCATAGGTGAATTAGCCCCCCCCCCCAAAAAAAAAAAAAAAAAAAAATGGTTTGTTTGCCCTTCGCGACCGACCGAAAATCACGGAAATTTTGGGTCTTTTTTTTTTCCTCTCTCTCTCTTTCAAGCTTTTTTTTTTTTTTTTTTTTTGTGCGCCTGGTCTAGGTAGCCCCACTCATATCGGGCTCTGTAATATTTCCTTCTGTAAAGTGTTTTATGTTGAGTGTTTTGTATCTAATTTGTAACATAATATTTTTGTTGTTTTGGGGGCTTTCCTAGACAATTTTGGTGCATTCTTGGTGTACGATTTGTTATATTCTCTTGTATTTTATTCCTATGCCGTTCTACTACCCTGTGCTACCATTTTGTACATGGGTGCAGGTACCTATTCTGCATACTTTGCTTCAGAGGAGACTGATCCCTGTGTAGACAGACTCTTGTATTCAGTGTGTACTGACTCTTGTTCTTGAGCAACCATCAATGGAGGAGATTACCAAGCACCTTTTCAGCCGTCTTGTGAGCCGACACAAATTCCTGTGTAGACAGACTCTTGTATTCAGTGTATACTGACTCTTGTACTTGAGCAATCATCAATGGAGGGTTTTGCAGGTGGCTTCTCATCTTTTGTGCAGTTCTGTCACTATTCATTTCATCCGCAGAGGATCAGTTCATTCAACCCCTGGACCTCTTTAAGTGCGGGAATACCACCAAACCGGACTCGTGGAAATACCATGGTCATCCAATTGCTTACTATAGTAACCATCATGCATGTTTCCAGCTTTCTATCTTGTTATATGGGGACATACAGCTGAATCCTGGCCCGACTCAGCCGGACCATCACCAATGCGACAATGTAAGCCTACGTGTGCATCATGACTCCGATCCACCCCACCGTGTAAGTTATGATGTTCACGCATTACACGACCTTAATAAAGGTACCGACCAATATCTTCATCATGATGTCTGGCAAAGGATCTGTGAGCTCGGCATCAGACGACGACGTCGTACACATCGTGGTCGCAGAGCTCACAAACCACATCTATCATCTCGTGTCGTTACAGACCGTCGGACAAGATCTACAGTAAGTGACATATCCTCTGTAACCAGTATTGGTATTTGGAATGCTCGCTCCCTGAACAACAAGTCTGCATACATATGTGACCTACTGGTAGATGCCAAGCTCAATATTCTCGTTATAACTGAGACTTGGTTAACTGGCACACAAAAAGACGACCTGATAATTGCAGATCTGAAGGCCTCTCTTCCAAACTTTGTTTTTGTACACTGCCCTCGAACAAATTCCAGAGGTGTTGGCATCTGCCTGCTTGTCCGTTCAACTGCACGTATTTCCAAAAATGACACTTTCATGTTCTCATCATTTGAACTCCTTGATGTCACAATCAACCTTTCTTATTCATCTGCTCTCAGAGTATATGGCATCTACAGACCACCTCCTTCTGCTAAGAACAACTTAACTAATAACTTATTTTTGTCAGAATTCCCTACACTTCTGGAATCAGTGGCAATTGATGACCATCGTTCCATTCTGCTCGGGGATTTCAACATACATGTTGATGATTGCTCGGATAATTTGGCTGTGTCTTTTGTAAGCACCATCGACTCTTTAGGATTTCAACAACATGTTACAGGGGCAACTCATAAAGCCGGACATACGCTTGACCTAGTTCTTAGCAGAAAAGTCGACAATATTGTATCAAATGTGAATCTTGTTACATCTCTGCCCTCTGACCACTCCGCCGTCATCACCACCCTCAACCTCAAAGGTCCAGCGAACCCTAGGAAGCAGATCACCTCCAGAAATCTACGGTCTATGGACCTCTGCTCCTTCAAATACGACATTGCAGCATCACTTTCCCAGATCAGAGAGCCAGCGTGTCCCTCCGAGGCTGTCCTGCAGCTCAACTCTCATGTAACAAGACTGCTTGACAAGTACGCTCCGCTCAAGACTAGATCAGTAACAGTGCGGCCGAATAATCCTTGGTACACGGCAGAAGTGAAGGAGGCTAAGAGGCGCAGACGCCGCACAGAGCGCCGCATGATCAAGTCTGGTCTTTGCATTGACAGAGAGCTGTATCGGCAAGAGTGTAAGTCCTACTACAACCGCCCTGCCGACGCTAAGTCAAGGCACCTAAGACAGGAGATTGCTGCCGCAGGAACCAAACAACTTTTCAACATCATCAAAAGACTCACAACTGCACATCCGGATTCTGTTCTTCCTGACCATACTTCAAATCTTGTACTGGCCAATCGGTTCGCTGAGTTTTTCGACAACAAGATTAGCACCATTGCTTCTTCATTCCCAGTATCTCCTGAAATATCTTTCTCAAATTCCTCTCACATAGATGTAAACACCGAGTGTGTATTTTCAGAGTTTGCTTTAATCACTGAGTCACAAGTGAAACGTCTCATTAATTTTCTTCCGTCCAAGTCATGTTCTCTAGATCCTCTTCCCACATGGCTACTAAAAGTGTGTCTAGATGAATTTCTTCCTGCAATAACTCACATTCTGAACCTCTCATTGTCATCTGGCGTAGTTCCTGAGCACTTCAAAAGGTCTCACATATTGCCCCTTTTGAAGAAACCTAGTTTAGACCGTAATGATTTGAACAATTTCCGCCCCATTGCTAATTTGTCTTTTATTGGTAAAGTTCTTGAGAAAGTGGTGGCTCGTCAACTCAGAGATCACCTCGATGAACATAAAGTTGTTTCCTACAAGTCAGTCTGCCTATAGACACTTTCATTCTACAGAAACCGCCCTATTGAAGGTACTCAATGACCTCCCCTTAGCAGTAGACAAAGGCCACGAAGCTGCTCTCCTGCTTTTAGATTATTCTGCTGCGTTTGACACTATCAATCATGTAATTCTTCTGAACAGATTAGAGTCCAACGTTGGTCTTACGGGAACAGTCTTGAGATGGATTGCATCTTACTTACATGACCGCCACCAGATGGTTAACGTTAACGGCGCACTTTCTCAGTCGCTCCCTCACAGACATGGTGTCCCCCAGGGGTCTGTGGTTGGTCCTTTGCTATTTATTCTATACACAGCCCCTCTGTCTTCGGTAATCAACTCTCATGAAGATATTCTACACGTTATGTATGCCGACGATACTCAAATTTACATAATCATACAACCAAATACTCAAGTCGAGGCACTCTGCAAACTCAGTAGATGTGTTGAGGATATTAAGCAATGGTCATGAAATTGAATTGTGTTAAATCAGAATTTTTATATGTTCATTCTCAGTTTAGGCGAGGTGGTTCTCTTACAGAATTTTCCCTCGAAGACAGTACTATACCCACCTCTCAGTCCGTCAGAGATCTCGGAGTTATTGTAGATAAGCACCTGAATTTTCAACAACACATTAAGAACTCATGTCGTTCTGCTGCTTGGGGTATTCTGTAAAATTGGTAAAATCCGTAAGTTATTGGATCAGTCTTCCACTGAACGTCTCATTCACGCATTTGTTGCTTCCCACCTTGACTACTGCAATTCCCTTCTTGTTGGTCTCCCTGCTTCTAGTATTGCACCACTTCAAAGAATTCAAAACACAGCTGCTAGGCTTGTAACCCTTACAAAAAGATCTGACCACATTACTCCTGTTCTCCAATCCCTCCACTGGCTCCCCATACATCAACGTATCACCTTCAAAATCATCCTTATCGTTTCCAAGATATGTAATAATCTTGCTCCATGTTACCTTAAAGACTTAATTTCTTTCCGCTCCTCCACTTCAACCCGTTCTCTTCGTTCTTCCTCCACTCTCCAACTATCACATGGTCCCCGCACCTGCACCCGCTATGGTGATAGGGCTTGTTCTGTTATTTCCCCGTCTCTCTGGAATAAACTTCCTCTCCATATTCGTAATGCTGATAACGTTGATAAGTTCACGTCATTGTTGAAAACTTATCTGTTTACTCAACTTTAATTATGTTGTTTTGCTGCTGCATGTTATATCATAAAACGTGTATTTACACAATGCTGCATTTTATTTTAATGTCATACTTTTGTTTTCTTCCAATCGATGCGCTTAGAAACATCAGTAGTAAGCGCTATATAAATGTTATTCATTATCATTATTATTTTTTCAACAAATTTCATCTTCTGCAAATTTATGAACAGTTTTAAACCCAAAATTATCCATTTTAAGCAAAAGAAAGAATGAAAAAAAAATCTGAAAATGTTTTTTCATCTCATCGACGCGTCGTAATCTTGTTCGGGCGGGGCCGCAGGCTACGTTTTATAGCATGCATTGCATGCTAGCTTTATGGCTCACGTGCATAGGTATACCAATGCGCTAGCTAGCTGCAAGCTACCTAACCGGCCGCGGCGCAGCGCAGCGCAGCGCGACTGCCAAGACGGCTACTTTTGCAGCATCCGGTACCAGCTGTCATGGCACCAAAACTGTTTGGAGTTCATTTGCCAGCATCTCACTGGAAGGTACTTTTTTGGAGCTGTTTGCAAAATTAAACAAAGGCTGCGTTTATCACCTTCACCTGTTTGAAACGGCTTTCAAAAGCCGAGAAAAAGAGTTGATAAATGCACCCAAAGATGAACGTTATAAGTGTTTGTCAGTGAGTGTTTCTGCCTCGCCTACCGGGCCCTGGCAAGACGTAAATTTGAATGAATCCCTTGGAGTTTTGAGCGCATTAAACTTGCACCACATCCTGTACAAAGTTGAACTAGCACTCGAAGTACAGTCAACCTCGCGTAAGTCGACATAATCGGGACTGAGGAAAACACGTCAACTTACGCGAAAGTCGACATTTTGTCTACTTATAAATGAAAACTAATTTCCCCTATAAGAGTAAGATCACGATGCGGATCGCTACCCAAGTCTTACTCCTTTTGCCGCCAAAACATACCTCCTGACATTAGCAACAATTATGTTTTAGTTCATGCATAAATCTCGCGCGGATTAGAAACGACAACGCACAATTCCCAAATCTGTAGAGAGATTTTGAGAGAGCGGGATCGGAAACCTGGGCCCGTTTCTAGTCACTGTACGTTTTAAATAACGCATATTCCCCAAATTGCAAGCAACTTTGCGATTTAAGTGCGTTGCTGCGAAGATATGCGTGTGAATTCGTATGATTCTGTCGAGATGATTTTTCAGTGCCGACTGAATTGAAATAGGATGTGTGATTTTCCTCCCCTAAGTCGCCGTATTTGTTTTGCTTAAATTTCTATTGCCATACTCTGAAAATGAATAATTGTTCTCGCGCTCCGATTCGCAACATTACCGCTCTGTACGGCGCAGCCACTCTGAAATGAAAAGAAGAAGAAAAGTTTGTTAATCCAAAAACGACATTTTTCGGATTACTAAGCTGGTAAATACAAATCTCTTTCCATCGTCGGAATAATTCAACTTTGGACTGAGATTTAAACCTTTGGCATAGCGAACTGTAACAATAATTTGCTACTATTTTTTCATTGACATTTCGTGAAGCAGCATACGTTTCGGTAGTTTGAAACATGTAAATGTTGAGATGTCTTTCCCCTGCTAGAGCAGACTAAGTTCGGTCACGGCGAAAGTTCCGTTAC
This sequence comes from Diadema setosum, assembly GCA_033980235.1. NCBI lineage: Eukaryota > Metazoa > Echinodermata > Echinoidea > Diadematoida > Diadematidae > Diadema > Diadema setosum. Next base: position 5,302,903 of record CM067066.1, read on the forward strand.
GAAATAAAGAATAATGCAAGTCTTTTCAACAATAACACACTTTCGTATAGATTTTTATGTGTTTAAACGCATAAACAGTTTCTAGTTTCGTACAAAAACCGCAAGTCTTTTCTGCAACGCTCGTGCGCTTTAAATACAGCGTTGCTTGTGATTTACTGGACTTGCATTTTGATTTTTAGAATTACGTTAAAACGCAATTGAGTTTAAGTTTCTTACTTTCTAGTTTCGGATGATTATCAAACGCAAGTCTTTTCATCGTTCCGTGTGATTTGACGGACTTGCATTTGATTTCGGGGTGGCGTTTAATTTTTAATTTTGCGTACGAAATAAAAAATAATGCAAGTCTTTTCAACAATAACGCACTTCCGTAGATGTTTAGAGATGCGTTTAAACGCAGGCCAAACCATAAGTCCTCGGAGAAAATAAGACCCGGAGCAATTGTAGTAAATAGGACTACATGTCGTGTTATACCTGCTAGACCTACCTCGCTTAGTACCTCCTTGGTCATTCGAAAGTCCTGAAAGAAAATGTATCAATCGGTGGTACTATGTAAGATACTGTACAAAGAAAGTATATGAATTGTAACAATAACATTGTTGCAAAGTATCGGTTACGGTACGCTATTCCGAAGATTCGTTGTTCAAAAGGTTTGTTTATCCATTTTAAGAAATGCAAGATTCGTTGTTCCGAAGGTTCAAAAATGAAAGTAGAGAAAGTGTCGTTATTCCGAAGGTTTGTTAATCCAAATGAAACAAAATTCGTAGATCGAAAATTCGTTAGTTCGCACCTTCTTTTCATTTTTGGATAAACAAACCTCATTTCATCTTCAGACTAAACGAACCTCTTTAATAACGAACCGTATCCTATTTTCACTTAATGTACCTTATTGACAACGAACCTTCTTCAATATTCGGATGTTCGAAGCTTTGGATTACAGAATCTTCGAGAAAAAAAACTGCCACAAATGTTCGAATATTCGGAACTTTTTTGTTTGTTTTCGGAATTAAATCGAGGTACATGGCATTTGTGAGTTTCAGATTAACAAACTTTCGGCATAGCAAACATTATCCTCAATCTCAACGGTGAACAATAGCCCAGCTGGAATTCACACAGTTGTGCCATTGATTATTTCTCGCAATCGATTTAAAATTGTAAGAGGAGACTAGCGATTTCTTAAGTAAAATTTGTCACTTCGTTATCACTTGTCATGTACCACGTAAAAGGAAAAACTGCTGAACAATACCAATACATTCCAGAGGATTCCGTAATATTGAGATTTTCAATAGTTTTATCACTGATTCGTGATGTCTAAAATAGTCATGGGATCGTGTGAAAACTTTTGTGTCGACAATGATTGAGGAAAGGGGAGGCATGGAGTAGACCGCAGTTTAAAAAAAAAAATATCCAGATAATCTTTATATTACTGAGTATTCTCAAAGGTCGACACAACATTTTCCACAACTGACAGAGTAAAATAATCAATCAACCTGAATCCGAGCAACGATGAGAGGTGTTTGTTAGGAAGAGATTAATCGAATATTTGATAGAAAGATAAGCGTTTTTATTTTTTTCAAATAAATGAAACATAAATACAAGATATTGAGGACCACCCAGGGCTAAAGGCTTAATCGAAACGTATAATATAATAGACAGTTTCTGGAAGCACTACCAAACACAGCCGAGTTGTTTGGTGTATCACAGCTGCCGGAATTGGGGCGTGTCCATGATTTACTGGTAGTACAATAGAATCTGTAGGCTGCGTTATCCAGGGTTGTCATATGCTCGTAAGCAAATCACATTAAAAGCAGGCATACGTCCTTGTTGAGACTTGATGAAAAAAAAAAACATGAATGAAAAGCAATTTATCTCACCAGAACAAGGTGTCAATCAATCAATCAATTATACATTAGAGACGTTTCAATATTCCCATTCTCAGAGGAAATGTCGTGGGGGGATATATATGCAGTGCTTATCTGAAAAGGTTATCCAACTTTAGAGGGCTACTGTTTCATAATTGTCAACTATGGAGGGCGCAATCTTATTTTTGAGGAAAGGAGAACTCTTCTTTCCATCGGTACCTAGTTGTGTTGACACATATGTCATGGATGATTGAGCACATTAACTTTAAAGACAAGAATAACAAGTTGCACTTTTCCAAGTTTGCTGTTATCATGAAGGAACAGCTAATGTCTTACTAAAGTGGATGAGATCTGTCAATGAAAGTGGCCAATTAAACATACCAACCTGCACGACTTCAGGTTTTTGTTTATGGTTTCCTGTAACCTTTTGTGGTCAATAACCTTTTCAACAGGGCAACGTATTCGATAACTTGGTCACTCCCGCAGTGGCCAACCCACACAGTAAAAATTCATATCCTACACAAAGCTCGCAGCTACCGACCGTGTCTTCAGTATGAACAGAGAAAATGGACTGTGTGGGTTGGCCTTTGTGCGAACAAGGAAGCTCCTTGGTGGGAGTGACCAAGTTATCAGACAAGTGACCATAGCCAGGTTAAAGGTTATGAAACATAACAGGTTAGAGGAAACACAAAGTTTTATACCCTCAAAAGACCTTTTTTTCAGTATTGTATCCGTAATTCATTGCAATTGGACGATGTTTCAGGTAATGACTTTAAAACACACCCACCTAACAATGCCCACTTCCGTTTGCGGAGAACTGTATGTCATCTCTTATTGTATTTTGCCTGCTGTACAATACCCATTCAGATCAACTATACTTTAAGTGCAGAATTACAAAAATTAAAACTTTGGCATTGTTTCAGCTTATCGGACAATTTATTCATGTGTAATTACTATAATGATAATCATACACTTCCATTTTGATCGAATCCTTGTTTTGGGGAAAACAATAATTTCTTATGAATTCTATTTGCAGTTTAAGGACTTTCATTTACCTCTCTGCGGACTTCATTAGCTCAAAATATATTTATATACACAGGCCCTTAAGTTTGTAATTCTCTGGAAAACAATAATACAACAAGTTTGGTTTGAAGCTATATTTACATCTGTACATGCTTTCAATTCATCAATAATATTATTTCATGTTTTCACTCTGCAGTCGACCAATGTGTAATCAAGATCATTTGTATTTCTCTTGTTAAATACACTATATTGTGTGCAAGAAAAATGGAATTAAATTGAAATGAATAGCCTTGAATTGAATGACGGAATAAAAGCGATCACACTGCACAGTACTCTTTTGCTCTACGCACGCAACAACTGTATCTTGTTGCAACGATTGACAAATTGCCCTACATCGACGTAAATAAGCACTGAATTGATCAGTGTTTTAGTAGTAGCCATGATAAAAAATCATGGGCGTACATACTCGAGCAGGATTCGAACCCACGACCTCCTGATCACCGGACAGGCGTCATCTCCACTAGACCACCGAGCTTTCGCCCGACAGCAAGTGTTGGTTCTAATCCTTATAGCATGCAGCGGGTACTGCTTTTGTTATTCAAATTTATGAAGTCCTTTCCATCGTGATGTTTTCATTGCAACTGATTGACAAATTGCCCTACATCGACGTAAATAAGCACTGAATTGATCAGTGTTTTAGTAGTAGCCATGATAAAAAATCATGGGCGTACATACTCGAGCAGGATTCGAACCCACGACCTCCTGATCACCGGACAGGCGTCATCTCCACTAGACCACCGAGCTTTCGCCCGACAGCAAGTGTTGGTTCTAATCCTTATAGCATGCAGCGGGTACTGCTTTTGTTATTCAAATTTATGAAGTCCTTTCCATCGTGATGTTTTCATTGCAACTGATTGACAAATTGCCCTACATCGACGTAAATAAGCACTGAATTGATCAGTGTTTTAGTAGTAGCCATGATAAAAAATCATGGGCGTACATACTCGAGCAGGATTCGAACCCACGACCTCCTGATCACCGGACAGGCGTCATCTCCACTAGACCACCGAGCTTTCGCCCGACAGCAAGTGTTGGTTCTAATCCTTATAGCATGCAGCGGGTACTGCTTTTGTTATTCAAATTTATGAAGTCCTTTCCATCGTGATGTTTTCATTGCAACTGATTGACAAATTGCCCTACATCGACGTAAATAAGCACTGAATTGATCAGTGTTTTAGTAGTAGCCATGATAAAAAATCATGGGCGTACATACTCGAGCAGGATTCGAACCCACGACCTCCTGATCACCGGACAGGCGTCATCTCCACTAGACCACCGAGCTTTCGCCCGACAGCAAGTGTTGGTTCTAATCCTTATAGCATGCAGCGGGTACTGCTTTTGTTATTCAAATTTATGAAGTCCTTTCCATCGTGATGTTTTCATTGCAACTGATTGACAAATTGCCCTACATCGACGTAAATAAGCACTGAATTGATCAGTGTTTTAGTAGTAGCCATGATAAAAAATCATGGGCGTACATACTCGAGCAGGATTCGAACCCACGACCTCCTGATCACCGGACAGGCGTCATCTCCACTAGACCACCGAGCTTTCGCCCGACAGCAAGTGTTGGTTCTAATCCTTATAGCATGCAGCGGGTACTGCTTTTGTTATTCAAATTTATGAAGTCCTTTCCATCGTGATGTTTTCATTGCAACTGATTGACAAATTGCCCTACATCGACGTAAATAAGCACTGAATTGATCAGTGTTTTAGTAGTAGCCATGATAAAAAATCATGGGCGTACATACTCGAGCAGGATTCGAACCCACGACCTCCTGATCACCGGACAGGCGTCATCTCCACTAGACCACCGAGCTTTCGCCCGACAGCAAGTGTTGGTTCTAATCCTTATAGCATGCAGCGGGTACTGCTTTTGTTATTCAAATTTATGAAGTCCTTTCCATCGTGATGTTTTCATTGCAACTGATTGACAAATTGCCCTACATCGACGTAAATAAGCACTGAATTGATCAGTGTTTTAGTAGTAGCCATGATAAAAAATCATGGGCGTACATACTCGAGCAGGATTCGAACCCACGACCTCCTGATCACCGGACAGGCGTCATCTCCACTAGACCACCGAGCTTTCGCCCGACAGCAAGTGTTGGTTCTAATCCTTATAGCATGCAGCGGGTACTGCTTTTGTTATTCAAATTTATGAAGTCCTTTCCATCGTGATGTTTTCATTGCAACTGATTGACAAATTGCCCTACATCGACGTAAATAAGCACTGAATTGATCAGTGTTTTAGTAGTAGCCATGATAAAAAATCATGGGCGTACATACTCGAGCAGGATTCGAACCCACGACCTCCTGATCACCGGACAGGCGTCATCTCCACTAGACCACCGAGCTTTCGCCCGACAGCAAGTGTTGGTTCTAATCCTTATAGCATGCAGCGGGTACTGCTTTTGTTATTCAAATTTATGAAGTCCTTTCCATCGTGATGTTTTCATTGCAACTGATTGACAAATTGCCCTACATCGACGTAAATAAGCACTGAATTGATCAGTGTTTTAGTAGTAGCCATGATAAAAAATCATGGGCGTACATACTCGAGCAGGATTCGAACCCACGACCTCCTGATCACCGGACAGGCGTCATCTCCACTAGACCACCGAGCTTTCGCCCGACAGCAAGTGTTGGTTCTAATCCTTATAGCATGCAGCGGGTACTGCTTTTGTTATTCAAATTTATGAAGTCCTTTCCATCGTGATGTTTTCTTGTATCTTGTTGTATAAACCCACACACGCGCGCGTGCGCGCACACACACACACACTACATCAGTACAGGTCATACGTATAAGAGTGTAGAATCTTTCATTTGATTTGATTTGATTTGATTTATTTCTGCTTAATTCCGTTACATCAGATATGATTGTGTACAAGTCATTTATGACAAACAGTATATCGACACGTAGTTTTTAGTACAAAATAAAACAAACACAAACAGCTTAGGGAACTTAAACAGAAGGGTCTCCAAAATGAGGCGAGGCTTGACGGTATGGAGACCCTATACTTAGCTGTTGAGAGAAGGTTCTGTATCGTTGATGTAAACCATAATATGCTGCCTTCCTCCTGCAAGGTTTAACTCAATATGTTTTGGGTTTCCTTTTATCATCAAGTTGTAGCCGATATGTTCAAGGCTTTAGTAGGGCAGCTGTGAAATCCCATTCCATTATTCTTCTTATTCTGCTGTATGATACAATACAAGGGGGCAATAGCTTCATAGACCCAAGCTGTGGATCCAGTGCAGGGCAGTATCACTTAGTTTTGGAAGTTCTGCAAGTCCTCCTTATATATGGGTACTAAACCAAAGTGAATGAAATCCAAAACATTCACCGTTCCTAGCCACCTTTGGATTCTTGCCGTGTCAAGTGATGCCAGAAGTTCAGTGGCGATGCCGCATACATACAGCATCCAGCAGTTCTTCAGACTCAAGTTGCCAGGATAGGGCGTAAGACTTTCGGAAACCTCGAGGGAAATGTTCCCTTGCGGCGTGTTTCGGGATACTGCAAAATCAGCGGGATCAGCAATTGATTCTTCAGCCTCTTGCATATAATCTTCCCAATCAGTTTTCTTAAATTCCAATGGACCATCGGGGATTGGACTTGGAAAGCAAGACTGGAATCTGCAGCTTAATAAGGATCAGATGTGGGCGATATTGAATATGAGGGAAAATCTTACGAGATGCAGGGAGAGGGATGCCATTTGCTGATCTGGACGTGAAGAAAAGATCTGTATTGTAGTCTCGTCTCCATCTATTCTGCGGGAGTGGAAAGTACCAGGTTGCTTGGCATCATGAAGAAGTTCGCCACTGACGATATTGCCAGAATAGCTCCATGCAGGAGGAGTGGTGAATGTTGCAATCTCCTCTGTACCTCTGGGTGGAGGAATTCAAATAGGCAGGGCTGGGATAGGACATTAGGCCCCAGGGGGTTGTGCACATTAGTGACGGTGATGTCACAACCCTGACATTTTTTTTCTTTTGCCTCATCTGAGGATTTATTCAGGATTCCATTCAAAATACACAATCAAAATAATATCACCGTAACGATGTCACATAAAAGTGATACAAGCACAATCGTGCATTAGAGGTTCAACAATTCGTTTGGTAACAATTGTTCATTTCTCCGTAGTGTTCTTCTACGTTTCATACAACATTGTATTTCTATTCTCGTTCTAATTTCTCTCATAAACACATGCTTTAAAAAACAACTTCTTTTATCATTACTGGTTTCATTCCGTTTCAAAATAAGCTTATAAATACCCCAAAATGCTATTGTCAAAAACAAACTACACTGACTCTTACACTGCATTTTCAGCAAATGTGAAACGTTGATATTTGTTACTGTTGTATGGTATACATCTTGTATCAAACTCCTTACGTATAAAAGAAAATTTTCATTAAGTTCGCATTCAATGAAAGCATGAACAATGTCTTCTTTTACGTTGCAGTTCGGGCACAAATCATCATGACTTAAACCCCATTTGAATAGATTACTTCTCACTGGCAATAAATTATACAACAATTTCAAATTGAATTCGCGTAATTTGTTTTCTTTTATATATTCTAAATTATATCTGAATACACTGACCCAATCAGCTTGGAAATGAAACTTTTTCTCCCAATATAAGGAACATGTATTGGTTAACAAGTTTTTTGAAGGTATCAAATTATACAATGCCTTGCTGCTTAGATCCATAATGAAAACTACTTTTTTGAAACACATACACTTGGTATACACAATACTTTTTCCTTTCTGATATAACTATCAAACATTTCCTTATGTATCATGTTATACCATACTAATGGTATTGCTTTTTGTAATATTGCATAATCAAAAATTGCAGTACATTTTCTTCTTTTAAAATTAATTTCTGACACAATGTATTCAAAAGACCGGAAACCATTTATTGTTACTAAATCTCCAAAATAGAGTATGCCACTTTCTTACCAATCTTTATAAAACAGCGAATGCTTGTCAAACAATATAAGTTTGTTATACCAAACAATCTGATTTAAAACATCAGTTGACCCATTGTTTGCACTGTTTATATCTTTCACTGTAGTACAATATCGTATTTGTTCCCATGCTTGTAAAATTTCTTTATAAAACTTTGGAACTTTCTTATCAATATCATTAATATTACCCGTGTTGTAGTTACAATTCAGCAGCAAAATAATACCTCCTAGCGAATCAAACCAATAGGAGCACATTATTTTCCATATATCCCTTGAGTCATTGAGAAAACGACCCAGCCATTTTAACCGAAAACTTAGCAATTGTTTTTGAATATCCATCATCTTTATTCCACCTTTGCTCAAATCTTTTGTAATAATACTTCGCTTTATTTTTTCATTTTTTCTTTTCCATATAAACTTAGATACCATATTTTCAAAAATCTTCAAAAATTTAAACGGTATTGAATCTACCATTATCAGATTAATAACTTGACTAAGGGCTAAGCTTTTTAAAACAATAACTCGTCCAAAGATGGTTAAACTTCTCTTTGTCCAACTGTTCAGAATTTTTTGCAACTTAAATAATTTTTGCTCCCAATCTAACTCCAAAGCTGCATCATTATTGGGGTGAATATAATGTCCCAAATATCTAACTGGTTTACTCGACCACTTCAAATAAAACTTATCTAAGTTACAACGTTCACTCTGTTTACCCAACCAAATCATAAATGTTTTATCTTTGTTAATCTTTGGACCTGTTACATCTCCAAAAGAATATAACTCTTTTAAAATTCCCTCTAACGATTTTTCATCTTGAACAAAAAACAAAGTATCATCAGCATATTGTAAGAGTTTAAGTCGAAAATCATAGCCTGCTAATTCCATTGGCCGAATACTTCTGTTTTCTCTGATGCTGTTGGCCATGAATTCAGCTGCTAAAATGAATAATAGTGATGACAGTGGACATCCTTGTCGGACTCCTCTTTCAACATTAAAACTTTCCGATATCCAACCATTAATCAATACAGAGCTCGATATGTGCGTGTAAAGAGTACGAATCCATTTTCGAAATGATTCGCCAAAATTTAATCTCTCTAAACACAAACTCAAAAATTCTATATCCAAAACATCAAATGCCTTAGCAAAGTCTGCTAGCATTATTGCTCCGGTTTTACCGCTTTTCATAACACATTCAATAATATCTTTCGTTAACCTTACATTGCAGGCAGCTAAGCGGCCCTTTATGTATCCTGTCTGAGTGTCATTCACAATACCGCCAATGACCTTTTGTACCCTTACGGCCAAAACTGCTGCTATTATCTTATAGTCAAAGTTGAGTAAAGTGATAGGTCTCCAGTTTTTCAGCTGTTGACTGTCACCTTTTTTGAATAACAATGTGATGAGACCTTTTCTTTGGGTATTTGACATCATTCCAGATAAATAATTTTCATTCAAAGCTTCTACGAGTAACGCTTGTATTCTCGGCCAGAACACCTGATAAAACTCTGCGGAAATTCCATCTAAACCGGGTGCCTTATCTTTTTGCATTGCAAATACAGCTTTTTTATATTCTTCTTGTGTGAGTAACCCTTCACATATTACCTTATTTTCATCAGAGAGACGTTTAATATTTTGTGAACAGGTATAACTTTCCATACTTTTTCTGGTTTGTGTATCTTTTTTTTTATAATTTTGAATAAAAATCAACAATCCCTTTCAGTATCTTTTCATTTCCTTCAATAATACGATTATCCTTATCACATTTCAAATGTGTAATGTCTTTTTTCTTTGCATTCATCTTTTCTAAGTTCAAAAAGTACTTCGTGCTTTTTTCTCCTTTCTCAATCCACCTTGTTCGAGCTCGTATACCAGCTCCCTTGGCTTCGTATTTATAAATCTTCTCCAACTTCTCTCTTACAACAGAATAAGAACTTAATACCTCTTCATTACACTCATTCACATCAATACATTTTCCAAGTTGAGCTAGTTTTGCTTCTAGTGACAATTTGGAGTCTTTCTTTCCAAGTGCCTTTTTCTTACAATATTTCTGTGAAAATTCACGAACTTGAACTTTAAATATTTCCCGTCTCATTTGCACAGGCAAACAGTTTGTTGAAAATGAGTCTATAATTTTGAAAATTCCATTTTGGTAATCTTTATCAAATAAAATATCGTTATTGATTTTCCAATAACCTGGGCCTCTCATGTTTTGTTTAACACACAGTTTGATTGATATTGCGTTGTGGTCAGACCTAATGGCTGGTCGGATGTCAGTACACATTGTTTTTCCTTTAATATTTTTCGTCACCAGCCAAAAATCTAATCTAGAAGCCCTCTTCAAAGATACATTTCACGTCTTGATGCATTGATCTCCAAACATCAATCAAAACATACTTTTTCATTATCTTTTTGAGATTTACAGGTCGTCTATAATATATGTTCTTCGATCCTTGTACGTCTTTGCTTATATTCAAAACACAATTCCAATCTCCTCCTAAGATCAATTCGCAATCACATGTATAATGCTTACGTAATTCAGAGGTCAATCTATGAAAGAAACTCTCTCTGTATTGCCTTTGCGTTGGCGCATACACATTGATTAGCATAAGATTAGTTTCTTGAACTTTTGCTCTGAGTATTAGTAGTTGACCGTTCAAGGTACATTTTACTACAATATTTTGAGCATCAAGTCTATCATTAAATATAATTGAAACTCCTCGTGAATGATTTGATCCATGCGCAAAGAAGCATGGACCCCGCCATTCACTTCTGACAATTGATTCAAAATCACTGCACCAGTATGTCTCATGAAAAAGTACAATATCTGCCTTCTGGTGCTTACACCAATGAAAAACTTGACTTCTTTTGTCTTTATTTCTTAAACCTCTTGCATTTAAACTGATTATATGACAGTTCGCCATTTAGATAAAGGGAAAAGAGAACACAAGTATATTCTTTATCACTTCACTCATCTCTTCTTTGGCACTTTTTTCGAAGATTTCTGCTTCCGTTTCGTTTGTTTCACTTTCCTTTCTTTTGTTGCCCGTTTAGGTAGTTCCGGTGACTCAGCGGAGAGTTCAGACAACGCTTCCACGCCGTCATCTTCGCTCGATGATTCTTCGCTCGAAGCTTCCAAGTGTGTGCGAGAGTCGGTCATCGCCGACCGGTCTGCTGCGAGGTCAGTGACAGGCTCTGTCGGCGTAGGAGTTGAGATTTCTCCGTTGGACTTGTCAGCGGACTGTCGCGGCTGTGAAGCGTTGCGATCCCCGACTAGGTATTGCGTAATCTTGGGCTGAATGTGCGTCTGGTTGTCATGGAGTGATTGACGAGCACTCGCTGTACTTGCGGCTTGTCGACCCGATGCGATCAGCTGTTCGATCAGGTGCACTGGTGGTGTAGCAGCAGAGGCTGATGCCGACGGGGAAGGCGATGGTGCTGGCATCGGTCCATGTTCGCTGGTGTCTCTGGTCGGTGAGGTGGGCGGGGTCTCGAAGGAACATTCCTGTTGCAGGTGTCCGGGCTGTTTGCATCGTCGACAGACGATGGGGTTGCTGCATTGCGACCGGTGATGCCCTGCATTCAAACAACGTGAGCACATGAGGGTTGCCCTTGCAGGTGGTACGATCTGGCCATAGTGGTAGACTTTGGCTTTAAAAATACCAAAGTTCATGTCTCTAGGCAGGGGCTTCGATGGATGCTGTATGTAGACTATCCGGTTGCCGGTCAGGCAGTCAGTGAGCAGACCATCTACACGGAGACGTTCACGGATGGGGGCACCGAGGACCTTGTTTTTGCATTTTTCCAGTTCATCGGTGATGACAGTGTCGAGAACTGAAAGTGGTATGTCTCTGATGAGGAGACGTAGGCTGTTTTCTTTCCCAGCTGTGATGAAAGGGTTTTGGTCATACACTGCGACATTGGCATTTCTGATGTTCAAGCTATTTGTTATCAGTTTCATTCTTGACTCCCGATTTTCCACGTACAGCCTCCATAGACCACGAATTCTCTGTATCCCTTAATTTCTCGTCCTTGCACACTACGGATAAGGCATTTGTACATGTCCTCGTTTGACATTCCCTTCTCACTCACTGATGGTATGTCTTTATTTTTCAGGAAGACTGGCTTACCTCCAAGCTGTTCCTCAGGTTTCACAGAAGGGAAAGCATGTGCCGCTTTCTCGGCGTATGACGTGTCACTGCGTGCCGCCATTTTCAAAGTCAGGATCTGTGTGCTGCAGTTCAAATCAAATCCTGCTATTTTCCATTTCAGAGTTGCCATCCACCATTCCAGTCAGCACAAAGGATTCACAAGTGTTCCAATATAATCTTCAGTCACAAATTTCTTTCCGAAACAGTTTCTATGATTGCAGATTTAGAGGTTTTCACCGCAGAGAAAAATCGTGGTAACAATTTCAGAGTCGGTGAAGAGCGCCCTCCCTGACATATGCAACAAAAACATCACTAAAGCTAGACTCATAAAGGACAGAAAAAAGTACCCAGACCATACTTAAGGTAGGTAGCAATGTCATATTTTTCATGACCATCATAGGCAACAAGATTGAAGCCAACAGTGGGAGCACAGGACGTGTCTGTGACATATGTCTCTTGGAGAGGAAGAAAATCAACATCAAGATCTTTGGTAATACGAGAAATATAGTCATTCTTTGCTCGAGACATGCCCTCCATATTCTGCTAGAGGATTTCCCGAAATTACGAGTTTGGGGTCGCGGTCACCATGGCAAGGGTGACACACACACAAAAAAAGTGGTAGGTCTAAGTTGTATATCTCTTCTGTCGTATGATGCAGTACAACCGGATGGGTGTGGTTTATAGGTTCATATTTGAGCTGCGGATCCAGTTCAGGGCAGCATCACTTGCTAGGGCAAGTTCTTCAAGCCCTCCTGGGAACTTCCGCAGGTGGAAGTCTTCCACGGTATGACGCAGAGTTTGTCCTTGCATGGAAGGCTCGGATGCGGTTTAGGGTAAACCGCTGTTTCCGAGGAAGGTAGAAGCCCTCTGGTTTTGCTGTCGAGTCAGTGATGATGATGCGCGTAACTTGACAGGCATCTGCGCCATTCACTTTAGAGTCAAAATGTTCCAGTAATGAAAGGGATATCCAGACTGGCTTGCGGGATTTCAGGCGTACTAATGGCAGGTTGTTCTGGTCATCGTGGATTGTAAGGTCATGGTCTGCGTAAATGACACTGGCGACCCTCGCTATCATTTCCTTCCTGCGTATGGAGGGGGGGGGGGGTTGATGAGTGCCAAAACATCAGCCAGCGAGGTGGACTTTAACAGAGCGTGCCTGACACTACTCGCATTGTTGAGTTCAGGACCGTGCCAACTAGTTTAAAGTAGCAGCTTTTTGCCTACGAAGGTGAGCAGCACTCTTCAGTTGAGTAGACTATAGGGCTAGCGTTAACAGTACGGAGGATACTGGCTCTTGAACCCGAATTGTTGCTTGCGAGTTTCGATTGCTGAGGACGGAAGACAAGCAGCGCAAAGTTAACTGACATTTCAGGATCTTTGACACTTTCAGAAGGAGAAGGCGTACGATCAACAATGATATGATGAAAGAACTATGAGCGCAAGACCAGTTTTTAAGTCTCGTTGGAAGCCAGCCATGCTAGTGGTCAGAGCTAAAACTTGGTCGGCAGAGCTCCTGCCTGGTCTGAAATCTGCCTGCTCTTTCGGCAGGATAGGTTCTACCAAAGGAGAGAGCCTGGCAAGTAGGAGTCGTTTAAACGGCTTTAAAGTTGTACACAACGATATAGGTCTGTAATTAGCAGGGTCTTCAGCAGCTTCCCTGGCTTTATAAGAGCAATGATCCAAGACTATCTCCTTGCCTTATAAGAATGGTTCCGATGGAATGAGCATATAGGAGAAAAAGGACGCTAACCATATGCGTCCCTTGCGTCCAAGGTTGTTTTTTTTTTTTTCAGCAAAGAGAACTTGTACAAATTGTATCGGGTTGATTACATTAGTGAAGAACAGGGTGGACTAAGGTTGCAATCTCCTACAGCATTTTGACCTCTTTTGATCATTATGAGCATCATGAGGTTTCCAAATAGCATGACCACGTTATTTCAAGTGTGGTCTCACCAGAGCTTTGTTCAACAGTGACATGTTTCCGCTGCAGACACAAACCCCACAATGAAGACTGCCGAAGATATGGGAATAAACTATTTCGGGTATGCAGTACATGTATTTTCGTATGACTGTCCACCTGGAGCCAGATAGGCCTTTATATATATATATACATATGCACATATATATATATATATATATATATATATATATATGATTGTATGTATATATGTGTGTGCCTCATTGTATTTGTATATTTTTGATGAAAGGATTATCTTGTAGCACAGCCTGACAGTGAAGTAACGTAATGACCAAATTAAACATAATATGATATTATGTCATGTCAACAGTACTGTCTAAATAAGTATAGTTTAGGCATAAATCTACAATTTGTCAGCGAATAGTACTGAGCAAAATGATTCTTATACACCAAGTTCCATATCATGCATCATTGCTGTGTAACTGTATGTAAATGCCATAATTTTAGTTTCCTTTAAGAAAATATGGGCGCCATTTGATGCTCAAAGAAGACTGTTGTATATTTTGTTTCTTTCTTTGTCCACTTTACCTTTCTTCTACCATGACACGAAAGCACGAGTTACTTGACTGTCCGCCAAAAATTGAAAATGTGGAAGAAACGAATATTGCACTATATTTCCGGGAGAACACCAACAACGTTGACTTTTTATTTCAATAGAACATGAGCAGCACATAGCATCTGCAGCGGTGATGCATGAAACATTTCAGAGTACAGTGTATTATTTCAATTAGTTTCAACATGCACGTATACTACATCGATTCAAATTACATCTAAAATCATCGAAAGCGCGTGTATATGATACAATCCGTTTTGGATAGTTTAGAGCATACAACTATTAACATGGCCAGCCTTATTGCCTTTTAACTTTTGTGCTGGTGGATATATAACTACATCAAAACACTTTTTTCAAGCTTTGTTCCACTTTTCCAACTAGTTCGGTCAACTGCCGATAGCAGAACAGGGTCATGAACATTGTAGGAACATTTATACATATGAATACAACATTAACGTTTTTATTAATTTTCTCACCGGGAGTGGCATCGCTCTTGGCCAAACTATTTTTTAATGAGTTGATAAGAAGTCAGTCTGGACGATCTGTTCGTCTATCAGGGCTACTAATACCAATTATAAAACAGTAATACTGCAACATACCGGTATATGTTTACAAATTACCAAATGCACGTGTACTCCTAAAACAACTGTACAAAACTAATCTCCAAATTTGAATCTCTGCTTAGTTTGAAGTTTCAGATCAACAGTGGCCTCGATTCCATTCCTTGCTATTACAAGCCATGCTCATATCGTGAGAAGGATATGTTATATCAACAGGACATTCATAACCAATGGATTACTGCTGAGCAGGATCTGTGGAAGGGCACTATATTATATCCGTACAGTTGAACAATCTCATTCCCCGTATCTAGCTGCTATGGATATGAAATGTTTCTCTTTTTATGTTAAACCTTTCTCTTCCTAATACAAGATAACACGCATTCACCGTCGTGAAGAGAGATAGAGAATACCTGCATTCGATACATTAATGCAAAACGAACGAACTGAGAAACAAACACACAGCTTGTGGTAATGAAATGAAAGACAATATTTCAATGAGAACTGAGAAGTCCGTGTACAGGTATACTTACTTTAAAAATAAGCGGATTTCGACTGTTAAAAATGAAGAACAAAATACTTAGAAAATTACACTGTATAGATTTCTAAGACCACTCCGATTCCAATTAACATGCCACAATTATTGTCACTATTTTGGACACTTCAAAAAGGTCAGCATGACCATAGAACAAAGCAGGCTCAAACTTACAATGTGAATTTTCCCTAAAGAGTGCTACCTGTAATTCCACACTTCACCATTCGGTCGTCTTTTGTTCGAGCTTCATTTTTTATGAGTTTGAAAATTGCAGATTCAATTGCAGGATTATTATACATGCCACTGTTTCTGAAAGAAATTTCGCTGCCTTACTACAACACATGATTAACACCGGGATTGCTCATGAACGCAGACTATAGAACTATACTCAGTATCATGCAATTCGTCAGTATCTTTCTATTGAACATACTAATATGTACATAGTTATAGTCCTTAATAAAAGTTTAAAATGATTTAAATAAACTCTTTCGAGGTTTTCACAGTAGCTTCATCAACGTTGTTTTGTCGATAAGTAGTGTTTGTCTTATCACTTTGCCATAATTGCAAAAGTGCAGACGGTGTAGTTCTTGACGTTCAATACTGATAGTCAATTTCATTTAAACATCTGTTACAAACATTATCCTGATCAAGTAAAACATGTCTCTCTTTCCCTCTCCCTCTCTCTCTCTCACTCTCTATCTGTCACCTCCATCTCTCTCTCTCTCTCTATCTCTCTCTCTCTCTCCATTTTTTTATATAATCGATACGTGAAATACCAACCTCCGCTGTGGGATGTACACGTACTTTCTAATTCTCAGCTTCGGTTATCCGACATACAGACTCGAATTTCACAAGGATTCAAGATAGATTTGTTGGGCGTTCAATTAAGATTTACAAATGAATATGGCCACATGAATTCAAGTGCGTCAAAATCTAACTCAATATCCATGAATAAATATAAGTAAATTTAAATGTAATTTAAGATAAAGTTTGACATTACATGTATTTACATAATGGTATATCAGATAAGAAGATATAAAATCATTACTAACTGCAAGAACTTTGATTTCCAACTATATCATCAATCGACGTACGTATAGCCTTGATTATTTAAGTGATTTTTTTTCCCTTCCACAGGGTTCCTTTATTGAATAATATCATACACACAAATATATACAAAAAGAGATATGTATGTACATGCAGATTTAACACATGATATTCTTGGCCATTCTAAATACAATAAGAACAGCAAACAGTTACAAAAATCAATTATACATTGCAAATTCTTTTCAAAGTGTCAGAAAATTACCTGACAAATCATTTCATAAGAAAACACAATCAGAGACATTTAGTAAAATTTAACCACTTTTTCATAAATTTCTTTTCTTTCCGATTTGTTTTACATATATACTTTTCCATATCATAATAACTTTTAATCATTTAAGTGATTTTTCTTTATCTTCATATTTTATTGACGCATTACACGCAGATCTTTCGAAATCGCATAGAATCAAAGGCAAAGTCACTGTATTTGCCACCCCACAGCTTTGTCCACGTCACAAAAGTACAATTTCCTTATGATTTTATTAAACGGTTCACGTACTTGCACGGCCACTTATTATTGCAAAAATGGAAAAGGCAAGAGATGATGAGAAGGTGAAGTAATAACTGTGTGTCTATACAACACACCAACTTACAATATAACTTACAAGTTCAACTTACAGGATAATGACCATATTGATCACGCGAAATCCTCTCAATGTTAAGATAACACCATCAGTGTCGTTGTAAATAGGTAGTATGTCATCCGTTACATTATATTTTAAGAAATCATTTGGCAGGTTTGATGAAACAGAAAACATACAAGAGCAAAGTGATGAATGTGTGATGATTATGATCTTGTATGAGGAACAATCGACGAGGTATTCGTACTGCTTCTCTGTTCAAACTAACTTTCTTTGTCCAACGGGAAATCAAGGATACAGTCCATCACCATCATTATGGTATGATTGTCTTATCCACTCAATCATATCCGTAAAACGGACTCAAACAGTCAACTACTGTATACCAAAAATCATAATTTTCTAGATTTGTGCATATTTAATGTTTTATGGAAGAAGAAAGTGAAACAAATTGAATTGAATATACAGTTTTGAAGACAATTTCTCAGAGTCCATCAAGGTGAAAGAAAAAAACAACATTTCGTTCTGAAAACAGCAATATGATATGACAATGCGGTACAAATAATTATGATAATCGTTGTAACGACAGGTGAGCAATCACGTCATAGAACTCTGATCAGATGGATGCGAAAAATTCCTCGGCGGCATGCGGCTGACACTAGCTTCCGGTTCCTCGGCTTGAGAGGGCTGGCGACTCCGCTGCTTCGTTGGTGTGCCTGGAACATTGCGTTCCAGTTTGATTTTCTGCGCATAATGTTTTTCAAAGTCCTCCCTAGCTTTCCTCAGAACATCATCGGTAACCAGTTTTCGGCTGTAGATGCGAACTGTTTTGTCTTCGATTTTATCTTCATCAGATGGCACATCCACTGGCCACTGTGAGTAATGCATCAAGTTACAGCAGAAACAAAATGCCGTATACCAATACATAGCAACAGACCAATAACTTCATGTTTCGACTTCAAAACGACAAAATGAAATGGAACGAAATCATTACATTGGTATTCCTGACAAAGCTATGCGCATAAGATGTGCGTCGACATGCAGAATGTATATACAACTTCACTCTCAAACAAATTAGGGGGCATAATCAACGCCAAGATGCAGACATAATAGACCGTGAGTTCAAGGTTATTTTAAGGCTCAATTGACATTTTCAAGTCCTGATTCAATTCACTTGTTTGATGAGTAGTTACATAATTATATACATTCCATACGAAATAAAAATTCCATTGATTATCAAGAAACTTCTACGCTTCTATGAACATTGCTGAGTGATGATTGAAACCAGCAACATGGCAAGTTTTGTAAAAAAAAAAAAGAAAAAAAAAAGGTGATTATGAAAGAAGGGAGCTGAGAGGAAGAGAGGGTGGTTATAATATGTATTTCTATGTGTACAGTGTACATGTCGATCTGTTTACACACAGTGTATGTCATAAATCATGCATGTTTTCGTTTCTTGTCTTTGTCTATTTGTAAATCAGCCACATAGTGACCTTTATGCCTGCGCTTTCTGCATGTCCCTACAAACCTATCCCTAACATATCCCTAACCCCTATCCCTAACAAATCAGTATGTTCTAGATCATCTGAATGTCACAAAAACCTTGATGGAAGACATTAAATCAAGAAAACTCAAATATTGGCCATGTTAAAAGACATCAAAACATCCAAAAAAAGTGTACTGGAAGGGATTACATAAGGAAGGAGATACAGAGGACGCCAACGCAGTGTGTGGTGTGACAACATAAAGGAGTGGACAGGAAAGAGTGTGGCCGCATGTAGTAAGGCGGCCATGAACAGAACAGAGTGAAGGTTCATGGTCGCCAACCTTCGGACTGAAGACAGCACTTAAGAAGAAGAACCCCAGATTTACCTTTTTCTCCGGCAAGCACTCGGCCTTGTCTCTGTCTGTATGTGACTTGGTGTAGAATGGGATGTGCTCAAACGGGTTCTTTGTTTGCATGCCGTAAGTGAAGCTCGACACCTATTGTAATATAGATTGATCGCAGTTCGCATAAGTTAAAATGTATCTGTCTGGCAGGAAATACACATTTTACACATCAAAGAGACATATTCATTGTGCAAATTTCTTTCTATTTGTTAAAGTGAGTGTAATGAATAAATGAAAATCTCAGTAATCGGTTGGGCATGGCTTATAATACCGGAAAGCAACAGGAAGAGTTTTATATGAACATGTATATCAAGTCAATTCTATTCCATTCAATTCAATTCAATTCAATTCAATTCAATTCAAACTATATTTTCACTTTTTTCAACATTTTCCTAGCATGTTAAAGTGGAACAGAATAATGCAAAATTCAAAGTGGTAGATTTTTAAGCACAAAATTCCATTTTATAGAACGCATAAATATGCATGGAAGAAACGCAGGATCATAACAGATTACAGAATTTGAAGAAAAAAGAAAGGCTAAGAAGACGTTCGCAACATATGGCATTTTTACCTCCACGACAAGGTTTTCTCTTTTCCAAATCATTTCATCTGGAGATATGTCGTCGTCGTCCACTTGGATGCATTTCTTGATTTCCACACTGTCCGTCAAGTACTGTATGCAGAAACATTATTGGACTGGTCAGAGGAATCTACGATCAACCACACATCAGTGTAGGAAACGTTGAACAGTGCGTGGAAGCGTGTTTACGTGTTGTTGTTTTTTCGACTATGACACTGTGCCATTTCAGGAGTTTTCTCATCTTCCACTAACAGCACACAAGAACAGTCAATACTGGGTATTTAATGCACAAGCGTTGGTATGTTTATGTGTTCTACTTTCAGCAGTATATCAGTAATCAGAAATCAGGATTTGAACATTTTAATTCCATAAAAGGGGACTATCAATAAGATAATTAATGTCAGAATGCATGATTTGCACTCAACTTGATGACATCAAGACAGAGGGTGAGAGTAGAATCCCTGCCTTTTGTTCACATATTATTTACAAACTTGTAAACTTGTCGGTTTTCTTAAGTATTTGAAGAAGAAAAAAAAAGCGCTACTATACCCTTTATTTTGGAAACATACAATGATGCACTCAAAAGTTTGCTCTGAGAGAAAGAATCTTCATCCAGCATTTTGAATATATTAAAACAAATGTTGTGTTCTTCACAAACTTCACTTTGTTAACTTTTTATACTTCCTCGCCAAGGGTGTATTTTTATAGCTTGTCTGTCCGTTCGTCAGTTCTGCCTAATTTTCGTTGTATAGAAAAAAAAAGCATATATATATATATATATAATTATATATATATATATATATATAATACTTATTTGCAGATTTTCTGAGAAATGGCTCAGGGAATTCCATATATTCAGTATATACATGTACTGATAGTACTCATAAGTCAAGGTCAAACATTCCCGACCTTTGATTGAAAAAAGAGAGAGAGATTAGCTGAAATATCATCTGAGAATATCAAGTAGTAATACATGGACCGAAAAATAAAATGAGATCAACAGTATTCATGTATTATTGGCATCAAAGTATTAAATGGTGGTGAAAAGTTACGGTTTAAAGTCAAAGGTCACCGAGCTTTTGCCAAACGTGTCAAAAATGTCTCCAGCCATGGCTTCAGCTAGGAATTACCAGTGGTGACGTCAGCTGGTGGACAGGATAAGAATAGACTGAAAATTATCTATATTAACACGATAGTTGTAGGACGTTTTAAAGTGTGTGTTAAATATACAGTTTCGTCTCCTATATATTTCAATTGATTTCTGCATTCCTTTTTGTTACAAGAATATAACAGAAAGCATTATTAAACAAAGTTATCGAGAAATATTTGGACAGCGAATATGCATGGAAACGGGTGAATGGTTGACTTAAATGTACAGCACTGTTTTCTTGGTGATACAAAATAAATAAAACGAGCATGTGTCATTATGTTATGCAACAAATAAAAGCAAGATTTCAAGTACCTGCTTTTGAAGAGACAGATCAAGCACAAGGATCTAAATGTCATAGCCATGACATTATATCTAACAAAACGTATCAAGAATCATTCCTAGGGATAGGGAAACAAACTTGTTAAAATCATTCAGATGCCCCCCACCCCATCGCCGGCCCAACAAACCAAATAATAAAAGCGAGCAATTGGCGGGCACCTGAGGCGAATGATAAGTTGGAATATTGAGCAATGGAATAAAACTCAAGAAAGGAATACACAGCTGCTCAGATGATTAAGGGTCTAGGAAGGTGCCCGAATTGAGTTAACGTAGATTTAGAGGTAGCATACCATAGGGCCTACCAAATTGGATTTAGATTCACCCACAAAGAATATAACTTGTTCAAGACAGTGGTACATTATAGGTATAAAAGGTATAACTTGTTCATGAAAGTGGTACATTAGGCATAAAAGTGTGCACATTTAGCAGAAAAACCTTCTGAGGGAGAACAGTACTAACAAATTGTTTGAATTCATTATTCACTTGGGGTCCCAAATTACTGAGGAAGAAAGAGAAGGAGCGCGCGCGAGAGAGAAAGAGAAAAAAACAACAACAAACAGATAAAGACAAGGATAGAGAGGGGAGAGGACACCTCTGTCTGGGCATGAGGGAGCTCGATGATGCACTGGTAGAGCTTCCTCTCGTGAATCCTCTTGACAATCTTGCGCGCGTCCTTCATGCCCCTCTCTTGGGACGCGGAACGGACAATTTCATTGATGACGCAGTCGGTAACCTGGGAAAATGCTTCCGGGTCTTTCACACTCTCCAGAAGGTTGTATGCTTGTCTGGCACCACTTGAACTGTGGATGCATAATAATTGGAATGAATAAGGTGTGTTACAGTCATCTCATATGTCTCAATGAAATAATATACATTCCGACTTTGTACTTGGGGGGGGGGGGGTTTGAGGTAGCAGATATTCATTCATTTCCGTGATAGCAGTTAGATATGACAGAATGACACAAATTTACGCTGACTACCCCTACACACACACACACACACACACACACATACAATCATCAAACAAACAATATTTGAGAGGAAATTGTCATGTCCGTAATTTCAACTGGCAAACTGAAGTAATGATTAATTTCATAATACAGTTATATTTAAAGCTGTCTATACTTTTTCCGTAAGTTCTTTTTTTCAGCTACACACACAAAAACCACACCACACACACCCACGACGAAAAGAGATATTTGCAAGGCTGGTATTCTTCATAAAAATTCTGATGATTTGCCCTTTAGCATAGTTTGATTTAAATTGCACAAGCACGCCCTCCTGCTGAAAATTTCTGTCAAACACAGCTCACCATCTATAATGACGGTGAACGGATATCTCTCTGTATCAACACTCACCCCTTTACGCCTTCAAATATGATATGCTCTGCCGCCGCCTTCATCGCGTCCTTGTACCTATAAAATAAAATAAATAAAAATGTATAATTTGTCCTGACATTTCCTTGTTTTTGTATCTAAACATATCTATTTCAAGAATTATTGCGGGGGTACATCGAAAACTAATAGATGTCAAAATGACTACACATAAGTATAACACTCTGCAAATTAACATGATTGCTGTAAAGCAAGATGCATGTACATGGGTTAAGGAAACAACTCTCGTGTGGTATTAATCATTAATCCCAGAAATACATAATGCATGGAAGTCTGTCGGGTTCGACAATGACGCCCGTGACGTCGGAGCTGGGAGCGGAGTTCAAAGGCGGACGAGCAGACGCGGCCACATGTTGTGTACGCAGAAGCAGAAGTAGGGTCAGGGATCTTCTCTTTGTGGGCTTTTCGTTTCTGGCTCAGGCTCTTCAGGTGCTTTTCCTCGAACAGTCTAACACCCTTTTGGACAGCTGGACGCTAGGGGCTGTACAGCAGAGAGGTGATGACGAGTGCCTACAAGACTGCCAGCTAGGTGGAAAGTCTTATGCCCCGTTCACCCCACACACGTGTCCAAAGTCCGCCAAACGAAGCTTCTGATTTTGCAAGCTTCTTGGAGACTTCTTTGTCTATGCAGGCTAATGGCCAGTTCCAAGGCTTTTGCTTCTTCTTCAAAATAAGTGGCAAGTTCTTGCAGGTCTGGTTCATTCAATGCTGCAAGCTCACAATTGTCTGCAAACAGGAAGTCTCTCACTAAGGCCTCCAGGACCTTTTTTTCTTTCTCCTTCAGACGTCTAAGGTTAAAGAATCGGCCGTTACGTCTGTAGCCAATAGTGACACCAGCATCACACTTGGCCATTGCGCAAGAGAGCATGGTAGGAAACATGAGGCTGAAGAGTGATGTGAGAGCCATCCAACAGCCTTGCTTCACGCCATTAGGGACCGGGAGTTGGTCAGAGACATCTCTGTTTTCCACAATGCGAGCTATCATGCCATCATGAAATGACTGGATGATCCTTATGAGCTTTGTTGGGCAGTCTACCGTGGACAAGATATCCCACAGGCCCTCCCGGCTTACCGTGTCAAAAGCCTTCGTCAGGTTCACGAGGAGGATGCAGAGGTTCTGGTTTTGTACTCGGCACTTATCATGTATCTGCCGTACTGCGAACACCATGTCTATTGTTCCCTTGTTGTTCTGGGTTTCTGCCAGCGTTGGGGGTCATCAAGCGAGAACAGGATTGCATGGGCGCTGTGGCATATCTTCAATGGCCTATTGGTCGATCTAGGAAGGTCTGTTTAGCAGCTGGCTGAAGTGTTTACTCCAGTGCTTATGATGTTGCTCTTCTCAGTAAGTATGGTCCCGTTGGAAGAGCGCACAGGTGCCATTGCATTCGGCGTATGGCCATACACGTATTCCAGGCCGACACAGAATTTCTTAGAATTATGCTCGTCAGCGTACTGCTGTAGTTCTGCAGCCATGTTTTCCCATATTTGTGTTTCATCCGTCGCAGCTCAGTCTGCGCCTTTCCTCTGGTGTTCTTAAGGCGGTCAATCGTGCTAGTCTGGCTTGTGAGTCTGATTTGTCGTTGAGTCAGACTGTGAAAGCTTCTTTCTTCTCCTGGAAGAGGGTGGTGATCTCCTTGTTGTCAGACCAGTCTTGGTGTGTCCGTTTCGTGTGGCGAATCGACTGGCAGAGTCCCACTACATCCCTGAAGTTGGCCCAGACTTTCTCAAAGTTTCTCTCTGCTGGCAGATGTTCAAGCGGGTTTGCAAGGTTTGCCAATGAGGGTCTCTTTTGTTTTTGGCTCATTGAATTTCTGGACGTCCATTTTCTATTTAACGTCAACTGTGTCTGCTACCGATGGAAAAAGACAGTCTGCACCTCAACAGCAGGTGGTCTGTCCAGCAGTCAGCTCCCCTCATTGCCCTCTTGAGGCAAACTTCCTGGATGTCACGTCGCCTGGTGATCACGTAGTCAATCAGGTACCAGTGCTTGGATCTTGGGTGCGTCTAGCTAGCCTTTTGAATGTCGGGCAGTTGTTACAGGTAGGGTGTTGGTGATGATGAGTCCCAGTTCAGCTCAGAAGGTGAGTGGCAGTTGGCGTTGGTGCTCTCATGGCCGATGCCATGTGGCCCCATGACATCTGGCCAAGACTGTATGGACATCTCTACCTATACGGGCATTAAAGTCCCCGAGTATCA
The DNA here is from genome assembly GCA_033980235.1 of Diadema setosum. Taxonomy (NCBI): domain Eukaryota; kingdom Metazoa; phylum Echinodermata; class Echinoidea; order Diadematoida; family Diadematidae; genus Diadema; species Diadema setosum. The sequence continues at coordinate 5,327,815 of CM067066.1, forward strand.
GTAGCTTGTCTTCTTCTGGAACTGACCGTAGCACTTCTCTGATGGAACAGTTCTTTCTGCTCCAGATAGTAAGTAATGGAAGGGGGGCGTAAGCACTGATAAGTGTCACGTGCATCTTGCCTTCGAGAGGAATTCTCATTACCATCAGGTGGTCGCTGATTCTTCTTGGGAGGGACCCCAGGTTCTTGACGAAGGCGGTGCGAATGGCAAAGCCAACTCCTGCTTCCCTGCGTTCATCCGGTGCCTTCCCTGATCAAATGAAAGTGTATCCAGCTCCAGCCTCGGTGAACTTCCCTGTGTCTGGGGGAGGATTTTTAGTTCTTCTTTCGTATTTCTTTAATGTTTCCACCGTGTGGTAGATGACCAGTCAGCTCCGGTATGCTGACGAGGCAAGCTTTCTTTTAGGTCACCTTTTCTAGATCCTTCCCCCCTGAGGGATAACAGTGCCATCCCTGAAGAGGGGTGCTCTGTAGAATGCGTGTGTATCGTGTCACTGCCTGCAACCAGGGATAGCGTGGTGGTAGTGTCGCTACCCGGAAATCAGTAGACGACAGGTTCGAGTCCCGTGATACCTTTTTCCGACATGTTTGTTAAATTACAGATCAGTAGTTGCGATCTTACAAATTGAATTTGTAGAGGGAGACGAAATGAAGACAATTCACAACTCAATACCACTTTTGTATGCGTTTTTAGCACTCCATTTAAAAAGTAGCTACCACTATAATGAACGAGCTTCACTTTGAATACTTTTTAACCTGATACCAAGGTGGTTAAAAACAAACAACGTTCGATTTTCTTACAAAGCTTTTTGACACACTGCAGCTGATGACAAATATCATTTTCTTTTGAAGCTATCCCGTGCCCAACTTTCATTTGCACTCATAAATTTCTCACATGATCGCAACCGCAGTGCTGACTCGATGCTGGTAGGCAGAGTAGTGGAGACGACGCCTAGTGAGGAACATGTGGTTCAAATCGGCTGCAACCTGAGATAAGAAAGTCAAAGAAAACTAGAAATGCTGCTATGGAAAGCGGTATCCCTCCGATATAGCACATCATTCTCGTAATTGCAATTGTCAAGAAATTGAAATGACATGTTTGAAAGTTCAATGACAAAAATTCCTATATGTGTTGAGTGGTTATAATACATATACACTTACATTTCTTGAACCTACTTTAATTTGGATTGCAAAGTTGGTTCAGAGACCAATATTTTGGGATGATTTATGATTGCGCTGTAAAAAAAAAAAAATTGTCGATGTTTCACCTCATGACCATATGATTATTAACAGAGAAGCCTACAGCTGATCAAACAAAATAAGTGTCTAATCTCCACAAGCTTGAAAAATTTCACAGAAACAGGGAATTAGCAAAATTGTACCATCTTCAGCTTTCAATTGTCTCTTATCACCCTTGACCATTAACCCCTGAACTTTGATCTTCCAATCATTGGCGGATCCAGGCGGGGGCACGCCCCCCCCCCTGACTTTTTTGTTAATGCAAAAGAAATAAAAAGACAAAATCGGGGCGCGTTTTGCCCCTTTAAGTTTGTAAAGGGGCACCCCCTCCCCCCTTTACGGATTCCTGGATCCGCCCCTGCAAATCATTAAATATATATTATATATATATATATATATATATATATATATATAATATACAATATATAGTTGGCAATACATGCACATATTTCTAAGCTTTGTTTGGATACTTTGAAATTCCGAAACTACTGAAATTTCAATATTTTCCCTTGACTTTTGACATCGACCCCTTACTTATGGATAAATGGTGGAAATCTTCCCCTACGAAATAGTTGTGCGGTAATGCATGTAGGTGCACCGATTAATTTCAAATGCATAAAAACGATGTTATTTCAGGAAAAAATAGTGTAAATTTCAGCATTTTCACCTGACCTTTGATCCTTGACCATAGGCTTATTAACTTCCAAAGGCAATCATTGCCATATAAGTTTGATTTCCAAGAGAGATTTCCAAGATATGCAGAAAAAAAAAGTTTTTATAACATTTCACTTCACCTTTTACCTTCTACCTTTGTCCCCATGACCAAAGGGGGAAGAGACTTGTATATAATAAAGTCATATGAAAATACCTTATGGCACTGCACAGATACTGAAGAAAAAGTGAAGTTTCAGAAGTTGACCTCGACCTATGACCTTTGACATTTAGTACGTCTGCTTCGTTTACTTATACATACATTATAATGCCAAGTTTCATTCGTATACCTGGGACGGTTCTTAGTTTACATCGTCCACGAAATCAATTAACCAGTCAAAAAACGAACGAAAGGTCGGACGGACGGTTACAGCTCGTTATTCCGAAGGTTCGTTATTCCGAAGGCTCTTTAGTCCGAAGATTCGTTATTCCGACGGTTCGTTATTCCGAATTTCATTTTCGGATTAACGAATCTCCGGAATAACGAACCTTCGGAATAACGCCACAAATGTTCGGATTAACGATCCCTTTTTCATTTTCGGATTAACGAACCTCTAGGTATAGGGAATTTGTGTGTTTCGGATTAACGAACCTTCGGAATAACGAACAGCACCCGGACGGACAGCAACAAAACACGATGCTTCCGTCGACACTTCGTGGTGGACGCATGGAAATGAGTATGTATTATTGTATAAAACTACTAGTAGTACCTGCCTGCGGCTTGCACGTGTATTTTTGTTTCATTTAAGTTGAGAGTAGCGTAAGAGAAGAGTCACGTCGCATAGTGTGTGAGTACACTTTCATTTACCACCATGTAACAACGAAATACATGGTCTTGTACAGACCCGACGTTTCGTAAAAACGATGGATGGTTTCAGAACTGTGGCAGTGATTATGATTATGTTCTTGGGTGATCGTTACAAGCCGATAATAAAGGGACTGCTAACAATGTACAAGTGGTTATTTCCAAGCCAGCTATACAGACTGAGAAATTGTTACACAAGAACATGTCTGAAACCATGATTTATATTGACAAAATCGTGTACCATGACATTGGTTTCTCTCTATGATTACTGCCACTAATCATTTCTTCGAGTCACAAGTGTCTACGTCATACATTACAGTATCTTCCTATCAGTTAACATCCTCTTGCAGTTTCTCTGAGTGATTAGTTAATTAAATCTTTGGTAGTTTTGTATCAGTACATCCAATGATTATTTCCAATTTAGTGTTATGTTCACAAATTGGAAACCGATTGCCACTGTAGTGCAAGGCGAGCAAGTAAACATCAGAGGGAAAAAAAGAACAAATAAAGAAACACAATTCAACCCACTGTAATAACCATAACATTCAATTTAATTGAATTAATAAACTACTGAACTGAATTGAATTAATAAACTATTGAATTATTGACATAATCTATTGATTTGTATTGAATAGAATGAATGAAAACATCACCTTATCTCTGTAGCAAAGCTCTTTTCTCACGCTTCCGTCATTTTGCTCCACTTCACAGACTTTCACGAAGGGGAGGATGCGTTGGAAGTCGAAAGATGAATTGATAGCGAGGAAGAGAGCGTCTCGCGCAAGGTAGTCCCACTTATCAACGTCGATCCCGTTTACGGTGTTGTTAACGATCTGATACAGGAAGAACTTCTTCTCTCGGATCTGTATAAACGGCAATTTATTTTCACTGTAACATCTGAATTTGCTGAAACTACGCTAACCCTTTTCACTTTGTAGGGCAACTGCATGTGTCTATACAGACTGCATTTAGCTTATTAATCGTATACTATATCTGTGTTAAAAGCTATTTATTTCATGATATTTGAACGTTTGCCATTCCCTTATCTTATCTATATCTGTTCATCTTCGAGTGCAATTTGAACATTACATTTAATGGATTTACCACGGTACATTAATGTAACTACTATTATATTATTAACGATATTCGCATCATATATACACTCAGCAAAAAAAAAAGAAAAAAAAGAAAGCAAACACTTTTTCAAGTTTATATTTCTCATAGATTATTTGACTACAATTTAATATACAAATTACCGTATGAAAAGGTAATTTAAATGGCTATCAACCTGGTAGGTCAATAAAAGGGAAATATTATGTATGAGCGAACACCTTTATTTATGAATTTAAAACCACAAAAGTGAAAATTGCAAAATCGAACAAGTTGTTAATCATGAGTAAGTGCTCTTCTATGTAACAAAAAGAACAAAAGACAAATTTGACACAATATTAAGCATGAATCAACCTGCAAAAATAAAGACATGATCTCTCTCTCTCTCTCTCTCTCTCTCTCTATATATATATATATATATATATTAGTCAAAAAGATCAATTACGGCTTTAAATAATGGGGGGGGGGGAAATGAAGAATCTTAAGTCAAATCCAAATTCAAATGAAAAGAGAGAATAAGCACTATTAACAAAAAATGAATTTGAATTGATTTCTCAAGTTAGGAAAACTATGATTAATATTTGCTTCTTGAATTTTTCTCATAAATTCTTAAATGAATAGATTAAAAGAACTAAATAAAGATATTACGTTCATTTAATAATCTCTGGGCCCTTACTCTCTATGCTATTTGAAATTTGAGTTGAAAGAGAATTCATATTCTCCCCCTTTAGTTTCCAATTTTGATTTTGTTTGACGTCATAAAGAGATAAAGAGAATGAAAGATTATCTTTTTCTATTTCATTCACATCTCTCATTGTGTTTACCTGGTCTTTTATCATTGTTATCTTGATAGGCATTTACAAATAAAAGACAACATGCCATTTTTTGTATATTTTACTTTTGTGCGTTGGAGGTTAAAATCGAATATGTTCACTCATGAGTATAGAGTTTCGCTTTGTAATGACGTACTAGGTTGATAGCCAATTAAATTACCTTTAATATGGTATATAGTACTGATTTTTATCAAGATCTCTTATGAAATATAAGAACTCTAAAAGTATTTATTTTCTTCTTTCTTTCTTTTTTTTTTTTTGCTAAGGGTATATGAATTGTGCACAGAGGGTTACAGGTCAATACTCGGTATAACAAGTGATGGGGAAAATACTTATGGAACTTAACCAAATTGTATAAAGTAAAGGGTTATTTTCATGGATAGTCATTGCGGCAGGAGGGGAGACATGCCAGTCCACTTTGCAGCAGTCAATATTGATTTTGTCTAATCCAGGGCTATTGTTCTCTTTCGGAAAAAAAAAGCAAGCAAACAGGCAAGCAAACAAAAACGGAGTTTTCATTTCAGGATTCACAGGTATATTTCCATCGTGAATAGCTATACAGAGTTATCTATAATAGACATCGATGGAATAAATGAATAGCATCTTTACCAGTTTCCCATCAGGGCGTCTGCTCTTTCCGAGAATGAGTTCACAAATGAATTCCCGTTCATTCTCGTAAACGCCGACGTCGTCCAATTTTTCCTCCAGTTCATTTCTCGTGATCAGGTGTTTAAACATCTTCACTGACTGCTCCTCATGCTTTGAAGTGCATAAAATTAGAAAAAAAAAATACTCCTTTCTATCCTTGTACTGCATTTTTTTAACGTTTTTGTCTATCCCTGTCCTAGCAAGATCACCGTTATAAAGTAAGGTCATATTTTAAATGTGGCGTGTTGCTTGAAAATATCAGTAGATTTGATGCTTTCTTTTTCTACAAGCTTGTCTTTCACGTGGGTCCCTCTTTCCATAAACGCAATTATTTTTATTTTGAATGAACTCAATTATTTTGAACAATCAGTTCCATAATGTATGTATTTTTTTGTAATGTATTGTACGATTTGTTTTCATTGAATTTGTACAACAAACATTTGTTATTAGAAATTAAGTTTCATTTGAATTGAGAAAAAAAAATGAAGTTCCATTCCCACTTCACATTCACATGTAAGTTTGCTTGATTTTTTAAAGGTGCTAGGCAATCCTGCTTAATAAAGCAAGTACAGTAAAACAAACCTGTTACAAGAAAAGTTGAAGTCCCATTGAATATTACGAATCAGCCCAGTTAAGTTACTTACACTATATACTATGATTGTGACATAATTACAAAATATGTTTTAAAAAGCCTAAAAGTAAAAGATAGATCCACAAAGATAGTTCTTAAGAGCCCTTCCCCACACGAGAAATCTTCAACGAGTCATACACACCTTCCATGGATCCCCATCCTGTTTGGGGATTATTTCAGCAAATATGTGCGAGAATGGCCCATGGCCTAGATCGTGGCAGAGAGCGGCAATTTCCACGCAACGGGTCTCAGTTTCGATAATCTCTACTTTGTCTTGAAGCTTTAGACTGTTGACGAGTTTTCGTGCCAGAAAGCACACTCTGGAAGATAAAAGTAGGCCTGCGTAAAAGGTTTACGATGCACACTTTTTCTTCCCGCTTCGAATATACCACATGCACAGCTTTTATTATCATCATTTATTTTATCTGACCAGATAAAGAGATAAGGATACATATTATCAACATTACAAACATGAAACAAACCAGAATGAACATTACAAATGGATACATTGTACTGCATGTAACACATAATAAATAGCTAATCTTAATTATGCACGAAGGTGATGGCTTTTTACGCGCTCATATGAAATGATACCCAGTTTTTTGTTTTGTTATTACTAAATAGTACTTTTTGTATGTAAAGAAATGTGTGTTATGCTACGAATAGTTAAAGTTTGTATACGAAATACTGATGTACAAAGTCAGCTGGTTTCTCTTTGACTCGCGGTCAAACAGGTCTCACATTTCGTATAGTACAGATATGAATATGTGTACGAATTAACTTTCTTATCTTTCATGATACACAATTTCGGAGACTCTCTTACACGATCGCTTTATGCGTCAAGTTTCTTATTTCATGACGTAGCATGAAATCAAAGCAGTTTCGGATGAAAGATACCGAATAGATAATTCAAAATTTGCCCTGCTAATTCGCTATGGAAAATCATTTAACCTCCCTGATTGTCTTTGTGGATGGTGAGAAGAATCCAAGCATTTCGGCTCTTTTCAGTTGTTCATGAATATGCCTATTTGTAATCAAGTACGCTTATTCGGCTTTTGAATGTTAAATGAACCATCATCAATTGTTGGTTGTAATCTTGATGTACTGACCATAATTTGACATGAGCTTACACAGAAAAGGAAGTTCGTTAGACTTAACAGTAAAGTGTTACGAGTCACTCCACGTGTTCTTCATCAGATATAGGGAAGAAAATGTATGAAGAATATTGGTCTGAGCAACCTTACCCCAAGCAGTGTTCGAATCTACTGTGCCCTGCACTTGGGTAGACGTAGCTCACGGTGCCGAGTTGTTTGATGAATCGCAGCCGCTGGAACTCTGGTGTGTCGATAATCATCTGACAATAGGGAGGCAGCTGTATGTTCCCATACACTGGGTCGTTAATAACCTGTCAAGTGAGATATGCATGTTTTAGTAATCGCAAATGAAAAGTCTGGAAATCGCTAATTTAAAAAAAAAAGAAACAAAAAAAAAGAAACAAAGGCTGGCAGTAGGGGACATTGGGACATTTCATATACATGAACAATTGAACATTTTGAAAAGTTGTTTTGGTTTTTGTTTTAATGAATTGGCCAACCTGTGATTGATGAGATCGTGAGAGGCCATGAGACGGTCACATTTTGTTACCTAGTATTCAAGAGGTTCGTTATTCCGAAAGTTCGTTTACCCGAAAATGAAAAAAAAAAAAAAGAAAGTTCATCATATTTATCTGAGAAAACCTGCTGTCATCGCCTCACAAACTTGATACTGATTTTGACAAAAGCGATTTTGTTCTTTTTTGTTTTCAATATGAGCTTACTCAGTGAATTATCAGAATCATAAGTAATTCATATGACATTTTGTTATCAAGAGGATGTCTAATAACTTGATGAGCCTTTATTCTCATGTTTGTTATAACTTGGATTTGATTACGCCATGGAGCTTCCTTTTAAAAGAAGTAAAATTCCGAAGTGACTGCACTATTTGTCCCCCTGCGACAGACATTGCAGTTGATGAAGGGTTCTTTGCCTGGAAAATGACGATTAAAAACTGCCGCAAATTAGGTTGTTACTGTCATTGAGAACAAACTAAAACCATTAATGTTCACTTGAATACAGTAATGATCGAAGGTTTATGCCAGGCTGACACTTGCATGACTTTTGGCCACGATTTTGTCGTGGCAAGTCGTGCCATTTTGGGGCACAAACTGGGAGGCTCCCGCACTGTTCACGACTAGTTCACGCATAGTTCACGACGAGTTCACGAGTTCACGAATAGTTCACGAATGCGTGCCCATCAGCGTCCACATTGACACGAACTGGCACGACGAGTTTACGCATAGTTTGCGCATAGTTTACGCACTTCCCGCATTGGCACGACGTCGTGCCGACTTGGGTACGCCATATAAAAAGGGGGCCTCCCCAACCCCTGGTCATTTTTCGATTGGCTGTGGAAGAGACAACATGCTGAATACTTGTACATATTTGTTGTTTGCTGTTTTCATGTTAATACATTGTTATCTTATTTTCAAAACACTTGTTTTTCTTTTTAACCTTTAAATACAGTTAAAGAGGAACGAAAACGAAACGAAACGAAAAAAAAGAAACGAAAAAAAAGGACAACGAAAAAAATCCCCTCCCCCACCCTCCCCCCCCCCCCACAAAAAAGAAAAGAAAAAGGAAACAAAAAAAAACGAAAAAGAAAAGAAAAAAGAAAAAGAAACGAAAAAGAGAAAAAGAAACTAAAAAAAAGGGAAAAAGACACGAAAAAAGAAACGGAAAAGAAAAGAAAAAAAAAAAGAAAAGGAGAAATGAAAACGAATAATAAAAGAAAAGAAGTCCCCTTCCCCACTCAACCCCCCCCCCCCAAAAAAAGAAAAAAGAAACGAAGAAATGGAAGTAAACGAAAAGAGAAACGAAAATAAAGAGAAACGGAAAAGAAACGCAAGAAACGAAGGATTTCGTTTTTTGGGTGGGTGGGTGAGGGGACTTTCTTGCGTTTCTCGCCCTATATAGGCCTATACCCCCGCACCGACGCGAGCGCCACTATCGCGCAGTAGTCGTGAACTGCTCGTGAACTCGTCGTGAACTGCTCGTGCCATGCGCAAACTGTTCGTGAAGTGCTCGTGCCATCGATGCATGAAGTACACGTGACAGTGTCAGTGGGAAGGCACGGCCACGCTGCGGCGCGCACCTATTCGCGAGCATGTCGTGAAATACTCGTGAACTCATCGTGAACTGTTCGTGAACTATTCGTGGTAGTTCGTGACAGTCTGGCATGGCGCGCACTGCCACGCACTGGCACGTATCCTCCCGCATCGTCCCGACGAGTTCACGGCGAGTTCACGAACAGTTTGCGCATAGTTCACGACCCGGTCGCGAAATTTTGTCGTGACCAAAATTTTGAACATTTCAAAATTCTCGTCCCGACATGGCACGCAGTCACGACGGGTTTACGCACACTTCACGCCAGTTTACGACTAGTTTGCGCACTAGCACGACTCGAGTCGTGCCAATGCGTGCCACAGAATCGTGCAAGTGTCAGCCTGGCTTTACCTGAAATCATTCTTATGTTCACAGTTTAACGGATGTCCTCATAGGAAACGATCCATAAGGTTTATAAGGCCCACAAAGTATCAGTGTAACAGGATGTTGAGAATGCTCCTTTTGTTTTTTGTTGCGCACCCTCCATATCCATAATCATAATATTGTACATAGATTATAGGTCATAAATTTGTAATCGTATGCCTGTGGAATCATCGACCTTACCATATTCATTAAACTGATATAATACAAAAACGTTTTAACATGAAACAGATGACTGGGTTTTTCCCCAGCCTCGTTAGACTCAACGCGAGACATCGATCGTCAGCAACAGACCCCCACCTCTAAAAGATATTATCTATTCATTCATTGTTTGATATACACATGTAAATACTGCTATTATATTTGATATTGATAATGGCTTAAATTTTGGTCGAACCTAGACATATTAACAAGACTCATGTATGAAGAACAAACAAAGAAAGTATAGGCAACATTGTTTTATCTGCTTACATACTAATGAAAATGCAAACTTCTTTAGGAGACCACGAAAAAACAATGTTTATGTTAACCGGAATAAAGCCGTGATTTAAGGTTTTCTCGAAAACATGGGTAATTCTCATGTCCATAGTTGAACCGATGTCTGGAAGAATGATCCAGGCTAATTTCCGCTTAAGACACAGACCCACAAAAGATAGTCAAAAAGATGATGTCCCTAAGAAATTATCCGGGTTAATTTCCGGTATAAAGATTATGGCCCATAGAGGATAAGCAAGAAAGGATGTTGGGGACGTTCCTTTTTTTGCTTTTGTTGCACATCCGCCAAAAGCTTAGATTTATTTTAAGGACACAAATTGGTAACCGTATACAATAATTTTGTCTGTGGAATTATCGACCTCGCCACTTTCATCAGACTGATTTGAAATATGTAGCCAGACGTGAGGCATGCAGGCGACTGGGTTTTCCCCAGCCTCGTTAGAGTCAATGCGAGACATCACTATGTGATCCATGCATGACACAGGCCAGTGGTATGTGTGTATAATGTATGTATGTTTTCTTGTATACATTCATAAGCAGGGTCCGTGGAACGTTCTGACTGTCTGTGTGCGTGTGTGTGTGTGGGGGGGGGGAGGGAGGAGGGAAGATGATGCGGGTCAATGGTACCGCGAGCCCCCCTCTCTGTCTGCTTCGACCTAGGAGGAATCTCATTGAGGGTCCTGTATATGGAGAGCCGTGGGTTTTGTTTCGATTTTTTAATAATCGATTTTTGTTCACTGGGTTTTTTTTTTATAATATGTATAATAAGAGAGAGCAAAAGTACTGGAAAAATCCGAAGTGGACTCACTCATGGTAAAGCCCTCAATCATGTTTAACGCTTTCCATGTTGTTCTTGTTCAAATTCGTTCTAAAATCATTGTTACTGTTTTGGTAAATTTCATGTGATGCCGTTTCATATCTAGGCCTTCACCTCGCTGCCTATTCTATATCTACTGGTGATTCCAGAATATGACAATGGTATTGAAGGAATACAAAAAGCTTTTCGCAGTTTCACAAGTGTTAAAACCTTAAATTCATACTGGAATGGCCATCTTCCCCCAACACCCCCCCCCCAAAAAAAAAATGATGACAATAATAATAATGATGAAATAAATATCTCATGAAGCTTTCGGCATTTACTAAATCCACTGCTGTTCGAGGGAATAGTTTCCTTATAAATGTGGCTATTTCCCCAAATGTTTCCAACGTAAAAAGTACAAGGGGACAATCTTTCCAAATCTGAGCCATCCAAGCAGTGCACTACATATAATTAAATGCAATCAAGGGAGGTGATATTCAAATTAAAAAAAAAAAAATCTTTCAGAAGTCAAAGGGGCTATATAGTACTGGTTGACGTGGGGATTCATTTTTTTTACATTCCTAAGTGAGATAATGAGAAACCTCTTGTGAAATATGAAAGAGCATGTAATTTTAAGAAGGATCCAACGTTTATTTGATGAAAATTGGTTTTCAAAGGGCTGAGATATCTCCCCCCCCCAAAAAAAAAAATGATAATAATAACAGACTACAGGCCACGCCTTTAATTAGAATCTCTATGTTTCACCTCGGTTTTGGATATCTCAGCTATTTCAAAACCGATTTTCATCAAATAAACTTTTGATACCCCTTAGAATTGCATGCTCTTTGACATCTCATAGAGTGGTTTCTGAATATCTTGCAAAATGTTAAAAGCTAAATCTTCACCTCGACCAGAACTGTACACACCCTTTAAATATTATTTTCATTTTTTCCTTTCATATCATTTTATTTTGAGGGAAGAAACATCACATAGTCATTTTGCCTGCCTCCTGAAAAAAAAAAAAAGACAGAGAAAAGTTTTACATCTCATTAGATTCAGAAACAAAACTTTCATAAATTTGAATAGTGTCGTGTTGTCTCAAGCCGGAATGTGTAAGGTGTGCATTACATGATAAATTCAAAGCTTATGAAAATCTCACAAGATTGTCTCGCGTGCAAATTTCGTAATACACGCCGTTGTTCGCTTTTAATTCTAACAAGATCATATATCGAAAAAGACTCGTAACCAGGTAATGTACGTATCCATAGTAACCGAATATGCTTCATATTTGTTAAACACTTGGACTATGATCGGTTTGGATTTTTTTTTTCTTTTTGTTCTCTCTTTCTCTCATTTGAGTTTCGAATATCAGAAATGCAAATTGGTTGCAATGATACAGCTGCGCGGATAAGAACATAGCCAGCTGGCACAATAATATTGTGCCAGCTTTGAGCTCTTGAAGGGAGTAGTCTCAAATAAGTCTCAATAAGTTTATCATACGAAACAATAACATTGGAAGCAACTACCTAAACGTACCCAAAATGAATGTGTGAATGTCATATGAACCTTAGACAAGCCGTCGATCATTGAACTGTACGTAATTGTTAACTTATCAAAGATATCTCACTTTCGGATATGAACGGAACTCAGAAAAGCTGTATAATCCTTTGTTTGTAGTCTAATGACTTATTAAGGATGTTTTGACGGAGCAAGTGGTTTTTATAGCTGCTAGAACAAAATATCATGTTTTTCTACGATATGACATCCAAATTAAATGATGTTAGAACCTGGTGTGAAATTGCAAAGTTGCTTAAGTCATTCACTCAATTAAGAGGGTAAAATATACATATTATTATGTTGCACCTGTATACCAAAGAACATGCCTACGATCAAACTACAAATCGTACCAGACAATGAACCAATTATTTCATGAAGATATTTGCAATGATTGCAACTTAAACTATACTTGTATTAAGTAGCAAGGGTAAATGAAAAACAAACAATTTGATAAACAACAAAGATTCATAACTGCGTGTAAGTGGAGAAAGGAATTTTACACGCTTTTCTCAATTTCCACCTCTCTTGTCTTGTGGATCAATATCTTTCGTTCCTGATAAGTTCCTGTTGCATTAAACACTGTACCTGTATATAATTTCATGGTTGATGTGGGGCGCTTTCAATGCGCTCGACTTACGCTTTACGCGTTGCCATTACGGGAAAGTTACTTCAGCGGGCCATTATGTTATTGGAAAACACTCAAGTCTCCTAACAGAATTCGCACAGGTCTTGCAAAGTACAAGCACTCACTAAGCTTGGGATGGGAACAGCTGACACACATGGCGGAATATCCATTCAAGCTATACTTCCCACTTCATACGATGTTTACTATATACTAGGAGAGCTGTACCAAAGTCTGATGCCATAATAACCATTCAGCGCCATGGAAACTGGATCTAAACAACCTAACCTGGCACGAATATAAAATCTGAGAATACTATTATTGTTACTAATGATCATGCTTGAACCTGGCTCCAACCCAAGTCGTAACCACGGAGCTGCACAGCTTCATGGTCTAATGGTGTAACAAAAGACTGTGGCGCAGACAAGTCCTCACACCTGGGGGTATGATTTGCTGCAAAGAGAGACAATCAAAATGAACACTATGTTCATCCTCCCCCCCCCCCCAAACAAACACACACATACGCGCACACACACACACACACACACACGCATTAAAGGTATTGTTTACCATTGGGAGCAGTGACGTAGAATGTTAGCACAATGTTATCACGATTCAAAATGTATAGGTCAGTTGTAACACAAAACATCCTATGACCACATAAAAATTCGCAATAAAGCCTAAAATATAAGGAGATATCACTGTTTTCTGAATAAACTTTAACTGTAGACGGAATATACAAACAATTCTTCAGTCACAGAATAAGGATAATTGATAGTCAAGAAAATTGCAAATGGCAAAGTGGCATCTGTCATTTACCTCTTTTTCAGCGTGTGTGCCTTCACAAGTGCACTAAATTAAATCAATAGAAATTGGCAAACGAGGCAGGATAATAATGTGCCTGTCAGTTTGGAAAACTGAAATTCAACAATCTAGTGCAAACATCAAAAATAAAAATGAATATTCAAGGCTGTGCAAATGGCTATATTGCGATATCTGAGTCACCTCCTCCGCCCCCCCCCCCCCCCCCTCCTCCCCCGGGTCATTTATTCTCTGTACTTTGTCTATGGAGATGGGCAGAAGGGAAAGAGTGCGGGAAGGGGATGTCCCCCTCCCACACGAACTATTATAGGGAGCTTTTGCATTTTAAAATTGAAATTCAACAATCTTGTGCGCACTTTTGATGGGGATTTGGAAAATGATAAATCGAATCGCTCACGGTACGCCCAGGGAGGCGGAACCCTTCCACCTCCCTGGTGTGCCATTTATCTTGTGATCAAGAACCCAGCCCATTAAAAATTACTGAGGCAGAAGAAAATTGTTTTAAGGAATCTCAAATCTGAAAAAAGACAAGGTGAAGCGGACAGTATGATGAAATTGACAATAATGATTATTATATTACCACTACTAGGTATAAGTACCTATACAGCTACTACTTACTACTACTACTACTACTACTACTACTACTAATAATAATAATAATAATAACAATATTACAATGATATTAATAGTAATGATAGGAAGAAGATGGATAATAATAATACATAAACAAAAGAACAGGCTCTATCTACAACACCTTAAAAAAATCCCCTCCCCCCCCCCCACAAAAAAAAAAAAAAAAAAATGGGAGGGGAGATTATTGTACACTTGGCATCCCCCACCTTGCGAACTGCATTGTGAGGGAATGCATCACTTCGCATCTCTGCTGTGGCATCAATTCGATACTCGAGTACTCTATGCTGCTTGGAGGACCTAAGTCTATTTTGCATCGAACGACAGGGTCCTCATTTTGTGGTGAAAGAGGTAATGATTCAACATAGTTATGTAACAATTAGGCAAAAACACATCAAAATAACTAACGATCCGTCATCACCTACCTTTGGGGCATCCATCGATTATCATGTCAGTCGCGCCCGGTTGTTGAATCACCTTCACGATCATGGGTCTTCATATTTCTCCACTGCGCATTTCTCGTCTTCAGATTGTTGTATTGCCATATGGCCGACTGTCTAGACGGACGACACATGAATGAGAGTAGATCGGGTAACATTTTGGTTATCGCGCGGCTGCCCTGTGAGTGTGTTGGTACAACGCCCGACATGACTGCCTGTGGAACGCCACGTGTTGCAAAATCGGGAAATCCTTGATTAGCAGTGTAAGTGCAAGCTATACGCAAAAGAATGATCAGAGGATTTTTACTGTACATGAGTGAAGAAAGCCCCACCACCCCTCCCCCCCCCCACCCGATCAATAGTCCCTACTTTGCGTGTGCGAAGAAACAAATGTAATCAGTGAACTTGCCTGCGTTTGATTTAAAGCGCAGATCGACCTAGCGTAACTTTTTTTGAATGGCATCAATAATTGTTCGATCAATCTTACAACCAGTCTGTATATGAAACGGGACCCAGGTGATTGTTCTTACGGAGAAGAACTCCTAACAGATCCGAGGTTTTTCTTTGGTCGTGCAGAGATAAAACCGCTGGTCAGAGGTTACGCCCCGTGCCCGCTGAGATAAGATGTCACCTGTAGACTTCAAGGATCTCTCCTTATTAGTCTTTCCTTTTTTTATTTGAATGATTATTAATATTCCTTTTTTATAATTCCTTCATTCCTTCTGCTGATAACACAAAATCTGATATGTTTTTTTTTTTTTTTCACGTACAAATTAGAACACCCCTGTCAGAACTGTAACTTAGAACTTCACAATATTAGTACTTGGATTAATACAAATAAACTGTTGTTGAACCTTCCAAAAAAAGTATGCTCTTAAACAATGCAATCAAAACATTATCATACAATATTACCCCCTAAATTTCTTGGATCGTGCAATACATGATTAATTGAACTAGAAAGTTCACATTAATAATCTTGGTAACATGTCAAAGAACGCTGACGGATTCACAAGTTAAAAAGTGCAGCTTTCCCAAAACATTGTTCATTTTTACTCGACTTTTTTTCTTCCTTGTATCAACTAATTGCATGGGGTAAAGAGAAACAGATTGATTATTTCTGATACCGCTGCATTTTTTCATAAACACCAAATTCTAAAGAGTGAGTATATCTACTTAGCAACAGCATGGGATCTGTGATTCCACTAGGCACTCTGCCTCCGACACTGGCAAATGTTTTCAAAAGAATGATCATAATTCCTTAATCATGGTGCTGGAAATTCCTCAGCATTATATTTGAATCACACCAAAATAGAAGAACAAGAACAAGAAGAAAAATTCTTTCTCATCACCTTAGACGACTCGACAACAGGAGTGTCTACTTACACTCTCTTGATTCAAGTTTTACTCAAGATTGCAGTATGTCAGTATTTAAACGATAGCTTAAATCCCATTTGTCTTAAGATATTCTTTTGATAATACATGAACATTTTAATCATATACCTTGTTGGTATGTCAGTGTAAAATTGTGGTCAGCTGTGATACATAATGATATAAACACAATTGAAATAATAATTCCTTTTCTTGTACATTTATCTAGCTTTACATTCCCAGATTTTCTCTCTCTCCTTCCCCGTTATCTTTTCTTCTGTTTTTCCTTTGTTATTTGCATTTGATGTTACATATTATACGGTACAACCTGCAGTTAGCCATTCATTGATATACAGATGTGTACTGTTGTCCTTTTTATGTAACACTTGCTTTACAATGAGTAAGTTTTCCCACAGAGTTAAAGACAAAAACATTTTCAAATAGTTACTGATCAGACATTTTTCTTCGCCCAATCAAAATGTAGCTTGAGCTCATTTAGAAAGCACTGATTTGCAATTTTGCATTAATTTGTTCGTGTTTTCACTTCGATTTACACACACAGGGGCGGATCCAGGAATTCATAGGGGGGGGGGGGGGGCGCAACTAATATTCCTGGTGCCACTTCCGGGTTTCATTTCATTTTTCTTTTCATTTATTTTGTTTTTAACGATAAATAAAGGGGGCGAACGCCTCTTGCGCCCCCCTCTGGATCCGCCACTGCATAAATGTACTTGTAGATAAAATCATCTGATTAGAGGCTTTAGCGACATTTGCAACATTCGGCGTTCCATAGATCCACTAAAAGAATGATGCTGCTCGCGCATAAACAATCATATACAAAGTCATGTCGAGCTGGGGGGGGGGGGGGAATCCATCCAATAAACATACTGCCATCACACTGAGCTGCAACTTAATAAAACATAGCGCGGGGAAATTCCCCACCCACGACTTGTGACCGCATTTCAGAGCAACCTCTGGCGAAAGTTTCCAACTTTCACCTGACTAACAGTTGCAGCTGCCAAGATGTAGGCTCCTACTTGCGCATTCTCCGTGTCCAAGTACCATGCGTTAGCTACCATATAAGAATAAATTGGCCGCTAGCTTCCATTCTGCCAGTGAGGCCTAAAAATGTGTATAATACTATACATCAACAAAAGTTAACGTTTAGCATTAAGGATGTACTCAATGAATGATAAAAAGTAAAAACCTTTTTATTAAGATTGCTTTGTTTTTGGATATCTCAGCCAATTCAAAAGCAATTTTCATCAAATAAACTGTAATTTCTCTTGGAATTTTATACTCTTCCGTATTCCAAAAATTATCATAAAAAATCGTTGGAAACCTGAAGCCCAATCTTAACCGAAACTATATACCAATCCTTTAACCATAAATCTATTTAAAAAAAAAAACAGAAAAAAAAGATTTCATGCAACAAGACAATCTCTTTGGGGAAAATAGGATTTAGTTTACGTTTAATACAGACAGACACATTTATTGTTGATCACGTCACGAAAGCAGGATAAAATATGGGGTAAAAGTTCAGTTGATTCACACAAAAAAAAAAAGGTTATAAGCAGTAATGATGAAAATATAAATTGATACCAGTCCTAAATTTGTCATAGAAATGGATTCCACGGACTGAAAATGAATGTAAGGGGACTTTTGAATAAGCGGCACGAGGATCATGAAAGGTCATGTTCGACCTCATTATAAAGAACCAGCCTACGGCACTGGGAGTGCGCGTGCTCCTTAGCTGTGCATCTTTTTTTTTTTTTTTGCATGATATTATACTGTATATCATTACTCGTGGTATGTTCGTGCAAATGTGTGCAGTGTGCATAAAGTTGGCTCTTGTGTCTGCACAGCCAAGCTGGATGACATTTACATCGTCGCATGGAGCGATCTACTCATCATCAAAAGGAGGGCAGGAAGACGACACATGGACACAGATCATGTTACAGAAAACAGGGCCTGGGAATTCCCACTGCAATAATGAGCATTACAATATTGACTGATTTCAGGCTACGGGTACATAGCTTCTTATTTTCAAAACGGGAAGTGTTGCCGTGAAAAGGTAGCAAGGAAATCATTTTGTACTGGTACTATCGCCGTATTTCTTCCAGTGATGCTGAGACCGATTTCTTTTTCTTTTTTTTTTTTAAACTGGTTTGTACGTACAATATTCTTGTTTACAAATTAAGTTATGGTTTTCTTCCCTGGAAAGAAAAAGCTAAACTGTGTTGCTTCAGTATCTATAGTTATTAGTCTGTGTTTGTTATGCATCTAAAATGCTAATAAAGTTTGGGCTTTCTGTTTCTGAAATATTTCATCTAATTCAATTGTTTTCGAGACCATAAGTACACTTTAATAGTGTGCATAACTCTCACGAACTGATGCTTACAGTCTTACAGTGTTTGCATGGCTGCCTTCATTTAAAATTTTGGAAAAACGCAGGAACCATGGAAATGTTATTATAATTATGATCATTCTAAAGTCAAATTTTAGACCTTTCCTCGTCCTAGAGTCCTTCAGATGTTTTGATGATTTCCATTATTAAGGGAGTTGAATTGATCAAGCTTATGAAATATTGGTTTTGCAGCAAATATCCCACGTTCCTTATGTCAACACGAACGAGACGTGGGCCCCATTAACATTTGCATTGCTTTGATTTGTGCATTGTGATCAAACAAAAGAATATACGCCAAAATTTCTTATTGTAAGTTTTGATTATGTTGAAAGGAAGAATACGATTTTGTAAGATATATAGGCCTATAATATATATATATATATATATATATATATATATATATATATTGAGGAATGACGGTTAATATTCATATTAATAATAATTATGACTTGTGAATAGTTGAAATTTTGTTGGAATGAACTTTTTTTTTCAAATTCTAGTTCAAAAAAGGAACTTGCCACTATGCGAAAAGACAGTAATAGTGCGATTTATCAATCTCATTTGAATTACCGTAATGCTGTTTGGACAAACACTCATTCCTCAAACCTATATGACATATTTATCCCTCTAAAAAGAGCATGTTTATTGCTAAAGCGCGGTGACACGACAATAAACCTGTATTTTGTTCCTACGGCACTATTGCTCCCGTCTTATTTTCTCCGGGGTCTTATAGGGTGAGGATAAGGGTTGTGATAACGTTTAAGTTTAGTTTGATGGGTTGATGTGAGGATTGGGATGTTTAGCACATTTAGGGATAGGCTTATGTATGTAGGTATCGTCTATGTTTGGCTTATCGTGTAGATATTTCATAGTATTACCTTTATTGTCATGAAAACCATCGGTATTCCACAAATCTAATAGTACTTTATAAAGCGCCCTCAACGCCACTGTTTCTGAAAATGAATGCTTTGAACACTGTTTAATATGATATATCGACTGTACTGAATAAGTTTGATACTAGTATTCTTGTGTACTAGTACAATATGTTTTCTGATCAGATTCATAGTTATAACGCGCGAAATATGTAGTTTGCAAGGCACACACTCAGACACACTGGACCCTCATTGAGAAATTCTTTACCAGATAATTATAGTTACAGAGAAGAATCATAAAATATATTCATTAGATGATTTCGCTTTACGTTGTGGAATTCACGATGATGATAAATTCATTTTTCCCCCTTGGGGTTTATCAGATAAAATCAGTAATTATAAGATTTACAGACTCTATCCGCACTCAGCAGTCATTTGCATAAGTTTTTTTTTTCCTTTATCTGTTCTATGTTGTGACAGTAAAACAATATCGCTTTACCTTCTCTTTGTTGGAAACTACCCTGACAAAACACTATAGTCGTTTGTAGTTTCCATGTTTCATTCATAATTATCATATACAGGGCGTATCAAAAAAGAAATTGCACTTTTAAAAAAATTGTCTAAATTAAATTTCAAAATATATGGAAGATTTTTTCATATTTATGGATGCCCAATAGCCTCATCTATCAAGTGCAATCAACAACAAAAAAATTGTTCACGCTTGGCTAAACACTGACGCTCTTTGTCCAGAGTGTAAAAAAAAAAAAATGACTTGCGCCAAATTGAAAGAGATGGAAAATTCAGCCAGCAGTTCAAATAAGTGCTCCCATTCAACCAAATTACTCTTTTGCTTAAAGCCTTGATTATATTATGGTAGTCTGAGAATTTTTTGTCGGCTTTATTGTAATTTTAATGATTTCATTTCTAAATTATTTGGTGAGAATTAGAGTGTGTAATTACTTCAAAATCTTTAAAGCACAGTTTTCACAATACACAGACACATCAATACCATATGCCAGTTAGTCACTAATGGGGTAGTGGTACCAAATTAATCAACATTCAAATCATTCATCCCAATAATCAATCAAGTGATTGACCAGTTAATCAATCAATCAATCATCAATCAATCAATCAATCAGTACATGAGTAAAGGGGCTGGTAGCGGAAACAAGGGAAGAGAGCACTGGCCATTTTGGATAAACAATATACGTGAAGAAAACAAAAAACTGCCACGGGGGGGGGGGGGGGGGGGGGAGGTGATATTCCCTACGTCGATCTGCCACTTTAAACATGCATACTTGATTGATTGATTGAATGAATGAATAATTGATTACTTGCTTGCTTGCTTGCTTGATTGATTGATTGATTGATTGATTGATTGGATTGGATTGATTGATTGGATTGATTGATTTATTGATTGATTGATTGATTGAATGAATGAATGATCTGAGGATGCATTTATTTTGTACTTTTCTTCTTGACTGAGTGACTGGCATGTGGATTCGATATGTCTGTGCATGATTTTTGAAACTGTGCTTAAAAGATCTTGACGTTGTTAATCAACCTCCCATAACACTATGGAATAATTCAAGACGTGACAGAAAATCGCCAGAAAATTACTAAACTATGAATAATCAAAACTGTGAGCAAAAGACCAATTTGTTTGAGTGAGAACACTTATTTGGACTGCTGGCTGAATTTTCCATCTTCTTTCAATTTGACGCAAGTCATTTTTCACACTCTGGACAAAGAGTGTCAGTGTTCAGCCAAGCGTGAACAAATATTTGTTTTGTTGATTGCACTTGATGGATGAGACTATTGGGCATCCATAAATATGAAAAAATCTTCCATATATTTTGAAATGTAATTTAGACAATTTTTTCAAAAGTGTAACTTTTTTTTTAATACGCCCTGGATATACACTGTATGTTATCTATTGCATGTTTGTACACTCGTTTCCCGTTTTGTTTGTTTTGTACAAAATATTATTTTTTCTAAACGAAATAGAATAAAAGTTGCAGTTCAAGTTCTCTCTAAAAGCTATACATGTATTTCAAAATCTATGGAGGAAGAAGAAAAAGCAACAGTACCGAAAGCAGGTAGGAATATTGAGAGCACATATGGGCCAGGGTGAATGGACTTGGGACACTTCTGAATACTATACGTTGTGCGTATACTCCGTTTTCAGTCTATTCCCTATAGCTGTTCCCACACATTAAATGTACATGCTGGATTACATCATTGAGGTCTGAATTTCAATGTAGTTCATTCAAATAATACATTCAGGTCAGGAATGTGGACCAACATCTCTCACACACATAAATACGATATTTGATACAATCATATTCTTCAAACCAATAAAGATAACAAATATTTATGGTAAATGATTGTAATTTTTTGTCAATCTCTATTTTCTTCCTTCAGCTGCATCTTGCGCTCACACCTGCAACTGCACTGCACCCACCTGATCACTTTCCTCCAAGAGAGTGTCGTTGGATAGTCATTTCATGAGGCCTCCATCCATTTCAAGCTTAATCGCTTACGATGGTGGTCTCCTGCATTCAATGATCTCTGTCTGTCTGTTGTTTACTGAAAAATACTGTATATTTTATTTTATGTTTCTGTGTATCTACATTGCTCATTGCAATCACCTATGTGTATCTATTTGTGTACTGTTATCGATTTATTTCACTGCACTTGCTATTCTTTGTCTTTGTACTTTTTGAAATTTGTATTCAAATTGTATTTGATTAAATGCAGAAATAAAAACAAACAATGTCAAATGTCAAATTTTATTTGAACACCTGTGCAGATAGAACACATATTACTTGATAATACAGTCATGTATAATACTGTAAACTATGCAGTTTGATAGACATCTGGTACACTCATATAGACTCATATAGACTCATTCATAATGAATTCCCAACAAGCGTTGGCTAGGTAGGAAATTATTCAGCACAAACACATGTCTATAAGGAACACATTGAGTACATGTATAATGAATATCTTGAAAGAGCAACAGAACACAACATTTTTTGTTGACAAATCAACTTCTGATTCTAACTTATTGCACAGGGACCCTGAACGCACTATACATGTACTGCATTATTTGCATACCGAATGCATAATCTGTCCATTTCCAGGCTTTGATATGTCACTGCAGAAGCTGAAGGCTAGAGCTACATTCATACAATCATGAGCTTCTTGTGTATTAGAAATGATGTAGTCGAGAGAAGTGCATGACAGAGTATTTGTATAGTAATTATGACGTATTGATAAAACAAACATTGGCTCTCAGTTTTCGAATTTATAGTTAATATTGCATACCATGCACTAAAACAACATCAATGAACGTCACGCCATGCTACGCAAACATAAATTATTCTGTGAATACACATTTATAATTTTTCCTGTAAAGCTGTATAGTTTTGAATGTTTCAAATAAACTGGCTTATATTCTTTATCGTAAATACATGTACATTTACATAATCAATTTGGAGCCTGAAAAGACAACATGGCTGGCTCACGAATAATTCATTAATAAATTATTCAATACACAAATGTAACTTTACAAAGTGGAATGTAAAAGAAGCAAATGTTTGCATTAAAAGGGACAATATTATATGGAACCTCAATACAGTGATGTAGTACTCAAGGAAGCTCTCATGAATGAAGATATTGAGAAATCTGACAAATACACTTTACAGAATACTGATTTGACAGAAAATATCCACACTAATTTGTGCATACTTACGTTCCATGAAGATTCTTACAAGTCTGCTACTTACTCTATTATGTGCAATAAAGTAAAGATAAATTGGTATGTAGGATGAATATGTTTCCTAGCTGTAATAAAGATTAAGGTTATGCTACAGAAATACATTTTATTAATTTCAAATCAACAGACTTCACAAATCAGGAAAATCATCGACAGTCTCCATTTTTTTTTTCAAGTTTTTCATTGTATTTGATTAAATGCAGAAATAAAAACAAACAATGTCAAATGTCAAATTTTATTTGAACACCTGTGCAGATAGAACACATATTACTTGATAATACAGTCATGTATAATACTGTAAACTATGCAGTTTGATAGACATCTGGTACACTCATATAGACTCATATAGACTCATTCATAATGAATTCCCAACAAGCGTTGGCTAGGTAGGAAATTATTCAGCACAAACACATGTCTATAAGGAACACATTGAGTACATGTATAATGAATATCTTGAAAGAGCAACAGAACACAACATTTTTTGTTGACAAATCAACTTCTGATTCTAACTTATTGCACAGGGACCCTGAACGCACTATACATGTACTGCATTATTTGCATACCGAATGCATAATCTGTCCATTTCCAGGCTTTGATATGTCACTGCAGAAGCTGAAGGCTAGAGCTACATTCATACAATCATGAGCTTCTTGTGTATTAGAAATGATGTAGTCGAGAGAAGTGCATGACAGAGTATTTGTATAGTAATTATGACGTATTGATAAAACAAACATTGGCTCTCAGTTTTCGAATTTATAGTTAATATTGCATACCATGCACTAAAACAACATCAATGAACGTCACGCCATGCTACGCAAACATAAATTATTCTGTGAATACACATTTATAATTTTTCCTGTAAAGCTGTATAGTTTTGAATGTTTCAAATAAACTGGCTTATATTCTTTATCGTAAATACATGTACATTTACATAATCAATTTGGAGCCTGAAAAGACAACATGGCTGGCTCACGAATAATTCATTAATAAATTATTCAATACACAAATGTAACTTTACAAAGTGGAATGTAAAAGAAGCAAATGTTTGCATTAAAAGGGACAATATTATATGGAACCTCAATACAGTGATGTAGTACTCAAGGAAGCTCTCATGAATGAAGATATTGAGAAATCTGACAAATACACTTTACAGAATACTGATTTGACAGAAAATATCCACACTAATTTGTGCATACTTACGTTCCATGAAGATTCTTACAAGTCTGCTACTTACTCTATTATGTGCAATAAAGTAAAGATAAATTGGTATGTAGGATGAATATGTTTCCTAGCTGTAATAAAGATTAAGGTTATGCTACAGAAATACATTTTATTAATTTCAAATCAACAGACTTCACAAATCAGGAAAATCATCGACAGTCTCCATTTTTTTTTTCAAGTTTTTCATTGTATTTGATTAAATGCAGAAATAAAAACAAACAATGTCAAATGTCAAATTTTATTTGAACACCTGTGCAGATAGAACACATATTACTTGATAATACAGTCATGTATAATACTGTAAACTATGCAGTTTGATAGACATCTGGTACACTCATATAGACTCATATAGACTCATTCATAATGAATTCCCAACAAGCGTTGGCTAGGTAGGAAATTATTCAGCACAAACACATGTCTATAAGGAACACATTGAGTACATGTATAATGAATATCTTGAAAGAGCAACAGAACACAACATTTTTTGTTGACAAATCAACTTCTGATTCTAACTTATTGCACAGGGACCCTGAACGCACTATACATGTACTGCATTATTTGCATACCGAATGCATAATCTGTCCATTTCCAGGCTTTGATATGTCACTGCAGAAGCTGAAGGCTAGAGCTACATTCATACAATCATGAGCTTCTTGTGTATTAGAAATGATGTAGTCGAGAGAAGTGCATGACAGAGTATTTGTATAGTAATTATGACGTATTGATAAAACAAACATTGGCTCTCAGTTTTCGAATTTATAGTTAATATTGCATACCATGCACTAAAACAACATCAATGAACGTCACGCCATGCTACGCAAACATAAATTATTCTGTGAATACACATTTATAATTTTTCCTGTAAAGCTGTATAGTTTTGAATGTTTCAAATAAACTGGCTTATATTCTTTATCGTAAATACATGTACATTTACATAATCAATTTGGAGCCTGAAAAGACAACATGGCTGGCTCACGAATAATTCATTAATAAATTATTCAATACACAAATGTAACTTTACAAAGTGGAATGTAAAAGAAGCAAATGTTTGCATTAAAAGGGACAATATTATATGGAACCTCAATACAGTGATGTAGTACTCAAGGAAGCTCTCATGAATGAAGATATTGAGAAATCTGACAAATACACTTTACAGAATACTGATTTGACAGAAAATATCCACACTAATTTGTGCATACTTACGTTCCATGAAGATTCTTACAAGTCTGCTACTTACTCTATTATGTGCAATAAAGTAAAGATAAATTGGTATGTAGGATGAATATGTTTCCTAGCTGTAATAAAGATTAAGGTTATGCTACAGAAATACATTTTATTAATTTCAAATCAACAGACTTCACAAATCAGGAAAATCATCGACAGTCTCCATTTTTTTTTTCAAGTTTTTCATTGTATTTGATTAAATGCAGAAATAAAAACAAACAATGTCAAATGTCAAATTTTATTTGAACACCTGTGCAGATAGAACACATATTACTTGATAATACAGTCATGTATAATACTGTAAACTATGCAGTTTGATAGACATCTGGTACACTCATATAGACTCATATAGACTCATTCATAATGAATTCCCAACAAGCGTTGGCTAGGTAGGAAATTATTCAGCACAAACACATGTCTATAAGGAACACATTGAGTACATGTATAATGAATATCTTGAAAGAGCAACAGAACACAACATTTTTTGTTGACAAATCAACTTCTGATTCTAACTTATTGCACAGGGACCCTGAACGCACTATACATGTACTGCATTATTTGCATACCGAATGCATAATCTGTCCATTTCCAGGCTTTGATATGTCACTGCAGAAGCTGAAGGCTAGAGCTACATTCATACAATCATGAGCTTCTTGTGTATTAGAAATGATGTAGTCGAGAGAAGTGCATGACAGAGTATTTGTATAGTAATTATGACGTATTGATAAAACAAACATTGGCTCTCAGTTTTCGAATTTATAGTTAATATTGCATACCATGCACTAAAACAACATCAATGAACGTCACGCCATGCTACGCAAACATAAATTATTCTGTGAATACACATTTATAATTTTTCCTGTAAAGCTGTATAGTTTTGAATGTTTCAAATAAACTGGCTTATATTCTTTATCGTAAATACATGTACATTTACATAATCAATTTGGAGCCTGAAAAGACAACATGGCTGGCTCACGAATAATTCATTAATAAATTATTCAATACACAAATGTAACTTTACAAAGTGGAATGTAAAAGAAGCAAATGTTTGCATTAAAAGGGACAATATTATATGGAACCTCAATACAGTGATGTAGTACTCAAGGAAGCTCTCATGAATGAAGATATTGAGAAATCTGACAAATACACTTTACAGAATACTGATTTGACAGAAAATATCCACACTAATTTGTGCATACTTACGTTCCATGAAGATTCTTACAAGTCTGCTACTTACTCTATTATGTGCAATAAAGTAAAGATAAATTGGTATGTAGGATGAATATGTTTCCTAGCTGTAATAAAGATTAAGGTTATGCTACAGAAATACATTTTATTAATTTCAAATCAACAGACTTCACAAATCAGGAAAATCATCGACAGTCTCCATTTTTTTTTTCAAGTTTTTCATTTAAGGTAATTTTTACCACTCATGTGCAAAACCTATATATTAAATTTACTTTCATTTTTGTGACAAAGTCAAGGTCTCATAACCTGTCCCACTAACAAAATGTTGTAGATAAGCATATAATCAGATGTAGCTATTATTGCAAGGGAATGGAAAACATTAGTCTCCATACAATGGAATTCACGGAAGCCGTCTCCAGCTGTACATGTATAAAAACGTAGAACGTAGAATCAAAGGTCATCTTCATGGTGGGGGAAGCCAACACAGAGGGAGGCAGAGCAAGTTTCAATTATGGGGTGATCGATAGTACGTGGCAGTATTTAAAGGTACTCTAGTACAGTGTAAATCTGTTTACAAAATTGAATGGCTCTCCACATGGACATTTTGAATATCATATATCAATCAAGAAACACTTATTTTCATTAGAGCCCAACATTTTGTTTGAATATTGACCATTACTCTAAACCTTGCCTCCTTGATACTGGAGATTGATCGGCCTCATGGAATATTCCTATGTGTTTTCAAATGTTTTAAAACATGTTTCAACATCCAAAATTATTCTGTCAATGACCAATCATCACCATTTTATACACGTGTAGAGCTATATCTGAACATCTTACCGATGATCCAAACCTCATTTTGAAACCATCTATAGGAGGGAACGGAAATGTAAACATTGTTGGTAAGGAAGACAATTATAGTGATGAGAACTCAGAACAAGAATATATGCAATATAAATTAACATCGGTTAAGAGAACACGGTGATGTCTGTTTATTTATACACTCACGTTAGCACTGAATTCAGTGTACATGGTCTCGAAACAATAATTGACTTAGAGGAAATATTTCAGGAACAGAAAACCCAAACTTTATTAACATTTCAGATGCATAACAAACACAGACTTATAATGATTATTGTATAGATACTGAAGCAACACGGTTTAGCTTTTTCTTTCTTGGGAAGAAAAACATTACTTAATTTGTAGACAGGAATATTGTACGTATCACAAACAATTTATATGTCGGTCTTGACACTGGAAGAAGTACGGCGATAGTACCACTATATGGTTTCATTGCTACCTTCTTCCGGCAATACTTCCCGTTTTGAAGAAGCTATGTACCCGTATAGCTTGAAATCAGTGAATATTGTAATGATCATTACTGCAGTGCGAATTCCCAGATCCTGTTTTCTGCAACATGACCTGTGACCATGAATGGTCTTCCTGCGCGCTTTTTGATGATGAGTAGATCTCTCTAACAGATTTGTCTAGGCGACGATGTAAATGTGTTCCGGCTTGGCTGTGCACAACATGGAGCCAACTTTATGCAGAGTGTACACATTTGCACGAACATAATGGTGCATAATATCATGCGTAGACAGATGCATAGATACACTGCACGCCCTCAGTGCCGTAGGCTCGTCCTCTATAATGAGGACGAACTTGTTAAATTTATGAAGTTTTTCTTTTTAATCACTCGCTGAAGTCTACCCTTAAAGAAAATTGTCTTGCTTTCGTAAAATAATCAACAGTAATTAACAATTATTCTTATTGTAAGGGTTTTTCTCCCCCCCCCCCCCCCCCGCCACCGCATTCTCTATAAGGCTCACACAGGTAAAAAAAAAAAAAAAAAAAAAAGTTTTCCCATAGAGACGTGTGTTAAGATTCAAAATAAAAAAAAAAAAGATTCTGTAAAATAGCTGGGAGAAATGAGGTGTTTCATCTTCACTATTAAACCTGGATAAATAAGCTATTAGTCTGGGTGGTAAAGCCCCATTTTGGGCCTAACCTTGTTTTACCGTCCACCCAATTTTTTGATGGTTTTGCCCTATTTCGAAGGTGCTGAATCCGAATCTGGATGATGCAACTCTTGCATCCTTGAGGGTTTTGAGATATTCAAGATGGCCGCCAAAATGGCCTCCAAAACCGGAAAATCCCTCGTATTTCCTTCTAAATGGTGAGAAATTGAAAACAATTGATGGTTTTACCCTTAATTCGAGGATGCTGAAGCCGAATCTGGATGATGCAACTGTTGCATCCTTGAGGATTTTGAGATGCTCAAGAAAGCCGCCAAAAATGGCTGCCAAAACCGGAAAATCCCCATATATTTCCTTCTAAATGGTAAGAAATTGAAGACAATAAATGGTTTTACCCTAGTTCTGGGTTGCTGATTCTGAATCTGGATGATGCACCGTTTCATCCTTGAGGATTTTGAGATACTCAAGATAGCCGCCAAAAATGGCTGCCAAAACCGGAAATCCCCATATATTTCCTTCTAAATGGTAAGAAATTGAAAACAATAAATGGTTTTACCCTAGTTCAGGGTTGCTGAATCTGAATCTGGATGATGCAGCTCCTGCATCCTTGAGGGTTTTAAGATATTCAAGATGGCTGCCAAAATGGCTGCCAAAATGGCCACCAATCAAAACCGGAAATTCTAATGTATTACCTTCTAAATGGTACGTGAGAAATTGAAATCATTAATTGATGATTTTACCATATTTCGAGGGTGCTGGATCCGAATCTGGATGATGCACCTCGAGATATTCAAGATGGCTGCCAAAAATGGCCGCCAAAAACAGAAATTCTTATGTATTTTCTTTTTATATTAATGATGAGAAGTTGATAACAATTGATGGTTTTACCTTTTTTGTGTGTGCTGAAAGATTTTAGGTTTTCATCAAGGGCACAGTTTGAACTTGCTGTATATACAGTGAAACCAGCTTTACCGGATATCTTTGAGTTGGTACGATACGAGTGTGCCAGCAATGAACCCTGGAAGACTACAGATGCGGTTGAATAATTGCAAGATTACACTCTTTCCTCTACATATCATGGATAAGTTGTGAACACTAACAATCAATGGACAAGACATGCCCATTTAAATCATTTTGTGATATAGAGAAGTTTACTGAGATTATTAAACTTTACCTGTCTTTATCCATGAGCAGTTTTAATCTCTTCATCCATTAACACTCAAATTGGTTAATTGGTTTATATTGTTGGTCTTGATGACACTATTGAAGACACAAGTTGGACATTTTTATAGTTAAGCTTCATTTCTTTTCGGCAATATGATGTAACATTATACATTATATAATAATATACTGTATATATATATATTACAAACAGGCACGAGGGGATTACAAAATCACAGGTAACGCGCCGCAAAAAAAAATGAATAAAAAACAAACGACAACATGTAAGGTAATAGTTGATAACCCAGTACTTACGAATATGATAAAATGCTGAATAGGGTCTAAAAATTTCCAAGTTTTGACAGTTATTTTGGCGGTCATCTTGGACATCTCAAAACCCTAAAAAACACACGAAAGTTGCAATAACCAGTTTTGGATTCAGCACCCTCGAAAAAGCGTAAAACCGCCAATTGTTTTCAATTTTACACCATTTAGAAGGAAATTGGGTGTTTACATGGAAATGTTCGTTTTTGACGGCCATTTGGGGGCCATTCTGGTGGCCATCTTTATCATCTCAAAACTCTTAATGAGGCAAGAGCTGTAGCCTGGAGCTTCAAATTCAGCATACTCAAAATAAGGTAAAACCACCAACTGTTTTTTTTTTTTTATTTTACATCATTTAGAAGGAAATAGGGGGTCTACATATGAATTTCCGTTTTGGCGGCCATTTTGGCGACCATCTATGTCATCTCAAAACCCTTAAGGATGCAAGAGTTGTATCCTGCAGGTTCGGATTCAGCACACTCAAAATAGGATTTTAAAAACAAACCAATTGCTTTCAAATTGTCACCATTTAGAAGGAAATACATGGGAACTTCCTTTTTGGGCGGCCATTTTAACGGCAATTTTGAATATTTCAAAATCTTCAACAATGCAGGAGTTGCATCACCCGGATTCGGGTTCAGCACCCTCAAAATAGGGAAAACCATCAATTGTTTTCGATTTCTTACAATTTAGCAGGAAATAAATGGGAATTTCTGGTTTCAATTGGCGGCCATTTTGGCGGCCATCTTGAATATCTCAAAAACTTCATGGATGCAAGAGTTGCACCATCCAGATTCGGATTCAACACCCTCGAAATATGGTTAAAACATCAATTATTTTCAATTTCTCACCAATTAAAAGGAAATACTTGGGAATTTTCGGTTTTGGCGGCCATTTTGGGGGCCATCTTGAATATCTCAAAACCCTCAAGGATGCAAGAGTTGTATCATCCAGATTCGGATTCAGCACCCCCAAATAGGGCAAAACCATCAAAAACATTGGGTGGACGGTAAAACAAGGCTCAGCCTCTGGCACTCAGACTATATACACTGTCATCCATCAAATTTCTAAGGCGGGTTCTTCAGTTCAAGCTCTGTCCAAGGGTCCGCAAAGCCATACAACGAGTTCTTTTCACTCAAAAAATCACCTAATTTCTGTACATGAACCCAACGAAATATAGTCCCTTCAAATTTCATGAGAAGAGCTTTAATCTTCAAACCAAAGTGCAGGTTGTAGAGGAATACATTCTCAATATCTGGAGCTATTCGATTTTATTTCAAACTGCATTATTGATTTTTAATTATTTTTTCTTCATTTCTTTTGGTATCTTATTTACGACTTTGGTTAGGTGTCTGGGACGTTCTATTTGGTTCTTTTTGAGATGGGTGCATAAACTCTTTACCTTCGTCTTTTAGTAGTACTCATTCTTTTTCCTTCTTTTTTGTTGTTGGTATAATTAGAGTGAGATGGTAAATAATGCCCTGCTATAGGGCGTGTACACAAGCAACATCTCGTAGTGTTTGCCAGTTTTGTTGTCTGTTTTTGTTTTTTAGTTGTTTTTTCCACCAGGTATAAAGTCTCGAAAATGAGAATATTCATCCCCATACCAAATAAAGTAGTTACCGGTTTCAAAAATCTAGTCTTTCTTTGCTCATGTATTTATGTTTTTTTTTATCTAAATTTCATAAATCATCCAAAATTAATTGGAATACAATTTAACACTTCTGCGTTACACCTGCAATCAACGTATTACGCAACAGACTAAAAAATAAAGGTTCAAATTTGCCCCATATTTGTTCCTTTACCAGCACCCTGGGGTGCACATTTGTACCTTTTATTTTGCAAATAGAAAATTAAATCTCCTAATATTTATATTCGTACCTACAAATATGCAAACATCCACTGGAGTGTAATTTTGATCTGACGAGTAAAACCTTGGTACTCGTGGTCCAAATGTTTAATTCACAATGTATTAATGTTTATGGTGCATGTTTGCACCCTTGATTAGCACAAAACTGAGGGTGAAAATTCGCACCCCTGTAGGTTCAAAATTCAGCGTATTGTACCTCTAAGAGTGAAAATTGCTTATTGCGGTGCAAAGTTGCACCCATTAGGATGGTTGCATATGGACAATTTTTGGGTTCTAATTTGAACCCGTATTTCTTAGTGTGAACGTAATTATGCCACCCATCCTTTTCATATTTTATTTTACTATCGTATGAAAACTTCAATGGCATTCTATTTATGAAACTACATATTCCATGGATACCTATGAAATATAAAGTATAAGACCTTGTGTTCATGTCAATTACCATTGTGTTAATGACTTTGTGGGGCCATACTCTCCATGTTTTGGTGTTTTTGTAGCTCCCTTTAATATGAATATAATTAATAGAACAAACAATTCATAAAGTAACGCCAATACACCACCAAGCACATACTAGCATGTAAAGGAATGATTTCCCAACCAAAGCAAGCCTCATTTTTGTCATTTATCCATTTAGATGAATATAGAGAGTCAAGTTCATCCAAATCCATAATTCACCTTTTGTCCTAACATGTTGGACAAAGGAAGTCAATCATCTGTAAATGATACGTCAGCAACAAAATCAAAAAGTCGATTCTTCAACATCTTTAATACAGAATTATTGAAGAAAAAAAGTATGTGACTCTAAAGGCATCATTCTGCTTTCAAACCCCATTTTCCTCCCTTTTTACAGAGTTCGTTGTTGTTGTTGTATTTTAAAGAAAGAAGAGAGAGAAAAAATGGGGCCCTATACGACAAAAAAAAAATGTGCCCCATCTTTGGTTGCCTCGTCGTTAGTTTGCCACAGCGTTAGTTGTATCTATCATTTCTTTATGTGAATACAAAAAACTGTAAGTCGGAGTTTATCATTTGATAAGGTTTGGCCTGAATTTCGTAGCATAATGACCATGGAAGATCTGGAGTCATTTAGCTGAGAATATCCACAGCAAAGCTACATTGATAATATTATTAAACAGTATGTTCGTTTGATAAATCCCGGTAGTAAATTATGCTAATTGTATTTTTAAAATAAATGTTCAATCCTTCTTCCATACCACCATGCATATTCATAGCAAAACAATGTTTTTTCTGTAGGGGGCAAGGCCATTATTACCCCTGAAGCATATGTCTCAAACAATGGCCCTGTGTTTTAAGAAAAGACAAGATATTGTATGATTTGTTTCATAATCCCTTCAGAGAAGGTTTGTCAATACCAAGTAGCATTCTGAAAAATTATTTGGACATGAATAGATTTTGACACTTGCCTTTCTAAAGTACAGAATACGTTTTTTACTTTAGTGATTGAATATGCACTGACAAAACACGTCCTCCTAGCTAGATGTAAATAGTTACATAAATCATGAATGGATGTTTTGGCACACTTGTGGTAAGAAGGGACTTTCATAATACAGAAGCATTTGGGCTATTTCAAAATTCAATAGAAAGGAGATGGTGTTGTGATGCATTTTATGTTCAGGGGCCATAGTTACCCTAGGCCTTAATTTCCCAGCCTCCCCTACATGTTTACGTAGTCAGTTGAAGGAACTCTGTCAAACAAGACTTAGCAACTGGATTGAATATCAGTAGGCCCACACCCATTCAGGGAGTAGGTAACTGTCGACTGTTTACATTTCCCACAGAGTGTTTCACTCTACATTGTACACGCGATTCTAGTTATAACCAGTAATAACGGTGTCCTCGGGACCTGCAGTTGTCTCGTAATATTGAAATTTTGTTATAGCAGAACTATAAAGTATCTAAATATATAACAGAAAATAATTTGGGGGGCTGAATTTCAATACGTTGTTACACTAGTTCCGTTACAACAGGAGTTCAATGCACAACTTTTTTTTTAATTTCCTTTTTACCGGGCAAAATCCGCGCTTCTGCGTCTCCATTACGATGTTTTTCTGGGGATCGTCATGTATTAGAAATTGAGGGATGGATAGCTAGCACGCAGGCAGTCTTCTCATTGATCCGTATTACCTGCAAACAAAAGTCCCAATGTGACAATGCACTAGACAAAATAATGCATCTCATTTGAAAATTGGATTCATTAATGTGTCGCAGATAAGAACATGGAGGATTTCTACAACCTTCATACAAGTCGATGGTTCTAATAGATGACGATTCAGAGATATTCAATTTGATATCGCTAACTGCTTGAATTATACGTCTCATGTTGGATATTGAAGTAAATTAACTTGTTTAAATTCAGTCGTAGAATATTTAGGGGGGGGGGGGGAGTACACCAGAAGCTAAGATTGTTCGCTTGATTTTTATAAATTAGATTTCATTCTGGCTCCAAATTCTGTTCTGATTTGATGTCGTTTGTTATTGCATCATCTCTTTAAGCCGACCTACATGAGATAAGGGACCTGAGGAATGGCGCTGTTATACTTAAACGTGTTTCATGAATCTTCATACGTAGTCATACAGAACAGGCTCTTGTTTCAAGATGTAAGGGTTTTACAAATAAACCTAAAAACAATATAACTATTGAAATATTATGTTGTTAGAAAATTTCCTATAATTTCAATTATTCTGATTATGAGTTAATGTCTGAGGTTGATTTGTTTAATCCAAGTTAAGTGAGGTGTGGATTTGTGGTATTACATATTCACCAGCACAGTCGTGTGTCACAGATTATCATAAGTGGACAATAAATGACATATAAAAAAAATTGTATCAATTGATACAACCAAACAGATCGTGAAGTTTAACCCATGCAACATTTATTGCTTTCAGTAGCACAATGAATATTCTATACACTTATTAAATTATGTATTGACGGTTTTGAATTTACTCATGCTGAATCGATACTAAGTTAATATGACAAAGTCCATAATTGTGTAAATCTCTATCAAAATTTAATCTAAGAGCCAAGCTAAATCAATACCTACCCAAGCACGTACGTTTTACACTTATTTTGTTCCACTGTTTTATTGCCCTACATTATACTTATTTTATGAAATTCCAGCAAACAAGATGATTTTCAGTGTTATTGATATAGAAAAAGATCATACGAACAAAAAAAAAAGAAAAAAAAACTTCAACAAATACTGCTTTTTATGCCTCCGTCATGAATTGTCCCCGGAGGCATTATGTTTTCTGTTTGTCTGTCCGTCCGTCCGTCCGTCCGTCATTCAATTTGTAATAGATTTTATTCAAGATCATGGTCAAATTCTAAAATATCGCTATTCCCCCCAAAATCCGTACAGTGCCGGAAGGTATTTTCATGAAACTCTGCATACATGTACTCGGTATGTATCACCAGGCAAAAATTCTCTAGAAAAAAGTTTTGGCCATATGGTGTCAAAGCTCAGAGATCAGAAGATCAATTTAAGAAAAAAATGTTAAATGTGACTTTTTCTCCACATATTTCTGAAATGGCTGAAAGTATCTTCATGAAACTTTTTTTTTCATGTCTATGTATTGCGTGGCAATGACTCTCTTGGAAAATTTGGGATCATTATGTCAAGGTCAAAGGTAGAGGCAAGTTAAAAGACTAAAATTGCATTACGTACTGGTGAAATTACAGTATTTTCTACGTAGCCTACAGCTGATTGTACCTTAGAAATGACTGAATGTATAAATTTGATTAATCTTGGTATTATACATGCATTACTCCACAATGATTTGTAAAGATTTGGGTTAGGGTTAATCATAAGAAGTATAATCTGTGGGAATTGTAAACAGAGTTTGGAGTGGACCGTAAGTCTAAATGAATTAATGCTGATGGGGGTCATATTTTCCATCTTGCATTAGATTGCAGGAATGTACGCCCTGCACATGCTGCAAGTAATGCCTCTTCGTGTATTCCTCATTTTTCACATGTATTTTTTTTATGTATTCGACTTAGTTTATTTGCACTTCATGTTCTTCGTTAGGTTTTTGTCACCACAAATCATTAAACAAAAAAAAAGGGTGACTATAAATCAAGTTAGTAATAATTAGGGAGAGGGACATTGGGCTGTTCTTGAGCTACTTAAAGTACAGAAAATGGAAAAATGCTGACGATTCATATTTATTCTATCAATTGATTAATTCTTCGACCCCTATTATCAAACTTAAGTTTGATCTCATTCAATTTCCTTCATTTTCCAGAATGATCATAAACGATGATACACACAAACACGCACACATGAAATAAACAAAATACTGCCTAAATACATTTCCCTTCCGTACGCATTACTTGCGTGGCTTTCTACAGAATAAAGGCCTGGAAATACCCACAGTGATAATAATGATAATAAAAAATAGTCCCTCAAAACAGATGGTACAGCATATTGTATGGGGTTCTGCAAACAGAACCCCAGCAACCAGCAACCACCAATGTCGTGGTATTAGGCTTCCATGACGTTTGCTCCTGTGACAATTGCTCCCATGAAATATCTACACGCTGAGTCAAACATAATGTCTACCTACAACCCTATCCCTATAATCCTAATCCTCACATCAAACTAAACCTCAAAACCCAATCAGAGCCCTAACCCTAACCATAAGTCCTTGGAGAAAATATAGACCCGGAGCAACTGTAGTAGGACTAGATGTCGTGTTATAGCTGCTAGACCCACCTCGCTTAGTACCTCCTTGGTTATTAGAAAGTCCTGAAAAAAAATTGTATCAATCGGTGGTACTATGTAAGATACTGTACAAAGAAAATATATGAATTGTAACACTAACATCGTTGCAAAGTATCGGTTACCGTACGCTATTCTGAAGGTTCATTGTTCAAAAGGTTTGATCATCCTTTTAAGAAATGCAAAATTCGTTGTTCCGAAGGTTCGTTAATCCGAAAATGAAAATAGAGAAAGTATCGTTATTCCGAAGGTTTGTTAATCCAAATGAAACAAAATTCGTAGACCGAAAATTCTTTAGTTCGCACCTTCTTTTCATTTTTGGATAAACGACCCTTAATTCATCTTTAGACTAACGAACCTCTGGAATAACGAACCGTATCCTATTTTCACTTAATGTGACGTCCTGACAACGAACCTTCTTCAATTTTCGGATTTTCGAAGCTTTGGAGTACAGAATCTTCGAAAAAAAAAAACGCCACAAATGTTCGAATATTAGGAACTTTTTGTTTGTTTTCGTAATGTAATCTAGTTGTAGGTACATGGCATTTGTGCGTTTCAGATTAACAAACTTTCGGCATAGCAAACATTATCCTCAATATCAACGGTGAACAATAGCCCAGCTGTAATTCACACAGTTATGCCACTATATTTCTGGCAATCGATTTAAAATTGTAAGTGGAGACTAACGATTTCTTAAGTAAAATTTGTCACTTCGTTATCACTTGTCATGTACTACGTAACAGAAAAACTGCTGAACAATAACAATACATTCCAGAGGATTCCGTCATATTGAGATTTTCAATAGTTTTATCACTGATTCGAGATGTCTAAAATAGTCATGGGATCGTGTGAAAACTTTTGTATCGACAATTATCGAGGAAAGGGGAGGCATGGAGTAGACAGCAGTTTTAAAAAATATTCCAATAATATTTATATTACTGAGTATTCTCAAAGGTCGACACAACATCTTCCACAACTGACAGAGTAAAATAATCAATCAACCTGAATCCGAGCAACGATGAGAGGACCTGGTGTTTGTTAGGAAGAGATTAATCGAATATTTGATAGAAGGATAAGCGTTTTTATTTCAAATAAATGAAACATAAATACAAGATATTGAGGACCACCCAGGGCTAAAGGCTTAATCGAAATGTATAATTTAATAGACAGTTTCTGGAAGCACTACCAAACAAAGACCAGTTGTTTGGAGTATCACAGCTGCTGGAATTGGGGCGTGTCCATGATTCACTGGTAGTACAATAGAATCTGTAGGCTGCGTTATCCAGGGTCCTCATATGCTCGTAAGCAAATCTCATGAAAAGCAGGCATACGTCCTTGTTGAGACTTGATGAAAAAAAAAAACATGAATGAAAGCAACTTATCTCATCAGAACAAGGTGTTAATCAATCAATCAATTATACATTAGAGACGTTTCAATATTCCCATTCTCAGAGGAAATGTCGTGGGGGATATATATGCAGTGCCTATCTAAAAAGGTTATCCAACTTTAGAGGGCTACTGTTTATTTTCAACTATGGAGGGCGCAATCTTATTTTTGAGGAAAGGAGAACTCTTCTTTCCATCGGTACCTAGTTGTGTTGACACATTATTATGTCATGGATGATTGAGCACATTAACTTTAAAGACAAGAATGACAAGTTGCACTTTTCCAAGTTTGCTGTTATCATGAAGGAACAGAGAATGACGTTGTAATACTAAAGTGGAGGAGATCTGTCAATGAAAGTGGCCAATTAAACATACCAACCTGCACGACTTCAGGTTTTTGTTTATGGTTTCCTGTAACCTTTTGTGGTCAATAACCTTTTCAACAGGGCAACGTATTCGATAACTTGGTCACTCCCGCAGTGGCCAACCCAAAATCGTCTGTTGAGAATAAAAAGGGCGTTAAGTTGTCTCGAACACTATGGGTTTTGTGACAACTTAACGCCCTTATCATTCTCAACCGACGTATTCATATCCTACACAAAGCTCGCAGCTACCGACCGTGTCTTCAGTATGAACAGAGAAAATGGACTGTGTGGGTTGGCCTTTGTGCGAGCAAGGAGCTCCTTGGTAGGAGTGGTCACGTTATCAGACAAGTGACCATAGCCAGGTTAAAGGTTATGAAACATAACAGGTTAGAGGAAACACAAAGTTTTATACCCTCAAAAGACCTTCTTTTTTTTCAGTATTGTTTCCGTAATTCTTTGCAATTGGACGATGTTTTAGGTAATAACTTTAAAACACACCCACCTAACAATGCCCACTTCCGTTTGCGGAGAACTGTATGTCTTCTCTTATTGTATTTTGCCTGCTGTACAATACCCATTCAGATCAACTATACTGTAAGTGCAGAATTACAAATATTAAAACTTTGGAATTGTTTCAGCTTATGGGACAATTTATTCATGTGTAATTACTATAATGATAATCATACACTTCCATTTTGATCGAATCCTTGTTTTGGGGAAAACAATACTTTCTTATGAATTCTTTGCAGTTTAATGACTTTCATTTACCTCTCTGCGGACTTCATTAGCTCAAAATATATTTATATACACAGGCCCTTAAGCTTGTTATTCTCTGGAAAACAATAATACAACAAGTTTGGTTTGAAGCTATATTTACATCTGTACATGCTTTCAATTCATCAATAATATTATTTCATGTTTTCACTCTGCAGTCGACCAATGTGTAATCAAGATCATTTGTAATTCTCTTATTAAATACACTATATTGTGTGCAAGAAAAATGGAATTAAATTGAAATGAATAGCCTTGAATTGAATGACGGAATAAAAGCGATCACACTGCACAGTACTCTTTTGCTCTACGCACCCAACAACTGTATCTTGTATAAACCCACACACGCGCGCGTGCGTGCACACACGCACACACTACATCAGTACAGGTCATACGTATAAGGGTGTAGATTTTTTTATTTGATTTGATTTGATTTGATTTATTTCTGCTTAATTCCGTTACATCAGATATGATTGTGTACAAGTCATTTATGACAAACAGTATATCGACACGTAGTTTTTAGTACAAAATAAAACAAATACAAACAGCTTAGGGAACTTAAACAGAAGGGTCTCCAAAATGAGGCGAGGCTTGACGGTATGGAGACCCTATACTTAGCTGTTGAGAGAAGGCTCTGTATCGTTGATGTAAACCATAATATGCTGCCTTCCTCCTGCAAGGTTTAACTCAATATGTTTTGGGTTTCCTTTTATCATTACGTTGTAGCCAATATGTTCAAGGCTTTAGTAGGGCAGCTGTGAAATCCCATTCCATTATTCTTCTTATTCTGCTGTATAATACAAAACAAGGGGGCAATAGCTTCATAGACCCAAGCTGTGGATCCAGTGCAGGGCAGTATCACTTAGTTTTGGAAGTTCTGCAAGTCCTCCTTATATATGGGTACTAAACCAAAGTGAATGAAATCCAAAACATTCACCGTTCCTAGCCACCTTTGGATTCTTGCCGTGTCAAGTGATCAAGGGCGCCGGAAGCGGGGGGGGGGGGGGGGGGGTGGGGGTGGCACTTGCCCTCCCAAACAAAATGTTGGGGGGGGGGGGGGCAAAACGAGTTTTTGCCCCGCCCCCCCCCCCCCCCAAAGTGCCCCCTGTAACAAATAATTAATCACTGATTTAAAGACCAAAATGAACAATAAAGGCATATTTCTTGTCTAAATGTTGTAATTTCATAACTGAATATGCAAAAATTTTCGCCCCTAACGGGGCGAAGATTATAATACACTAACAACATACATTATTGTATCTATACACTAATAGTAACTTATGAGTAAATTTAGTGTATAAATGGTAGCCTCGTGTCCTCGAGTGTGCCCGCTGAAACATACCTTTAGTAAACCTTACACATTTCATTTTCTTCTTTGCTTTCTAGCAGTATAAGAAAATTTTTTATTGTTCGAACGATGCGATCACGTTTAAGCTTTTAATGAGTACATTTCAGATTGATTATATTGCAAAGTAAAAGTGGCTCGCTCGTTCTGCCCGTACTTATAGTCAAATGAAAAGTTTTCATAAGTTATTATCATAGTCCTTTGCAGTGATTTCTTTTACTATGTTTAATTCCTCAGAAATTTAATCTAAAATGCTCTATAAAAGCGACTTTTATACTCTGTTTTACAAAAAGTCCCTACCGTGGGAAGGGGGTATCCCCCTCCCACACCCTCCCCCGCTCGGTCGCTTCGCTCCCTCGACGAGGATCTCACACCATCACATAATATACCCCCGTAAGATCATAGTCCTTCCAACTGATTTTTTCACTATGTTAATTCCCTAGAAATTTGCTTTTAAATGTTCTATAAACGCGACTTTTATACTCTGTTTTTACAAAAAGTCCCTACCGTGGGAGGGGGTATCCCCCCCCCACATCCTCCCCCGCTCGGTCGCTTCGCTCCCTCGCCGAGGATCTCGCACCATCACAATTTTAATGTACTCCCGTATGTTATGATTATAGTCCTTCCAACTGATTTTTTCAATATGTTAATTCCCTAGAATTTGTTTTAAATTCTCTATAAACGCGACTTTTATACTCTGTTTTTACAAAAAGTCCCTACCGTGGGAGGGGGTATCCCCCTCCCATACCCTCCCCCCGCTCGGTCGCTTC
The DNA here is from genome assembly GCA_033980235.1 of Diadema setosum. Taxonomy (NCBI): domain Eukaryota; kingdom Metazoa; phylum Echinodermata; class Echinoidea; order Diadematoida; family Diadematidae; genus Diadema; species Diadema setosum. The sequence continues at coordinate 5,369,505 of CM067066.1, forward strand.
GCTCCCTCGCCGAGGATCTCACACAATCACATTATTATGTACTCGGCCGTATGTAATAATCACGGTCCTTCGCACTGATTATTTTTCACTATGTTTAATTCCTTAGAAATTTGCTTTTAAATGGTATATACACGCGACTTTTGTACCCTGTTTTACAAAAGCTCCCTACAGTGGAGGGGGGGGGGGGAGATCCCCCTTTCCACACCCCCCCCCCCCCGCTCACTCGCTTCGCTACCGCGCCGAGGATCTCACATCGTCACATAATGTGCCCCCGTTGAGATTTTGCCCCCCCCCCCAAAAAAAAAAAAAAAAAAAAAAAAACAGAAGTGTTCCGGCGCGCTTGCAAGTGATGCCAGAAGTTCAGTGGCGATGCCGCATACATACAGCATCCAGCAGTTCTTCAGACTCAAGTTGCCAGGATAGGGCGTAAGACTTTCGGAAACCTCGAGAAAAATGTTCCCTCGCGGCCTGTTTCGGGATACTGCAAAATCAGCGGGATCAGCAATTGATTCTTCAGCCTCTTGCATATAATCTTCCCAATCAGTTTTCTTAAATTCCAATGGACCATCGGGGCTTGTCGGACTTGGAAAGCAAGACTGGAATCTGCAGCCCAATAAGGATCAGATGTGGGCGATATTGAATATGAGGGAAAATCTTACGAGATGCAGGGAGAGGGATGCCATTTGCTGATCTGGACGTGAAGAAAAGATCTGTATTGTAGTCTCGTCTCCATCTATTCTGCGGGAGTGGAAAGTACCAGGTTGCTTGGCATCGTGAAGAAGTTCGCCACTGACGAAATTGCCAGAATAGCTCCATGCAGGAAGAGTGGTGAATGATGCAATCTCCTCTGTACCTCTGGGTGGAGGAATTCAAATAGGCAGGGTTGGGATAGGACATTAGGCCCCAAGGGGTTGTGTACATTAGTGACGGTGATATCACAACCCTGACATATGCGACAAAAACATCACTGAAGCTAGACTCCTGAAGGACAGAAAAAAGTACCCAGACCATACCTAAGGTAGGTAGCAATGTCATATTTTTCATGACCAACATAGGCAACAAGCTTGAAGCCAACAGTGGAAGCACAGGACGTGTCTGTGACATGCGTCTCTTGGAGAGGAAGAAAATCAACATCAAGATCTTTGGCAATACGAGAAATGTAGTCATTCCTTGCTCGAGACATTCCCTCCATATTCTGCTAGAGGATTTCCCGAAATTACGGGTTTTTGGTCGCGGTCGCCATGGCAAGAGTGACACACACACACACACAAACACACACAAAAAGTGCTAGGTCTAAGTTGTATATCTCTTCCGTCGTATGATGCAGTACAACGGGGTGGGTGGGGTTTATAGCCTTATAGGTTCATATTTGTGCTGCGGATCCAGTTCAGGGCAGCATCACTTGCTAGAGCAAGTTCTTCCAGCCCTCCTGGGAACTTCCGCAGGTGGCACTTTCTCCATGCATGGAGGGTGAGCCACTATTTCCGAGGGAGGTCGAAGCCCTCTGGCCTTGCTGTCGGGTCAGTAGTGGTGTTGCACGTAACTTGAGTTGTGTTGGAGACAGTATCAGGCCAGCATCTGCGCCATTCACTTTTATGGTCAAAGTATTCCAGTGATGAAATAGACATCCAGACAGGTTTGCAGGATTTCAGGCGCATTCATGGCAGTTTGTACAGGTCATCATGGATTGGAAGGCCATGGTCTGCGTAAATGACACTGGCGACCCTTGATATTCCTCCCTGCGTATGCGAGGGGGGGGGGGGGGGTGATGAGTGGCAAAACATCAGTCAGCGGGGTGGACTTCTGTGTGCCTGAGACTACTCGCATTGCCGGGTTTAGGACCGTGTCGACTCGTTTCGTGTGGCAGCTGTTGGCCTAAGATGATGAGCAGTACTCTGCAGTTGAGTAGACGAGGGCCAGCGTTACAGTGCGGAGAATACTAGCTTTTGAACCCCAATTGTTGCTTATTTCGATTGCTGAGGAACGAAGACAAGCAGCTCAAAGTTAACTTACAATTCAGGATCTTGGACAGTTTCATCAGAAGACTACGTACGTCTCCACACTGTTATGCCGAAAGGTCTATGAGCACAGGGCGAAGGTTTTCAAGCCTCGTTGGAAGGCAGCCATGTTAGTGGTCAGGGCTAGAACTTTGTCGGCACAGCTCCTGTCTGGTCTGAAATCCGCCTGCTCTTTCGGCAGGATAGGTTCCACCAAAGGAAAGAGCCTGGCAAGTAGGAGTCGTTCAAAACGGCTTTAAAGTTGTACACAACGATGTAGGTCTGTAATTAGCAGGGTCTTCAGCAGCTGTCCCTGGCTTTATAAGAGCAATGAACTTAGACTTGCCTTGCTTTGCCTTGTAGGAATGGTTCCAATAGAATGAGCGTAATATAGGAGAAAAGGGATGCCAATTATGCGTCCCTCAATTGCGTCCAAGGTTCTTCAGGAAAGAGAACTTGGACAAATTGTATCGGGTTGATTACATTAGTGAAAAATAGGGTGGGCCAAGGTTAAATTGCAATCTCCTACCTCTTTTGATCATTATGAGCATTATGAGGATTCCAGTTATAGCATGACCATGTTATTTCAAGTGTGGTCTCACCAGAGTTTTGTTCAACAATGACATGTTTCCGCTGCTGTAAAAAACTCCACAATGAAGACTGCCCAAGATATGGGAATAAAATATTTTGGGTGTGCAGTATTTTCGTATGACTGTCCACCTGTAGACAGATATAGGCCTATATATGTCCGTGTATGTGTGTGTGTGTTTGTTTTCATGTATGTTCTTCCTAACTTAAGTGCCTCACTGTATTTGTATATTTTTGATGACAGGGTTGTCTCGTAGCACAGCCTGACAGTGAAGTATTGCAATGATCAAACTAAACATACTATATGTCAATAGTATCTGCTGTATAATTTCGGTAAAAATCTGCAGTTTGTCAGTGTATAGTACCATCAAAATTATTCTTATGCACCAGAGTGTCCATATTTTGCATCATTGCTGTCTAACCCAACATCTAAACGCCATAATTTTAGTTTCCTTTGAGATAATATGGGCGCCACTCGATGCTGAAAGAGAACTGTTGTATGTCTGATTTGATAGTTTTGTTTCATTCTTTTGTCCACTATTTATTCTACCATGACACGGAAACACGAGTTACTTGACTGTCCACCAAAAATTGAAAATGTGGAAGAAAAAGAATATTGCACTATATTTCCGGGAGAACACCAACAACGTTGACATTTTATTTCAATAGGACATGAGCAGCACATAGCATCTGCAGCAGTGATACATGAAACATTTCAGAGTACAGTGTATTTTTCAATTAGTTTCAACATGCACGCATACTATACATGAATTCAAATTACATCTAAAATCATCGAAAGCGCGTGTATATGATACAATCCGTTTTGGATAATAATAATAATAATAATAATAATAATAATAATAATAATAATAATAATAAGGTCTTATTTACCCAGGGTAGCCTCTTCAGTGTTGCCACTGCTCTACCAGAGGGCCCTGCTATTATTATTATTACCCTAGCGTTGCCAGGTACCCATTTATACACCTGGGTTGAGAGGAACAAAGTGGGTAAAAACATCTTGTCCAAGGATGTAAGCACTGGGTGGGATTCGAACTCGCGGTCCTCCGTTCGGGAGTCGGGTGTCTTATCCATTATGCCACAGCGCCCCCATAGTTTAGAGTATATAACTATTAACATGGCCAGCCTCATTGCCTTTTGACCTTTGTGCTGGTGGATATATAACTGCATCAAAACACGTTTTTTTTTTCAAGCTTTGTTCCACTTGTCCAACTAGTTCGGTCAAAAACAGGGTCAGGAACATTGCAGGAACATCTAACGAAAATGAATACAACATGAACGTTTTTTTTTTTTTAAATAATATTTTCACCGGGAGTGACATCGCTCCTGGCCAAACTATTTTTAATGAGTTGATAGGAAGTCAGTCTGGACGATCTTTTCGTCTATCAGGGTTACTAATACCAATCATAAGACCGGTATATGTTTGCAAATTCCCAAATGCAAGTGTACTCCCAAAACAACTGTACAAAGCTACTCTCCGAATTTGAAACTCTGCGTAGTTTCAGGTTTCAGATCAACAACAACCTTGTTTCATTTCCTTGCTATTACAAGCCATGCGCATAATATCGTGAGCCGAAGATGTTACATCAACAGAACATTCATAAATAGTGGATTGCCGCTGAGCAGGATCTGTGGAAGGGCACTATATCCATACAGGTGAACAATCTGATTCCTCGTATCTAGCCGTAATGGATATGAAATGTTTCTCTTTATAGATTTATGTAACCTTTTCTTCCTAAAAGAAGATAACCCGCATTCAACGTCGGGAAGAGAGAGAGAGAGAGAGAATGCCTGCACTCGATACATTGATGCAAAACAAACGAACTGAGAAACAAACACACACAGTTTGTACTGATGAGATGAAAGGCAATTTTTCAATGAGAACTCTCAAATACATCAATTCAAAATAAACGAACTGAGAAACAAACGCACACAGCTTGCGGTACTGATGAGATGAAAGACATTTTTTCAATGAGAACTCAGAACTCCGTGTAATATACAGGTATGCTTACTTTGAAAAAAAAAAGAGAATTTCAACTGCTTAAAATGAAGAACAAAATATAAAAAATAATTACACTGTATAGATTCCTAAGACCACTCCGATTCCAATTAACATGCCACAATTACTGCCACCATTATGGACACTTAAAAGTCAGCATGACCATAGAACAAAGCAGGCTCAAACTTACAATAGGCGTTTTCACATCAGCCCGATGTTTCGAAATAGCGCGCTATTTTTCTGACTTGGGACATTAAAAAATATCTCGAGCTTGGATTTTTATCGGGCTAATGTGAAAACGCCTAATGTGAACCTGTAATTCCACAATTCAACCTTCGTTCGTCTTTAGTTCGAGATTCATTCTTATGTGTTTGAAAATGGGTGATTCAATAGTAGGAATATCATACATGCCACAATGATGATCACAAATTTTGCTACCCTACAACGCATGATTAACACCGGGATTGCTCATGAATGCAGACTATAGAGCTATACTCAGTATCATGCAAATGGAAAGCAAATTTGTCAGTATCTTAATATTTATATATATATATTAATATGTACAAAATTGTAGTCCTTAATAACAGTTTGAAAATGATTTAAATAAACTCTTTCGAGGTTTCCACAGTTTCACGCTTCATCAACGTTTTTTTTTTTTGTCGATAAGTTGTGTCGGTCTCATCACTTTGCCATAATTGCAAAAGTGCAGACGGTGTAGTTCTTGACGTTCAATCCTGATAGATAATTTCATTTAAGCATTTGTTACAAACCTTATCCTGATCAAGTAGAACATGTCTCTTTCCCTCTCTCTCTCTCTCTCTCTCTCTCCATTTTTTTATATAATCGATACGTGAAATAAATAACCATCCTCCGCTCTACTTTCTAAATCTCAGCTTCGGTTATCCGACATAGAGACTGGAATTTCACAAGGATTCAAGATAAATTTGATGAGCGTTCAATTAAGATTTACAAATGAACATGACCACATGAATTCAAATGCATCAAAATATAACTTAATATCCATGAATAAATGTAAGTCAATAAAAAGGTAAATATAAGATAAAGTATGACAATACCTGAATATCTGATCACACAATATAAAATCATTAGAAACTGCAAGAAATTTGATCCCATCTATATAATCAATCGATTGTACAAATTTCGTCAGCCTTGATTATTCAAATGATTTTTCTTTATCTTCATATTTCATTGACGCATTACACGCAAATCTTTTGATATCGTATAGAATCAAAGGTATAGTCACTATATTTGCCACCTTTAAAGCAATTACACATCACAAAAGTTCCTTTTCTTTATCATTTCATTATTTTGTTTTTCACGTACATGCACGCACACTTGATGTTGCCAAAATGGAAAAGGCAAGAGATAACGACTAGGTGAAGTGATAACTGCACGTGTGCCTATACAACACGCCATCTTACAACTTACAAGTTCCACTTACAGGATAATGACCATATTGATCAAGCTAAATCCTCGTAATGTTTAAGATAACACCAACAGTGTCATTGTAAATAGGTAGTATATGTCATCCGTTACATTAATTTCAAGGAGTCATTTGGCAGGTTCGATGAAACAGAAAACATACAAGAGCAAAGTGATGAATGTGTGATGATAATGATCTTGTATGAGGAACAATCGACAAGGTATGCGTACTGCTTCTGTTCATAGCTAACTTTCTTTGTCCAAAGGGAAATCAAGGATAATTCACTATCATGGTATCATGGTATGATACTTATCCACTCAATCGTATCCGCGAAGTAAAACGGACTCGGTGTAAATCACCTCTCATTTTCATCATACACAGTCAACTACTGTGTACCAAAAATCATAATTTTCTAGTTTTGTGCATATTTGATGCGTTTTATCGAAGAAGAAAGTGAAATAAATTGAATTGAATTGAATAGACAGTCTTGAAGACAATTTCTAACAGAGTCCAACAAGTTTAAAGGAAAAAAAAAACATTTTGAACTATCTGAAAACAGCAATATATTACGACAAAGCGGTACCAATGATTCTGATAATCGTTGTAACGACAAGTGAGCAATCACATAGAACTCTGATCAGTTGGATGCGAAAAACTCCTCTTCGGCACTCGGCTGACTGCAGCATCCGGCTCCTCGGCTTGAGAGGGCTGGCGACTCCGCTGCTTCGTTGGTGTGCCTGGAACATTGCGTTCCAGTTTGATTTTCTGTGCATGATGTTCTTCAAAGTTCTCCCTAGCTTTCTTTAGAACATCGTCGGTAACCAAGTTTCGGCTGTAGATGCGAACTGTTTTGTCTTCGATTTTATCTTCATCTGATGGCACATCCACTGGCCACTGTGAGTATGATAATGCATCAAGTTACAACAGAAACCAAAATGCCATACCAATACAAAGCAACATACCAATATCATGTCTCGACTTCATAGCGACAAAATGAAGTGTAACTAAATCATTATACTGGTACTCCTGACAAATAAAGCTATACGCATAAGATGTGCGTCCACATGCAGAATGTTATATATACAACTTCACACTCCAACAAATTAGGGGGCATAATCAACGCGAAGATGCAGACATAATGAGGCCGTGATTCAAGGTTGTTTTAAAGGTCCTGTTTACCTTTACCCTTTGGGAACATTGATTTAGAAAATTTCAAGATATCACATCTGATGTATTATGTTTGCAATAAAGCCTGAAATACAAGGAGATATCAGTATTTTTCTCATTAAACCATAACTGTAGACGGTTAACCATTGTTCACATTTTGTCTATTTAACAATACTTAACATTGATTACACGGATTCAGATTTTACAGTGGTTGTTTCTATACCAGACTCACATTTTGGAACTATTTTAAAGCACTAATACTGGGTTGTTGTTTCACCTGCAAATGGTAAATTATGCCTCTAAGGCTCAATTGACATTTTCAAGTCGTGATTCAATTCAATTGTTTGATGAGTAGTTACATACATTTCAAGTGACAAACCCCTTCTTCATTATCATGAAACTTCAATACTTCTATGAACATTGCTTAGTGATGATTGCAATCCAGCAACATGGCAAGTTTTGTAAAAAGGTGACTACTAGTATGTAAGAAGGGAGCTGAAATGAAGAGAGAGTGGTTATAATATGTATTTCTATGTGTACAGGGCGGTGAGTTGGCTCAGTCGGTAGCGCGTCTGCCTCACGATCACGCGGCCCGGGTTCGAACCCGAGTCTGGACTGAGCAATGTTGTGTGTAAACATACCGTCCCCTCTAGCAAGAGGCAAAACACTCTGTCCCTCGGATAGGTCATAAAATGGAGGTCCCGTGTATGAGAGAGTCACAGCTCATGCACGTAAAAGATCCCGTTTCATTCATTCATCGCAAAGAGCAGGGTGTCTAACCCGGTGAAGTGGTCCCACCCCACATCCAACTGGACCCCACGGAAGACCAGCTTAGTGTAGCTGAATATGGGCTATCCGGCCATCTTCTCGATGGAAAATGAACAACAACAACAACAACATGTCTACATGTATCTGTTTACACACATTGTATGTTATAAATCATGCGTGTTTCCGTTTCTTGTCTATTTCATTTGTAAATCAGCCATATTATGACCTTGCCTGCGCTTTTTGCATGTCCCTATTATACAAACCTATCCCTAACCCCTTTACCTTTTTCTCCGGCAAGCATTCGGCCTTGTCTCTGTCTGTATGTGACTTCGTGTAGAATGGGATGTGGTCAAACGGGTTCTTTGTCTGCATGCCATATGTGAAGCTCGACACCTGTTGTAATATAAATTGATCGCAGTGCGCATAAGTTAAAATGTCTCTGTCTGGCGGAAAATACACATTCTACATAGAACATCAATGGGACATAATCATTGGTCAAATTTCCTTCGTGATTAAATGAGTGTACAGTAATGAATAAATGAAAATCTAAGTAATCGGTGGGGAACGGCATTATAATACCGGTGAACAACAGGAAGGGTGCCACATGACATTGTATATCAATTTAATTCAATTTAATTCAATCCATTTCAATTCAATTCAATTCAAAATATATTTTGACTTTTTTCAACATTTTCCTTGAATGTCAAAGTGGAAAAGAATAATGCAAAATTCAAATGAAACTTTTTAGCACAAAATTGATTTCACTTTCTTTTTCTTATTCATCTTATTCCATATCATATTATAGAACGCATTAATATGCATAGAAGAAACGCAGGATCATAACAGATGATAGAATTTGAAGAAAAAAGAAATGCCAAGAAGACGTAAGCAACATAAGGCATTTTTACCTCCACGACAAGGTTTTCTTTTTTCCAAATTCTTTCATCTGGATATATGTCGTCGTCGTCCACTTCGATGAGTTTCTTGATTTCCGCTCTGTCAGTCAAGTACTGCATGGAGAAACATTATTGAACTGGTCAGTGGGATTTACGATCAACCGTACACTATACAAGTGTAGTGTAAAGGCCGTGTCACACCTTTCCGGGCAAGCTTGTTGCGAGGAGGAATGTTCCAGCACGCAGGAGAATTTTCCGGGGACGGACAAGAGTGTTTGCGAGTTTTGCACGTGTTTCTTACCTGCTGGACGCGTGCTACTTACCTTCTACTTTCGTGTATTCCATGTGACCTACGTGAGAGCTTTGAAACCGATCCGTTTTCTATTACGAGCGACTTACGGGTACTGAGAAGTACCTGCGTTGGAGTTGCCTGCAAGGTGCTGCCGGTAAGGGTCTCCTATTGGTATTCTGCGTGTGCCTCTGCGAACGAACCCCCACGACTCACTCGGAACAAATTTTGAGCATGCTCAAGACCTTGTCATACCGTATCTGGGGAAGTTTTGCGGCTTGACTTGCGGGGAAACAATTTTGCTACCAGGAGCTCTCCGAAGTTGGTCTACACCTGACAGTATACCTTGCGCGTATCTTGCCTGTAGTTGCCGGGAGGTACGCACGAAGTCCGATTTAACCGCAGCCAAGTTTTGAGCATGACCAAAACTTTTCCGGGTGAGTCGCGGGGATGCCCAGAGAGGTCCACGCAGAACGCCAGTAGGAGGCCCTCAATTAGCGGCAGCACCTCGCAGGCAACTCCCACGCAGGTACTTCGCAGCCCCCGTATGCAGCCAAGATGATGACATTCCGTGGGACTTCTGCCATTCCTTCAGAGGAATTCCTTCACTGAGTTGTCAGCCCCCACGCGACTGGTACAAAGGTCACACAGTATACCTGCAAGTAGAATTTAAGTAGAACGCGTCCAGCAAGTAAGACACATGCACTGACTCGCCCAAATCCTTGTCCGCCCTCAGAAATTAGCCGGTATATGCTGGAAAATCCCTACACGCAACAAGCCCGCGTAGCCTGAAAGGCTAGAAAGGTGTGACAGGGCCTTAACGTTGAACAATGCATGGAAGCGTGTTTACGTGTTTGCTCGTTTTGTTTTAGGTGTGTGTGTGTGTGTTTTTTTTCCCCACTGTTATGACACTGTGCATTGTAGGAGTTTTTCATCTTCCACCAACAGCACACATTAACAGTCAATACTGTGTATAATGCATACGCGTTAGTATGTTTGTGTTTTCTACTTTCAGCAGTATATCAGTAATTAGAAATCAGCATTTGAAGACTTTAATTCCATAAAAGGGGACTATCAAATAAGGTACTGTAATCAATGTCAGAATGCATGATGTGCATTCAACTTGATAACATCAAGACAGAGTTGGTATCCCCCTCCCAAACCCTCCCCCTCTGTGCCTCTTTCCCTAGCTTAGTACACTTTTTAGATTTACCAAAAAATTATGAATAATTCTGAGTGCACAAGACTTATCACTAGTATATTCCGAAAACTGAAGGTTCCCTCATGTATAAGGGGAGTTTCCCCTTTTAATCGACCCTTTCCTCCCTCAGTCCCTCCCCCCCCCCCCCCATTTTTGTGTGTGTGTGTGTGTGTGTGTGATTTCCCAAATGTTGATTCCACCAAATATGCGTATACGAGATATCTCAATTTCAACCTTAAAAAGGCAAAAGCTCCATCGGAAGGGAAGGGTGGAGATAACACTCGCCCACGCCTTCTCCCTGTTCGCCCGCCCCCCCCCCTTCCGCCATGCATAGAAGTAGACTGTGGCTATACCCAGATCGCTTTATTTCAATTCTAAAAACGGGGGAATCCCCCTTCCCCTAAGCTCTACCTCACTAGACTTTATACATACACACAGATGGTGCACATTCGGAATAAGAGCTAAATTCCGTGATTTTAACACTTCGATGAAAAGAGTATTGCACCAAAAATTTGCACCAGATCGCTGAATTTCAGGTCTGAAAACGCAAAATCACCTTCGTGTGGGAGGGGATACGCCCCTATCTACACCCTCGTGTGCATGCTTTTTCTGTTTAATTGCTGAACAGACAGCGTTCATGATATTCAGTGTAAGAATAAATACAAGAAGACTATTTAAATGATACCATTTTATAGGCAAATTGTTCAATAATAATCTATAATATACTGCAACCTTAAACAAGTGGGGACTGTTTCAACTCGTTAAAACACGCAAAAAACATGCATCAAATTGCACCATTTGCAACATCAAAATGCAAAAAGTTCTCACCGTGGGAGGGGGCCTCCTCCCACGCCCTCCCCTCCCCCTTCGCTCGCTCCGCTCGCTCGGGTTCAGTCGCGTTCATGATATTCAGTGAAAAGAATTAATACAAGAAGATTATTTAAATGATACCATTTTATAGGCAAATTGTTCAATGATAATCTACATCAAAATATACTGCTACCTTAAACAAGTATTACTGTTTCACGTCGATAAAACGCGCAAAAACATGCATCAAATTGCACCATTTGCAACATCAAAATGCAAAAAGTTCTTACCGTGGGAGGGGGACACCCCCCTCCCACACCCTCCTCTCCCCCCCCCCCCCCCCCCCCCCCCCTCGCTCGCTCCGCTCGCTCGGGTTCAGTCGGGTTCATGATATTCAGTGAAAAGAATTAATACAAGAAGATTATTTAAATGATACCATTTTATAGGCAAATTGTTCAATGATAATCTACATCAAAATATACTGCTACCTTATACAAGTGGAACTGTTTCACGTCGATAAAACGCGCAAAAACATGCATCAAATTGCACCATTTGCAACATCAAAATGCAAAAAGTTCTCACCGGGGGAGGGGGGGACACCCCTCTCCCACACCCTCCCCTCCCCCTTCGCTCGCTCCGCTCGCTCGGGTTCAGTCGCGTTCATGATATTCAGTGAAAAGAATTATTACAAGAAGATTATTTAAATGATACCATTTTATAGGCAAATTGTTCAATGATAATCTACATCAAAATATACTGCTACCTTATACAAGTGTTACTGTTTCACGTCGATAAAACGCGCAAAAACATGCATCAAATTGCACCATTTGCAACATCAAAATGCAAAAAGTTCTCACCGTGGGAGGGGGGACACCCCCACACCCTCCCCTCCCCCTTCGCTCGCTCCGCTCGCTCGGGTTCAGTCGCGTTCATGATATTCAGTGAAAAGAATTAGTACAAGAAGTGTATTTAAATTATACCATTTTATAGGCAGATTGTTCGATCAATAATAATCTACACTAAAATATACTGCTACCTTAAACAAGTGGAACTGTTTCACGTCGATAAAACGCCGCAAAAACATGCTTCAAATTGCACCATTTGCAACATCAAAATGCAAAAAGTTCTAACCGTGGGAGGGGGGACACCCCCCTCCCACACCCTCCCCTCCCCCCTCGCTTGCTCCGCTCGCTCGGGTTCAGTCGCGTTCATGATATTCAGTGAAAAGAATTATTACAAGAAGAGTATTTAAATGATACCATTTTATAGGCAAATTGTTCAATAATAATCTACATCAAAATAAACTGCTACCTTAAACAAGTGGGGACTGTTTCACGTCGATGAAACGAGCAAAAACATGCATCAAATTGCACCATTTACAACATCAAAATGCAAAAAGTTCTAACCGTGGGACCCCCCCTCCCACACCCTCCCCTCCCCCCTCGCTTGCTCCGCTCGCTCGGGTTCAGTCGCGTTCATGATATTCAGTGAAAAGAATTATTACAAGAAGAGTATTTAAATGATACCATTTTATAGGCAAATTGTTCAATAATAATCTACATCAAAATAAACTGCTACCTTAAACAAGTGGGACTGTTTCACGTCGATGAAACGAGCAAAAACATGCATCAATTGCACCATTTACAACATCAAAATGCAAAAAGTTCTCACCGTGGGAGGGGGACACCCCCCCCCCCCCACTCCCCCCCCCCCCCCCTCGCTCGCTCCTCTCGCTAGGGCTCGGTCGCTTCGCTCCCTCGCAGACTAACCGCCCCCCCCCCCCCAAGATGAAATCCTGGCTACGCCGTTGTTCCTGGGGATAGGGAAACAAACTTGTTAAATTTATTGAGGTGCCCCCCCCCCCCCCACCCCCGGTGCCGGCCAAACAAACCAAATGATAAAAGCGAGCAATTGGTGGGCACCTGAGGCGAGTAACAAGGTGGAATATTGAGCAAAGGAATAAAAAACTCAAGGAAGGAATACACAGCTGCCGAGATGGTTAATAGTCTAGGAAGATGCCCCGAATTGAGTAAACGTAGATTTACAGGTAGTATACCATACCATATTGGATTTAGATTCACTCAGAAAAACAGAGTATAACTTGTTCAAGACAGTGGTACATTATAGGTATAAAAGATATAACTTGTTCAGAACAGTGGTACATTAGGCATAAAAGGGTGCACATTTAGCAGTAAACCTTCTGAGGGAGAACAATACAAACAAAATTGTTTGAATTCATGATTCACTTGGGGTCCCAAATTACAGAGGAAGAAAGAGAAGGAGCGCGCGCGCGCGAGAAAGAGAAAAAACAACAACAAACAGATAAAGACAAGGATAGAGAGGGGAGAAGATACCTCTGTCTGGGCGTGGGGGAGCTCGATGATGCACTGGTAGAGCTTCCTGTCATGAATCCTCTTGATAATCTTGCGTGCTTTCACCATGCCCTTCTCCTGGGACGTGGGAACGGACAATTTCATGAACGATACCATCGGTAACCTGGGAAAATGCTTCCGGGTCCTCCACACTCTCCAGAAGGTTGTACTTTTTTCCTGGCACCATTTGGACTTTGGATGCATAATAATTGGAATGAATAAGGCTTGTTACAGTCATCTCTTATGTCTCCATGAAATAATGCACATTCCGACTTTGTATCTCGGGGGGGGGGGGGGGGGGGGGTGAGGTAGCAGATATCTATTCATTTCCGTGATAGCAGTTAGATATTTCAAAATGACACAAATTTACGCTGACTGCCCCTACACACACATACTCGTACAATCATTACCACAAAAAAAAAAAACAATATTTGAGGGGTAATTGTCATGTCTGTTATTTCAACAACAGGCAAACCGAAATGATGATATATTTCCTAATATTTCTAGACAGTTGTATTTAAAGCTGTATATACTTTTTCCACAAGTTATTTTTTTTTTTTCAGCTACACACACAAAAACTTCACCATACGCACCCACACACACATGATAAAAAGAGATATTTGCAAGGCTGGTACAATTCTTCATAAAAATTCTGCCCCTTAGCATAGTTTAGTTCAAATTGCAGAAGCACGCCCTCCTGCTGTACATTTCTATCCAACACAGCTCGCATCTATAATGACGGTGAACGGACATCTCTCTGTATCAACACCAAAGAGATTTTTCTCCTCCCCACCACTAGAGGGCGGACTCTACAATGGAGTCAGTGATTTCATGGGGGCCGCATAGCTCACTTAACAATGGCGGACTTTGCGTACTATGTATACATTTCTACAGCGCGTATTACGCGAACTTCTGAACTTTTACGCGAGTACGCACTTGATTTTGGCTGCCCCTCGGTTGCTCCTTTGCTAGCGTGTTAGCACGAGGGGTGAGCCTACCGTTGTACCGCCTCGTTGTCATCCAATGCTAGCATGCTCCCCTTGCGCTCACAAAACAATAGTACAGGGCGTATGAAGACTCCGCACTCTAGCAGTCACTGGGGAAAATCTCTTTGATCAACACTCACCCCTTTACTCCTTCAAATATGATATGCTCTGCCGCCGCCTCCAGCGCGTCCTTGTACCTAGAAAGAAAAATATGTATAATTTGTCCTCACATCGTCGGCGTTTTCACGAACTGACGCTATTTCGATTTTGGTCAAAATTTTCAAAATCGAGATATTGGTACCAAATGAAAGTGCTTTCAAAACTCTACCAAATCACAAAATTTTAGATCACAAAATTAATTATTCTTAATTTTATCAAAGAAAGAAAAAAACGACGGTACTCGAAATATCGAGAAATTGAGAAAAAGGAGTTTCACGAACCGACGCACGAAAGATACGCCGGTTCGTAAAACCCGAATTGCTACGGTGAAGAGCAATGCGGGTTTCACGAACCGTCGCAGTTGCATTACTTTGAGCTTTGTTCAACTTACTGGCCTAGAATTAGGTTTTGGCCCTAATCCAGATCTCAGAGTGAGAACCAAGCCTTCTGAAAGATGAATGACGGCCTAAGCCAGCCCACTGTCCACGAGTGAAGTGAATGGTAAGCTATAACCCTATTAAAATCATGCTCAAAATAACAGTTTCAGTTGGACTACCATAACCATTAATTGCGGTAGTGTGTAGTCCCATGTATTCAATCGCGTGATGCTTATGAAGCCTAGTCTGTAAACGCCATACAATTTCAAAATAGATCCCAAATCATATTATTTATTGTTTCTTTTCAACTTATGTCGTTAGACGTTACTTCTGAGACTACTGAGTACTATAGTCGTAACGTCTGTGTGCAAGACATGCAGATTGCAAGATTTCAAAGTCTCGAAGACACTAAAACTAGCCTTGACTTTTGAGTTGAAAATGAAATCATGAGATTGACAAAGTAGGCGTACTAAACTAAAAAAAAAATAAATTAAAAGTCTAACAGTAAAACTCAAAGGAAGAGTAAAGAATAAAGTTAGACATGTTAGACTTTTACTTTCAAGTCTAACTATTAAGTCTAAGTTAAGACTTTACTTGTAATACCCAGTTACTAAAACTAAGATCAGCTGCAGTCTAAGACCAAGTCAAATTAACACAGTTCAGAGCCATACCGGTAGTCTAGCTCTAGATCTACATCTAGACTAGTGGTAATAGTAGGTAGAGTCCACCCATTTTTTCCCCCAATCTTTACTGGTCCATTCCTGAAAAAGCTACTGGTCAGTGTCCAACAGTGATTTTTCCTGGTCAGGGACCGTCGGACCAGTGCCAGTGTGCAGCGTTGGTGTAGATGTCATCTATGACAGTATGTGGTCTAGTGATACTACCTAAACACTACGAGTACTCTACAGGTTAGGTGGCTTTCCTGTACAGTGCAGTGTTAAAGTATACTTGTGAATTCAGCCCTAGTACCGTACTGTGTGTAGTGTATGTCTAACGTTAGTTCGAGTGGAGTACCTAAGCACAGCGGTGGGGCTTTTTTCCCCTAAAACTTGTGAATGTGGCCCAACCAAATGGCATTTCTATATTTACGCTTGATTGATAGTGATACAGTGGCGCTGTCGATTTCCACAGCAGCCATACATAATCTTTAGTCCTTTCTTCTTTCCTTTTTTCCCCTTTGTTCTTTCACTCTTTTTATTCTTGGAATCGAAGGACTTCCTAAGAAATGTCCCTCGACTGATTTAACCAGGACTCTTGAGTCCTGGTAAACCTAACCTTACCGAGTAACCGTTAACTTTTGTTAGGCCTAACACAACAGTAACACTGACTTAGCCCTGTATTGACTTTGTCTTTGGCCGACTTACTGAGATGGCGAGTCTCACTCTTTAACGTTAGTCTAAACGTAGTCGCTAGATCTGTCAGTGTCAGTGTCACCGGTTATTGTATATGGTGCCATCTCTAACGTACTTTAACAAGTTGATGTTAGTTATCTACATGTCAACTTACTGATTTAGTAATAGTGGTACTGTCATCCTGTTGGACATCGCCGAAATATCATCCGTGACGTGTTAATTTCGTGTCACAAAGACAAAAGTTGCCAAGATCTAATAGTATTAGATGTCTAGATTTAGATGTAGTCTAGATCTAAGTAATATGAAATCTGTGTAACTTAAAAGTGAAAGGTCTAGACTTCACTTAGTCTATAATTAGACCAGACATTCATGAGGCAAAGGCCTATTTAGTAGATCTATTCTTATTCTATTTTAATGTCAATTCCTGCTAACTCGCCACGAGTTATTCCTAAGGCCAAGGACTTCCGGGTTAGTGATTTTTTTCTGATAAATACCAAACAGCAGACGTGTTTCATTTGCATTCTTGCACAGACTTCATAAAAATATGTGCAGTATCAAAGAAATATGATGCACATGACAATGCCACTGTTTTATAGGTGAATGGTTAATACCTTTAAAAGCTGAATGATAATGTAGAGTCTAGGTCTAATTAAGATGATACAGTCTCTGATAAGAAACAGGTTTGATTGTCGTAGACTGTTTCCCAAATGCAGGTAGTAATATTCAGCTACTTCAATGCAATGCCTTGTTTACAAGTACATGTAGATTTATATTCATGTGAATGATAATTCAATTTCTACATGAGACTTACTAAGTGCTAGACATAAGATCTTGCATCATTAAAATGTGTAAATGACGAGACAATTTGAATATGGATCAAAGACGAACAGCAGTATATTTTGACATTCTTTGATCCTGCATAGGCCTACCATTTTGTTTTATGTTTAATGTAAATAGAGCAAAATAATTTCAACTTCAGTTTTGTTGGCTGATTTTTTTTTCTTCTCAAAATTAAAGTTGTATCTTGTACCATGATGTTTGATTTTAATCAAAAGTTCTTAATTTCTTTCTTTTCTTTCAGATGACTGGTGCCATGTAGTAGCGAAGAACTGGACTGTCTCAGAAAAGAAAAGAAAAAGTACAGGGTCGTGTACATCATCAACGGATGTGAATACAATGGTAATTAGAGTCTAGGTCTTATCAAGATATTAAAGTCTCTGATAATAAAGAAGTTTAATTGTCGTAGACCGTTTCCCAAATGCAGTTAGTAATATTCAGCTTTTTCAAAGCAATGCCTTATTTACAAGGACATGTAGATTTATTCATGTGAATGATAATTTAATTTCTACATGAGACTTACTAAGTGCTAGACATAAGATCTTGCATCATTAAAATATGTAAAAGGCGAGACCATTTGAATATGCATCAAAGACGAACAGCAGTATTTTTTGACATTCTTTGATCCTGTATACCATTTTGTTTTATGTTTAATATAAATAGAGCAAAATGATTTCAACTACAGCTTAGTTGGCTGATTTCTTTTTCTCAAAATGATAGTTGTATCTTGTATCATGATGTTTGATTTTAATCGAAAGTTCTTAATTTCTGTCTTTTCTTTCACATGACTGATGCCATGCAGTAGCGAAGAGCTGGACTGTTTCAGAGAAGAAAAAAAGTACAGCATCGTGCTTATCATCAAGGAATGTGAATACAATGGCTTAGGAAAGAAGACAATCTACAGATAGGATAGAAGGGAGAACTTGGGATAAAGGGCGACAACATAAGGACGGTATATCTACATTAAAATGTGATTGTAAAGTGGAAACATGAAAGAAGATTCTAAGATTGAAGGTGAAAACATGCATTCCATTCTGTGATGTTGTCATTACAATTTTGCTACACTTTAATAACACTACTGAGAGACATTTATATCAAGGCAAGCTTCATGTGGATATGGAATGTTAGATTTTCTTTAAGTGTTCATTGGTATGTATTTCATGATAATAAATCTTGAAGGTTTTGTGTGGTAATCATAACCTTGTGATACATCTTGATAAATTTCTAAGTGCACATTGGCAATATTCAGATGATGCTGTAATCAGATGAAGTTAGATGGTTGAATAATCATTGCATAGTTGTAATAGTTATCGACTGAGGATTAACATGCCCTTCACTGATTTATTTTTCGTAAACGGTGATAATTGCGAGAGTCAATCTAAATTGTCGGGGGCATAACCAAATGTGTCACACTGTCAAAATGTGTATATCAGAAACTTTTAGCTCGCTGTACGAATTTTCACAGAAAACAGATTTATGAGAGTCACAAATGGTAGCTTAGACCCATTAACAAAAAGTTCCAGCCTCATCTTCAACCATGTTCATGATACATGTTCATCTACATTTTGCAAACATTCTGAATGTTGATTGAGACATGTTATACATGTATGTATTTTTATGAAATTAATGCAACAAATAATCAAATATGCATCTCTGCTAGATGATAATATTAATCCAGTTAATGACATGCCAAACTCACCTCAAACTAATTCATTCTATTCTCCTTTATTCTTTTATTTATTATTTTGTTGTCTTCAACCCACTTTGAATGTGTTACGTATGATTCTTATAAACATGGGAAAAGCACTCCATATAACTGATAGGACTTATAACAAATTGACATAATCATTCAACCATCACTAGACAGTTCTGTTATGAGATGTTCTTTATTTAACTAAAATTGTAAATTATGATACGTGTATGCTCCCATGCAAACTCACAACAAAATTCAGAAATACGATTTCTTTTAATAATAATTCATTATGTCTCTAAATGTACAATTAAAGAAAGTGATTACAAAAAGGATGTCAAACATTGTATATCAAAATAATAAATTATTCATTTGTCTCCATCCGTAGTAACACATGCAACTGCAGTGTGCAGTTTGTGGGCTGCTGTGAAAAAAAAAAAAAATCACAGGCAGCCCAAGCGGGATTCGAACCCACGACCTCCGGATTACTAGACCAGCACCATAACCACTAGACCACC
The DNA here is from genome assembly GCA_033980235.1 of Diadema setosum. Lineage (NCBI taxonomy): Eukaryota > Metazoa > Echinodermata > Echinoidea > Diadematoida > Diadematidae > Diadema > Diadema setosum. The sequence goes on from CM067066.1 coordinate 5,388,970, forward strand.
GGGATGCCCTAGCACTACCTTTAGACATGAATGATTAAATATAGAAGGGCTTGGGGGCGCTTCGAAGTTAACTCTTCTTATTAAATATGCACATGTCATTTGAAACTCGACTAAAGATGATTAAACGCACTAAAATTCTTACTTTAAATAATATTCATAATCTGTTTTTTTTTTCTTTAATAGCTTGGGATGTACACTGTATCGGTCTACATTTCGCCTACAATATGGAATTCTTTACTTCGAGACGTTTGTTTTTTACAAAAGAAAATTAAGAGTCCTTTAAAGGTGCTGTAGAACAGTGGCGTGTTTTTTTTTTTTTTTTTTTGGGGGGGGAGGGGAGTCAAATCGTATCCGGGCACTTACCCCCTGGGCAACCACCCTCCGGATAACTACCACCCGGATAATTACCCACCAGGTCTATTCCCCCTTAGGGCAACTACCCCCCGGACAACTACCCTCCTAGGGCAATCACCCTCCAGGGCCATTACCCCCTAGGACAACTACCACCCGGTCATCTACCCTCCTAGGGCAACTACCCCCAATGGCAATTACCCCTAGGACATCTACCCCCCAGATAATTACCCCCTTGGTAACTACCCCCTGGATGACTACCCCCCGGATAACTACCCCCCAGATAACTACCACCCGGATAGCTACCCCTTGGATAACTACCCCCCGGATAACTACCCCCTGGATAACTACCCCCCGGATAACTACCCCCTGGGTAACTACCCCCCGGATAACTACCCCCTGGATAACTACCACCCGGATAACAACTCCCCGGATAACTACCCCCCGGATAACTACCCCCCGGATAACTACCCCCCGGATGACTACCACCCGGATTACTACCCCCCCCCCCCCCTTAACCATACCCCGAACCCCCCCCCCCCGCCCCCGAAAGTTACCACCCGTTGTAATTTTTCCATAAGTTCATAACACCATATCAGAAGATGCACCTTTCTCTTACACTGTCATCATTTACTCTTTTGGCTTGTCATTTTCTACCGTTATTACACATTAGACGATAAACATAAGAAAAGGAGAGTTGATTGCACTGCAATTCATATTCCCTTAACATTAGCGAGGGACCCTTCGATTAAAGCCATAATTTCTGATAGGATCCGGGCACGGTTTTATAAAAGTTAAGCTGTCAGTTCCACATAATTACCAATCGTTGTAGGTCGATCAAAGCAGGTCCATGGTAACAAGTAAGTGACTCGAGCTTATCAATCAAGCAGAACCCATGGTTTTATTGAAATTATTAGAGACTAACAAGATGTCATAACTGGCAACTTTTATCAAACGGTGCCCTAATCTGTCATAAGAGTAGAATTACAGCTTGTTTTACATACAAGTAGAATTGTGCTAGTTTTCAAATTGAATGTTCTCGACACTGAAATCAAGTTCAAATATAAGTTAGTCTGATTAGAAAGAGTAAAATATTACGAGTTTAACGGTATTTTTTTTCTTTCTTTCTTTTTTTTTTTTTTTTTTTACAAAACACCCCTAGTTGTTAACGAAGTCTTTTGTCCTGCACCCTCTTTTTGAATAGATCTATAGAGAGTTGTAGTTGACAGAATCCTTTTTGCATTATAGGGCTGCTCTGTTTTATCCCGGCCATTTCAAGAGTATTTTTTTTTCACAAAAATTTGAAACCTTCTTGGAATAACATGCTCTTTAATATTTCGTAAGGGGTTTCTAATCATCTCACCCAAAAGATGTTTAAAACCTGAAGTTAGGTCTCGACTAAAACCAGACGATATGAAAAAAATGTTGTTGTTTTTTTCCAATTCAAATAGCAAACGTTGTTCGAAAATAAAAATGAGAGACGTAATTTTCTGGGGGAAAGTTACTGTGAAGAGGGGTGATTGGTTGGAGCCTAATTTTAATAAGGAGTAATTGTCAAGGGAGGTAATGCTCCGCGGTGATCATACCAAGGAGGTGACAATCTCTTCCCACATCCTTGATAAGTACTAGTTGTTAATGCCCAATGATGCAGTAGGACAATTCTGAAATGAGCGTTAACGGTATAACAGTAAAATAGTTACAAAATTGATGAAACAATGCAAAGAAAGCAAATTAAGACAGAGACGAAGTACACAAATAAAGATACAGTGAACTCCCGTTACAACGAACACGGTTATAACGAAATTTCGTTATAACGAAGCAAAACTTCTGGTCCCAAAATTATCGCCATTAAAGTCTATGGTACAAAATTCGCTTATAACGAAGACGATTATAACAAAATTTTCGTTACCACGCAGTCTTTTCTGAGCGCCACTGACAAAGAAAAACAAAGGAAATGTGCTCCTTTACAACGAAATGCGGATCGCATTCGAAAATGCGAAGCGGAACAAGCATTTTTATAGCGTCTCTGCATGCATGAGCGAACGCTTCACATCATTGTATGTTCACTCCGTGTATCACGCACATTTTCCGAGGGGAACTTGCGTTATTGTAATACAATAATCTGAATTCAGATAAGGTTTGTTTCATTGTTCCGAAGTCCTTTGATACAAAACACACAGATTTTGATACAACTAAATGTCCGTAATAGTTAGGAAATGAAATATTAAGCACATTTTGGCGTTATTCCAAAGGTTCGTTAATCCCATGATAAAATATGGTTCTTATTCTTATTCTTTATACGGTTCGTTAGTCCGAAAATGATAGGAATTCAAAATCGGAACATTACAAAAAGAATCGTTAATCCATGGTGGAAAAAGGTGAGTACACTAACAAAACTTAAGAATTGCAATCCTTATAATCGTCTTGAGATAAATAAATCTTCGAAATAACTAACCTGTCTAATTTTTTTTTTTCATTAACAAACTTTCTTCGGAATAACGAACCTTATTTCATTTCGGATGAAAAAGCCTTCGGAACAACGAACTTTCTGAATAGTGAACCTTTCTCATTTTTTTTTTTTTTGATTTATAGTTAACCTTCAGAATGACAAACCTCATTTCATTTTCAGATCAACGAACCTTCGGAAAACGAACAATATATTATTTTAACTTAAATTATGAACTTTCGGAATAATGATTCTTCGGAAATGCGAACCTTCAGATAAACAAACCATCGGAATCACGGGAATGGCAAAACTTCGGAATAAGGAGCCTTCGGAGTAACGTAGTTAAGTAAAAAAAAAATAAAAAAAATAAAAAGATAAAAAAATAACCTTTGGAATATCGAACTGTAACCAAATCCTACACCGTCATTTTCTACACTGATGTGTGACAACACAAACAACTTTATGCTCTTTTTAAAATGTAATATTTAAACGAAATTAAAAAGGTACTCTCCCATTTCACATAGCTTTCCAGCGTATGATGAGGATTCAACAAACAGAAATTTATTTTTATGCGTGGTTTCCTTCTTTTCGTTATACATTGCATATTATTATAACGATATTTCGCTAAAACGAAAAAAAAAAACAAACAAACAAACAACTGTCGGTCCTGGGCATTTCGTCCTAACGGGAGTGCACTGCACATGAACACACACGAGATAAATCCCTTGTAATGACAGAAAGAGGAAAGGTGAGTAATGAATGACAGGAATGGACTACCTTCGCGGTACATGAACAGAGAAAAGCAAGAGGGAGGAGGAAGATGATGGGTCAAAACCAGGGCACGTGAGGTATGAGATATAAGCTCCTCAAAATAAAGAAGTGTTACATGGAGTTGTGGTAAACGATAGACGATTGTGGTTAAAAAAAAAAATGCTAAAAGTGAAGTGTAACATTTCTTCAAAATGTCTTTAGTTCAATGGTAAAGGCATTCAAACTTAAAACTTCTTTTATACTACTATCAAGAGAAATCCGAAATTTCGGAAGAGTAAAAGAAAATACAGATTTAGCGAAAATAGTTTTGGTTAAAGGTATTGACATTTACTGGATTACCGGGTAGGATATGCAGGGACAGTTTCGTTTTTGATGAACATAGAGTCAAAATACAGAAGGGAGGAATTAAGCTTGTACATAAATCGTCCTAAATGCAAACGATACATATCGTAAATCCTTAAGATGTTGTTTTCATAAGATGAAGTATCAGTATGGCATCTCCGTGATTCCTGGCAAATGATACAAAGAACTTCGTTTCCTGTAGTAATAGTATTCTTTTTATTAAAAGTAAAAGTTGGGGGGGGGGGGGGCAATGACCCGGGAGGTAGTTATCCAGGGGGTAATTGATTGGTGCACTGTCCTGGGGGTAATTTTCCTTTTCATAGTTATATAGGGGAGGGGGGAGTTATAGGCCTACTTATCCGGGGTAATCATCCACGGGAAGTTATCGGAGGGGGTAGTTATCGGGTGGAAGTTATGGGGTCTAGTTATCGGAGGAAGGGGTAGTTAACCTGGGGATAATTATACTGGTGGTAATCATCTGGGGGGTAGTTATCCGGAGGGTAATTATCCGGGGGGTAATTATCCGGGGGGTAATTATCCGGGGGTAGTTATCCGGGGGGTAGTTATCCGGGGGGTAGTTACCCAGGGGGTAGTTCTCCGGGGGGTAGTTACCCAGGGGGTAGTACTCCGGGGGGGTAGTTATCCAGAGGGTAGTTCTCCGAGGGGTAGTTACCCAGGGGGTAGTTCTCCGGGGGGTAGTTATCCAGGGGGTAGTTCTCCGGGGGGTAGTTATCCAGGGGGTAGTTATCCGAGGGGGTAGTTATCGAGGGGTAGTTATCCGAGGGGTTGTTATCCGAGGGGTTGTTATCCAGGGGGTAGTTTTCCTAAGGGGGAAAAGCCCTGGGGGATGATTGCCCTAGGAGGGTACTTGTCCGGGGGGTAGTTGTCCTAGGGGGTAATTACCCTGGAGGGTAATTGCCCTTGGAGGGTAGCTGTCCGGGGGGTAGTTGCCCTATGGGGGAATTTTCCTGGGGGGTAATTATCCGGGTGGTAGTTATCCGGAGGGTGGTTTTCCAGGGGGTACTGTTCCTAGAAGTCAAATTAGCCTTGGCCCCTCTCCACCGTCCTTTTTTTTTTCCCCTTTGGCTGCATTTTTTTTTTTAGTCATCACATGAAAATTCGTCTGCATCCACCCCGTAGTTTTGCTGATGACCTTTCTTTTTAATTATCTTAACCACACACAATTTTGGCCGAATTTCCCCACCCCTCTTGTGAATTTGCTAGCACATGTGTTTATAGTACTGGTGGATTAAGGATTCGGAGGGGGGGGGGGTCGGCCAAAATTTCTCTTTTCCCATATGTAACAAGCCTACGGGGCGAAAGGCTGATATTATGGACTTTCTACACACATTTTTAGATGCTAATTATTGGTTAATATAAGCACGATCATTTATGTTGTGATTAATTTGTTTCCTTTTCATATATGTATGACTTCTATTAGAGACTTAATTGGCTTGACACTCCTTACATCGACCTATTTTAGACACCCATTTCCTTCTCTCTCTCTTGCTTTTTCTCTACTGTCCTGTGAATAGTGTAACTACACGTACATGCAGTACCTCTTCTCTTTTGTATGATATACATCAAGTTTCCATCTGAGCATAATGTGTGTTGCAGCACTCTCAAGCTTCATGCATATGCAGCAACATCTTTTTATGTTCATATACATAATTATGCTTGATATATTAATTTGAGAATGTTATTCTTTCTCTTGTATAAGTTCCGTCCGCACTCTATAGATGTAAATGTACATTGTAAGATTTGGTGCGCATGTTCGACCTGTGTTTCTCTTTTTGTGAACACACAAGAACTGATGTAATAATGAACTTGAATTACGCATATTCCTTAATATTGATTCCATCTCCATTTGCCATTAGATATTTATTGATTTATGGAGCTCTTCCACAATTGTTATCCTTCCCATTGTCATTACTCATCTCTGAATAATTCAAATTTGATACTTTATTGAGAACCTATGTTTCTTCGATTACATAATGTACCTCTTCAATATACACATGTATTGCTGCAAAAGGCATAATAAAACATGACCAGTTATATATTTAAAATGAAGCTTGAAATTCTGATAATTTTGATATTTATGTATTTTTAGGAGTTTATCAGTTTCGAAGAGTGCATGCAGGATGAGTTTTATGTTTTTATATGATCAAGTGCAGCTATCAAAGAATCTGTTGAGCAGGAAAGAGAAAGATGGAAAATGAGGAATTATGAGTGAATTCGCATGCAAGCCAAATGACAATAATGACACCGATAAAAATTGTGACAAAGTAAAAGTCACAAATAATGTGGAATAATAAGAAATAAAGAAATTAATAGATTATTTCAGAGAAAGAAATAACAGAGTGCATGAGTATGAAAGATGAGTAAATGCAAGTAATCATTACTGACTGGCACATCTTTTTCCCTATATTTAGCGGTATCCTTCATCTTAGAACAAACATTCATAATTATTATGAAAGAAGTGAACTGAATTTGAATTAAAAATTATGTGAAAAATAAAGAAAGTAAGTTAAAAAAAGTATTAAAAAAAACAGTAAAAAGTAAAAAAATATGAAACACAGTATACCGAGTACATATTAATTACCAAATGATAAATGTCCACATGCAAAAGTGTTGAATAATATATCCACACAAAAAAGGAGGGGGGAGGGCAAAGAAATCTTTGGAGCGATCAACGACAGCTCTAATAACAATGCTAAATGAAGATGAAAACAAGGACAACACGCTTTTTAGAACAATTAAGAGAAACTGGCTTATATTATCATCTTAATTATCACCTAATGTATTATAATCATCACAATAATCATTACATGACAATTAATTTCAATTAATAAGGTTATTGTTGATAAGCAGGTATAGCCCTAATAGTATTTGTATGTAAACACATACGAAAATGAAATAGCGACGGTTCGTAAATACACGCGTATTGCACGTTACCTATTGTGCAGGCCCTACAGCGCGGGTCCCACGAACCGGCGTAATACAACTTACGTCGGTTCGTGAGACCCGCGCTTAAGTACATAACCTATGGTGCGCGCAAGAAACGATGGATTTACGACCCGACGCAGTGAGTTTGAAGACAGAAATATCGTAATTCTTTTGAATTCACACTAAAATTACACTATGGATAGGAAGAACAACTTCCACTCTCATCACCCTGTCAAAATTTTCACACACAAGACATGAAAAGTCATTGAAAACGTTGTCTAAAACTTGTGAGATCTTTAAACGCGATTTTCTCAGAATTGCATTTTCGCTCAAAAACGAAATAGCGTCGGTTCGTGGTAACACCGACGACATGTCTTGTTTTGTTATCTAGATATCTTTATTTCAAGAATAATTGCGGGGGGGCACCTCGAAAACTAATAGACTACACCTAAGTATAACAGCCTGCAAATTTACACGCTTGATGTAAAGCAAGATACATGTACAGGGGCTAAGGAAACAACTTTCTTATTGTATTAAGCATCAATCCCTTAAATATAAAGACACAATGCATTGAAGTCTGTCGGGTTCGACACTAAGGACACCCGTGGCGCCGGAGGTGGGAGCGGTGCCCAAAGGCGGACGGGCAGACGCGGCCACATGAAGGGCACGCAACAGAAGTAGGGTCGGGGATCATCTTTTTGCGGGCTTTCGCTTCTGGTCAGGCTCTCGAGACGATATTCCGCAAAAAGTCTAAACAACTTTTGGATAGCTGGACGCTAGGGGATGTGGTCGGCGGCAAGCGATTCCCAGCCACGGGCTGAAATGCCGCAGGCCTTTAGGGAAGTTTTCAGGCTGTCTTTATATCGCTTCAACGGAATTTCAAAGTTTCTTGCTCCAGAAGCCAACTCAGAGAAGATGATCATCTTTGGTAGACGCTGATTGTCCATTCGGACTACATATCCGACCGACAGGAGCTGAGCCTTCATGATGAGGGCTTCTATCCTGGACAAATTCGCCTCTGCAAAGCTCGCAAATGTTTGAGATTATGTCCTGCCAGGAAATTCCCAGGAATCGTCACAGGCAGCGGAGGTGGAGCTGGTCAAGTATGCGGATTTGCCCCGTATAACAGCGTCCAAATCTCATAGCCGTATAGAGCAGATAATGACTGCCGCCTTGTAGACTGCCAGTTTGGTTGAAAGTCTACCCCACACACGTGTCCACACTCTGCAAACAAACATTCGGCTTTTCGGAGCCATTATTGCTTTCTTTGTCCACGCTGTGGTTTGGAGACAGGCAGCTTTTCAGGTATGTAAAGCTCTCTACGTTGTTCAGTATTATGCCCTCAATCTCAATCTGAAGCTCAGGAGGTGTCAGGCCTGATGCAGGCTGAAGAAAAAAAATTCGCATGCTAATGGTCAATTCCAAGGCTTTTGCTGCTTTTACGAAACAAGTGGCCAATTCTTGCAGGTCTGGTTAATTCAATGCTGCAAGCGCACAATCGTCGATCTGAACTGGAAGTCTCTCACTAGGGCCTCTATGACTTTGTTTTTTGCCTTCAGACGTCTGAGGACAAAAAATCGGCAATCACATCTGTAGCGAATAGTGACACCAGCATCACACTTGGACATTGCGCAGGAGAGCATGGTAGGAAACATGAGACTGAAGAGTGTGGGAGCCATCACAAAGCCTTGCTTCACGCCATTGAGGGACCAGGAATGAGTTAGAGACATCTCCGTGTTCCAATTCGAGCCATCATGCCATTGTAGCGGTTTTCTACTATGTATCATATTGTCTGGCATTCTGGCTGTTGTAAATTACGCTGTCTGGCGACCCCAGTATTTTGTCAACATCCACGCGAACTTTCTTTGTGCGCCGGCACACGACAGGTGCGCACTATATTCTTCGCTTTGTCATCGTGCCGAGGTACGCGTATTCCACATTCCAACAGTACTCGGATTCTCATAAACACACCCCTTGTTTTGCTGTCACGGAAACAACCTACCAATTAGTGACGAGCTGTACACCTTCACCAGCCAATTACCACTCTCAAAGCTCCTGTCCGTGACACGTTTTCTCCGACCACGCTGTTTCATTTTCCACGCTTCCTCACTTCACGATTAGCTTTCATCCTGAGAGCACGTTCTAATCGTTGGAGTCACTCACGTCCGTATATCACGTCCGTACATTACATTACCTTCCACGTCTTTTCCTGCGATACCTCGCGCCGTGGACTGTCATTTCTTACGGATTATTACATTTCATACGGAATATTACACTTCCTCGGATTTTATACCTCGCGACATTCGCTCCTTTTTGCATGGCGACTCGCCCTTTCTTCATGCTCTAAACTCCAACCTGGGGGATTTTCTACGTAGCTGCATTCAACGCGATTCGCGTCGTTACATCGCTGCATCGGTCCTGCTAGCGTGCTGTCAGTGGTGTGCAGACTCTATCAGGGACCTCGCAGTTCTTCGACCCAGCGCTCCAGCGGTGGATTCTACCTTCGCTTGTGCTAGCCGCGGCACCCGGAGGCTACTCCACGCTGTCGCTGGATCATTTGTACATATTTATATGGGACACTGTCGTCTTCGGACACCCAAAGTGCATTCGGAGTTAGTCCATATTATTTAATATCATTTCGGGAAGTGCAATACCCATTTCAAGGACACTGTTCACCTCTACTGGTGCCCTGGTGCTCTCTACAGTCCATACACTACTGTCATACGGTCGTCTACCACTCCTGCTGGTGGTGCCTTCAGCTTCAAGTCCCGTTAGCCACTCGGTGAGTAATTGTTAGGTATTACATCATAGGCCCGTACCAAAATACCTACACCATCATGAAATGACTGGATGATCGTGACGAACTTTGGCGGGCAGTCTACCTTGGACAAGGTAGCCCACAGGCCCTCCAAGCTGACCATGTCAAAAGCCTACGTCAGGACCACGAAGAGGATGCAGAGGTTCTGGTTTTGTTCTCGACGCTTTTCCTTTAGCTGTCGTACTGCGAACACCATGTCTATTGTTTCCTTGTTGTTCCTTAATCCCCACTGGCTCTCAGAGACCAAGTCTTCCAGTAGATGGTGCAAAATGCGGTTCAGAACAACATGGGCCATGGTCTTTCCTGCGATTCTCAGCAGGGAGATGCAGGGAGATGCCTCTGTGGTTGTCATATGAGGCTCTGTCCTTCTTGTTCTTGTACAGATGCATGATGTTAGCATCCTTGAAGTCCTGCAGCACCGACACTTTCTCCCAGAAGTGCAGTAACAGCTAAGTCAGCTAGGTGGCAATAGCTTCATCTCCTTCTTTGAAGATCTCTGGGGTATTCCGCCAGGACCACGCGCTTTCCCTGCATGTAGTTGCTTGATGGCCTTTGGGGTTTCTGCCAGTGTTGGGGTCATCAAGTGACGCCAGGACTTGGCGCTGTGGCATATCTTGGATGGCCTATTGGTCGATCTGAGGTCTATTTAGCAGATAGCTGGCTGACGTGTTCACTTCAGCGCTTATGATGTCGCTCTTCTCATGCAGTAAGCAGGGTTCCGTCGGCAGAGCTCACAGGTGTCATTGCATGCCAAAACTCCAAAACTCCGGATTTCAATACATTCATCGTATTATTTGTGAAAATGTTATCAATGTTAAAGAGTTGCAGAATCTCTGTTATCCTAGTAGGGTTAACAATAAGTGGTGTAAAAGAGATTGATGTTATCAAATCAATCAAAAATATTTTTATGTGGATAGGAAATCGCTGATCACAGATCAATATTAAAATCTGCAATGAGAAAACATGTATATTTTCTCTAGATATTGCACTGAGTGATTTTTCTATAACAGTTTGACTGGAAGGCCTGTTTACAATGGCATGATTATATTGTTTGATTTGGAGTATATTTCAATAAAAATTGATTCTATAGAATTAAAGACATCTAAATTATTCCTTCACTTATATCTCATATCATTTTTGATCAAGCAACCAACATCTCCTCCACGTTTACGTGTGCTACCGCATCCTACAAAAAAAAAAGTACCCCGGCACGTTGATTGATTCATTTTAGAAAGCCAGGTTTCTGTCAAAGCGATACATAAAAATTGGTAAGAAATACTACCAATCACACTGCCAAAATGGTCAAACTTTTTTCTTAATGCTCCTACAATTAAAGTGAACCATAGAAGAAAACATTCATTTTTCATACTTGCTACATTTCATTAATCATTGAAGTCATTTCGTAAATATAATCTACATTGCCAACAGCCACTTCATCAAAAGAAAAAATATTATCATCTGCTTGGAAACATGAATTACAAATTGAATCAGAAGTCTTTGATACTTGATACGATATACACGACATAACTTAGAATCTGAAAACATACAGAAAAAATAGGAATGACATAAAACAGAACTAAATTATCTTACCACATAAAAAAATAACATCCCAAAAGACATGCTAGGATGTATATGTATGGAGAGAAGAGAAATAAAAACATTGCACCTAGAGACCAGTTCGGCAATGGCTGTAAGTCATGGTACTATAGACATGATAAATGTGACATTCGCATCATGTAACCAGTTTACATTTCATATTCAATATCATTAATCTCGCATATGTGGCTTTTTTTTTAACAAATGATCTACATCTCTTCTTGAGTGAACTATCTTTTTGAATGGGGTACCATTGTGAGTAATTACTGAGACGAAGATCCTGCCGTCCATACTCCATGCATGAATGAGCTTGCTGTTTGATATGCCAATCATTGAGAAAACATCCCACAACAATGCCCGATTACTGTCGGTTGTAGGTCCTCATATAATAAATTCCACTTTTCTTTATCTTCAGTTTCTCCTTCTTCTTCTTTAGCAGGGTCTGGCGATACTGGTAAAATGTCAGTTTGACAATGATAGCTCTTGGCTTGGGACGAGTACCCTCAGGAGAATGGTTCCTTCTTCAAACTCGATGGCTCCTGTCAATGGCACTTGGAGAGAGATCTACATCCAGCATTCGATATCCGACGTTTTTGTTTCAGTGGACCGATCGTATCTTCTTTTTTCTGTTTCAGGGACACCAAAGAAACGAACTCCTGTCTCTAGTACTGCTCCTGGTCATTGAGATTCGTTTTCAACGTGTTGATTTCATGGGATGACTTCTCATTCTCCTTTTCACTTCACAGAGCTCCTTCTCACAATTGTCGAATTTGCACTGAAGTTCGAGGACCTTCCTTTCCTGTTGTTCCATGCGCATGAGGATTCACTGACGTTAGCTGCAACTGCATCCTCCACTGTTCTTCTGATAGCATGCAGGAATTCGTTGTCCTGGATAATCTCCTTCAGCAGTTTAGCTGTTTCTCGGGTCATTGTTAGGATGCAGAAACAAGTGAATACACGGCACGATAGAAGTACAATGTAAATACAGAGACCAGTCACATACAAATCTGAGTTGCGTTAGCAGCCTATTAAGCCTGTCTGTGGGTGCTCATGATGACCCTAAATTATGCAAATACTGGTTGAAGACGTTCAAATAACCCACAGACACAGAGAGGTCCTGGCAAGTCCAACACACGCACAACAGGGAAACTCATTCAGATGGGACTGCACAGAATCAATTTGTAAAAGTTCAGCAAAATACAGATGAGGTGCACTCAGGATTTCAGAAACTTGATCCTCAATACAGGGTAGAAGTGAGCACAGTGAAACACCAGTCAAGGAACTTGTCACTGTTCACAGAGTTTAGCTGTGTCGGCTATACAAGTCTGTGTATACACTGCAGATACCAATTTGAACTTGTTCAGATAACCTACACAGTTGTAAGCATGCATAATAGGGCTGTGCAGGGTGCTAGATCATAATGTTCAGCGATAAAACCCAAGAGCATAGTAAAGTTCACTCAAAATTTCCCATTTTTAGATCATAAGGCATTCGATTACGAAACCAGTCAGTCACGTTCATTCGAGGCAGATGTAGAGGTTATTCAAAAACAGTCTAAAAATTTGAGACCACTAGCTGCTCCAGCATTGGAACAGCTTTCAACACAGCTTTCACTACGTGTTACAATACCAAAATTTCAATACCCCTTTTGTAGGCTTTTTTAACACTCCAGTAGTAGCTACCACTATGATGAACGAGCTTCACTTTGAAGATTTTTTTTTCCTGATACCAAGGTGGTTAGAAACAAACAACGTTCGTTTTGCCCACAAAGCCTTTTGAGACACTTCAGCGGATGACAAACATCATTAGGTTCTCTCTTTTTATCTAAATTTATTTCGTGCCAAACTTTCATTTGAACTCATATATTTCTCACATGATTGCAACCCCGGTACTGACTCGATGCTGGTAGGCAGAGTAGTGGAGACGACGCCTAGTGAGGAACATGTGGTTCAAATCTGCTGCAACCTGAGAAAAAGAAAGTCAACTCTCTAAATTCCGTGGATTGAAAGTCAATCTTCTAGATTGTCGTCAGTGACTAATCCGATAAGGGATATTCAATCGAATAAGACTGAATTCTGACCCTATCAGATTGAAAACTTCTATCCAACGTTTCGATTGGTCCCTGACTACAATCTATTTCAATCCAAGGAATTAAGAGTGAAAGGAAACTTGAAATGTTGCTATGGAGATTGGAACGTCTCCGATATTGCATATCATTCTTTTAAAGGACAAGTTCACCTTCATAGACATGTGGGTTGAGTGAATGCAGCAATATTAGTAGAGCACATCATTGAGAGTTTGAGGAAAATCGGACATTCCGTTCAAAAGTTATGAATTTTTGAAGTTTCTGCTCAGTCACGGCTGGATGAAAAGACTACTATAGCTTGTGATGTCACATGAGTACAACGATATAACGAAAGAATAAAGAAAATTCAACATATTTCCATTTTTCTCGCATAACAAAAGAACACTCGACTTCTCTCTTTCAGAAGGCAGGGGGAATAATATAACCCTTAACATACGTCAGTATCAAGTCGAAGAAATCTGCACTTTATTCAAAAAGTAAAGTTTTGTGAAATTCTCTTTTTATTTTCCTTAAATAGTTGTACGCATGTGACATCATACACTGTAGTAGTCTTCTCTTCCAGTAGTGACTGCGCAGATACTTAAAATATTCGTAACTTTTGAACGGATTGTCCAATTTTCCTTAAACTTTCACTGATGTGTTCTACTAATATTGCTGCATTCTCTCAATCCTTATGTATATGAAGGTGGATTTGTCCTTTAATTGCAATTGCCAAGAAATTGAAATGACGTGTTTGGAAGTTTGATGACAAAATCCCTATATGCAAATTCATGAAATTCTTCCGTCGAGGTGTTGTAAGTATACTTACGAATCCTGATCGAAAACGTTCGCACATGATTTTTTATCATGGCTACTACTGAAACACTGACCAATTCAGTTCTTATTAACCATGATGTTAACGTCGATGCAGGGCAAATTGTCAATCAGTTGCAAAATCCCTTTATGTGTTGATTTTTTTTTTTTATAATATACATTTCTTGAACATAGATTAGTTTGGATTGCAAAATTAGTTCAGAGACCATTTTTTTTTTTTGGGGGGGGGGAAGGTTACTGATTTAGCTGAATACTGTGCGCTGATAAAAAAAAAAAAAAAAATGTCGATGTTTGACCTCATGAAAATATGATTATTTTCAGCAAAGAAGCCTACAGCTGATCAAGCAAAATAAATGTCTAATCTCCACAAGCTTGAGTGATTTAATTCACAGAAACAGGGAATTAGCAAAATTGTACCATTAAATCTTCAGCTTTCAATTGACTCTTATCACCCTTGACCTGTAACCCCTGAACTTCGTTCTTAAGTTCCCAATCAGTGGCGGATCCAGTCGGGGGCATGCCCCCCCCCCCCCCCCGTTATCTTGTACTCTTTTTTTTTTGGACAAGGACAAGATGGAGTCGCGTTCGACCCATTTGAGTTTGTAAAGGCACCCCCCCCCCCTTGCGGAATTCCTGGACCCGTCCTTGCAAATCAAATGATAATAATAATGATGATAATAATAATAATGATAATAATTGGTAATACATGTACATATTTCTAAGTTTCGTTTGGATATTTTGAGCCATTTCCGAAAGAAACTAGTGAAATTTCAATATCTTCACTTGACTTTTGACTTCGACCCCTAACCTATGGATTATATTGGGGAAAATCTTCCCCTACGAGTTCGTTGGAAATCGTTATGCGTTAAAGGTAATGCATGTAGGTTAACATACCGAACTTAATCAAGGGTACATATTGATTAATTTCCAATGGACAAAAATATTTGTTATTTCAGGAACAGATAGTATAAGTTCATGCACTTTCACCTGACCTTTGGCCCATGAACTTCCAAAGATAATCATTGCAATGTAAGTTAAACAGAGATACCTTAAGCCATTTCCAAGATATGAAGAAACAAAATGAAGTTTTGACATTTCTCGTCCCCCGTGACCTGTTACATTTGCTCCCATGACCAAAAAGGCAAAGACTAGTATATATACATTTTTATCAAAATACCTTATGGCACTGCACAGAAACTGAAGAAATAGTGAAGTTTTAGAAGTTGACCTCGACCTATGACCTTTGACCTCTAGTACGTGTGTACTTATGAGTACTCGTACATACATTATTATCCCAAGTTTTATTTGGATACCTTGAACGGTTCTTAATTAGTACATCGTCCACCAAATCAATTAACCAGTTAAAAAACGAAAGGAAGGTCGGACGGACAGCCCCAAAACACGATGCCTCCGTCGACACTTCGTGGCGGATGCATAGAAATAAACATGATTGTATTCTAAACTTGTATTGTTAGTAGTACCTGTTGCAGCTTGCATCTGCCTTTTTGTTTGATTTAACTGGAGATTGGTGTAAGAGAAGAGTCACGTCCCATAGAATGTGTGAGTACATTTTTATTTACCACCATGTAAACACAAAACGCAAAGTCTCGTACAGACCCAACGTTTCGTAAAAACGATGGATGGTTTAAGAATCCGACCACAGGACTGCTAACAATGCATAAGTGGTTATTTTCAAGCCAGCATCAGGCTGAGGAATATTGTAACAGAAGGACATGTCGTTTGAAACCGTCAATTATATTGACAAAATCGTGCATACTATGACATAAGTTTCTCTTTATGATTACTGCCACTAATCGTTCCTTCGAGTCACAATTGTCTACGATGGCTGCGTTTATCAACTTTCCCCTGTTTAAACGGCTTGCGATAGCCCTTTCGAAAGCCCTTTCCATAGCCCTTTCGAGAGCCCTTTCCAAAGCCCTGACTGCCTGTACTATTAATGTGCCGCTTGTTTTCTAAGAAGGGACGGCGAAAAGCAATTACCATCATAAAGATATATCTTCCTTTGAGAGTGACGAGTCATGGTGCAATGCCACATGAATCAATTGTCTTCCTATCTGTGAGGCAGCTCCAGTTCAAATATTTCTGAGTGGCGGCATGAGACTTTGGCTGCGTTTATCAACTTTCCCATGTTTAAACGGCTTTCGATAGCCCTTTCCAAAGCCCTTTAGAAACGGCTTTCAAAATAGTTGCGTTTATCAACCCTCTTCAAGAACACGATTTTTTAACTGGCCTGTCACTGCACAGCTGCATTGCGCTATTCGACCCAAGGAGAAGTACAAGTACTGAAGTACAAGACTATAAAGCCGTTTCAAGGCAGCTTTGCGTTTATCAACTTCCAAAAGGCTTTTACAAACAGGTTTCTGAAAACCTGTTTAGGAAACCTGTTTGGATAGCCACAAATTTGGGGCTTTCGGAAAGGCTTTCCTAAAGGGCTTTCAAAACAGCTTTGCGTTTATCAACTCGTAAAAATTCCTTGAAAGCTGTTTGGATAACCTGTTTCTGCCGAGAAAGGAGAGTTGATAAACGCACCCTTTCGTAAAGGCTTTCCTAAAGGGCTTTCAAAACAGCTTCGCGTTTATCAACTCGTAAAAATTCCTTGAAAGCTGTTTGGATAACCTGTTTCTGCCGAGAAAAGGAGTTGATAAACGCACCCACACATGACATTATCTTCATATCAGTTTAACATCTCTTGCAGTTTCTTTGAGTTATTAATTCATATAATCTTTGATGGTTTTGTGTTAGTACATAACATGATTATTTTCAATAAAATGGAAACTGATTGCCACGTGCAGTGCAAGGCGAGTAAACATCAGAGGAAAAAACATATAAAGAAACACTATTTAATCCACCCATGTAATTGCCATAACATTCAATTCAATTGAATGAATAAACTATTGAACTATTGACATAATCTATTGATTTGTATTGAATAGAATTTATGAAACCATCACCTTATCTCTGTAGCAAAGCTCTTTTCTCACGCTTCCGTCCTTTTGCTTCACTTCGCAGACTTTCACGAAGGGGAGGATTCGTTGGAAGTCGAAGGATGAATTGATAGCAAGGAAGAGAGCGTCTCGAGCCAGGTAGTCCCATTTGTCCACATCGACTCCGTTGACGCTGTTGTTAACGATCTGATATAGGTAGAACTTCTTCTCTCGGATCTGTATAGAGCAGCATTTTGTTGAGAGTAATCACTATGTCACCTCTGAACTTGGTAAATCTATAATTCAAACCGGTTTTCCCCTTGTACGGAATGGTCCAGAGAGACTGCATCTTGCTTATTATGCAGGCTGACACATGTCACCTCGAATTTATGATTTATATTAACATTCCATGCAGTGAGTAACATGGGGCAAGAGACACCGCCATCGAATGCGGAACGAAGCGGTTGTTGTTGATATTGCAGCAGGCCTATCTTTATTCTGGAAACTTTTTAGCATGCACTGAAGCTGCCTCTTCGTTTCGTGCCAAACCGAAGGTTTGTGCATCTAGAGGAACGCGCAGTGCCGATGATGCACTTCATTTAGGCTACAACCCCCTAGTTTGTGTACGCCTTCGTCTTGTAGACTTCTTAGCCCCTTTAGTATTCATACGTACGTGCGGCGATCACAGTTTGTGTATCGAGTCAGGCGAACTGAAGCGTCCTCTCACTCCTGCTCTTTCGAAGCTGTTTACATCGACCGGATTCTGTGAGTACGGAATGTTGGCTTACCAACGTTTAAAGGTGTATGGTCCCGGTGTTTTAGTCAAATGCGTACGCGGGCGCACAGCGCAAGTTTCCTATAGAGACCTATGCTATCGACTCCTCTTTGGCGCTTACGCTGTGGCCCACTTCCCCGAGTCCGAAGAAGTCCGATTCACTGTAGTCAGTGGTCCGATCACAGTTCGGCTCATGATTCGGCTCAGGGGGATGACAGCTTTAGCAAATTTCTTTAGTGATGTCATAATAAGAAGCACATATGCACGCACCCTGGCATTACTACAGACTGCGTGATGCGCAGAGAATGTAACAAAGGCAACTTTACTTAGCAACACCTACACCCTTTACTGCTTTTGATGACAGCTCAACTTCGGCTATCCTCGTATCAACGCTGACGGTGATCAGCAGTATCATCAACAGCGCCCTCTACACTACCGGGACTATGCACCTCTTAAGGGTGTAGAAGTAAGCACTCGCTTTGATTTTGATTCCCGTGATTTTATGATGTTCACTCGGTGTTAAAGGCACATGGTCCCGGTGGTTTAGTCAAATGCGTACATGGACGCACGGCGCAAGTTTTCTACAGAGACCTATGCTATCGACTCCTCTTTAGCGCTTACGCTGTGACCCACTTCCCCGAGTCCGAAGAAGTCCTATCCACGGTAGTGAGCTCGTCTCATGATTCGGCTGAGAGGGATGACAGCTTTAGCAAACTTCTTTTGTGAAGTCATAATAAGAAGCACATATACACGCACCCTGGCATTACTGCAGACTGCGTGATGCGCAGAGAAGACAACGAAGGCAACGTTAATAGCAACACCTACGCGCTTAACTCTTGATGACAGCTCAACTTCGGCAATCTTCGTATCAATGCTAGCGGTGATCGGCAATATCATCAACAGCGCCCTCAACACTACCGGGACGATGCGCCTTTAACTGTTGTAGATTCTACTTGAAATGTGGCGTGATGTGATGGCAGTGTGAGTCTCACTCAATTATTGTCCGCAACTTTGGCCAAAAAGATCCAAAACAATGTGTAACGACGGGGCCCTACGTAACTGTTATAGGTCTAACTAAGTAGGCCTATTAAGTATTATTTGGTTGCACAGATGCACTGTGAGAATTAACGTTAGATTAATATGAAGACGTAGTTCCTATAAAGCCTCTACATCTTTTTTTTCCATGGGTGGCTAGGGTCGTTGCGATTTTTGCTTACACACGTAAAATAGGGGCCTATATAGATTTTCACCGCGGGGCAGCTGTTCGCGAACAGTGATGACATGAATATCTTATATGACGTCATCATAATTTAAGATTTTTGCTTAGTCAAATTGCCCGTCTTGAGAATAATGCCCTAAAGTTTATGGAATACCATTAGGGCAGTTTTCTTAGCCATCAAAAAATCTAAGACAAATTGCTTAGACTTAAGCAATTTGTCTTAAAAGTTTATGGAATACCGGCCATGGAATACATCTTAGTCGGGCCAGCCTTCCCACTCCATGGTATACGCAGGGAAGTGTCAGAAAAGGAGTGGGATCTCTATTGATTATTTGATTTTGTGCAAAAATTAGTATGACAATTGAATGCTTTGCATTCCATTGCAATGGCTTTGACGTTCCATGCTCCCAGCCGCTCTTCCATCGAGTTTTGACATGGATGCAAACTACAAGGTTCATGATTTTAACCATATTAAGCTCTATATTAGGAAATGTTGAAATCCTGTGTGGAACTTTTTGATTCTACTTTACGGAACAAATCATTTCAGTTTTTCTTCATATTTTCTCCTTATCTATGCCCCAGGACTAAAAACAAAACAGTAGTATCGTATAAAAGGTTACCATTTAACCATCTTGCGCACATTTTTGTGCATTATTTTGTTTTTCAGGTGTAGTACCTGAATTTGAAATTTGTCGAGTTGATTAATTGACCAATACGTGTTTAAGCGTGCCTAATTGTATTTTACAATTAAAGAAGTACATTTTTTTTTTTTTACTGATTTTTGTTTTGCGTGACCTGTTCTCTGCATGCTAATAACTGCTGCCCAAATATTGAACCGAACAGCGAACTGCAGCTCGCTCGGTTTGTCGTGAATGTGGACTAATGCATACTTAGAGAGTTGTCTCCTTCTCGAGGCAATTCGTTTACACATTCGATAGGGCGCATAACTTCGGGCGGCACGGC
Organism: Diadema setosum; assembly: GCA_033980235.1. NCBI lineage: Eukaryota > Metazoa > Echinodermata > Echinoidea > Diadematoida > Diadematidae > Diadema > Diadema setosum. The sequence continues at coordinate 5,409,041 of CM067066.1, forward strand.
ACAAGAGTACAAACACTAACAAAGGAGAGGGATGTATTTTCTCCTTCTCTAACACTAACACCCCCCCCCCCCCCTGTATACCCCTGGTGGTATCCCCACGCTACCGGGTCTTTCTAAGAGGATTTAAACACGAAATTGATGGATAGCATCTTCACCAGTTTCTGATCAGGGTTCCTGCTCCCTCCGAGAATGAGTTCACAGATGAACTTCAGGTCGTTCTCGATGATGCTGTATTCCGCCAGATACCCCTCAAGCCGATTTTTGGAGATCAGGTGTTGAAACATTGCCACAGATTGTTCCTCGTGCTTTGAAGTTTATAACATGAAATGAATGTCGTTAAGATTTGCGGTGACACCATGTGTATGTAGTTCTTAACCGGATCGTTGCTTGGCAAAATAGCCTATAGAAAGAGGAGAATTGAAGAGGGAAGCGACATATGGGGGTTGTAAGGAGGGCAAAAAGTGAAGAGTGGGGGACAGTAATGGACTGGAAGTTGAGGTGGCACTATAGTGGAAACGGTAGAGAAGGGAACAAAGAGAGCGGTAAGGGAGAATAAAGTGAGAATCAAGTAAGATGTTCGGACATCTTTAGGAGGAGGGAGATGAAATAGACGGGAAGAGGAAGAGGGAGGAGTTGAAGGTTGGAAAATCATGGAGATAAGAGAGAGAGAGAAGTGAATATTCATAAAACCAAAAAGAAGAACGAAGTTGCCGAAACAAAATGGACAATGTGGAGTGCGGAATCAATTCGGGTCACCTACAATAGGCGATATCAAGGCGATATCAAGTGATATCGTTCGATACCTCCGATATCGAACCTCTCAGGCTGGGACAGTAACTTCCGGTTATTGATTTGCGTGTGTTCTTTTCTATTGGTGAACTTACAAGCTTTGTTTTGGATCCAAAGAATTTTTTAGTTTGTTTATTTCCCGAGTATAACTATCCATTACACCATGGGGTTTTTCTGTGAGGCAGCAGAGTGTACTTCTGATGATGCTAAATGGAAAAAAACTGGACAAATATCCGTGCTCCGAGCAGTAGAGGTGCACCACATGCACAGGCCGCGAATATTTTTACGATTTCCTCACACATCTCAACAAACAACATTCATTTACAATGGATACGGAAAACAATCACTCTCTCCTCTTCCTTGATATACTCGTCACAAAATTAAACCAAATCCGACAGTTTCTCACACTGAGTCTACCGCAAACCCACTCACACTGACAGATATCTTCACTACCGCTCCTTCCATCATCCAGCATTCCGCCAGTCAGTACCACACGCTCTCGTCCGACGTGCTCATCAAATTAGCGACAAAGAACATCTTCGACAAGAATTCAAAAATAATACAGACACACTCACCACTCGCAACCGATACACCATGCAAGCACACAATCAACACTCCAGCACCAAGCAGCCAAGGAACAGCCCATCACAACTGTAACTCTTCCCTTCCTAGGCGCCACCTACACGAGCTACAACGCATTTTCAAGTCCGCCAAAATAAATCCAGGTCGGACATACATCTTCAAATTCTACAATACATTGCATTCACATAAAGACACCCCCCCCCCCCCCCCCCCCTGCTGGAAGGTTTACATAGGTGAAACAGGGAGATCACTAGAGACCAGACTGAAAGAACATAAAACATGCTACAGACGTTCGGAATGAGAAAAGACAGCCATCGTGAAACACGCTCAAGAGTCGGAACATCGCATCAACTGGGAGGACAGCAAACTCATCACATCCATCAAAAACTGGAACACACGACGCATCAGAGAAGCCATAGAAATTCGCACACACGACACTGTTACACAGGATCCCGGACTCCCCGTCAACATCTGGTTTCCTCTCATCAACAGACCATCGAATAGCAGCACCCTCACAACACCACATTCCCCCTCTACGTCTTCCTCTCATATCCCTTCCCCAACTTCCTCACAACAGCGACCCCGACGTCGACGGCACCGCCCACTCGGTACCACACCACTGACCTACGGTCAGTGTACCACACCCATCGCTGGTAGAATCGCTGGTTCCAGAAGATGCCCTCACCGACGCAAGTCATCCACACAACCGGCTTCCACCCCATCTAATCCGGACTACACTCTCCGGCCACGACCTACAAACAGCCAAGTTAGCCCCCACAGATGTACTCCACCATCAACATACTCCGAGAACAATAGAACGTTCGACCGCAACACTCCAGTCCTCGCACGCCAACAGCTGACTACGCTCCATACAACCATACAACCCAACGGTCCTTTCCAGGACCACCGTCTCACTTTACAGTTTTCTTCACAGGTTTATTACTCTTGCCTTCTCCCCTCAGGACTACACTTAACTGTATTTCATCTCTTATTTTGCCTTTCTCCCACAGGAACCTCTTCAGGATTTAACTGTCATCAATTATACAGTTCATGATTATCCAACTCGTCAACGTTACGCATATCACCTTCCACGTACCCGAACAATTTTCGCGAGAAAAAAAAAAAAAAAATATATATATATATGTTCACTGGGCCCAAGTATTGGAACGAACTCCCTACGGAACTTGTAAGTTGTACCACTGTAACCTCATTCAAACGAAAATTGAAGCAATATCTTCTTAGCAGCTACATTGTACGGCATGCATAGTGTATAGTACTTGTTGCTACTTATTTTACCCCTTGTCTATCCCTTTGAGTAGTCCAGCGGGATCCTAACCATGAACACTATTTCTGATCAGTCTGCCTGTTGCGTTCTTCATGCACCTATGTTCCACTCGATTATCGAAATTCTCGCGCGTGACAGCTGTCGGTTACCATGGTCACACGGCCTGCATGGTTTTAGGACCCATGTTGGAATGTTACTCCTGAGATCTATTGCCCTAGTACACGGTATTGTTGACATTCACGACAAATCTCATTATTATTCCACCTTCTACTTATGTATTTATGTCATATTGTTACGTCATTTTCTATACTCCACACCCCTTGAATCTCTGCAATCCCAGTTGTTGTTGTACCAATGTCCTTACTTGTAGTAGGTTACATTGCTGCAAGAAGTGACTTTTATGTATTTTATTTAGTAACACTTATTTAAGTGGATTTTTTTTTTGTCTTTAATCGGTTCCCCCAGTTATAGTTGGTCTTAAAAGCATCTGCATTTTAAACTTCCCCTTATCTGATTTATCACGGGACATGCGGCTGTACAAGCTAATGCTTTTACGCAGGCCCCATCATATTTTTCGCATCATGACTACAGTTCAAGTCGCATGTATACAAACCTTGTGTTTATACCAAATCAAACTTTTTCACATAGCGATGAGGTCTCATCTAATTTATGTTTTGGGTAATTTTCGTAGTTATACACTTTATTGATATATATATATTGTGATATATCCTCGACTTACCTTTCCTCCGCAGGATTATTAATCCTTTCTCCATTGATTCCGCATTCCACATTGTCCATTTTGTTTCGCCAACTTCGTTCTTCTTTTTGGTTTCATGAGTATTCACTTCTCTCTCTCCATCTCCCTCTCTCTCTCTCTCTCTCTCTCTCTTTTTATCTCCATGATTTTCCAACCTTCAACTCCACCCTTTTCCCCTTCCCCGTCTATTTCATCTCCCTCCTCCTAAAGATGTCCGAACATCTTACTTGATTCATTTTATTCTTCCTTACCACTCTCTCTGTTCCCTTCTCTACCGTCTCCACTATAGTGCAACCTCAACTTCCAGTCCATTACTGTCCCCCACTCTTCACTCTTCAATTCTCCTCTTTCTAGGCTCTTTTGCCAAGCAACCATCCGGTCATGGACTACATACACACGGTGTCACAACAAACCTCTCTCCTTCATTTACTTCACCATGCAAACCCTCAAACAACACATCAATGTCGTTACTCTTTTGCCTTGGATATACTGTAGATCTGTTCTTGTACTTTGATGATAATAATTATCCAAATGATGATTACAAGTATGATAATAATAATAATAACAATAAAAATGATAATGATTTGCATTTTGATAGCGAATATAAATTTAAAAGATTATCTTTGCAATATTCTAAGAGACATTAATCAGCCATTAATTCAATTCTTTCACTTTCATGTTCACTTTACATTGCAATTTAAGTTTTAAATTTTGAAGGTGTCAAAAAATGAAGCATGAAAGCGCTCTTCGCAAAATAATTCAACGTGCGAGAAGAAGAGAGAACTAACGATGATATTCAGTTTATTTTGACTGTCATAATTTTGTACTAAGACTACCAAATGCGATTTCAGAAAGAAAATAAAAGTACATTATCCCGATGATCAACAAAAATGTTTCCGCTGTCAACTCTACAACAAAGAAACTCTGTCACAACTTATACACACCTTCCATGGTTTCCCATCTTTCCCTCTTGGAATTATGTCAGCAAATATGTGCGAGAATGGCCCATGGCCTAGATCGTGGCAGAGAGCGGCAATTTCCACGCAACGGGTCTCAGTTGGTTCAATCCTATATTTCTGTTGTTGCTGTAGACTAGCGAGGAGTTTTGTCGCCAAAAAGCACACTCTGGGAGACATTTTTAACGAAAAAAAAATTATATATTCATAGAATTATATTGCTGGCTTCCTGCTCCCCGCTTCGAAAAAACAAAACAAAACAAAACAAAACATGAAAATTACGATCAAAGTTGCTTTTCTTCGTGTAGAGATCCAGAAGTAGGATATTATATAGGCAGAGCTTTTAAGAAAGTGGAAGAGAGATATTTTATTTTGTGCTTTGTCATTGAAATGACAAACGAATGTACCATGCTTGAGAGGATTTTCAGATAACATGGACATCTGCTTGACGAATTGTTGATATTAGTGCCCCTATTCCTAAGGGATCTCAACTCCATGTAATGATCCAAAAAACTTAGAAAGTCATGTAGCATGGAGTTGAGGTTCTAAAGAGTAATGATATCAGCAATGCGTCCGATGAAAGCAGTGTATGCTTGTTCTGTAGTTCGAATAGAACTGGACAAAATATTATTTGGTTGATCAAAATTACGCTATCCATGAGATCACACATCGAGCGCTTTTTTTTTCTCCATTTGCATTTGCATTATTATTATTATTTTTTTTTTTTTTTTGCTTTTGTATTGCAATCCTATGCGGACAATGGTCACCTATCGCACTTTGGAAGTCAAACGTTTACAGCATTTATACACACGCCCGCATACGTACTTCGTACACGTACTAAAAGAGGGCAGTTCAGTGCTGTCGGGCGGTTTAGCACTTTGGGGGAAATTTCGACTTCTGAGGCTGCTTGCAGTTATCAAATTCATGTACCCGATTTCAACCGAATCAAGTTTTCTCAAATTAGGTTAATGACTGAAATTTTAGAATATGAGGTGGTTGGAACTGCACTTTTTTTTTTCTGAATTGCGCACTCCTGAAGAAAATAGTGCAATTTCTGTCACCGAGAAATCCGTAGTTTCACAAGTGGCTGGCCTTTTATTCCTCCAGCAAAATTGAAAAAAAAAAATAGAAAGCTCATTAAAGTAACATAAACAATATACCCAGTGGGCTATGAGGCCGTACCGATGGTAATTTCATACACTAACATATTTAAAAAAAAAAAAAGATCGATCACATACCTATGACGTAATAGTCATGGTATCGTGCACTATACCATGATTATTACACCGCAACATATCGCAACTTTCTCCATCGGTAATTTGTCTTCAACGTCATCATCATAGCATTGTTATGTTTAGTCACATGATCGTCAATGAATAAGAATTCGTGAATGTGGGACTTTATATTAAATAATTCCGTACGTACGGATTGTGCTATGCAGTTGCAATTTGATTTAGACTTAACGAAATACTGATCATCGGTTTGCATATCATTGTCAAGTGGCATTATACAGAAGGAGAACGAGTATGCATTTAGCCGACAAAACGTAATGTTCTCCAAAGATCTTCGTAGTGATTAAACAGGTCTGATCATGAAATAGCATAGTTTTGCCAGAAAAAAAAAAACACACAGACACCTTTTGTCTGATTTACCTAAATGCAATTTTTGAAGATGGCGTACTTTTCAAATTCAAATTCAGTTCAAATGTATTTCATATTTCCACTTTCTCAATGATGAGATTACAAAATTATTGACAATAAAACAAGAATACAAGATATATACACTCATGTCTTTTGATTGAAGAAGAAGGAAAAAAACATTCTTCACACAAATGTACGTGGTCATATCATGATGTCACAATAAGTATCAGAAATATGATGGGGCCTAAATAACAGCTTTAACGCTTGTAAAACTGTAGGTTCCCAAATTCATAGGCATATAACTATATGGAGAACGGATATGTTTGTCTTGACCAACTAAAATCATACCAGTCCAAAAATCGATAAAGAAAAACTAATGAACCACATAAATATCGCACAAACCAGACTGTATACGGATCTCGTGGTGTTTGAAAAAAGAATACTATATACTGAAAGATGTATCGGTAGAATTAAATAACTTTAATAACTTGGTGCTGCGGACAAGGACAAAAGATTGGGCGTATAAAAACAGATGCTAAACACTTGGTAGTGTGTATCCACTAAGTAATAATTGTTTTAATTCTAGATTCTGGTTTCTCGATTTTTTTTTTTTTTGGTTTTGTTATAATTATCCTTGGCTATGAAGGTGTAGAAAAGTAGATTGCCTTGGCTATCTAACAATATAAGCAAAGGCACCTGAATAGAAATGGCCTTCGAGGCCAGGCATTGGCAAGTATTACTTTCTTGAGATTTGCTATGGAAGTGTGTTATGGAAGAATTTTAGGTGTGTGTGTGTGTGTGTGTGTGTGTAACAGCACCCTCAATAGCGTTTAATCTTGTATGTGCAAGAAAGCTAATTTACAAAGTTTATTTGTTACCGTATATGCATGCAGGCAAAAAGCAATGTTGTGTATTGATCAGAAATTTAAAAAACAAAATGATTGATATAATTTTCGACTTCGTTAGAGTTTTATCACATAAATAAAAAATCTGAACAAGACTAAGGTGGTTCTTATGAGAAGCTAAAACAGTAGTCTCATCCACGACCATGATAAACTAAAAAAGAATCAATGCTGAATTTATTATACGTTTATAATGTTTCAAGAATGTTAGGGCCAAGTATCCACACTCCACACTGGATATTTGACACCGATGAATCGTGACCTTGTGTACATACAAATTGCTGCCTATCAGAAAGAGGTGATTTTAAACCAAAAGGAGTTGTGCCTTGTATAATAAGAAATCAATGATCAATGGTATCAAAGGCCTCTTTACTTAAATCCATTAATGTAGCATTAACAAGCTCTTATTGCGTTTAAGTTGTATTGAAACTTTATCTATTATCTGCATAAAGGCTAAAACAGGTGAACCATTCCTTCTTATTCTTTTTAACCAAACTGGACTTGATTGAGAGTATTTTGATTGTAAAATATGTAATCAATCTTTGAGCTACAATCTTTTCTAAAAGATCAAAGAGAGGGTAAGCAAGATAACGGCACGGTAACGGTAAATGTTTTTGCTATCATGCGCCACAAGGAATCATGTCTGGATCTCTAAAAAAAAGAAAAAAATATGCTCATTATAATTTATAAAATGAATAAATATGAAAATTAGTAATTCGGGACAAAATCACCAAAATGTTATTCTTGTTATTATGCCAAAATTAGGAGCAACAAATCACTAGTTGAAGATTAATTTTGTAACAAAATTATTAGTGGGGAAGTGATATTGTAACAGAAACAGACATGGTTCCTTTTGGCGCAGAGTAGCAAAACAAAAAAAAAAGGCAAAAACAAACAAAAGACACAGGAACATTGCCGTTACCGTGCTCGGCTTAAACGGGTCATAACAATATATACAGGCCAAATGAAATGCTAATACTGCATCTCTAAGGATTCAAAACGCACTATTAATGACACTTCCTTTATAGATATTTTGTGAAATGGGATTATCAATTATGGCGACTATATATTTACGGACTCCATGCATTGTATAAGCATAATATCTTCTTATAAGAACCAAGGTTATCATATACCCTTATGTAGAAGATATGAAATCAAACGATGTCAATTCAATGAAAGATGATAGCGGATTGAATGTTTGTTTTAATTCATTTTAAAGTCACTCTGATAAACATTTTACGTCACTAATATTCTTTCTTGGCATTTAAAGCGTATAGGATGAGAATATTGCTCCACGCTTTAGGACGTGTCATTTGGTTCTCGTCAGTTCATGCCTATTTTCAATTAAGTAATCACCTTGTAATTGTTACCTTTTTTGGCATTTCTAAGGTGTGGCTTTGATTATGTAATCGTCTGTTGTACAAATTATCATGCTTTATCATATATTAAGAGCTTGCTTCGAAACGGCGCTAAATCCATCATTTTTCAATGGATTTTGTGCCTTTTGATTGCCAGCTCTTCATATACAGTGATGAAAAGAAAAGAAAGTTAATCAAATTGACATGAGATGATGAAATGACATATGACAATATCCAATGCTCTCTATCAGAATTTTCTGTGTCAAAATTACCCCAAGGAGTGTTCGAATCTACTGTGCCCTGCACTTGGGTAGACGTAGCTCACAGTGCCGAGCTGTTTGATGAATCGAAGTCGCTGGAATTCGGGTGTATCAATGATCACCTGACACCAAGGAGGCAGCTGTATGTTCCCGTACACCGGGTCGTTAATTACCTGTCAAATGAGATGAACACAGATTTTATGTGACATTTCATATCAAAATGCATGGGGAAGATGTTTCGCCAAGTTGTCAGGAGAGGTTTCAGAAATAGATAGCAAGGACATGAAACAGATGGGTTCATGTTCTTTGTTATTAGTCAGTGCTTTGGATTGTGTGGGTTAAAGATGCATAATTGCGAGTTTATGTTCAATTTATTCTTCCGCTGGTGTAAATACATTTCCGTGGCTCATTTTCGGTGTTCATATCTAGTCTAGTATGTAATCAGTGTTTTGAGGCATGGTGCATATGTTATAATTATATTACATATAATTTGGAATATTCTATGGTTATATGTTAATTATTAGTTCAATCTTATATCAGTATTTTTCCACGAGTATGGTATGCCTGCATGACTGATGTCCGCTCGCGTCATTCAGGACAGTAATCACAGACCTGGGATACAGGCATTGTTAATTGATGTATATACTATATATATATATATATATATATGCAACCCCCACACCCCTAAATGTCTCAAGGGGCCGACCAATGTTGTACAGAGGCGGATAAATTTTGGTCTGGTCTGTTAGCTTCTCTCTGTACTGTTTGTCGGGGGTTAGCTAATCACATAGACACCTATCATCAACAAATTTCCAAAAGTTAAAAAGAGACTGAATATTGCTTCACAACAACAGTGAATATAAAATGCGGGAGAAGGGATAAAATTTACAGGGATAATGTCAATGCTGCTCACAGCATATTTATTCACCGACCTGCCATCTCGTAGGTCTGAAACAGATACTTAAAGATAAACAAATTTCTTTTCTTACTATACAATGAAACACATCACTCATCACTTAACTCTTCTACACCTGTGGAGATCTTTATTTCTTTGACACTTCTTAAGGGAAGGGAAAGAGTTTTGTTAGTAGGGATATAATGATGTTAATGGGTGTGGCCACTTATCTCGACATCGGCAGGGTCGCGGGATGAGGTTCTCGTCTGCATGTCGAATCGAGCTCGTCCAAGGGCTGGGGCGTCTGTTAACCGGTCTGCCTTCACTGCTTCCTTAAACGATTCGTCACCATTGCCGTCCACGTTGTGGCAACCTGACAGGATGCAACATCTCTAATGACACGTACCAGTCGACTATTTGGAGTTCATTACACCCTATCCGTATAGATAGGTGTAAACCAACGTTCTGTCTTGTCGTGGTGTAAAGTTTCTCAACTTGTCGTTGTCAACCAGTTAACTCGTTAACTCTTGGGCAGTCCAACCAAGATCCTCGTCACATTCACAGCGTCGATAGAGTTTAGTTGATTAATATGGAGGGGAGCATGATGTACAAGGGAGGGGATCTCCTGACTCTATCTCAGATGTGGTCTCCAACTATTCATGGCCCTTCTCTATCTGCCGGTCTCTCTAATCACGCAGCTCCTCTGTTGTGTCCCCTCTCTTCTATCAATAATCTAACTCTCCTCAAACATGGTCTTTTATAACAAATTCACTATTGGTATCCTTTCCCTAAAAGTATTTCATTGGCTAAATCTTATTTTGGGGTGTGATCTTCACTGGAAATTAATTTCTTATTGGTCAGATGTTCCATTAGCTCCTCCCATTCGTTTCTGTGGAACTCCCTTTTCTCTGATTCATCTCAATTTCTAATTAATTCGCCCACTGCCTTTTAGTTTCTTTATTTCCTCTTTCCCTGTAACCATGCACTGGTCAAGACTTATTGTTTCTTGGATAATAAAATTATAAAACCAAATGAATGTTAGTGTCCTTGTGACGTCCAACGTGATCGTCATCATTTTTCTGGGTTGTTGTCCCTGAATTTGTCTTTGGAATTCCTGTCTGACCCACTGCACTAAAGTACATCAAAATAAAGGAGAAGTTCTGGCTGGAGAACGACCTTCCAGCTCAGAGGGTCATTCATGTTTAGGGATCAGAGGGCAAAGACACGTCATTCCCGTAAATTGGACAGGGGGCTTTGGGGATGGAGAGTGCGGAGAACTGACCACTAGCTGGAGAAAGTAGCCAATGTCAAACTCATAAATTCCTAGGACCAATAACTTTTCTTGGGAGAGGAGAATTGACCGAAAAAAAGGAAGTCTAGCTGGAAGCAAAATAAAGGGTTTCATAAACTCCAAGAAGGGGAAAAGACTGATTCATATTGACGTCACAGGGTGACTTGGAAAACAACTGTAATGCTTCTGTTTTCTTTAACTTTCTATCCTATTCTATTCTTTTCTTTATTATAATATGTGCTTGTAGCCATCTGGGCTACATCTACCCCACCTCCGAAAAATTTCGTCCTCGAAATTGGGTAGAACGTGTGTCATATTTACATACCAATCACCTTGCCAACCTGACTTTGACCGATCTTAATACTTTGTACTGGTTTTTATACTCATCAAAGTAAGGATACACATACAATACTCCCAATGGTAGATATCAAGATAACGTGTCATTACCATCGTTAGACAAGAATAACATAATCACAATTGTAATAAAGCATCTAGCTTCCAACAAATGATAAGTCCGCATCTCTCAAATCTGAGACTTCTTAGACTTCGAGAACTAATAATAAACATGTTAAACATCAACGCGAATTTAAATGCAGGGTTGCTAAATGTGTAAACCCGACATCAAGATAATCGTCCTCGACAAAAGCAAAATGTAATAATAACTCTTTCACAAAATCTTCAACATAATGTAATGACATTAGCTACACACTAAACCATTCAAACATAATTATATCATAATACTCGTCCTGTGTAGCTCTTCCCCATAACAGAAACACATCATATATGAATTAATAATAACATCAGAGTGTCCATAGTTCAAGAAATACGCAAGATGGGTGGTCATTCCTCATCTGTAAAGTATATGGCAGGTTCGGAGAGACTAACAATCTCCTAAACTCGATAGTCCTTATTCCTCTCATAAGCCTATATTCGGATGTTGCTTTTTCTTTAGCAATAGCCCTTCACCATGGCCTTGCTGCCATGAAACATACAACACAAAATAATCAGACTGTTGAATACATCCTATCCAGACTATTCAATTCTAGTAAATCAAAACACATACACAACAATTCAAATCGAGATGGTCATGGTTAGATGACGCAAAACTGATAAAGTAACAATAACAAGGTTCAACAAGTGATGGACACTCTCTTTCTATAAATGCCCTAATTCACAGATCGTTTGATCCGCATTCATGTACGTCAACTGTACATAAACATCGCATCAGATTTTGAGATGCACCTTGAAAAATCCTGACCTTCCTCTGACACTCAACACTCACTATCTGACACATTTAATACAACTTACAGTATAACTTTATCTAGCATACGTTCCTCAGCCAGAATTGCATAACAATACAGTTTCACAACGATACTTTATATACAAACGTAACAAACAATATGGCAAATTCAGTGGCGACTGCCCGTTCTATAAGAGAAAAGCATAGTGAGGGGGACAAATTGAAAACAACACGCTGATCATAAACAACGACATCTTCCTTAATTTGGAAAGGAGGTACAATGTCAAGTGCCTGCCTGAATTGGACCATAATTCAAACAGAAAATAATCTTCAAAATAAACAGACGCGCTTCAACACTTCGCGCAATACAATTATACCACCGTCACTTCTGGGGTTTGTAGAGTATTTCTACCTACAAATGCATTCCAAAGAAAGCTTCCAATTTCAAACAATGAATTGTTACACGTTGAATCAGCAGGCAAATCATTTCCCACATTAGGGTAATTAGCACTCAGTGAATGAGAATATCCCAGCCTGTCTGGGGGCTTAGAGGTTCTACGAGATCGTCGAACTTGACTATCCTCTTCAGAACTTCTGGAGCTGGAATAGGACCCTGAACCTCAGGTTCAGCATTAACTTCTTCAGGTTCGATATTAACCTCTACATCATCCCTCTCTTGTCTACTTCATTTTCGGGGATGACATGTTCATTATCCTCAACATTTCTAGTCACATCACTTTCATTGCCTTCGCGATCTACCACAACGTCGTTGTTTCCTAGGGGCGTGGCCTCACCTACTACGATAGGGCGTGGCATCGCCCACAGAGATACTCCTCCATTATCGCTAACGTCTTCGTCGTTAATTTCTTCTACTTCTACCTGAGGCACCTGTCTTTGGGGACGTTCAGGTTGCTGCTTGGGTTTCAACACACAGGGAGCGGGGTCCTCAATTTTGGGGAGGAAATTACAGGGAAGGAGAAGGTTGCGATGGAGTGTTTTGACTCTCCCTACTACATTTTCAGGGCGGACTCTGTACACGGGGATATCGGGGTTCGGTTGTGAGACTACTACATAGGGGTACTTTCCCCACTTGTCTCCAAGTTTATGTTTCCCAATGATACCCACGTTTCTTACCAAAACTCTGTCACCTGGCTCGACTGTGTTCTCACGTAGTCTAGTGTCATACTTCGCTTTGTTCCTAGCGCCTAGCTTACTAGTCCTCTCAGATACTTGCTTATACGCATAATCCATACGTTTCCTTAAGTCCTCTACATATTTGCCAGCATCAGCTCTCCCTTCATCTCTGGGATCTAGCCCTAGGTAAACATCCACGGGTAAGCGGGGGTGGCGCCCATACATGAGGTAGTACGGTGAATACCCCGTAGCATCATTCCGAGTACAGTTATACGCATGGACGAGAGGGGCTAGGTGCGACTTCCAGTCGGCTTTGTGATCATCTCCTAGGGTGCCTAGCATACCGAGAATGGTTCTGTTCAAACGCTCACACATGCCATTCCCTTGGGGGTGGTATGGGGTAGTGCGGGATTTCTCAATACCAGCTAGCTTACACAGGTGCCTGATCACTTCCGATTCAAAGTTTCTGCCCTGATCAGAGTGAAGGCGGGAGGGGAAACCGTAGTGCACGAGAAAATGGTCAAACAGCACCTTGGCAGTAGTGTGTGCGGTTTGATTTCGGGTCGGGACAGCTACTGTGTAGTGTGTGAAATGGTCAGTTATCACCAAAATATTGGAGTACCCTCCTTTGGATTCTTCCAAAGTGAGATAATCCATACACACTAGTTCTAGGGGCCGGGTAGTCCTAATGTTTACTAGTGGGGCAGTCACGTGAGACTCGGGGACTCCTTTTCTTCTCACACATCTCCCACACGTCTTCACATACTGAGTGACGTCATTGGCCATGTGGGGCCAATAAAACCGCTCTCTCACCAAGTCAATGGTACGCTCTATCCCCAGGTGCCCTGTGTTGTCATGGAGACTCTTGAGCACTTCTCTCTTGTATTTTTCAGGGAGGACTAGTTGCCTTGTCTTCCCTCCTTCCATACACTCTTTCACTCTGTATAACACACCGTCATGTACCACTAACTTCTTCCACTCTCGCAAGAGCACTCTCACTCTCTCACTCTCCGCATTCCGCTGGTCAGCAGACGGGGGAAGTCCCTTTTCTACGTAGTGGAGCACACGTTTGATTACATCATCATCCCTCTGCTCCTTTGCCCAGTCAGGGGGTTTCCCCTGGGAGTTAGGATTCGGGAAGGGTGGGGACTGGAGTTCGGGGGGCACTACATTACCTGCATGAGCTACTACCTCAGCATACGGGTCCTCGTCAACATTAACATGTATGGCCTTACTACAAATAGCCTCATATGAATCAGACTGAATGTGGCCACACTTTTTCACATCATCCTCACTTTCACCATTTCGTCCATCATGCAAACGGGAGAGTAGGTCAGCATCTGTGTTGGACTTTCCTGATCGATATTTAATGGAGATGTCATAATTCGCCAGCGCAGCTAACCACCTGTGTTGGGTTCCGTCTAGCTTTGCTGTCGAATTCACGTAGGTCAGAGGGTTGTTGTCGGTCAGTACTTGTACTTTGTTGCCGTACAAGTAGTCATGAAATTTGTTAGTCACGGCCCACTTCAGCGCTAGAAATTCGAGCTTATGCGCGGGGGCATGGCTCTCACTCTTGCTGAGGGACCTACTTGCATACGCTATGACTCTTTCTTTTCCGAAGTCATCTAGTTGGTACAGTGCCGCGCCAAGGCCTGAAGTGCTGGCATATGTGTGGAGGATGAATGGTTTCTCAAAATCGGCATAGGCCAGAACAGGTGGACTCATCAACTTTTCTTTGATTGTTTGAAATGCCGATTCACATTCGGAGGTCCATTTGAAGGGAGGGGGCTTGTGTTGGGGGGTCTTACCTTTTCTCTTACGGGGGCCACCGAGAAGGTCATTTAGGGGCGTCGCAATTTGTGAGAAATTACGGATGAACTTCCGGTAATAACTCGCAAATCCGAGGAACGATCGCACATCGCGCGTGCGCGCTGGTCTGGGCCACGTCCTGACAGTTTCGATCTTGTCTGGGTCAGTCTCGATACCGTCTTCCGATACCACATGTCCTAGGTACTTAATTCTACTCTGGAGGAGTTTACACTTGCTGGGTTTAAGTTTGAATCCATGCATGGTCAGTCGGTCAAGTACTTGTCGTAGTCTGTCCTTGTGTTCTTCAATTGTCTTGGAAAAGATAATTATGTCATCTAAGTAAACGACACATATCTTGTGATTCAGGTCGCCAAGGCAACGCTCCATCGCTCGTTGGAACGTACCAGGGGCATTGCACAATCCAAAGGGGAGACGGTTGCACTCCCATAGTCTTAGGGGAGGGGGAAGGACGAAGGCGGTTTTATGCTTGTCTTTCTCTGCAACTCCTATTTGCCAGTAGCCAGAGCGCAGATCCAGGGAGCTAAACCACTTCGCACCATTGAGAGCCTGTAAAGTCTCGTCAATGCGGGGGAGGGCATAGGAGTCACGAATTGTCTTAGAATTAAGCTTACGAAAATCTACACAAAATCTTAGAGAACCATCTTTCTTTCGCACTAACACTATGGGACTGGCATATGGGGGAAAGGATTCTCTGATCACTCCTGAACGCTTCATCGTTTCTAAATGGGCCCTAACTTCGTCATACAGCGAAGGTGGTATCGGGCGGTATCGTTCACGGAAGGGTCGGTCGTCAGTCAGTTCAATGTTATGTTCAACTATGGTACTATGTCCAAGGTCAAACTCATCCGTACTGAATGTAGAGGGGTATTCTCTCAACACATGTCTCACATCATCAATCTCGTCACTAGAGGCTGGGGACTGGGAGAAATCTAGGGAACCTAACACTTCATCCGCACTTGGAGGGGATTTTCCGTTCCCATGGTTACTACTACTGGAGGTCTGGCTATTGCACATTGCGGGACCTTGGACGGAGCACAAATATGCATCCCCCACAGCTGTCTTCCTAGGGATCCAAACTGGGTATGGGGCATGATTCTTCAGGGCTATTGCTACATTACGTCCCTCTCTCTTACCTACTGTCACCACGGCAGACTCGACTAGTATCTCCCTAGCAAGTTGTCGCTTAGATGTAGTTTCTACAAGCACATTGCACTCAAAATGAATGGGGGCAGACACCAATTCACACTGTACAACAATCATCTCATTTGCAGGCACACAAACAGCTTTGCCACTACACAGTCTGAGCGTGCCTACTTTCCCACTCCGGTCAGGCGTGACATGTACGCTATGTGATAGACTACGATATGCATCCTGCCAGGTTGGGTTCACACTGCCACTGTTTACGCTCCTACCGTGAGTTGCTCTACCTTCTTCCATACAAATTAGGATTACATTAGTGCCAACGGTTAGGGGTACGCGTTTGTTGTAAGGAGTATCTCTTACAATCAAAATAGGGGCAGTCATTCTAGCATCACCAGGTAGAGAGCCGGGGAGTTCAATGTCAACTTCAATGTATCCTGCGTAAGGGACTGGCTGACCATTTGCAGCCTCAATTCTCAAATTCTCATCCAAATCATGTAACTTGATATGTCGAAGGCGTGATCTGTAGTATGACAAGGGGAGGGTGGTCACTTGGGAGCCAGTATCAATCAAACATCTACATGGTCTATCGTTTACAACTGCATTACTCTCCATTGGATTCCCGACAAGCTTTTGGATTTCACGGGCATTTGTTCTGGGCCCTTGCGGCTTGTGACCCTGACTTTGGCCTACTGTCCGCCCCGCGACAGAGGTCCTATTCCGTTTAAATACGGATCTACTGGCTGGGACATGAGTGGGGGAATGTATTGGGGCTGAGATGAGGGAAATGGAGCCGGGGCATTGACTGGGCCGTGGGGGTACCTGTGGAAGGAATGGGCATGTGACTGCACGCGATTGATAGGGGGACGAGTGGGGCAATTTCGTTTATAATGTCCTACATTTCCACAACTATAGCACCTATTCTGCCAGGAAATTTGAGGGGGACTTGTGGGGACATGGGTGGGGCAGTTACGTTTCAGGTGCCCCGCTTTGCCGCATGTGTGGCACCTATTGTGCCATGGGTTTTGTGGGGGCGCTTGGGGGTTACCTGTGCTAATTGGAGTTTGGGACGTGAACTGGGCCTGTGGTTGGGGTATCTTACGAGCTCCCTTTTCCAAACTGGCTACCTTTTCAGTCAGCTCCCCAATTTTCGTTAACAGTTCAGACTCTTTGTTGGACACATTTGTGGCAGAGAATGAGCTAGCTACCCGGGTGTTCTGAGTGGGGCGGGATTTTGTTACAGGACTCGGGGCTGTGGCATGAAAACTAGCAAAATCTATGGCCTCTTGTTCAGCCACACGCGCCGCTCTAATCAACTCATCGAATGTATTAACGACTTCGAACGTGCTGGATTGCCTGCTTCACCTTTTGGTTCGACAAATGAGAGTTGCAAGCGGGCACAAAAGCTTGCGATGCTCTCATCTTCCCGTTGTTTCGAGTCATACAACTTCTGTAGGAGGACAGCACCTGACTCGACTGTCCCGTAGAGCCCCTCTAGTTTTGCTATGATTTCATCCACTGAGGCATCTGGCCCAAGTGGAGGACAATCTGGCCTGCTTCCCCACGCAGTGACTTTCTAACAATCAACCCCAGGGACATATTATCATGGTCTTTCTGGAGGCACTCAACCTCATACCTCCACATCTCAAATGTGACGTCAGATCCTCCCCTTTTTGTATCTCCCGTAAAATTTGGTAGCCGTGCACTGTTTTGGAGAATTACGGGGGCAGTGCTAGGACGAGGGGACAGGGCATTTTGGGGGGTTGGTGGGGATGTTGCTCTTAAGAATAGAGCGGAACGGGGTATCTCACATACTTCTATTTTTCTTCCTTTGAATTCTTTGCCGTTTTGGGCGAGTGCCTGGGTTGCATCCTGTGCAGTTTTAAAGCTGCAGTATGCAGATCTAGTCATCTCACCCGTCAACGAATCTTTCCCAAAGGAAATCTCAACTACGTCTAACTTAAAGAAATCATTCAGATCTTTGTCATATTTCTCTGGGAGATTTTTAACGTACACAGTACAGTCGCCCTTCATGTTTGCCATATTGCTCATTGCCATAATGATCAAACAAAATATCTGGATGGAGAGCAACAACAATAGCAATACAATATAAGAACTTAACCAACACTATACCAATTGAGAGGTGCACTCTAGGTATATTTGTTACACTTAAAACAAAGCACTATAGAGCATCGTGCTGATAAACGGGAAAGAAGGTCGTGAGTTCCGTGCAACCCCCACACCCCTAATTGTCTCAAGGGGCCGACCAATGTTGTACAGAGGCGGATAAATTTTGGTCTGGTCTGTTAGCTTCTCTCTGTACTGGTCGGGGGTTAGCTAATCACATAGACACCAATCATCAACAAATTTCAAAAAGTTAAAAATAGACTAAATATTGCTTCACAACAACAGTGAATATAAAATGCGGGAGAAGGGATAAAATTTACAGGGATAATGTCAATGCTGCTCACAGCATATTTATTCACCGACCTGCCTTCTCGTAGGACTGAAACAGATACTTAAAGATAAACAATTTTTTTTTCTTACTATACAATGGAACACATCACTCATCACTTAACTCTTCTACACCTGTGGAGATCTTTACTTCTTTGACACTTCTTAAGGGAAGGGAAGGGGTTTTGTTAGTAGGGATATAATGATGTTAATGGGTGTGGCCACTTATCTCGACATCGGCAGGGTCGCGGGATGAGGTTCTCGTCTGCATGTCGAATCGAGCTCGTCCAAGGGCTGGGGCGTCTGTTAACCGGTCTGCCTTCACTGCTTCCTTAAACGATTCGTCACCATTGCCGTCCACGTTGTGGCAACCTGACAGGATGCAACATCTCTAATGACACGTACCAGTCGACTATTTGGAGTTCATTACACCCTATCCGTATAGATAGGTGTAAACCAACGTTCTGTCTTGTCGTGGTGTAAAGTTTCTCAACTTGTCGTTGTCAACCAGTTAACTCGTTAACTCTTGGGCAGTCCAACCAAGATCCTCGTCACATTCACAGCGTCGATAGAGTTTAGTTGATTAATATGGAGGGGAGCATGATGTACAAGGGAGGGGATCTCCTGACTCTATCTCAGATGTGGTCTCCAACTATTCATGGCCCTTCTCTATCTGCCGGTCTCTCTAATCACGCAGCTCCTCTGTTGTGTCCCCTCTCTTCTATCAATAATCTAACTCTCCTCAAACATGGTCTTTTATAACAAATTCACTATTGGTATCCTTTCCCTAAAAGTATTTCATTGGCTAAATCTTATTTTGGGGTGTGATCTTCACTGGAAATTAATTTCTTATTGGTCAGATGTTCCATTAGCTCCTCCCATTCGTTTCTGTGGAACTCCCTTTTCTCTGATTCATCTCAATTTCTGATTAATTCGCCCACTGCCTTTTAGTTTCTTTATTTCCTCTTTCTCTGTAACCATTCACTGGTCAAGACTTATTGTTTCTTGGATAATAAAATCATAAAAACCAAATGAATGTTAGTGTCCTTATGACGTCCAACGTGATCGTCATCATTTTTCTGGGTTGTTGTCCCTGAATTTGTCTTTGGAATTCCTGTCTGACCCACTGCACTAAAGTACATCAAAATAAAGGAGAAGTTCTGGCTGGAGAACGACCTTCCAGCTCAGAGGGTCATTCATGTTTAGGGATCAGAGGGCAAAAACACGTCATTCCCGTAAATTGGACAGGGGGCTTTGGGGATGGAGAGTGCGGAGAACTGACCACTAGCTGGAGAAAGTAGCCAATGTCAAACTCATAAATTCCTAGGACCAATAACTTTTCTTGGGAGAGGAGAATTGACCGAAAAAAAGGAAGTCTAGCTGGAAGCAAAATAAAGGGTTTCATAAACTCCAAGAAGGGGAAAAGACTGATTCATATTGACGTCACAGGATGACTTGGAAAACAACTGTAATGCTTCTGTTTTCTTTAACTTTCTATCCTATTATATTCTTTTCTTTATTATAATATGTGCTTGTAGCCATCTGGGCTACATATATATGGTGTTACTAATAGATTCGACTTTTCGTGTTTTTAGTAATTCTTAATCAAATGTAAATTGTTAACATATTGTTAGGGTAACCGATTAGATTGCAATAATTACATTTTGTAATTAAGCTTCAGAATTATTTGTTTAACTGATCAATTTTGAAGGTGATTTGTTATCAAATTTATTTTGCTTAATCTGTTCGTTATTGATCAGTGACTACCAGGTAATGCTGGTTGACTTTCAGGTAAAGTCTGATTGACTATCAGGATAAGTCTGATTGACTATCAGGAAAAGTCTGATTGACTACGGGAAAAGCCGTTGACTATCAGGAAAGTCTGATACAGTATTCCATCACGGACAAGGCACAACTACTGGCTGGGATGTCTATATGGGGGCCGGAGGTGTGAGTTTGCGTCAGTGAAAGACAAGATGAGGTGGGTCTCTGAACCGTTTATCTTCGTGATAGTAAATCGGAGCATGACGTTGGCAATGTAAGTCCATTGAAAAGCTATCAGGGATTCATATTTGTCATGTTTTTTTAACACTGATTTCATCCTTTCATCTTTGGCTCTTCGTGGAGGGAACCAGTTCATGGATGCGTCGTTGCTACGCCAAACGCGCACATACACACAGTCTAGACGCATTCCATCACACAAGAAGGTTAGTTTTGAAATCCGTCCGACCAGGAGCAGACGTATACCCTTGTGTGTATGTCCTGCTTCAGAAACGGATAAACATCACATCGCATCCTGGTCGCTGATGAAGAATGCGATGACTAACCTGTTTGGTGTCTTGTTTCTAAAACATGCGCTTTCCTCGCCAGGATAAAGCGTTTTAATGCCATTGTAGGTTTTAATCTCATGTATTTGGTGTTACTAATAGATTCGACTTTTTGTGTTTTTAGTTATTCTTAATCAAAAGTAAATTGTTAACATATTGTTAGGGTAACCGATTCGATTACAATGTTTACATTTTGTAATTAAGCTTCAGAATTATTTGTTTAACTGATCAATTTTGAAGGTGATTTGTTATCAAATTTGTTTTGCTTAATTAGTATTAAAATTGCCCCTCGTCTTGATTGTTCATACTGCCTATTGCATACATTGATTTGAACCTTATTCTTTTATATTTGTCTTTTCCAGTTTAGGACGCAACAGAGTATTCCAAACCCAGGGTATCACGCTGAGTGCAAGTGCAATATATTCCGTGCAAAGTCAGTCAGTAGCCTACTTACATGAAGGCCGTGTCACACCAGCCTTGCGTGCGACTTGCAAAGAACAATTTTGACTACCCGGAGGTCCCCGTAGATGATCCGCACATGACAGTAACTAGCATGTATCTCAAAAGTAGTCGCCCAGAGGTGCGCATGCATATTTTTTTACCCGCAACCGTGTTTAGGCCCTGTCACACCTTTCCGGGCAAGCTACTCGGGCTTGTTACGTGTAGGGATTTTCTAGCATACCGGACATTCCTGAGGGCGGAAAAGCATTTGTGCGAGTCAGCGCATGTGTCTTACTTGCTGGACGCATTATACTTGCGAGTATACTGTGTGACCTTTGTACCAGTCGCGTGGGGGCTGACAACTCAGTGAAGGAATTCCTCTAATGGAATGGCTGAAATCTCACAGAATTTCATTATCTTGGCTGCATACGGGACTGCGAAGTACCTGCGTGGGAATTGCCTGGGAAGTACTGCCGCTAGGGTCTCCTACTGGCGTTCTGCGTGGACCTATACGGGCATTCCCGCGACTCACCCGGAAAAAGTTTTGGTCATGCTCAAAACTTGCCTGCGGTTAAATCGGACTTGCGTGAGCACCTCCGGGCAGCGTTTTTTTTTTTTTTTTTTTTTTTTAAGACGGCACAGATTGGGGCATGGCGCGTGTTAAACCTTTGGGAAAAACGTTGGGTTAGGGTTTTTGGTTAGGGTTAGGGTTGGGGTTAGGGTTAGGGTTAGGGTTAGGGTTTGATGGTTAGGGTTAGGATTAGGATTAGGGTTAGGTTTAGGGATAGGGTCCCCGATAGATTTTTAGTTTCCCCAATCTGTGCCGTCTAAAATAAAAAACACGCCTCCGGGCAACTACGCGCTAGATACTGTCAGGTGCGGACCAACTGCGGAGAGCTCCGGGGAATAAATTTGTTTCCCCGCAAGTCAAGCCGCAGAAGTTCCCCCGTACGGTATGACAAGGCATGAATGAAAATTGCAAACATTCTTGTTCGCCCGCTGAAAATCTTCTACGTGCTGGAAATTACCTCCTCGCCACTAGCCCGCGTAGCTTGCCCGGAATGGTGTGACACGGCCTTAAAACTTGGTGCTGGGAAAAGAACGTTTTAAAAGAAGGAAGGAGTAAAAAAAAAAGAGTGTGCGCTAGTCACTCAACGTTGCATGTTGTGTTAACATGGCTATTATGAGATAAAGGAGCATGATAACTTGTTTCACATGTAAATATTATACAGAGATGTGGTTGCCATTGAGGCAAGGTATATCATGGCTTCTTTTCTGTGTATACCTCTCAAGGTCGTTGATGGTATGTTAATTTTTCAAACAATTGTGATGTATGCCTCCATGTTCAGTTGCGATTCAAAGAGCACATTTAACAAAGGAAGATGGATTTGTGACAGAACTTCCGATTTATATCCCGTCAAGAGTGAAGGTTAAATGCCCGTTAGTCTGTTCAAAACTAACAATTCAGTCTTGATCTCATACAATATGTGTATGAGTAGTTATGCAGCATCCATTTACCTGTGTATTTAACACATAATTCCATGTGAGAGATGTTTACTGCTAAGCAAGTGCATCGAGTGTAAAGGACATATTAATTAATGTGTCATCTGTATAGCAATGGCAGCCATAGGGCACTCCAAGGAACTTGTTATAATGAGATTATCTGTGTAGAAAACAGTATAGGCCTATTAACGAAGCGCACTGGGATAGAATCGGAAACATTATTAATTCAATCGACATTATCCAACATCTACATTAATGACTATCTGCAAAGAATGGTTCCATCCATTAAAGAAGAACGAGAAATATTCAATATATCCAGTAAGCAGGATGGGTTTACGGTTTTGAAAGAGTAATCCAGTAATGCAATATTTATGATATACATGAATATGATACTGAGCACTTATTTTTATAAATCTCTTATTTCTTTTTTTTTAGAAGAAAACATACAATCATATTGTATATGTATAGTTATAGTAATTGCAATAACTATGAATCCATTAGGCAGGGTTCGACACTAACTTTTCTTTTGTGTGGCCAGAACCGGCAACCAAAATCACCAACTTCATTTCATTTTGAATGCCCCTAAAAATGAAGACAATATTGGAAAAGAAAAACATAAATCATTAAGCAGTTATAATTCATGATAATTAAGTGAAACAATTGAAGTCAGGTATAGAAAAGGGATTCAAAGTATGACTTCAGAGCCTAGTGATGTGCATTTGACGCTTTCATGTCATTCCTTACTCAGGTTACCATGCTCAAGTCAGGGAAAACACAATTTAAGCGTGTATATAGGCCTACATGTAAACGCTAAAGAATGTAGGTCCCTTGGCCTATACTTTTCACGAAACAGGAAAGCGAGATATAGAGTATAACACAAGGACAAATCGTGGGTCAAGGCCTTTTTTTGGGGGGGGGCACCTCGTAGAAAAGTAACTTTGAGGGTGTGTATGCTTGTGCGTGTGTGTGTGTGTACGTGCGCTGTCAGTCTGCAAACTTAATGGGGACTACAATAACCACGGAATGTGATACATTCCATAGTGCAGTCATTGAACAACATTGCCATGAAGAGGACTCTTCCTTTTACTGTACGTATAGTCAGGGGCGGATCCAGGAATTCCGTAAAGGGAGCATAGCGACCGAGTCCGAGCGAGCGGAGCGAGTGAGGGGGGGGGGGGTGTTTAAGGAGGTGTTTCCCCCCCCCCTCCCACGGAGGATGTGTCCTTACTTTCCCGTCTGAAAAAACTGCACCTGCAAGTAAAACCCTATGTCTGTCATCAGCGCATGCACTCGAGCTTTGCCTCCGCTATTTACTGCGTTGCCTGTACATAATACATGTATAAACAGTGCCCAGCAGTGCAGCACCTCTGTATTATAGGTCTATTACAAAGTGACGTGGATGCATTGGAACTGGACGCACGCGCATTAGGAATATTATCCATTGTTGGACTAAAGCCGTATCTCAGTAGTTACGTAGTTTTGCCAGGTCACAGATTTACAACAAAAAAAGGTCACCCTTTTTGTTATAGAACAAAATTCCAAGTTGTGTAAATCATTCTATGTAAAACGGAAGGTGTTTAAAGTTATAAACGTGAATTTCTCGAAATCGCCTCAAACGAGATACGTAGTTTAGCCAGATCACGGCCGTGTATAACCTGCAGTCATAATGTTTTCACCCTTACATACTTCCAGGGTATATGTAAATATGTTTCCGCACCCCTTAAGAGGGTGACAGAGATTATTTGTAACACAGCCTAACTTAAACTGTTAAAGAGATGACTCTTAGACAGCCCCATGAAGCACTTTGGCAGCAAACTGAAAATCACCGAAACTCAAAATGAACAATTTTCCACATTGTTTGAGTTTAACATGTTCATCGTCATTGCGAAATATCGTGTTTAATAACCAAGGCCCAGTATACCCCCCATTTTTGTCAAAACATCATCGCAAATACACACATTGGCAATATCCCTATAATTGTTTTACAAAAATGCAAGTAAGCAATGGCTCTATTACCTTCTTTATAAAAATTGTGATGTAGTTGATAAATGTTTCTCATGTATAAATTTTCGTGATTGATTATTATCATCTTACACATCTTGAGTGAGTGCCCTGATCTCCGCCCTCCTGACAACATGGACCTGACACACCCTACTCCACAGACTGTAACTTGGCTACAACAATTGAGGGACATTATTTAGCTGCTGCTGCCTCATAAGCAAGAAGAAGAATCATCTTACGTTTAATTAAGAAATACAGGGAATCATTCTTTCCTTTTTCTTTGTAAGGGTTACATGTATTCCTCAACCTTTTTCATATCTCTAATGTCAAGGCATGCGTTCAGTGTGTCATAATTTCCCAATGCATGTGCTAAAATTTCAGAATTTCAATTACAATGAAAGAACAGATAAAGCGTGGGTGAAAGGTTGTTCATTTTATGATTATTTTTTTCAGAAAGCATGAAAGACTCTTCTCTTCGACTATTGATTATCAAGCATTGTCACCCCTTTGACTAACATTTCTGCATTGCTGGGGTGTTAATAACCACTTATGATATTGAATCCCCTGCCAAGTGAGGTTAGTGTGTTTGGCAAAAACAGGAACCTGTCGTTACGGTAGTTGCTATGGGAGCGGACAGACAACTGGGTTTTCCCGAGCCTCGTTAAAGGTAGGACCTATTGTATAGTTTGTGTTGAGACCTAATTTCATGTTTCTAATATTTTTGGTGAGGTAATGAGAAACCTTTTATGAAATACATTATGAAAGAGCATGTAATTCCGAGACGGATTCATTGTTAATTTGATGAAAACTGATTTTGAAATGCCTGAGATATCTAAAACAGAGCAATCCTAATAAAAGGTGGACTCCACCTTTTATAAGGATCGCTTTGTTTTCCTTTGGGTTTTTTTTTTGTGTCTCAGCCATTCAAAAACCGATTTTCATCTAATAAACTTTGAATTCCTCTTAGAGGATTTTTCATGAGTGGTTTCTTGGTTTATCTGTAAATCCCGCAAAAATCTGAAAGCCCAATTCTCATCTCCACAATTACCATCCCTTTAAAGTGTATGCGAGACATCAGAAAGTGTAGGGCTTGTTTTCCCCATTACACATGGTTGCTATGAGAACGAGGCAGACGGATTTTGATGTAAAGTGTTGTTGTGTATGCGTGTATTCATGCAAGTATGGGTGTTACATGCAGAGGGGTGGAAGGTTTTAATTTGAGCGGTATATTGTTGTTTTTTTAGTTTTTTGGGAATACAAAGGAAGTCAACAAAATGATTATGATCAGGGTATTACAGAAGCGCTTCATCCCCCAGCCAAATGGGCATCATGACAGGATCAACATACTTCTCTATGCTATAGAGAAGGCGAACGAAGGAATTAACCAAAATGTTTTAAAAACTGAATGAAAATTGTGCAGTTTTTTCTCATTTGTGTCTCGCTAAGCTTTCCGCATTCATTGAATTCCTTATATGTTAGGGGAATCTCTCCCTGCAGAAGTTTTATTTTTCAATATATTTCACAAAGTGACAAGGCCAAGAGGAAAGGGTTTTTTAAATCTAGACCATCCCAATAGTGCTGTGACTGCAGATAATTGGTTAGATATTCAGGTTGATTAAAAAAAAAAGAAAAAAACTTTTGTAAATATATACATGAGGAAAGATTCATGTTAAGGACATTCATTGCAGTCGACTCGGGAACAAAAATTTCCAGGCGGTGTTGTGTTGCCTGTTGTCTTTTAATCAGTTGTTAAGGTCTATTTGAAATAATTTCAGAGCATGAAAATCTGACAAGAATATCGTAGTGCGCAAGAAATCAAGCATACACGAGGGTTTGTTTATGTATATTGAATGATGACTGAAGCAATCACCAACCCTAATTAATTCAGGGGATGATGTTATCACCTCAAGAGTCTCTTATTGACCTGTATACGGACATTCAACAAAGTTTCCCATTTCTTGACATGAAATCAATCAGTTATATCGTTCGCATCATAATGAAATTTGCAGTATTCTAATAATCACTTTCACATCTGATTTTAATGAAGCGCTTGCATTTTTTCGAATGATTTTAATTCACTTGAAGTCGACGTCCATATATAAAAAAAAAAGTGTGCTAAAGTATATTAGCCAGAGCTCCGAAGCACGTAGACTTGTATATACGCAGTTTGTTGACAATACTAACTTACTGTTCCCTAGACAGAGGTGAGACATACATACACTCAGCAAAAAAAAAAAAAAAAAAAAAAAAAAAAAGAAAGCAAACACTTTTTCCAGTTTATATTTTTCTTAGAAGATTTTAATAAACATCATTGTGTCAAAAACCATATTAAAGATTATTTAATTGGCTATCAACCTGGTAGGTTTATACAAAGGGAAATTTTACGCATGAGTGAACACAGTCATTTTTGTCCTCCAAGGCAGAAAAGTAAAATTTGCAAAAAATTGACGTATTGAAATTATTTGCAAATGACGTCCAAGATAGCAATGATAACATAAGACCAATTTAATGCAATGAGAGACATGAATGAAATAGGAGAAATAAGTTTCGGTTCCCTCCCTTCTCTCTCTATTCTAAAACAAAACATATGGGAAAAATGAAGGAGGAACATAAGAATTTTATATCGAATCAAACTTTAAATGACATAGGGAGTAAGCTTCAAAGGTGATAAAACCGACAAAATTTCTTCATTTCGCCTTTTAATTAAGGAATTAAAGAATGTATGAGACAAATTAAAGAACTAAATATTACATCAAATTTTCTTAATTTGGAAAAAAGTTTCAAATTTAACCTTCTATATTGCCATTACTTCTTTTCTTGGATGTCTATTGACTATGACTTTGACAGAAGATCCTTCAATTTCCTCCATTACTTTTTGCCTTTCTTTATCTTTGGAGGGTTACAGAGACATTATAGAGATCAAAGGTTGGTTTTTGCAAATCAATTTGAATTTGTATTGTGTAGATTTTGTCTTTTTTCTCATTGTTTATGGAAGAGCATACACGCTTGAATAACAACTTGTCCATTTTTGCAATTTTCACTTTTGTGCCTTGGAAGAGAAAATCGAAGGTGTTCACTCATGCGTAACGTTTCCCATTTAACATGGTGAAAAACACCATTATTAGCCAAATGGTATATGAGATAGATGAACTTGAAAAAGTGTGCACTTTCTTCTTTTTTTTTTTCTTCTTCTTTTTTTTTCTGAGTGTACATGGTAGCATAAATAGGGGCAGAATATGGAAGGAAATTGCAACCAGACTGTTCTCTCTGCATACATTTTACGGTATTGGCGTCATTTGCTCAAAACAAATTAAGAACGAGTTACTCATGCATAGATACCTGCCGTTGACAAATCGAGTCACAACAGATTCGTTTTTAACTTTAAAAATAATTTAGTTATAACGATGCATTATAAGATGCAATATGCGTTATAGTGCATGATCTATAATACATGACTGATGTACAATGATTAAGAGTGGAGAAGCATTTCTACCACTTGATGTTTTACCGTCTAAAGAACTTGTGAATAATATCTGGACTGTCGTAGTGTATAATCCATGTATCAACAGTCATATTCATGTTACTTAACTCTATTGGCAGTAATCTTTTAAGATTTAGGTATTCGGTACATCATTGCATCGTTTGTATGGTCACAGCAATCACTTTACAGTGTAATCCAAACCGAAGCTACTCCTCGCATGATCATAAATTTAGATCTAACTCGAACTCAATTTTATTCTATTTTATTAGTTGTTTTTTTTTTCCAGAGGCTATTATTTAAGCAAGTTGCAAACGCAATTCAGTTCAATTCATATTTTGTTTCTTTCACAGAACATAATGTACAAAAATTACAAATGATCTTTGCTGCAGAGGGATTGACTGTAGAATGAAATCTAGGCGTGATCAGAAAATTGAAAGCATGTATAGGCTTTCAAACCAAAGTTGTGTCATTATCTATATCTTAAGGAAAAACTGAGGGGTCCACTAAAAAGCAGTGCTTGGATATAGTGGACATATCATGCAATCGACGAATCACTGAGACTTTCATAATTGCAAAAGTAAATATCAGTTACCATTCCAGCCTTCAAGAATGACTTTTTCAGGAAAAGACCACCAGGACGCCCGTCTGCCCGCTGGAGAGACCAAATTGAATGAGACGTGGGCATTCCCCTGAAAGGTGCTGAACATCAAGGCCCAGGGAAGACCAAACTGGAGAAGGATCACCCGTAGGAGAGCAAAGGGACAGACTGTCCTATGCAATTAGGTCAAGTTTAGTAACTATCAGTGTAACTTGTTGTAATTCAAAGAAGGATAGACAGAACAGAAAAAATGACATACACAAAAAAAAACCTGAAATATGGCGCCGCTGTAAATTTAAATGTAGATGCCTACCTATGCGACACCACAGACCAGATATGTGTAACAATCCTACTTGAACAAATTGAATCGTGCACATAGCGTTTTTCTTTCGAAGCTTCCTTGAAAGACCATGTCATGTCCAGCACATCATGATTATTAGTCAATACTTGATTATCGACATTTATAAACCTAAACTGGTCCAAGTTTCTGAAGCTCCCTGAATAAGGCTATCAGAAATGCTCCTTGAAATGATTCATTTGAAGAAAGATGGGAAGTTTTGTTTTTTTTTTTTTTACTTTTTAATGCCAAAGGATGGAATGAACCTACAAACTTCTTATTTTCCACTTGCAAAATCCACACACTGGCACTAATTTTATTCATAATTAGCCAAGTGCAGTTATCACCTCCTTTTTGTCAAGCTTTGTCTCTCTTCAAGTCATTTCCGCAATCCCTCTATATTTTCCTTTCCCTTTTCACGCTGCACTATACTTCTCGATAATGATACTTTTGCAGGTCGCTCTCTCCGTTGTAATTATTTGTCTATTCTGTTGTTTTGTTGTTATGACATCCTTGCCTCTTTAGTGGACTTCCGAGCCTATTTTACACTGATTGTCTTCTTTAGAGAGATCACATATTACAAGCACTGTCTTTTTCAGCGTTCTTTTAAAAAGAATGAGGACTTTCAATCATTATTCAAATATGCATATTGGTACATGCCCGACAGGTAGCTTCTGATCCCCTCTTTTGTCTATAAGGCCCTCCCACGTAGGACCTAAATAGAACCGTAATGATTCAGTTTGCAAAGATAAATTTCGTCGTCGATCGTGTCGAAAGACTTGCAAAAGTCCAGCAGGATACCATCACCTTGCCTATACCGTAAAAGGACTATAGTTTACCCTATACAATATAACTAATCTATACTCATGCATCAACATTAAAATATTAAGATATTATGATAATATCAAAATACAAGTTATCCTGTTCAACCCACGCAATCATGCTGGGAGTAAACTGCCTTTCAGTGGAACATAGGAACACTCTGATTACCATGTTTTACTTTAAATCGTAGCGTGTTGCGTACAAACAGCACGCAAAGGCAACGTGGACCGAAAGGTTAATGGGACAAAAGAATAATATACTTCTCAAATTGCCAAACTCATTATAACTGTGGGGTGTCAATCCTCTCAATCTGTAGTTTAACATCCTTGCACCATAATGATGCTTTTCGGCTGTAGATTGAAGCGGCTAGTCCTTACTTGTCATTTGGAAAGATCATCGAATGCCTAGTAATAAACTGCATCCGGCATGTATAGTTATGGTTGCAAATGCTACCTATAAACCCAACATCAGTTCGCAAGTGTTTGCTAGCATTGCACAGCCAGAGATCAAAGATAAGTTCCAAAGTGGGGCTGAACGCAGGCAACATGAGCCATCCGCCATCCCTCTTATTTCCAGCAACAAGCGAGATTCCTTCTAAAGGCAAAAAAGAGATCCCTCGAAATATAAGTCCAGTTCAAAATCTCCACTTGCTAATCTGGGTGTGGTAAACAGACATCCTACAGGGGTCGAATGGTGTATGGACTGAATGAGTATGCGGGGAATTAAATCCGTAACCCACTTCGTACAATATAAGATGCCCACTCCTAGAAGGCCCATGCTACTATGAAGAAAAAATAGCTGGAGCGAATGACATGGCCCTCCACTTTGCAATATGTTTTCCAGCCATCTGAGTATAATGATGATTGACTCGGGGAAAAAAATGTCAAGAGAAGGTTTTGTAGATGGTGTGCAGCGTGAAAGCAACATAACGAGAGAGTGATTATACGGATAGAATAAACTAAACTAAAATTTACATAAAATCCACTTATACTCTCAACTAAAATTTACATAAAATCCACTTATGATTATGTGTAAAGGTTCGCTGGCACTGACTGGTTACCACCTACCTTATAGGCATCCATCAAATTGCTATGTCAGTAACACCCAACCGTGGAACAAAGTATATGAAGAGCTTTTCAGTGCAGTGGTCGACTGTCGTATTTGAGATAGAATATCATACTGCTACTGAGTTGAAGCGAAAACTCGTCACCAGGGTGACATCCGCGTCATCGTGAGTCTGCGTTGTGATGACTTCTCTACCAGTCCAGGCGACACCCGATTCGTCGAGAGTCTGCCCTCTGGTGACTTCTAAAGTGGAGTTCCCACAATCGTGAGATCCGTATACGAACGCCACGATTGGACATTCATGATTGATTGTGGCAGTTTTGTTGTCGGAAATTCACGTTTGGATACGAGGTGATGAGAGTCGACATGTGTTGGTAAGCTTGGATACGATATGATCACAACTGGTCTATTTCAAACAATACAATCTGTCACAGTCTGGTCTCCCGTTCAAATACGATCCTATAGGATTGTCCCGATTGAGTCCACGATTGGTCCCGATCGAATACGATCGTTACGATCGGGATCCCAAATCTGGTAAGTGCAGCTACGTTCTGATACGTTCCAATACGAAAACCGCGAGCTAATGCGGGCTATTGAGATAAGATACGATATCTTTCACGATCGGGATAAAAAACACCCAAAGGTGCGATTGGACCCGAATGAGAATATCTTATAGTTTGTCTGACAATAGATTTCATCGTTTCCTTAAATTCTGCAGAGTGATTAGGCCTACTATCCACAACCGTTGATGATGGCAAGGGTTGACAGCTTGAGGATGATGACAACGTGACCTTTGCAGTATTGCGAATGACGATTACATTATCATCAGAGAAAAATCAGCACCCAGGCCAGCCACATCCTCAGATAGTCCCTCTTCTAATATTTAATCTAAAGAAATCAATAGATTATTAAATCGACATGCTCACCCTTCCTTCCTCCCCCCCCCCCCCAAAAAAAAAATAAACCAACAACAACGATTACACAAGATCAGATTATTGCCCTCTCTTCTCTAGAAAAAAAAAAGACAAATGTTTACGCTTTCCTCTGAAATACATGAAGAAAATACGATGAAATGCAAGCTAATAAGAGAAGGGGATCTTTTCGAATGCTAACATAATATGTGCTGTGTACGTTCGATATTTAAGTTGGCCGAATTGATAGTATTGCTTGTGTGTTTGATTTCATACTCGCATAGTGTATGTATCATGATATGAATTTTTATTTCAAAATGTTGTTATCTAATTGGGTATTGAGTGTTTGACTGATTTGGCCTGATTTATTATTTTATCTAACAATGTTTAACTTAACAGAAAAGTAACTCCCCCTAATCAAAATAACGTAACTTTTTAACAGAAAAAAAAAGTTTTAAGCGAATGTATTTCGCATGGGTATAGCTAGACTTATTGACTAATCTTTGACTATCTTTATAGTTATTTACGAGTGACCTAGCATCCACGACATTGGTCACTTTTAGAATATCACTAAAGTTAGTTTGTGGGGTATGTGAAACATTCTGCTTCTGGTGAACATTTCAGTGGTGTTGTTATTTCATCTCCCATTGTGCCACCGCCCCCCCCCCCTTATTACATACCAGGTTCGTCTGTTATTTTCAAACGTCTAAATTTGTTTGCAATGTGATATTATGATTGTCAATTTCTTCAAACTTTTGTGTATTTCTGTATAATTCTTTTCCTCAATTCTCATTTTGATTTCTTGTGTTAATTGTACATACTTTTCATGTTACACTTTGCATACTTTGTGACTTTTTTCACTTTTCTTTTCTTTCTTTTTTTTGGTGTTCGTTTGTAATTATGGTTTCAATTTGTATTTCTCTTTATTGTATGATTTCTATGTTTTTGTTATCATTTCACGGCCTTCCTGAAGAACAGCTTTTAGCTGATAACAAGCTTTTTCCCTTCGTAGAATAAATAAACTCAACTCAAAACTCAACCAAGAGTACAGTTTTGTATTTCTTGCTCCATCTTTAAAGTGTGCATGCTTAATCAACGAAGACACAACTACTTTTTCTTATTCTCACTCGAGATGGGCTGTTTGATGTTGGTTGCATTATCTGATAACAATCCTAAACTAAATGGATTTTGCAATCAATGAGAGTTGACCATAGCCACTTTCCTCTAAAATTATGCTCGACCAACCAAAAAAAGCAAAACACAACAAAAACCGAAACATGAAAAGTGTCACAATAGATGTGAACGGATCAGAAGATAGATGATGAAACAACAACGCTTAATCATTATGTACAATACACAAGAAACAGAACACTTCGACCCCCCCCAAAAAAAAAATAAATAAATCTATAGTATACTTTTAAAAAGTAAACATTTGCCTTTGATGTGTGATCACTCATACATCATTCAGGAAATAATTCTCATTTTCATGCTGACGTTAGTCAATACGTGCAGAATTTAAATTGTCATTTTTTGGGGGGGTTATATTTTGTTTTCGTTAAAAAGTTATCCAATTTTGATTACGGGGAATTACTCCTGGCTTGTGTGTCTGTATCAGGGGCCGCGGAACCGGGGGGTGGGGGGGCTGCCAGCCACCCCCCCCCCCCTCCCCTCACACACACACTTTTAGTTCGTGAAAAAAAAGAAAGAAAGAAAAAGGGGGAAAATCGGGAAAAAATCACAACACCCATGAATTTGAATTTCCAAAGATTCCGCCCTTACATAAAGTTCCCGTCTAAGCACAGAGGTAGCAAAGGGGGGGGGGGGGGGGGGAGGGGAGAGGGCGATGGGTGCGGTCGACCCTCTTTAAGATTCTGAATGATTTTGAGTGAACAAGACTTATCACTTACACTCCGGAAAATCAATAGTTCCCTCATGTACAAGGGGAATATCCCCTTTTAATCACCCCATTCCTCTCTCAGTTCCCGCGATCAATTTTTCTTTGATAATGTCCCAAATATTCCATCAAATATGCGTTTACGAGATATCTCAATTTCAACTTTAAAAAGGCAAAAGCTCACTCGGATTGGAAGGGTGGGGATAGCACTCTCAAACGCTTTCTCCCTGTTCGCACCCCCACCCCCACCCCCACCCCTGCCCTGTGCATACAAGTAGACTATGACTCCACTTTGAGTTTTTCAAATATATGCCACAAAATGTGTGCACCAAAACGTTTAACTGCAATCAGAAAATACAGAATCTCCCTCATGTAGGTGGGAGAATAGGGCTTATCCCCTCCCATATCATCCTGCTATGTCTCCTTCCACAGATTTGCACTTCTCTGATCGACAAATTTTCAAATTTGGTCCAACAGAAATGTGCGCCAGATTGATGAATTTCAGT
The DNA here is from genome assembly GCA_033980235.1 of Diadema setosum. NCBI lineage: Eukaryota > Metazoa > Echinodermata > Echinoidea > Diadematoida > Diadematidae > Diadema > Diadema setosum. The sequence goes on from CM067066.1 coordinate 5,443,440, forward strand.
CCTAAAAATGAAAAAAAAAAAAAAAAGCTCCCTCGAATGTCGGAGGGGTATCTTGCCACCCTCCCATTGATTGGCCCCCTCCTCTATAGACTTAGTACACTTTAGGGAATGACAATTACCGAATTTTCAACAAAAAGTGTGCTTCAGATCGCTTTATTTCATTTCTAAAAACGCAAAAGCTCCGTCGAGCGGGAAGGGGCTTCCCCCTCCCACACCCTCCCCCTCTACGTCATTAGACTTTGTAAATACACACACATGATGCACGCGCGGAATAAGAGTAAAATGACGTGATTTTGCTATTGACACTGGGATTCCTGAAAAAGCGCTGATTATTTCCATTATTAATTTTTTTTAGGGAGAGCTAGAAAAAAAGTCGCTAAAACACGCAAAAACATGCATCAAATTGCACCATTGACAACATCAAAATGCTTAAAGTTCTCACCGTGGAAGGGAGACACCCCCTCCCACACCCTCCCCTCTCGCTCCCTCGCATAGTAACCCCCCCCCCCCCCCTATCCCCAAGATCACCCGCAGCCCCCCACACTGAAAAACGTTCCGCGGCCCCTGTGTATAATGGTAATAATAAGAAATTAATGATGACATCATTAACATAATGTATGAAAATACCTAACAATCTATAATAAAACTTTCATTTCATGAAATTTTAAACAAAGTAATTTTATGTACCTTACAAAATGTCAATGAAATGCCCACACAATCATACAGTTAACCTTTTGGAAATAATCTCAAGATCCAGACTACCACCTAGTGGAATACAAAATATATATAATCTGCGTGTAAAATAAGGGCAAATGTCCAAAAAGTATGCGATAGGGAGGTGAAAAAGTCGATCCCGATCAACACGATCAAGAAGATCGATTAGATGAGATTTGCTGCGTTTTGATACCATCCAAATGATATATGATGCAATGATCACGATCAAAAATTTATCGTATTAATCGTAGAAAATTTTTGAATCGTCCATAATTTTTCTGCGATTAACCTCAAGATCTGATACAATATGATATGATCACCACGATTAAGACCACGATTTCAATCGCGGCGCCAATCGTGATAATGGGAACTAAAGACGAGAAATGTCGCTATGCGACTGGTATGCCTCCGCCATAATTAATGCATGGTTCTGCCAGTAGGTCTATGGTGAGTCTTGGCAATGTGTGATGACAGTTTCATATTGGCAAATATTAAAATGACATGTTAATCACAAATGCATCGAATGTTCACTTTTCTTTAATTAGGTTTCATTGGATGAATGGCTACATTATACAAGAGAGTAGATTTTGTTGGATATGCGGATTTTACTGGACGTTTGTCCATTTTATGAATTTTTACATTGAGTTATTTCAAATATACGGAGAAAAGTGTAATTTCAATATTAAATAATCTGCCCCCCCCCCGGAAAAACGCAGTAACTGACATTTTTATGAATGTTTACTTTTTTGCAAAAATGAATAGTTTACCCAATGCTCTCCAACGTTAATAGGTCAGTTTTGCACAAAAAAAAAAAAAAAAATGAAAGTGACCAAAAATGCAATTTTTCACTTTTGCAAAAAGCAGTAACTGCATCCAGTTGATTCAACTTTGCAAGTTTCCCCACGGAAGAAAGCAGTAACTAACAAAGCCCACGGAAGAAAGCAGTAACTAACAATTTAGTCTAATCATTCAGACTCTGTATAGTCCTTCCTGTATATTTTTTCCCCTAATACCATTTATTTTTTTCTACTAATTTTTTTTTAACAATGTAAACAGCAGTTTTTCCCATAATTTAGGGGAGTAGATATAAAAAAGATTGTTTCACCAGTAACTTGACTCTGCCCGAAGGGAATCATATGACAAGTTATAGAAAAGCTTCTTTCTGGAGACTAGCAAACCTGGCAGACTCAGCGCGCTCAGAGTGTAGAATACGCGTGCAGCTAGCTGCATGCGCGTAAATTCTGCAGCATACTGCACAGTAACTAGCTAAACACTGCATCACATCACAGTCATCACTTGCACAGTATTGCAGGTCTGGTACAGTCCGAGTGATCATGCCAGTGCTAACCTTGCTGTCACACAGTTTCTGCGGTCCAGGCATGCCTGTAAATCTATCATGAATTGCAGAGGAAAAGTCATGGTAGCCTTGGCTTTAGGCCAGAACCAGAAAATCTAGGTGAGCTGAAAATATATTGAAGGGAGATGAGCACTAGTATTAATACACTAACATTAGTCTAACGTTAAATGTAGGCCCTATAGGTCTACCGCGTACCAGATCTAACGTTACACACAGTAGATCTATTGTTAACTGTTTAGTGTTAGACAAAATGTCAGTAGGCCTAATCTAACGTAATAGATCTAGGTCTAGCATTAACATTGGGCATAGATCTGTAGTCTAGCTTAAGTGTAATGTCAGAGTTTGACTAGGATCTAAGACGAAGAGACTTGATATTTTATTGTCTAATCCAGGGTCATGTGTCAGGGGCAAGGCCGGGCACTTCAAAGTTCAATTAGGGTAGGCCTACATGTACCTTATTTTTACACAGAATGCCATTCAATCGACAAGACCTAGTCTAGGTCTAGCGTTAGGTCCTAGATCTTATAGATCTAGACTAACCAGAAAGTAGAAGAACTATGGGCATGTGACATGTGCAGTTACTGCTTTTTTCCCTGGGGAAAACAGCAGACTCCTGGCCGTCTGCAGTTACTGCTTTTTTCCGTGGGGAAACTACCCAGAAACAAGGGTGAGCCACCGCAGTAACTGCATTTTCCTAAATAACATTTAAAAAATAATGGAAACATATTTTTTTCCTAGGTATTGTTAGACAACTAGGTATGGTGCATAATCATACCACAAAATTATTTTTGAATGTTTCTGTGTTTTTAAAGAATCTGCAAAAAACACAAAATCGCATTTATCTCAGCTCAGCAGTTATGCAGTTACTGCTTTCTTCCGTGGGGGGCAGTAATACAGATTTAGCATTTTACGTTGGGCTTCGACCCTTGACTTTTGACACATGACCCCATTATTTTTAGTATCAAAAAATACTAGAAATGTCGCTATGGCGACTGGTATGCCTCCGCCGTGACGGCGGAGGCATACCAGTCGCCATAGCGACATTTCTAGTATTCACGGTAGTGCAGTGTTCTCCAGTAGGTCTATATGGTACGTTTTGACAATGTGTGATGACAGTTTCACCTAATTGGCACAATGAGAGCTTTCCAGGTAACACTTGACATTTTCTGAACGAGAATACTGTCCTTCGGATAGGACATAAAATGGAGGTCCCGTGTATGAGAGAGTAACAACTCACGCACGTAAAAGATCCCACTTCATTCATTCATCGCAAAGAGCAGGGTGTTTAACCCGGTGAAGTGGTCCAACCTCACATCCGACTGGACCCAATGGAGACGTAGCTGAATATGAGCTATCCAGCCATTTTCTCAGATGGAAAATGAACAAACAAACTAACAAACGTTTAGAAAATCAATAAAACCTTTCTGAATTTTTATGGACCTACAGAAAACCTTTTGAACGTTATAGACATCAGTAAAACCTTTTAAGAATATTCAAAACGTTCTGTGGACGGTCTGCGGACGTCTAGAAAACTTTGAAAACCATCTAGAGTGTTCAAAGAACGTTTTAAAATGTCTAATGTTTATGTTTATAGGGTATTTTAAATATATATATATATATATATAGTTATGAGATTATACATGCACGAGGGTTCAAGGGTCAGTAATATGACCCAGCCTCCTACTGATGATTAACACCAGTAGTCAGAGGAGGAAGACCGTCCGTGCGTGACCTGTAGGTCACATCCTGCCAGAGGTGATCCTGCTGCACTGCATGTCCCTAAAATGAGCATGTCGGTAACTGAACACGGCGGATCTAGAGGAGCGTACACACCTCGAAAAAAAAAGCCTGGTATGAAAGTACCCGAGAAATAGCCTTACTCGAGTGGCGCCGGTAGGGTCTTTTAGCCATTGAAAAGATTCATGGACAAGTCAGCTAACAGCACTAGGGTTAAAGCCCCTAACTCAGTCAATGGGGGAGAGATATCGTTATGACTCCACCGTTTCAAACCCCTCGGGAAGGCCGGCGGACGATGGATTGATCAACTCCGAGACGAAATATCAAAAAAGAGAATCAGTCCTGTCATGCCGTAGAACTACCAAGATCGGCACACTGAATGTCAGGAGCATCAGGACAGGAGACAAGAGAGAGGAACTGGGCCATCTATTTGAGGAGAGTGGCCTACAGATTCTTGCAATACAAGAGCATAGGATACTGCATGAAGAGCCCATTAGGAGAACAAGGATTGGAGTAAGGAGCCATTTGATCACAACATCAGCTGTGAGGAATTCAGCACAAGCTGCAGTAGGAGGGGTAGGGTTTGTGATAAGCATGGAGGCTAACAAACTGGTAAGGGAGGTCACTCCAGTGTCCCACAGAATTATGAAGGCAACATTAAATGGAAACCCAAAACTCACTGTATTCGCTGTATACAGCCCAACAGAAGGGGACACAAAGCTCCGGGCCAACCAAAATGGATTTAGAAAGGGCAGGTCTACAACTAGCCACATCCTTACACTCAGAAGAATTCTAGAGGGAGCCAGAGCAAAGAACCTCTCTGCTGTCATGGTCTTCATTGACTTCAGGAAAGCCTTTGACTCCATCGACAGGGGAACGCTCTAGAGAATTCTACTGGCTGACGGCATCCCAAAGAAGATTGTCGATTTGATCTTCCTGCTCTACAACAACACTAGAGCTACGATCATCACGCCTGATGGAAATACAGAGTACTTTGAGATTCTTGCTGGAGTACTCCAAGGTGACACACTGGCCCCTACCTCTTCGTAATTGCAGGAGATTATTGTATGCGCCTAGCGTTAGAGAAGAAGACAGATCTTGGATTTACTTTGACACCAGCACGGAGCAGGAGAGTAAAGGCCAAGAAGATATCCGACACAGAATTCGCAGATGACATTGCCCTGTTGACAAACACCGTGAAGGATGCAGAGGAACTCATGAGGGAAGTAGAGGCGGTATCTGCCAGCGTAGGACTTACATTGAACGAACAAAAGACAAAATATCTGGTCGAGAATATTGATGAGCCATTAGAGAACACAAGTATGGGTGGGCAGCCAATAGAGCTAGTAAATGACTTTCTGTATCTTGGAGGACGTAGATGCAAGAAAGAGAAAAGCATGGGCAGCATGTCACAGCTTAAAAACTGTCTGGAAATCAGACTTGCGGAAGGACCTTAAAGTTCGCCTTTTCACCACAACAGTCGACAGTCAACAGTACTTCTGTATGGGTCTGAAACTTGGACTATGACGAGAAGACTCACTAAAATCTTAGATGGTTGTTACACAAGGATGCTCAGGATGGCTCTAAACATCAATCAATATACTATGAGGATCACAAACTCAGAACTGTATGGGACCCTACCAAAAGCTAGCTCCAAAGTAGCTCAGAGGAGGCTTGGGCTCGCTGGACATGCCCAAAGACACCCTGAGCTAACACTGCACTGTCTTACTATGGGAACCACTACATGGGAGAGCAAGACGCGGACGGCCTCGACGCACATATGTAGACACACTTAGAAATGACACTGGTCTGCATGACACAAAGGACATTGCGAGTGTAATGGAGAACAGAGAGCGCTGGAGGGACATCATCCTTGGATCTCGGAAATACTACCCGACTTACGTCAAGTAAGTAAGACATGCACAATCTGAGATAAATGAACCCTAATCCTAATCCATATATAATCCTTTCCTAACCTGTTCCTAATGTCCTACCACCTATACTACACCCTATTCCCAACTGATGAATCTGTATCACATTCCTTTATATACCACCAAAATGTTGTAATGCATGAAGACATGGTAAATAAAATTAGATCACGCACACCTTGAATATTCATAATTAGGCATGAATGTTCATGATAAAGCAGTCAGACCGCAGCACGTATGCTAATGAGCCGATCCGGCAAGATTTATTCTGCACTCTCGTTGACGATCTTTGCGTTCGAAAGGTATCTCGTACGTGCGAGATTTTGCGAGAGTTTGGCATTGATATGGTGTTCACAGTGTTGCGACTTGTACATACATTCATCATGTCTACAAGTCCCGGTAAATGATATCGTTCTCCAGACTTTGATCTCTATTTTGATACCAAAATTGCGTATAATATCGGTTCTTATCATGATGATATAATCAGTTGAATTTGCGTAAATTTTACCTGCTTTTCACGGAAGAATTTGTCGTCTATAGTTCGTTTTTGGTTCCTGACCGGATTAAGAAACTGTTGTTTCTGATTTTAGCTGTTTTGTAGAGAGGAAACTTAGAAGCTCATCATAATTGGAGTCAAGGAGACGCAAGCATGATTTATACTAGTTTTTCCGTTTTGAAATGTCTGTGAAATTCACTCCTAAGCCGGAAGCATGCTCCACACAAAGTGTACAGTGGCGCGAAGGAGCTCTCTCATTGGACAGTGCTTGCATTCAGCGCTTGAACTACACGCGTGCCCGTAGGCAACCATGCGCTTTGCACGCACGTGGCATGAAACCGTAGCAGCGTAATGATGTAATACAGGCGCCTATTGCAAGCGCTGTCCAATGAGAGAGCTTACTCTTGAGATTGCACGGTTTCAAGCTGATCAGCACTGACATCGATGTATAATTTACTTGTTCCTGACCGGATTAAACAACAAATTGTCAAGATATTTACATAGATACAAAGATTAAGAAATGGACTACCAAATAATGCATTTTCATTGAGACGCAAGGTAAATTAACAGTTTGGTATTCTTTCGACGTCTTGAACGTGTACTACACGAATTGCTTTTTCATCATTTTTCAAGCTCAAATTGCGCCGTGATATTTTTCATTTACAATAATTTGAGTAACATGTGAAGATAGCTTACCTATTTTCCTTGAATTTGATTCCAAATTTGTGCATATAAAGAGTATTTCTGTTGCCGAAAGCTTAAGGACAAAATCCCCTTCCGCAGCTTATTACGTATGCAAGCCTCGAGCGGGCTTGCACATGAGTTGAATAAATACGCCGAATTATCGGATGTTGCGGTCTGACTAAAGAAACCAATGACGAACACGTAGTGGACCAAATAAAAACTTTTTATAAACGTTCAATAAAGACGAAGTCGACGTGGCAGACTTCATAAAAACGTTTTGTGGACAATTATTAAGGGACGAAGACGTTGCAGAAAAAAAAGAAACATTTTATAACGTCCATGTACGTTTTTAAAACGTTTACCAAAAAATCTTTGCATTGTGGTAAATGCTAATTCCCCACTTTGACATTGTATGTACATTTTAAAAACATCCGTTTTATACGAAGACATACGGAACCTCCAAAAAAAAAAACTGAAACGTTATGTGTTTGTTGGGTTTAGATTTGCGGTGCGAACGTCGGGACGACGATTGTGGTGGGTGTTCTCCTCTCTCCTTGCGTCGTTCTGAAAAGGCACTTCAGATTACCCTGGGCCGCGACGAATAAAAAATAAAATGGCGCCCTCATATGGGTGCATGAAGGAGCTCTCTACGTCGTGAATTGAGCGGAGGTAAAAATACCCCACAACTCGTGGTGAAAAACTCAGACGACGCAAACTATAAATAGATCGACTTTACGAACTTTTCTTGCGCATGCTCAGAACATGTTTATTCCTCTGAACGCCCCCGCCGCGATAATCTAAAGCTCCCTAATGTCAAAATGATATGTTTGTCACAAATGTGTTGAATGTTCACTTTCCTAGAACTAGGTTTATTTGGATGAATCTGTTAAGAGAGCAGGTATTCGGGAATTTTAGGATTTTTACTTGACTTTTGACCTTTTGTAAGTTTATGCATTGAGTAATTTATAAGATATGGAAAAAGGTGTTATATCAGCATTAAAAATTGTAGCATTTTACCCTGGCCTTTGACCCTTGACCTCTGACCCATCACCCTAAAATTCCGAAGATAATCACTGTCAGGCAGAACACGCATAAATATGTACTAAGTTTCATAATGATACCTTTCTCAAGAGAATTAGCAAGTGAGTGGAAAATCCTGCTTAAATACCCTCAAGAAGGATCAAAGGGACTTTGTCTTCCTGGAGGGAAAGTCTTTGATTGGCTGAATGGGTCACAGTAGGTAGGCAGGTCAAGATTGAGTGCACACAGTCACTTCCTGTGTGTGTGTGGGGGAAGGGCGGGGCTGTCACGGTTGGCTGCACACGTTGCGGTTGTCTAACTGTAAGTAACAATTAGGGCCACTATAATGTGTGGGGGCTAATGGGTGTTAACTAGCCTGTTTGTCAAGTAGAGTTAGCCAGATATTGCTCAGGTGGAGGCCATTATCCTGTAGGACGTTACAGTATTGTGCACTTCGATTACCAGAGCTTCTCTGACTCGTCGTTGACACCAGTTGGGGACTTGCGTGATGAGTCTGCTATCATCCCATAGGATCCTGTGTTCACAGGTGTGGGCATGGTGGATAATAGCAGACTTGTCCCGTTCGTCTCGTCGGCCATGTAAAAAGTATGGGCTAATAAAACCGAACTTGCATATTTGAAACAGTCCCCTTCACTTACGGTACATTTTCTTTACAACACATTTGCAATAAACTTCAAAAACAAGTGCGCTTAAAGAATATTAGTCAGTACACACATACATATAAGTCAGTACACACATAGGCCCGATTCACGAAAGTGGTAAAAATGAAACCATGGTTTAAACCATGGACAAAAACCATGGAGCGCCAAGTGTCGCATAGAATATTTCGTTACGAAATCAGTCATTTCGTCGACGAAATGGTTATTTTGTAACGAAATGACAACGTTTTGTAACTAAATGAATATTTCGTCTACGAAATGAGAATTTCGTTAACGATACGGTCATTTTGTCGACGAAATTACCAATTTCGTGACGAAATATTCCTTGCGACACTTGGTGCTCCATGGCTTTTTTGTCGTTGGTTCAAACCATGGTTTCAAAATCTCTCAAAATGTTTTGGGTTTCTTTTATCATAAGGTTGTTGCCGTTATGTTCAAGGCTTTAATAGTAGGGCTGTGAAATCCCATTCCATTATTCTTCTTGTTCTGACGTATGAAGCAGTATAACGGGATTGGGTGTGGGGGTTATAGACTCATAGATTAGTATCCAAGCTGCGGATCTAGTTCAGGGCAGTATCATTTGGTTTAGCAAGATCTGCCCTCCTGGGAAACGAGCCAAGGAGACAACGGAGGTTCCAAGCCTTTCTGCTGGAGTGAGGAAATCCAAATCATCCATCGTTTCCTGCCACCTTTGGCTTCTTGCTGTGTCAAGTGATGCCAGGAGTTCAGTAGCGATGTCCGGGTCTCCTATAGATCCATAAAGCTCCAACAGTTCTTAGGACGTCACTTGTCAGCATGGGGTGTAAGCCTTTCGTAAACCTCGAGGGATGTGTTCCCTTGCGACCTGTTTCAGGATACTGCAAAAGGAAAAATTATAGTTCTTTGACACCGGAGCGAGATCACCAATGAATCCTTCCATCTCTTGCATATAACCCTCCCAATCAGCTTTTCCAAAATACACCGTGGCTTGGGCCTAACTGTAAAGAAGAATGGAATCTGCAGCCAAATGCGGATCGGTGCTGGGCGATGTTGACCCATGAGGGAAATGAAGGAGAATCTTACAGGACGCGGGAAAGGGAGGGCCATTTGCTGACCTTGAAGTGAAGCAATGGTCTGAATTGTATTCTCGTCTCGTCATCTGCTGGAGAGGAAAATATTGGTTGCTTGACATCGTGAAGAAGGAAGCGGTAATTAAGAGGCGGGTTGTACACATTAGTGACAGTGATGTTACAGCCCTGTCATATGCGACAAAAACATCACTAAAGCTAGACTCCTGTAGGACAGAAAAAAGCATCCAGACCATACCTTACGTAGGTAGCATTGTAATATTTTTCATGACCAACAAAGATAACAAACTTAAAGCCAGCAGTGCGCAACTTGGAAGCACAGGACGTGTCTGTGACATGCGTCACTCGGAGAGGAAGAAAATCAACATCAAGAATTATGTTTGGCAATACGAGAAATAATAGTCATTCTCTGCTTGAGACATGCCCTCTATATTCTGCTAAAGGATTTTCCGAAATTACTTGTTTTTCGGTTGCGGTCGCCATGGAAAGGGCGACACAAAAAGGTGCTACGTCTAAGTTGTATGCCTCTTCTGTTGTATGATTCAGTACAGCGGGATAGGTGGGGTTTATAGCCTTATAGGTTAAATATTTGAGCAGCGAATCCAGTTCAGGGCGGCATCACTTGCCAGAGCAAGTTCTTCCAACCCTCCTGGGAACTTCCGCAGGTGGCACTTTGTCCATGCATGGAGGGTGAGCCACTGTTTCCGAGGGAGGTTGAAGCCCTCTGGGTTTGCTGTCGGGTCAGTAGTGGTGTTGCACGTAACTTGAGTTGTGTTGGAGACAGTATCAGGCCAGCATCTGCGCCATTCACTTTTAGAGTCAAAGTGTTCCAGTGATGAAATGGACATCCAGACAGGTTTGCCGGATTTTCAGACGCATTCATGGCAGTTTGTTCAGGTCATCATGGATTGGAAAGTCATGTTCTGCTTAAATGACACTGGCGACTCTTGCTATCATTTCCTCCCTGCGTATGGAGGGAAGGGGAGGGGGTTATGAGTGCCAAAACATCAGCCAGTGGGGTGGACTTGTGTGTGCCTGAGACTACTCACATAAAATGCATTTTTTTTCCCACAAATAATGATATCTGGTGGCAATGATATGCCATTCATGCTATGAGTAATAAATTTCCCTATCTATTCCCGTTTGAATTATGAAAATTGGTAAAATACTTTTTAAGATGTATCCAAATATGCTAGGGGGAACTTACTTTTTTGGTTGAGTATATGATCGTATGTATAAATTTGTTTATATATATATATATATATATATATATATATATATATATATATATATCAACATTTGAGAAAGGGCGGCGAGACGCTCGAAAATTTGTGTGAAGAAATAAACCGTTGGTGAATACAGCATGAACTTTGTTTCAGCTTTGTTACTTATATATATATATATATATATATGTATATGTATATATAAGTGCCTCATTGTATTTGCATGTTTTTGATGAAAGAATTTTCCTGTAGCACACCCTGACAGTAAATTAAACATAATATTATAATATTATAATATTATTATATTATGTCATGTCAACAGTAGTCTAAATAAGTATAGTTTAGGAATAAATCTGCAATTTGTCAGTGAATAGTACGTGTACTAGCGAAATGATTCTTATACACCAGAGTTTCCATATTATGCATCATCGCGGTATAACCTAACATGTAAATGCCATAATTTTGGTTTCCTTTAAGAAAATATGGGCGCCATTTGATGCTCATAGAGAGCGGTTGTGTATGTTTTTCTTTCTTATATCCACTTTACCTTTCTTCAACCATGACAAGGAAACAAGAGTTACTTGACTGTCCGCCAGAAATTGAAAATGTGGAAGAAACGAATATTGCACTATATAACCGGAGGAACACCAACAACGTTGACATTTTATTTCAATAGAACATGAGCAGCACATCGCATCTGCAGCAGTGATACATGAAACATTTCAGAGTATAGTGTATTATTTCAATTAGTTTCAACATGCACGCATTCTACATCGATTCAAATTACATTTAAAATCATTGAAAGTGCATGTATATGATACAATCCGTCTTGGATAGTTTAGAGCACTGGATATATAACGATTAACGTGGCCAGCCTCATTACCTTTTAACCTTATACTTTGTACTGATGGATATATATAACTACATTAAAACACATTAACTCGCAGCTTTGTTCAACTTATTCAACTAGTTACGGTCAACTGCCGATAGCAGAACAGGGTCAGGAACATTGTAGGAACATCTAACGAAAATTAATTCAACATGAACGTTTTTATTAATTTTCTCACCGGGAGTGACATCGCTCCCGGCCAAACTATTTTTAATGAGTTCATAGGAAGTCAGTCTGGATGAACTTTTCGTCTATCAGAGTTACTAATACCAATCATAAAACAGTAATGTTGCACACTTCTCGTGCAGCACATACCAGTATATGTTGACAAATTTCCAAATGCAAGTGTTCTCCTAAAACAACTGTACAAAGACGATCTCCAAATTTGAAACTCTGCGTATAGTTTCAGATTTCAGATCAACAACAGCCTCGGTTTATTTCCTTGCTATTCAAAGCTATGCGCATAATATCATGAGCCGAAAATGTTATACAGTGTATCAACAGAACATTCATAACGAATGAATTACCGCTGAGTAGGATCTGTGGAAGGGCACTATATCCGTATATACAGGTGAACAACCCGATTAGTCGTATATCTGTTAGGGATATGAAATGTTCCTCTTTATAGATTTATGTAACCTCTTCTTCCTAAAAGAATATAACCCGCATTCACCGGCGTGAAGAGAAACAGAGAATATCTGCACTCGATACATTGATGCAAAACAAACGAACTGAGAAAAAACATACACAGCTTGTACTGATGAGATTAAAGGCAATTTTTCAATAAGAACACTCAGATTCATCAATTCAAAACAAACGAACTGAGAAACAAACTCACACAGTTTGTACTGATGAGATGAAAGGCAGTTTTGTTTTGTTTTTTCAATGAGAACTCTCAGATACCTCAATTCAAAACAAACACACACAGCTTGCGTTACTGATGAGATGAAAGACAACTTTATTTCAGTGAAAACTGAGAACTCTGTGTATTATACAGGCACATTTACTTTAAAAAATAATTGGATTTCGACTGTTAATTAAAAATGAAGAACAAAATATTTAACGAATTATTCTGTATAGATTTCTGAGACCACTCCGATTCCAATAAACTTGCCACAATTATTGTCATCACGTAACCATGATGGACACTAAAGAGTCAGCATGAACAAACAAACTGAGAAACAAACACACTCAGCTTAATCTGATGAGATGAAAGCCATTTTTTTTTTCAGTGAGAACTGAGAACTCCGTGTAATATACAGATACAAAAATACATGAATATCAACTGTTTAGAATGAAGAATATGAATATATTATAATATAATATGAAAAAAATGATTACATTATATAGATTCCCAAGACCACTCCGATTCAAATTAACATGCCACTATAGTCACCACGTCACCATTATGGACACTAAAAAGTCAGCATGTCCATAGAACAAAGTACAGTAGACTCAAACTTACAATGTGAATTTTCCTTAAAGAGTGCTAATTCCACAATTCACCATGAGTTCGTCTTTTGTTCGAGCTTCATTATTATGTATTTGAAAATTGCAGATTCAATTGTAGGATTATCATACATGCCACATGACTGTTCCTGAAAGAAATTTTGCTATAATACTACAACGCGTGATTAAAGGGTGTGTACAGTTCTGGTCAAGGTGTAGATTTAGCTTTTAACATTTTGCGAGATATTCAGAAACCACTCTATGAGATGTAAGGGGGAATGCAGTTCTAAGGGGTATCAAAAGTTTATTCGATGAAAATCGGTTTTGAAATGGCTGAGATATCCAAAAACAATGTGAAACAAAGAGATCCTAATAAAGTTGTGGCATGTCGCCTTTTATTATTAGCACTTTTTTGGATATCTCAGCCATTTGAAAACCAATTTTCATCAAATAAACGTTGAATCCTTCTTAAAATTACATGCTCTTTCATATTTCATAAGAGGCTTTTCATTATCTCACTTAGGAATGTTCAAAACATGAATCCCTACCTCAACCAGTACTGTACAGTCCCTTTAACACCGGGATTGCTCATGAATGCAAACTATTGAGCTTTACTCAGTATCATGCAAATGGAAAGCAAATTCGACAGTATCTATCTATTGAGTATTTTTATATATATTAATAGGTATCTATATAATAGTCCATAACAAAAGTTTGAAAATGATTTCAATAAACTCTTTCGAGGTTTTCACAGTTTCACGCTTCATCAACGTTGGTTTGTCGGAAAGTAGTGTTGGTCTCATCACTTTGCCATAATTGCAAAAGTACAGACGGTGTAGTTCTTGACGCTCAATACTGATTGTCAATTTCATTTAAGCATTCGTTACAAACATTATCCTGATCAATTAAGTCATGTTCTCTCCCCCCCCCCTCTCTCCCTCCCTCTCTCTCTCCCTCTCTCTCTCTCTATCTGTCACCCCTCTCTCTCTCTCTCTCTCTCTCCATTGTTTTTATATAATTGATACGTGAAATGAATAACCATCTTCCGCTGCCTATGAATATGGCCATAATTACAAGTGCGTCAAAATCTAACTCAATATCCATGAATAAATATAAGTGAATATAAATGTAAATATAAGATAAGTATGATATTATTTACATAATGGTATATCAGATAAGAAGATATGAAATCATTACTAAATGCAAGAACTTTGATCCCCAACTTATCATCAATAGATATGTACAATCTTGTTAGCCTTGATTATTTCAGTGATTTTTCTTTATCTTCATAAATTATTGACGCATTACACGAAGATCTTTCGATATCGTATCAAAGCCACCCTACAGCTTTGTACACGTCAAAAAAGTGCAATTTCCTTGTGCTTTTATTAAACGGTTAACGTACTTGCACGGCCATTTATCATTGCAAAAATGGAAAGGCAAGAGATGATGAGTAGGTGAAGTGATAACTGTGAGCCTATACAACAGGTCAGAATGAATAAGATTTAAATGCAATGAGTTCAACTTACAAGATAATGACCCCATTGATCAAACTAAATCCCAGTAATTTTTGAGATAACACCATTATTGTCATTGTAAAATAGTCTGAGTATCATCCTTAAACATCAATTGCAAGATTATTTTGGCAGGTTTGATTCGGTTGCTTCGCTCCTTCGCCGAAGATCTCACACCGTAACTAATGTGTTATAATCATAGTCCTTCCAGTGATTTTTTACGTGGTTTAAATCCCTATAAATTTGATTTGAAATACCCTATAAACGCGACTTTTATACTCTGCTTTAACAAAAAGTCCCTGCCGTGGGAGGGGGATCCTCCCCCGTTCTGTTGATTCGCTCCCTCGCCGAGGATCTCACACCGTCTTTACCCCCGTATGTTACAATCATAGTCCTGCACAGTGATTTTCCACTTAATTTAAACTTAATGCTCATGAATACCTGCCACCAGCAATTTATGTATATTTCATTTATTTTATTTTATTTTATTTTATTCCTTGAATACGTGCCACCAGCAATTTATGTATATTTCATTTCATTTCGTTCATTTTATTTTATTCCTTCTTTCTTCTTCGTCAAACATAACACGAAATGAATCAGAAGATATTTATTATAACACAGGCATGTATTCGACTTTACATGATAGATAATGGTTAACAAATACGAAATTATACATGCATACCGGCAAAATACAAAGTTATGTTTGGAGGAAAAAAAAGAAAGAACTGAGAGGTTCACTGAAATGCATGCTTGTAAATTGTGAACCACTCAAAGGATTCTTGTGAATACATTACACTTTTTTTTTTTAACAAAGACAGAACAGAACAAGACAGGACAGAACAAGACAGTAGAAACCCAACGACATTATGACTTTACAGTAGGGTATACCATGACAGTAATAAAACACAAAAGAATAATGGAAAGAAAGGAGAGAAAGAAAAAGGAAATGAAAGGAAAAACCAACACGCTGAACATCGGGATCAGAAGAGGGAATTGAGGTGTTTCAGCTCGATCAGCCGAGCAAAGTTTATACAAATAAGATAAAGTAAAAAATACACAATGATGAAATCAATGATTGACGATGAACCCTTAGGCTGTAAAGACCAGCTAAGTAATGAATTGTATATATCTCAATATGAGTTCAACAACAAAAAAAAATTAACTTACGCTTAAACGAATTCAAAGATAAAGAATTTTTTATATCGCAACTTAAAGAATTCCAAAATCTAGGGCCAGTGTATATAAATGTATTTTGAACCAATAACGTTCTCAGAAGGGGTAAATGAAACTCATTTGATCGCCTGGTGGGATAATTATGACAAGATTGATTTCGTGGAAACATTGAATCAAAAATGCTGGGAAGTGCATTTGTGTTATAATCAAACATAAACTGACCCAGCTGAAAGAAAAACAAATCTTTTATTTTTAAAATCTTATATCTAACAAAAAAAAAATGGATCTGCATGGGAACAGAAACGCCACAAATAATACGACGTGCCTTTTTTGTAATAACAATAATCTATCTAATAAAGATTGATGGGCACTACCCCATGCTAAGATTCCATAATTTAAATAAGGTAATATCAATGAAAAATACAACGTCAGCAAAGCAGACAACGGGATATGAGATTTAAGTCTATTAATAATACCAATATTACGCGAAATTATTTTGCTAATATTAATAATAAGGCTTTCACGAAAGTTCATCGTCCACTGTAATACCGAGAAACTTTGTATGAGATACACGCTCTAAGTGAACGTCATCAAAGATGATATCTGTGCGTAAAACTTCTATAGACTTACTGAATAACATATAGTTATTTTTCTGAAGATTCAGTGATTATTTATTGGCTCTTCTGCACTGAATCACTTTTTTAAATTCAGAATTAACAGTATCGACAAGAATGATTGGATTTTGGTGGGAAAAGAAAATATTTGAATCATCCGCAAAAAGTATAAAAGAAATTATATCGGATGATCTACAATAATCATTTAATGATGAAAAGTAAAGGTCCTTATATACTACCCTGAGGGACGCCACATTTAATAACTTTAAGACTAGAGCTGTGCTCGTTCAAAGATACATATTGTTTTCGGTTTTGCAGGTAACTCCTGAACCAGTCCAAGGCCTTCCCTCGTATACCATAATGAGACAATTTATGAAGTAAAATTTCGTGATTAATTGTATCGAAGGCCTTGGAGAAGTCCAGGAAGATACCAACAAGATGGGAATGGACATCTATAGTATGTGCGGCGTTGTCAATAAACCTCAAAAGAGCATGAATGGTGCTGCTGTGTTTCTGACGAAACCCAAATTGAGAATTCGTAAAAACGTTATAATAATTTAGAAATTAAATCGTTCTTGTAAATATCAATTTTTCCAAAACCTTAGATAGGGATGAAAGTAGAGAAATAGGTCTATAATTACTTATATCAAAACTGTCTCCTTTTTTGAATAAAGGACACACCTTAGCAATTTTCATACAATCAGGAAAAACACCATGTAATATGGATTTATCAAAAATATGAGAAAGTGAATCAGCAATAGAAAATATCATTCCCTTTATAATAAAATTACTTATATCATCATAACCGGCACTTCGTTTATCATTCATTGCAGTAACAATGTCTATTATTTCATATTTAGTAGTTGGAGCTAAGAAAATAGAACTGGGATTGGATTGACCTAAAAATTTTGCAAAAAGCGTATCGGACTGCGGTACTTCTTTTGCCATGTTTCTCTCCAATCATTGAAAAATAAGAATTAAAAATATTTGCTATATCACCAGAATCTTCAACAATTTTATTATCAAATCTTATTTTTGTAATATTCCATTTCTTTTTTGATATATTCAGGGCCTGCTTTAATATCTTCCATGTATTCTTCACATCATGTTTGTATTTTTCTATCTGAATGGTATATTTCCGCTTTTCAGATCGTATGACCTTAATCAAAATATTCTTATATAATGTATATTTATTTTTTGACTCCTCAGTTTTTTTTTTATTTTGAATCAATAATACAACATATTTTTCCTGTTAATTGAATGGAGGAGAGATTTCGAAATCCATGGAAGTTTAGGTGTTGTTTTATAATTCACTGACTTATCTTTTAATTTAGGAATATAATCATCTAAATGCTTATTGATTATCTCCATAAAATTATCAAATGATACATTAACATCATCAGTATCACAAGCACTTGACCAATCAACCCTATCTAAACAAGCGTCAAGACTAGCTAAATTTTCTGGTGTGGCTCTACGTCTAAATGAAGGAAAATAAGACTCATTAACCGAATGTTTAAGATTACAGCATGTTATAACTGGAAAGTGATCGGTCATATCGGATAAAATTATAGAAGAATTTAAAACTTGTAAAGAATTAGTAAAAATATCAAGGAGGGTGGCAGAATGATTTGTAACACGTGTAGGTTTGGAAATTAATGGCAAAAAAGAGGATGACAAAAATAATTCAAGAAATTCTTGTGACGTATTAACATCACTCTTAATCAAATCAATATTAAAGTCACCCATTATATAAATGCATTTATTAACAAAACGAGGGCTTTTTAATAAATTTGTGAAACTATCTAAAAAATCTTTAGAACTGGAGTTTGGGGGTCTATAAACAACACCAACTATAATATTTTTACTTTGAGGGATGGAAATTTCAACAAACAAAGACTCTATTATATCATTCACTATATTTAAATCATCACTTAAGTATCAAACTCAAGTTCATTAGATAAATAAATCGCAACCCCGCCGCCGGTCCTATTCACTCTATTATTTACAATCAAATCATAACCATTCAATGCGTACGGTAAATTAATATCAGATGATAACCATGTTTCTGTTAAACCTATTACAGATATTTGTTGTTTATTTTGATTATCTAACAATACCTGTAATTCATCAAGATGCTTATTCATACTGCTAATATTCAAATGTACTATAGAAAATATACTTTCTGAAAAATCTTTCACAAATTCGTTAAATTGATCAACCGTAACATATTTGGAGGAGATTAAAGTGGAATCATGTTCAAAGTATAAATCATTAAACAAATCATTAGAAGAAAAATTAATATTATTGGCAACGAGGTTTTCAAAAAGTGCAGAAGAACGTAATTGATCTGACTTCTTGATTCTGTAGGCCAGCGTCTAAACAAATCAAAGAGTTCATCGTCATCAAGGGAGTCAAATGCTGCGTTGAGTCGATTAGCCATAACGCAGAACATAAAGTATATGAAGGCATGTCAACTGGCAAGGTTGCAAAAGAATGATATATGTAGACGTAAATGAAGCACAAACAATTCCGAGTTCGGGGATAGTACAGCGTGTAGGCAAAAACATATTAACATAGAATTCAAGCGACACAATCAAAGAACATAGAAGACAAAAACAACACAAGTAGAAAGCGTACACACTAAATAACAAGGTCTGCAAACGGAATTCAGCAGAATCAGCACAGGGCATATGAGCAGAGAAAAAAAAAAACCAGTAGAAGCTCCCTACGTTTTGTCTTGGCAAAAAGTATGTGAGGAAATATATAAGATAATCAAGATTGACAGAAGTGAACGATGAAAATATAGCAGCACTAAAAAGAGCAACTTAAAGAAAATGCAGACATTAATCATGCTGAAATCAATAGGAAGCGTAAGATTAATCATACTTTTTAACGATATGAATGAAATATACATTACACAGTATTAGATTATAATAGGGATGCTATATTATTCTTGTGAAAACTGACAAAGTTTGATGCAATATTGAAGGGCGAGGGCACCAAACTACCGCAAAGGTTTATCTATCAAAACAAAACAGAACAAAATAAAATTCAGAGTGACGTTGAGTGACACCATGGCGAGACTTGACAACGTGATAAATACCAATTTTAGAGAGCTTCGGGCAGCCCGAGACCGTCAACACAATGGCACGAAATCATGGTGAAACCAAAACAAAAACTAAAAGGAACATTGCATGTGACCACGGTGACTTGAGATCCTCGCCAAAATTTCTATCATGAAGGACTTGGATGCTGGGGTAAGTCAAACCCTTGTCTATACAGACTTCGGCATGCATTATTATGCGTCAAAATGTATAATGGGGAAAATGCAGTCTGGTTGGATAAGGTTTTAAATGCGGTCAACTATTCACATTCTTATGAAAATCACGACTGCAGGATAATGATAATGGTACGATATTGCCACGGCACGTACAAGTGCAGATGTATAATATAGATAATGTAGATGTATAATATGTACAGTGTATTATATAAATGTACATGATGATACAGGAAACAATAAATCAAATTTAAAAAAAAAATCTAGCAGGTTACAATTCGCGTCAAAACGCACCCTCCTTGGAAAAAAAAGCTGGTGACGCCCCTGTGATTATATACCGGGTGTCCCAAAAAAGCGGAACAGTAGATTTTCAGTACCTTGCGTAATAAAAGTTATATATTTTTGACGTCATTAGAAAGATCATCTTTCGCAGAAGAGAATGATATGAAAATCATTAAATTTGGTTCAGTACTTTTTATTCTAGGCCAATTTCTGTAAATGCAGTCATTTTCAAATCATTTGTGACTTATGAGATAATAATTTGGGCGCGACACGCGATCCATACGGTGAATATTGTGTATGCTTGGTGATCCATGTCAACAAAAGATACAGCTTTCACATTGGGCGCGGGCCAAGAAAAAAAAAACAGTGTGTGTGTGTGTGTGTGTGTGTGCGCGCGCGCGGGCGCGGGCCCAATGTGAAAGCTGTATCTTTTGTTGAGATGGATTAACGAGCTTACACAATTCACCGTATGGAACGCTCGTCGCTCCCTAATTGTTATCTCATAATCCGGCAAAATTTGAAAATGACTGCATTAATTTACCAATGATAACGATAATCGTTGGAACGACAAATGAGCAATCAAAGAGAACTCTGATTAGTTGGATTCGAAAATGTCCTCATCAGATCTCGGTTGACTGCAGTCTCCGACTCTTCGGTTTGAGAGTGCGGGCGCTTGCGGCACTTCTTCGGCGTGCTTAGGCCTTCATCTGCAGGTGTTTGGTCGATTTTCAGTTCACGATTTTCGTTCCTAGCTTTCTTCAGAACATCCTCCGTGACCAGTTTTCGGCTGTAGATCCGAACTGTTTTGTCGTCGATTTTATCTTCATCTGATGGTACATCCACTGGCCACTGTAATTCGATAATGTCATACTAATACAAAGCAACAGACTTCATAATATGACAGTGAAATTCATCTCACTGAGCATTATACTGTTACTCGCGACAAAGCAACATGCGAGAAATCTTTTCTATTAGCATTATAATGCAAATAGTCCATGGGCCCAGTGGCGTATCTAGGGAAAACGGCGCCCGGGGCAAGCGCGAAAATTGCGCCCCTAATTTCTGAAAAAGTGTTCAACCCCAACCCAATCCCGGTAGGGACTTTAAAAAGAGGTCCGCATGATATGCTTTTTCAAGCACCTAAGAGGGGTCTTTTGAGGGTGATTTAAATGAAATAAATTTTGATAAATTTTGGCGAGCGAGCGCAGCGAGCGAGCCGAAAATTTTTGTATTTCAGCTTACAAAACATGGAATTCATGTCATTTTTTCTTATTAAATCTTACAATTCTAATCTAGATATAGTGACGGCCTTATAGATAACGATTTATACCACCAAACTAAGGACTTGAAAAAATACTCTAAATTAGTATGTATGCGCGAGTCAGCCGAAATTTGTATATTTCTGCGTCATCATTACGTTTTGTTCTTATCTTTTTTTTTTTTTAATTTTGGCGAGCGAGCCGAAAACTTGTGCATTTCAGCTTACAAAACATGGAATTCTTGTTGTTTTTTGCTTATTAAATCTTACAATTCTAATCAAGATATAGTGACGGCTTTAGAGATAACGATTTATACAACAAACTAAGGACTTGAAAAAATACTCTAAATTAGTATGCGCGAGTAAGTCGAAATTTGTTTATTTCCGCGTCATCATCACGTTTTGTTCTTATCTTCTTCTTTTTTTGATAAATTTTGGCGAGCGAGCGCAGCGAGCGAGCCGAAAATTTTTGTATTTCAGCTTACAAAACATGGAATTCTTGTCTTTTTTGCTTATTAAATCTTACAATTCTAATCAAGATATAGTGACAGCCTTATAGATAATAATTCATAACAACTGAGGTCTTGAAAAATACTCTAAATTAGTATGCGCGAGTAAGTCGAAATTTGTTTATTTCCGCGTTATCATCACGTTTTGTTCTTATCTTCTTCTTTTTTTGATAAATTTTGGCGAGCGAGCGCAGCGAGCGAGCCGAAAATTTTTGTATTTCAGCTTACAAAACATGGAATTCTTGTCTTTTTTGCTTATTAAATCTTACAATTCTAATCAAGATGTAGTGACGGCCTTATAGATAACGATTTATACCAACACAAGGACTTGAAAAAATACTCTAAATTAGTATGTGTGCGCGAGTCAGCCGAAATTTGTATATTTCTGCATCATCATTACGTTTTGTTCTTATCTTTTCTTTTGATAAATTTTGGCGAGCGAGCGCAGCGAGCGAGCTGAAAACTTGAGTATTTCAGCTTACAAAACATGGAATTCTTGTTGTTTTTTGCTTATTAAATCTTACAATTCTAATCAAGATATAGTGACGGCTTTAGAGATAACGATTTATACAACAAACTAAGGACTTGAAAAAATACTCTAAATTAGTATGCGCGAGTAAGTCGAAATTTGTTTATTTTCGCGTCATCATCACGTTTTGTTCTTATCTTCTTTTTTTGATAAATTTTGGCGAGAGAGCGCAGCGAGCGAGCCGAAAATTTTTGTATTTCAGCTTACAAAGCATGGAATTCTTGTCTTTTTTGCTTATTAAATCTTAAAATTCTAATCAAGATATAGTGACGCCCTTATAGATAATAATTCATACCAACTGAGGTCTTGAAAAATACTCTAAATTTGTATGCGCGAGTAATGAGTCGACATTTTGTTTGTATATTTCTGCGTCATCATCACGTTTTGTTCTTTTATTTTTGTTAATTTTTGGCGAGCGAGCGCAGCGAGCGAGCCGAAAATTTTTGTATTTCGGCTTACAAAACATGGAATTCGAAATTCTTGTGTGAACACAATAACACAATAAACATTGTTATTTGTCCGCGTCATCATCATGTTTTGTTTTTATCTTGTTTGGTTTGGTTTTCTGCCCCCTTCTCCCTCCCCCCACCTCCTCCCCCGTCCGGGCGAGTTTTTTGTTTATTTCCCTTCTTCTTCTTCTTTTTTTCTTTTTTTTTCTTCTTTTTTTTTCGTTTTTTCGTTTTTTGCGCCTCCAAGGAGTGGCGCCCGGGGCACGTGCCCCCCTTTCCCCCCCCCCCCCCCTAGATACGCCACTGCATGGGCCAGGCCAGATATTGGTACCACCTGAGGTGGCAACACCTTTTTGGTGTCATTTTGTTTGTCGGGCATATAGATATGCTTATCAAGCTATGATAGCATTTCCAAATGAGGAGCTTAGTCATAATAAATGAATTTTTAACCAATTTGGTCTCGTTGTTATATCCCTATACTTCTGAACCGAAACTAACCGCTATATAAAGAAGAGCACTGTCTTCTGTATGTTCACAGGTGTTCTGTTGTAAACGCGGTGCGCTTAGTCTTTATTCAAGGCAGCGAAGGGCATATACAAAGGTTATGATGTCCACAGCGCTTAGTCTTTATTCAAGACGGCGAAGGGCATATCCAAAGCTTATGATAGAGTGTATAACCTTTTATCTAAAAACAACAACAACAAAAAAGCAATTCCTCGTGAATTTTACCGTATTTTTCAATTATTTATCATTTTCCGGCGAAAACGCACGGTTAAAAAGCTAACACCACGCCAATGTCGCTTTATTTCCATCCAACTATAAAAGATAATGCAAAAACAATGTACCGTTACACTACAATACATTGTAATGAATAATATTGTAAATGTACAGAGTGATTTTTGTTTAAAACTGATGTATTTGTTGAGAGGGTAGTATAAAAACAGTATAGATAATCCCTTTTATGAGGAACTTTAGATAGATAGCGGTACATTGGTCTAGATAAAGACTAAGCGCACCGCGTGACAGCTGTGGACATCATAACCCTTTGGATATTCCCTTCGCTGCCTTGAATAAAGACTAAGCGCACCGCGTTTACAGCAGAACACCTGTGGACATACGGTAGACAGTGCTCTTCTTTGTAATACTGGGCGGTTAGTTTCGATTCAGAAGTACAGAGATATAAAAACGAGACCAAATTGGTTAAAAATCATTTATTATGACTAAGCTACTCATTTGGAAATGCTATCATAGCTTGATAAGCATATCTATGTCCGACAAACCAAAAAGGTTTTGCCACCTCAGGTGGTACCAACAACCCATTTTTCGGGTCTTGGCCCATGGACTAAAACTCTTTGAGCATTGCTTATGCCCTTGGTAACTGCACACAACCATTATCTGAAGAGTTTGTTTGCAAAAACCGATAAGTCCATTTTTGAAGATTTTGAAGTACGGTCTTTGTCATAAAGTACAAAATAATACCTTTTAAATGATATATTGGTCACTACATATAAAGGTATATTTTTGAAGTTATGGTCAAAAGAAGCAACAATTTTCTTATTATTCTCTTTATTTTTCTTGACCTTTAATTGCAAATATCTCCATTTGGCAAATATGGACTTATCGGTTTTTGCAAACAAACTCTTCATCTCTTCATACTAAAGATTGTATATACCTGATTCAAAACTTAACAATTAAAAAGTTTACCGTATATTTTCCAATACAATATTGTCCAATGCTAAATTTTGCCGGCATTCAGGTACACTGGGGTATGTTGGTAAAATTTGTCATTTTTTTAAACAAGTTTGCAAACGCCTGTCGGATCTCGTTTTTCGAGTTGTCTGCCGTTAGTTGATTGGGAGGCCTTCACTGCATTGCGCAGCTTAACCCGAGGAGCGGTGTGTAGTTGGCCGCAGTGGTTTTTAATCAGCGCGAGAGGTCTGAGCTAAACACGTTTCAAAACAACGTTTCGTTCCTACACGAATGGCGTTTGCGATCGCTTTTTTATTGGCATTTTCCAACCCCATAATCAAAACATTTTTGCATTTATCCACTGCGCAAACATTGGTGTGCAGAAGTGAGTTGATAAACGTACCCTGTAAGTTATGCTGACCTGTATAGCATCGCATATACGGGTAATACGTTCTGGCCAAATTTGCGGTTAATAGCACTGTTTATCATAATCATACCATGCATGTTTTCGTTTCTTGCCTTTGTCAATCTGTAAATCAGCAATGTACTGATTTATAGTGAAAGTTATGCATTCTGTCTAATCCCTAGCTTTCTTTACCTTGTTATGCGGCAAGCTCTTAGCCTTATCCTTGTCTGTATGTGACTTCGTGTAGAATGGGATGTGGTCAAACGGGTTCTTTGTCTGCATGCCGTAAGTGAAGCTCGAAACCTGTAGTAAAATAGATTGATAGTATATTCAAATGTGTTGATTTTCTTTGTGCGCGTGTGTGCCCAGGGAGAACATATTACATATGGGCGCGTCACGAGTTCGACACCCACTAGTCATACTGTCCACGAGTCAAGCAGCACACGAACTAGACACTAAAGTGAACAGAGCAAACGAGCTCGACGACATCAGGCAAAATAGGCCCATTTGTTATACGGTCCATCACCTCGACATTATAGGCAAATAAAGACAATATGAGTCTAACTCTAAGCAAACAAGACCCATCATTTACTGCCATTCCAACACCAGACAAAAACGAACAACGCGAGAACGCGTCGTGCGCATGGCAGATTGTCGTTACAGTGTGGGAGTGCGCATGGCAGATTGTCGTCAGGGTGTGGGAGTGCGCATAGGGTTAACAACATTCTGCCATGCGCACGGAAGTGCGCTAACAACAATCTGCCATGCGCACGGAAGTGCGCTAACAACAATCTGCCATGCGCATGACGATTACGACATTACATCACGGGGCATTACGTGGTGTCGGTCTGATCAAGGAGGCACTAGCACCTCCTTGGTCTGATGGACTTTTTCTGCCTATATAGAGCAGGAGCTGGCTGCTGGTCAATTTTACTCCATCAAGCCCAAAAGATTTGACCCCTCAGAGTTACTGGGGACAAAATGCGCGTCAGCCTGGTCCCTGAGGTGGGGTTGGCCCCCAGGGACCACCCGAAAACGCCCTCCGGCGGGTGTAATTTACCGCATGGAGCCCATGGACCAAACTTGGCCTAAATGAATGTCCTATGGGTGTACATAATCAGAATATAAAAACTGACAAAATATCTGGTCGGGAAAGGGGTTGCCAGACCGCTTGTTTGCAAGCACAAAACCTTGTCCCATAGGCCCTGTACTGTAGCGTCTCCCAACAGTCTGAGGGACAGTGCCAGTTAGTGCATAGGAAGCCTTGGCGCAGACTCTGTTACGCCCAACAAGGGTTTGTGCCTGAAAACTACCCGTTTAATATACCCTGGGACCCAGGGTAGTTTGCAGGCACAAATTGACCAGGCACAATAGAATAGACACACGCACACACCACCCACCCACACCCACCCACACACACACACACTCAAACACACTTGTACATTCACACATGACTCCATGTATACATATATACCATAACACTAAACATGTTACTTAGGTTTCTCAATATTACAGCCATGATACTTTGCACACAATAAAGTCAGACCTATAAGATGTTCATACCTTTTGAATGTTTTACATCGATACTATCAGTGAACCTTCAAGTAGAAACAATGAAGAGATTTTGAAATTTGTGTGAAGTTGTATTATGTTTTACTATAATAGCCACAAGGCCTATTCTGTATGATGTATTCACCTTATGAGACACAAATGGAGCTTTTCAGAAAATGCTGATATAAAACCCTTTGTTGTGAGAGTGAGACTTCAGTTTCAGACCAACCACAACAACACTATAGGCCAGTTGTATAATAAATTTAAGTAAACCTTGTCATCAACAGTGTATTAAACATACTTTCAATAAAGTTTAAGTTAACAAGAGGAAGTCGGATATAGCTTGGATTATTTCTTTTTCTTCTGCTTAATATCCTCTTAAAATACAAGTGACAAGTTTCAATCAACTTTTGTTTTGCAGATAAAACCACCCTTTGATGTATAGAATATGCAAGGATTACAGCATCCATGCCAACATTTCCTTCATTTGACTCTAATAAATTCCAAATCAGAATAAAATGCATTATGATTTCAGAAATGACATCGATCCATTTTCAAACTCATACACATATCATGTCACCTTATAGTTTGGGACAAATATCTGCATATCTATAAGAATAATGAACATAATTATGATGTTTTATACAATAAATCTTATACAATCATGTACTACTGAACTTCCTTGAAACATCAAATAACAATCTTCACATTAGAATACTAACTTTCTGTAATGAAAATAAACAGGCTGAGAGCATTTACTTTGATCTTGTGTTCTCCTTACTTCTTCAGCACCTTTTTTGTTGTCAACTTCTAATTTCTGGAGATACTTTTTCTTTTTAATAGTTCCCAGCCCCACACAAATGGTGTCACATACTGCAAACACCGCCATTGACCGTGACCAGTACACACATCAAGTTTGAACATCAAAATCATCAGCTTTAATAATGAAATGCTAGCTCTCTTTTGAATATATAGGCTGAGAGTATTGGTCTTGTGGTTTCTTTATATCAGCATTTCTGTCAACTCCTTATTTCTAGAGATACTTCATTTTCAGTTCCCCAGCCCAACACAAACAAAACTCAACCTATAGTATGGTGTCATATAGATTCTACTGCAAACAGATCATTTTGATTGCCATTAACCCTGCATGGACATATACACACAACTTCAAACATCAAATTACCAGCTGAATGAAATGCTTGCTTAATTTCTCTTCTTTAACAATAGCGTGCGCGCTGAGAGCACGTACATCATTGTGTTCATGTGTTCTCTTTTTTATCACAATTTTTGTCAACTCCTCAATTTTATGAGATACTTAATTTGTCTACCCCCCCCCCCCCCCAAAAAAAAAAAGAAGATGCTTTCAGGGTGTCATTTACCACATACAGTTACAATGTAGTTCATGTTTATGATTTAGTTGCTAATTAAAACTGTGGCATTTAAACATCAAGCCATGCATCACACTGTATGGTAGACTAAAGCTTACATAAATTACATAGGCCTAATAACCATTGCACATGTTTCAGTCACAGTCTATGATTCCTGAACTGACCAGTATTTTGCATTTTGTTTCATACAAACATCAAACATAATTTCATATTTTAGTCTATCATACAGTATGATGCATGATATGATTCGTGTACAACTGAAGTCTACTCACAACAAAGAGATTATTTCAGCATTTTCAGAAAATATATGCGTATTATATGCCTTATAAGGTGGATACATAATAAAGGGTAAGCAGGTTGTGTGGCCAGTAAAACAATTTCACACAAATTTCAAAATCTCTTCAGTGTTTCTAATTGAAGGTATGAACATCTTATAGGTCTGACTTTTATTACATGCAAGGTATCATTGCTGTATTATTAAGAAACATAAGTGACATGTTTAGTGTTGCAGTATACACATGGAGTCATGCGTGAACGTACTTGAAAGTGTGTTTGAGTGTGTGTGTGGGGGGGTGTGTGTGGGTGGGTGGTGTGTGCGTGTGTGTATTCTATTGTGCCTGGTCAATTTGTGCCTGAAAATTACCCTGGGTCCCAGGATATAACGGGTAGATTGCAGGCACAAACCCTTATTGGGCGTAACAGAGTCTGCGGCAAGACTACTATACGCACTAACTGGCACTGTCCCTCCAGGGCCCTGTTTTATGAAGAGTTAAAATTGATTATATAGTTGATTTCAACTGTAAGTCTATGTCAGCCTGTGTAGTACGGAAATTTAAAATCGATTTTATCTTTTGATAAAACGGGGCCCAGGGAGGTGCTCCCTGGTCCCTCAGACTGTTGAGAGACACTACAGTACAGGGCCTATGGGACAGTATAGTCTTGGCGCAGACTCCTTGACCACAAACAAGGTTTTGTGCTTGCAAACAAGCGGTCTGGTGACCCCTTTCCCGACCAGATATTTTATCAGTTTTTATATTCTGATTATGTACACCCATAGGACATTCATTTAGGCCAAGTTTGGTCCATGGGCTCCATGGGGTAAATTACACCCGCCGGAGGGCGTTTTCGGGGGGTCTCTGGGGGCCGAACCCGCCCTCAGGGACTGGAGGCTGACGCGCATTTTGTAAATGAGGAGGGTAGCCCCAGTAACTCTGAGGGGTCAAACCTTTTGGGCTTGATGGGGTAAATTGACCAGCAGCCAGCTCCTGGTCTAATAGTGTTGGATTTGTGGACCGTATAGCCCTTTTTACACCTGTGTTTCTTAACCGCGAACCTCTGACCAAGGACTATCGTTAGTCCCGTACCAATTTTTTCAGCTTTTTACCCTCGCCAATTAGTCCCGTACTAAGCTCTAGTCCGGGGCTAAGGAGAAAATTGACCTTTTTACACTCGTATTTCTTAGTCCGGTACTTTCCAAACCACATGAATATTCATGATTACGCTGTGCACTGTACACGCACACGCACGCACCGGCAGCACCTCGTTTTTGATTGATCAGTGGGGGTCGGACTTCGTATCCTTCGCTAAGCCCAGGATTATTTTTTTCGTTCTGTTTAAGGCGGTGTCACACCTGTCCGGGCAAGCTACGCGGGCTTGTGGCGAGGAGGTAGTTTAAAGCACGTAGAAGATTTTCCGCGGGCGGACAAGAATGTTTGCAATTTTCGCACTTGTTTCTTACTTACTAGACGCGTGCTACTTAGCTTCTACTTGCGTGCGTTCCGTGTGACTCGCGTGAGAGCTTTGAAACCGATCCATTTTCTGTTACGAGCGACTTACGGGGATTGCGAAGTACCTGCTTTGGAGTTGCCTGTGAGGTGGTACCGGTAAGGGTTTCCTACTTGTGTTCTGCGCGTACCTCTACGGGCAACTCCCGTAACTCTTCCGGAACAAATTTTGAGCATGCTCAAGGCCTTGTCATACCGTATCTGGGGAAGTTTTGCGGCTTGACTTGCGGGGAAACAAATTTGCTACCCGGAGCTCTCCGCAGTTGGCCCGAACTTGACAGTACCTAGCACTTATCTCGTCCTTAGTTGCCCGAAGGTGCGCACGCTAGTCCAATTTTCCCGCAGCAAAGTTTTGAGCATGACCAAAACTATTTCCGGATGAGTCGCGAGGATTGCCCGAAGAGTTCCACGCAGAACACCCGTAGGAGGGCCGTAGCCGCCGCAATTCACAGGCATTTGACCCGCTTGAAGTAGGTAAGTTGCCCGCTGATCTATGCCTATGTGAAGGGAGTTCGTGCCATTTGTGGGCTCATTCTCTTCTTTGTCCTCTGTCCTCTGTGGCGTCGAGGACTACCTGGTCCCTTTCGGACAGGACTTCATCCGCCGAATGGACTTCAGCAGCAATTTGATGCATTTGCTGTGAATCTTCCGGGCTTTGTGGCTGTCCATCCACTGGACGTTCTCTGCCCTTGTGCACTTTCCGTCTACGGGGCATCTTCACTTCTTGAAAGCTAGTTGACAAATGATTGTTTGCCCATCCACTCGAACCAGCCTATTGTTCAGGCTAGCACTCACCTCGCAGGCGACTAGTACGCAGATAACACGCAGTTGTGGCGCAGGTACTTCGCAGAGCCCGTATGTCGCCCGTAACTGACATAAAAGAAGCTATCACGAAGCTATCACGTGACACCCACGCGCCTAACATGCAGTTCAACGGAATACACGCAAGAAGGACTTAGGTATCACGCGTTTATCATGTAACCCCCACGCCAAAATCGCCCTAAACCTTGTCCGGCCGCAGAAATTATTCTGCGTGCTGAAAAATCCCCATACGCAATAAGCCCGCTTAGCTGGTGTGACAGGGCCTTTTTTGGCAGCGGGTAAATAGAGCCAGCGTGCGCACCTCCGGGTAACTACTTTTGAGATACATGCTAGGTACTGTCACGTGCGGGTCATCTGCGGGGACCTCCGGATAGCAAAAATGTTCTTCGGAAGTCGCACGCAAGGCTGGTGTGACACGGCCTTTACACTCGCTTGCTTGGCACCGCAATTGCGGTGCTAACCCTGCTATTTTGCAGGGCCAGATAGTACCGGACTATCGGTGGGACTAGCCCACTTTGGCAAAAACGAGTGTAAACAGAAAGTGGGCTAAGGATTGGCCTTAGCCCCACCGTTGGTACGGGACTAAGCAAAAATTTACAAGTGTAAAAAGCCCTTATTTGAATAGTGCCGATCGAGAGGGCTTTTTGCGTAGTATCAAGCTCATGAGCCGTATAACTCGTGGGTATCGCGCTCTTAGGATGACCCCGAACATACGAAGGGTTTGTTTGCAAAAACCGATGTCCATTTTTGAAGATTTTGAAGTAAGATCTCTGTCATAAGGTACAAAATAATACCTTTTAAATGATATATTGGTCACTACATATAAAGGTATATTTTTGAAGTTATGGTCAAAAGAAGCAAACATTTTCTTATTATTCTCTTTATTTTTCTTGACCTTTAATCGCAAATATTTCCATTTGGCAAATATGGACTTATCGGTTTATGCAAACAAACTCTTCATATTACATATTCTGAACAGAGCATCAAAGGGCCAATAATTATCGGTCAAATTTGCTACTTGAGGCACTGAAAGGAGTGTGACAAATAAATATCAAAATCATCAGTGGGGAGAGCAGGCATAATCACACCAGTGAGCAACAGGAAAGGTGTCCCATAATACAAGCAGTGTACAAGTGTAAACTCTTATTGAAATCACGGATAGACTAATACAAATGTCAAAGACTGTTTAACAACACGAAATCATTTTAATTTTCTTCTCCATTTTATTACTCATTAGAACATATTCTTACTATGAGAATGTGCATAATAGAAACACATGATAACAGATCATGAAATTTAAAAAAAAAAAAGCTCAAAGACGTTAACTGACAAATAAATCAGACACATTTTACCTCTACAACCAGGTTTTCTTTTTTCCAAATCCTTTCATCTGGAGATATGTGGTCGTCATCGTCGTCTACTCCGATGTTTTTCATGATTTCATCACTGTCTGTCGAGTACTGTACAATTCAACAATTCTACCAGTTACGACCAACCAAACAATACTGTTAGAAACTTTTATTTTTTGATCCTTTATTTGAATTTCTTTCAGCGCCACAAAATTCACCTTCACATAATCAAAAATAAACAAAACAGAACAAAAGTTGACCAATAACAACGTTTCTGTTTGTTTGTTTGTTTGTTGTTTTTAGGGGGTTTGTTTTCTTTTCTTTTACAAACGTGATATTGACCATAGGTGGAGTGTTTAATCTTCTACCAACAGTTTTATGTATTATGTATGTAAGTTTGTATATTTATGTTCTACTTTGATTTTTCTTTCCATCTGCCTCTACCCCACCCCCTTCTCTCTCTCTTTCTCATCCGAGGGACTTATTCTATTCAAACGTATTAGCTTTTAGCTTGATTCTCCAAGTAAGATTGATATTTAGAACTCCACAGACACCTACTATTCCATTAAAGATAGTACCTATATCGAATGCTTATGCATGTCACCATGTTATTTACATAATACATTCCTTTTATGGTCAAAATATTAGTCCTCTCTGCCTATGTTTCACCTGTCTGGAAATGAATTGATAAGTTGATTGTTCCAAACTTGCGTGTGTTTAGTTTTATCTCATGTTCCATTTCAAAAATGGAAATAAATGCAATTTTGAATTTAAATTTCGTTAATTTTTTTTCTATCTGTATGTTTGAAAATCGTTATGTTGAAAGCTCATTGCCCGTTCACACAAAGTGTATAGAGTGTCAGTTCAACTCGCTGAAAAGGTTCATCTGATTGGAAAATCAACTGGATGAGCGTTCGTTTTATCACAATCAATGAAAATTACCTTTACTTGATAAGACTTTCGCCTGCTGGCTCTGCAGGCTTCTTCAGATCGAGCGTTGTGAGAAGGACTTCCCATCACGAGTCGACGTAGCTGGCGCACGCCGATCTGAGAGAATGGGATCGTATATTGAGGAAAGTGAATATTGTCCGAGGTCTCGGTTGAAGGTTCTCCCTTGTTGTTTCCGAATGTGAACAACATATGTTTCCGAATGTGAACAACATTCGGAAACAACAAGGGAGAACCTTCAACCGAGACCTCGGACAATATTCACTTTCCTCAATATACGATCCCATTCTCTCAGATCGGCGTGCGCCAGCTACGTCGGCTCGTGGGAAGTCCTTCTCACAACGCTCGATCTGAAGAAGCCTGCAGAGCCAGCAGGCGAAAGTCTTATCAAGTAAAGGTAATTTTCATTGATTG
Organism: Diadema setosum; assembly: GCA_033980235.1. Lineage (NCBI taxonomy): Eukaryota > Metazoa > Echinodermata > Echinoidea > Diadematoida > Diadematidae > Diadema > Diadema setosum. Next base: position 5,476,643 of record CM067066.1, read on the forward strand.
TGATAAAACGAACGCTCATCCAGTGTCAGTTCAGATAAAGAACGAAAAGAACAACTATCAGTGTCTCGCTTTTTGATTATCAACCGGAAGTTCGGAAGTTGCGTGATAGATGTCACATTTTTCTCGTTGTTAGCTCATTCTATTTTGAATGCCCTATGTCTCAGTGTGTCTATAAGCCCGTCTATTTCATTCATTTTGGTGTAAAGATGTCAGGGAGTAAGATGTCAGGGGAAAAACGTAAAAAAACGAAATGATGGGTGAAAAAAAAAAGTAATGGGTAAAATACTAATTGTAAATCTGCGTTAAGGAAGAAATACCATGGTTATGAGCATCAGGATAGTTTGTAAGTGAGAAAAAAAAATCAAGAGTAAAACACCCACAAGTGGGATTAGTTCCATCATGCTGAATGATATGCAAGTACTGTGATTGGGAGAGAATTCTTAGACCTTCACAACACTGGCAGGAGTGACAGGAGTGGGTCACTCAGGGAAGAAGGAAGTTCAGGTACAGTTGTAAGTACAAAGTTGGACGGGCAATAAAATTGACATGTACTAATGAAAATGCGTGCTTGATTTTTCTCAAAATGCCTGAACTCTTTTTCAAAAGATCTACTGTGAAATACCTAAATGTAAATTCAAACTTTCTCCTATAAAATAACTAGACGTAATGTAATCAGGCCATATTGGGTTTCGAATCACTCGGAGGAAAAGAGTAACTTCTTCAAGATAGTGGTACATTAGGCATGAAAGGGGTAAGAGTAGCATGGGCAACAAGTAGCGTGGGGAAACATTTACCAGTAGACCTACTTCTGAGGGAGAGCAATACAGAATTGTTTCACTTGGGGTCTCATTATTTATAGCGGAAGAAAGTGAATCCGCGCGAGAAAGGGGAAAAAAAACAACAAACAGAGACAAAGATAGAGCGGGGAAGGAGACCTTTGTTTGGGCGTGGGGGAGCTCGATGATGCACTGGTAGAGCTTCCTAGCTCTCATGAATCCTCTCGATAATCTCGCGCGCGTCCCTCATGCCCCTCTCTAAGTGGGACGCGCAACGGAGAATTTCATTGATTACGCAGTCGGTAACCTGGGAAAATGCTTCCGGATCTTTCACACTCTCCAGAAGGTTGTACGCTTTCCTGGCACCACTAGGACTGTGGATGCATAATAATTGCAATGAATAAGGCGTGTTACAGTCATCTCATATGCCTCAATGAAATAATATACAGTCCGACTTTGTACGGGGGGGGGGGTGGCGGGGGAGGTTGAGGTAGCAGATATTCATTCATTTCCGTGATATCCTTTAGATATGACAGAATGACACAAATTTACGCTGACTACCCCTACACACACCCACACACACACACACACACACACACACACATATATGTAATCATCAATCAAACAATATTTGAGAGGAAATTGTCATGTCCGTAATTTAAACTGGCAAACTGAAGTAATGATTAATTTCATAACTCTATACAGTTATATTTAAAGGTATTTATACTCTTTCCGCAAGTTATCATTTTTTTTCAGCTACATACACAACAACCACACCACATACACACACAGCGAAAAGAGATATTTGCAAGGCTGGTAAAATTCGGATGATTTGCCCTTTAGCATAGTTTATAGTTCAAATTGCACAAGCACGCCCTCCTGCTGAAAATTTCTGCCAAACACAGCTCTCCATGTATAATGATGGTGAACGGATATCTCTCTGTATCAGCACCAAAGAGGTTATAAATGTAATAGAGTAAGCGCTCACCATTCAGTGCGTACAAAATAATGAAAACGGGGCCAATTGAACTGTGGCGCGCGCGCACGAAAGAGGTCGACTACCAGAAGCCTGAACCCGGAAGTGCCTATAAAAGTAATACACGGAAAGTACAGCTTCGAAGATGGGGTTGGGTTGGAAAAATCATTCTAATTTGAAGGAAAATCAACATTTGTCCACATGCCTCCGGATTTTATAAAAGAGAGATATTCTTAACACAGTATACGTGTTTTGATGAAAAAAGGACTTGCTCTAATGTGTCAAATATGCACCTAAACATGAAGCCAAAATTGCATGCATTCATTCTTCGATAAAGATTGCAGAAAGACACAGCGTATACTCTTTGGTATGGAGTACTATGATTTCACATAATATATGTCACTTAGAAACATCAGACACACATACAACACACACTCCACACACATACAACACACACTCCACACACATGCAACACACACTCCCACACACATACAACACACACACCCACCACAAACACCAACGGCGTAAATCCGTACTAAGGAGTGGGGGGGATGGTCACCATCACCACGCTTACAAGCCCATAACCGTACCGGCGCAGCCTTGGGGGGGGGGGGGGGGGGGGGGGGTGAGAGGGGAGAAGCTTGGTGCCCCCCCCCCCCCCCACACACACGCACACTTTACAGGGATCGGATGTCCCACTCTTTTGCATGAAAATAAAGTGGGAAGAAAGTGGCAGCAAAAATATGAAGACTTTTTGTTCTTCTTGTTGCTTTTTTTTTTCTTGTCAGATGACTTGCGGCGGAAAATCAGACCTTAAAAGTATGAAGACATTTTTTGTTTTTGAAATATCTGTGAGAGAGAGCGGAGCGACCGAGTTAACGGGGGGAGGGTGTGTGGGGGGGTGTCCCTCTCCCACGCGAGGAAGATTTTGCATTTTCAGTCCTGAAATTCAGCGATCTGGTGCGCACTTTTGGTGAAATTTTTGTGTGTTTTTTCTTTAAAAAGCCTATAGAAAATGAAATATTCACAATATATCATTGAATGACTAAAAGAAATCGTGGTATTTCAGCTCTTGCTCCGCCTGTGCGACATCACTGCGAAGGCCTACTAAATAGTGGGGCCTATCACCGGCGTAGACAGGATTTGATCTTGGGGGAGCGGTTATGAGATCGTGAGGGAGCGAAGCAAGCGAGGGGGGGGGGAGAGGGTATGGTAGGGGGGTTTCTCCCTCCCACGGTGAAATCTTTTTACATTGAAAATTTTGACATTTTACAGTCCAAAAACTGCTGTTTGTAGCTATATTCTTCACTTTGAAAATTAAGGGGGGCACACCGTGCGCAACTGGTGTCAATCACTGGCAGCAACATCAGGAGAATGGCATAGCGATTAAATGCGAGCTAGCGGAGCGAGCGAGCTTGAAAATTTTGACATAATGCTTTTACATGCTAAAAACTGCCGTTTGCAGCTATACTTCTTCGCTTTGGAAATCAAGGGGGGCGCACCGGGTGCAACTGCTGGCAATTACTGGCAGCAACATCAGGAGAATGGCATAACAATTAAATGTGAGCGAGTGAAGCGAGCGAGCTTGAAAATTTTGACATTTTACAGTCCCAAAACTGCCGCTTTTGGCTGTATTTTTTCGCTTTGGAAATCAAGGGGGGGCACCGGGCGCAACTACTGGCAGTTACTGGCAGCAACATCAGGGGAATGGCATAACGATTGAATACGAGCGAGCGAAGCGAGTGAGCTTGAAAATTTTGACTTTTTACAGTCCCAAAACTGTCGTTTAATTGTAGCTATATTTTTTCGCTTTGGAAATTAAGGGGGGGGGGAGCGCACCGGGCACAACTGCTGGCAAGTACTGGCAGCATGCAACATCAGGAGAACGGCGTAACGATTTATGAAAGCGAGCGAGTTTGAAAATTTTGACATTTTACAGTCCCCAAACTGTCGTTTGTGGCTGTATTTTTTCGCTTTGGAAATCAAGGGGGGGGGGATACACCGGGCGCAACTGCCGGCAATTACTGGCAGTAACATCAGGAGAATGGCATAACGATTAAATGCGAGCGAGCGAGGCGAGTGAGCTTGAAAATTTTGATATTTTACAGTCCCAAAAACTGTCCTTTCAGGCTGTATTTTTTCGCTTTGGAAATTAAAGGGGGGCGCACCGGTCGAAAATTCCTGGCAGTTATTTTTTCGCTTTGGAAATCAAGGGGGGGGGATACACCGGGCGCAACTGCCGGCAATTACTGGCAGTAACATCAGGAGAATGGCATAATGATTAAATGCGAGCGAGCGAGGCGAGTGAGCTTGAAAATTTTGACATTTTACAGTCCCACAAACTGCCTTTTGTGGCTGTATTTTTTCGCTTTGGAAATTAAGGAGGCGCACCGGGCGAAAACTATACATACTGGCAATTACTAGCAGCAACATCAGGAGAATGGCATAATGATTAAATGCGAGCGAGCGAAGCGAGCGAGCTTCAAAATTTTGACATTTTACAGTCCAAAAACTGCCGTTTGTAGCTATATTTTTCACTTTGGAAATTAAGGGGGGCGCATCGGGCGAAAACTGTTGGCAATTACTAGCTGCAACATCTGGAGAATGGCATAATGATTAAATGCGAGCGAGCGAAGCGAGCGAGCTTCAAAATTTTGACATTTTACAGTCCCAAAACTGCCGTTTGAAGCTATTTTTTCGCTTTGGAAATTAAGGGGCCGGGGCGCACCGGGCGCAACTGCTGCCATTCACTGGCAGCAGCATCAGGAGAATGGCATAGCGATTAAAGGGTGTGTACAGTTCTGGTCGGGGTGAGGATTTAGCTTTTAACATTTTGTGAGATATTCAGAAACCACTCTATGAGATGTCAGAGAGCATGCAATTCTAAGGGGTATCAAAAGTTTATTTGATGAATATCGGTTTTGAAATGGCCGAGATATCCAAAAACAAGGTGAAACAAAGAGATCCTAATAAATGTGGGGCATGTCGCCTTTTATCATTATCACTTTTAGGGATATCTCAGCCATTTGAAAACCAATTTTCATCAAATAAATGTTGAATCCTTCTTAAGATCACATGCTCTTTCATATTTCATAAGAGGTTTCTCATTATCTCACTTAGGAATGTTCAAAACATGAATCCCCACCTCAACCACTACTGTACAGTCCCTTTAAATGCGAGCGAGCGGAGCGAGCGAGCTTTAAAATTTTGACATTTTACACTCCAAACACTACCGTTTGTAGCTATATTTTTCGCTTTTGTTTGTCCCACTTTTATGGGGGAACCATCCCCCCCCCCCCATTGACGCCTCTGCATATGAGGGTGCTTTTGTTAAGTGAAAGATCTGCTGCACACTCTTTGATAAATTAGGGAAATATACGTCAATCTCAAAAGTGTACAAAGTCTATCGAAAGGGATCCTGTATTATTATAGCGGAGCTTTTGCATGTTTATGATTGCAATACAATTACGATCTGGTGCATAGTTCTGGCGATATTTGGACAATTTTCCATTAAGAAAGTTCGAGATCTGTCCTCATCTCGGGAATTGCGTGGGGGATAAATGATTTGTCTGCCTAAACACTTCCGTAGGGGCGGAGCAAATGCCCCTTTGCCCCCCCCCCCCCCCCCCGAGATAGATTCAACGCCCCTGATCTTCCCTGGGTATGCTCATAGATGTATCCTGACTGAGTCACCAGTCACTGTCGTTTCTCAGGAATGATTCAGGAAATGCAGGGGGTTCAATTATGGCGATATAGTTTTTGTTATTGTTTGTTTGTTTGTTTGTTTTCGTCCATATCTTGCAGATGGTCCCCAGTTACTCGCGTCATAGCATGTTTACATATTATAGGCCTATACTATTTGACGTTGTCAACGTCTGAGCCATACCTTACAGTGTAATATGTCGATGTTACTTTCTTCGCGAGCGAGCGAAGCGAGCGAGCGCTTGAGAAAATTATGTATACATTTTCCTACAAGATAGAATACTGTTCAGCTCTGTTACCTGTCTGAAGGCCGGCGTACAATCGTCATGCAATATGCCAAAATTGATACAATCACATTTCTGCTTCCTCCATTTTTTTCCCAAAATTCAGGGGGGATGATTGTACAGGCCATCCCCCCCTCCTCCATTTCAGGGGGGGATATATCCCCCCCCCCATCCCCCCCCCCCCCCGGGATTTACGCCCATGACAAACACACACATACGCACACGTACACACCAAACCACATTTTTTTCTCCAAATTCTAACATACACACACAATACACACAAAAAAAAATCAATTTTAACACACACACACACACACACACACACACACACAATTCATGTCTTGAGTCCAGACCATGCATAACTCAAGACACAGACAGCAGGAAGGACTGCAAAAACACTATTGGATACAGTACACTATCACCTTGGATGCTTTAAAGTTGATTGCATATAATCAGTGCATTGTGCACATATGGAAGGCTATGATTATGATGTGCGATTCTGTCTTAAATGTTGCTGTTTGTGGCACCGGTTCATTAGCCAGTAGGTAATCATTCACTGACGGTAAGCACAAATATTCAATGGTTATTCATTGAGTGCCTCATCATAGTATTTGAGACAGTTTGGCCTCCTAAACAAAGTTAATCATGTCAGCACAAATGAGAGTGATAGGTATTACGTGTGGTACCTTCGCGAATGCTCGACTTCTCGACCTCTTTGCTAATGGCGGCGCGGCGGATCGTTCAATTGGCCCTGCTTCTATATGCGAGCGCGCGCTCCATCACATATAGAACCTGATCAGCACTCACTCTTTTACGCCTTCAAATATGATATGCTCTGCAGCCGCCTTCATCGCGTCCTTGTACCTATAAAGAGAAATAAATAAATATGTATAATTTTTCCTGACATTGCCTTGTTTTCTTATCTAAATATATTTATTACATCGAAAATTAATAAATGTCAAAATGACTACACCTAAGTTTAACGGTCTGCAAATTTACATGATTGCTGTAAAGCAAGGTGCATGTACACGGGTTAAGGAAACAACTTTCTTATAGTATTACTTTCTTATAGTATTGTAACACAGAAATAGTATTATGTATTGATTGTTTTTATTGATTGATCACAGGTAATATTTGATATTCTATGTGCGATATGGGTTGCAATAATGTAAACTCTAATATTGTTGTTTTGTATCCCCATGTACGTGTCTAAACCTGCCATTCGTTTTGAATGAAACGGTGGACTTGGTTCTTTTGTATATTTGTTATTCTCACACTTACTTGAACTTGAATAAAGTCATGATTAAACAACAATCCCTGAAATACATAATGCATGGAAGTCTGTCTGGTACGACAATGACGCCCGTGACGTCGAAGGTGGGAGCGGAGTTCAAAAGCGGACGAGCAGACGCAGCTACATGTTGGGTACGCAACAGCAGAAGTAGGGTCAGGGGTCTTCTCTTTGTGGGCTTTTCGCTTCTGGTACAGGCTCTTAAGGCGCTTTTGCTCGAACAATCTAACACCCTTTTCCAGAGCTGGACGCTGGGGGCGGCGGTCGGAGGCAGGCGGCTCAGCCACGGGCTGAAATGGCGCAGGTCTCAGTGGAGGTTTTCAGACTCTCCTTGTATCACTTCAATGGCATTTCAAGATTTCATCCTCGAAGAGCAAGGTCAGAGAAGAAGATCATCTTTGGTAGACGCGCGTCATCCATTCGGATTACATGTCCGACCCATCGGAGCTGTACGGTTTTTCTCTACATCACACTGCTGGTTATCTGGTCTATCAAAACCTTTAAGGTTACTGTTTACTTGGAAACTCGATTTGTATCTGCTTCCCATTTACGTGGTGGCAGCTCTGGAAACGTTACCTACTCCTGAGGATTTGTTTTCACCTGCACAAACAGACGTTAAGCTTGCTAAGCTCCAAATCCGCCAACGATCCAGAGTTGGTGTAAGTTCTTTGTTTTCCCCTTACAATACGGTCCCACCTACAGGCTTTGAGGATGGCCTCAGCTCCAAGAGCACCCAAGCAATGGTGTCTCACCAAACGTGACACAGTCAATTCTTTCGAAAATTGGCGACAAAACTAAGTGTACACTTTCACCCTAGATTCAAATTTTGCACCGTTCCTAGGTGACGATTGTTCATGGGCTCAAAAATCTAAATCTTGCCCACTCCGTGGATTTGTTGATGACCCAGAAAGTGTCCCGACCGGGTCTCGAAAATCAGCACACCAAAAAGTCAGTATGCTTGAGCTCATGCTCGGACAGATAATTATTGTCCCGTCATCTGACGCAATTTTGTAGTCAAGACCTCCACCTCCCTCAATGATATTTGGGGGAAGATCAGGCTTCACTATGGGTTTCAAAGTACCGGCGCTCACTTTCTTGATTTCAGTGACATCAAACTACGGGTCACCCGTAAGAGACATCCACGCATCAGAATCTCCCCTGACCTCCGTTGGAACAGGCATGTTGACAACACCTGCAACAAAGCAAACAATACCCTTGAATTCCTTCGCAGAAACCTGAGGGTCTCCTCCACTCCACTCAAGACCACGGCCTATCAATCTCTGGTGAGACCATTCCTGGAATATGGAGCTCCATTATGGGACCCACATACAGAGAGGGACATCCGGAGAATCGAGATGATCCAAAGGAGAGCTGCGAGATTTGTCCTCAACAGGTATCATGGCACTCCCTACAGCAAAGGAGAGAAGTCCTGCGTCTTGTCCTCTTCTTCAAAATGCACCACAACCTAGTAGAACTCAGCACTGCACCCTACATCACACCAGTCCACAAAGCAACAAGACATGTTCATAGTTAAGGCTACCACCAAGATAACAATGCTGCGTTGGCCCAACGTTGGTCCAACGGCATACATAGTACGTCGGGCCAACAACAGAAACGTGACGTCGCTCCGACGTCATTTTGGCCATCGGGCCAACGTTGGTCCAACAGTAAAAGCCTTATGATCCACCGACGTTGGTACAATGTCAGACCAACGTTATACCAACAATTCTTCCACTTTGCATGATGCACTGGCCCAACGTTGGCCCAACTACATGTATGTATGTTGGCGCAACGTCAGAAACATGACGTTGATCCAACGTCAATTTGTCAGTCGGGCTAACATTGGCTCAACAGTGAAATCTTTATGTAATACTAAAGTTATATCAAGCGCTTTTCCACCCTGTTATAACGTTTAGCTAAACGTTATACCAACCACTTTTCCACTGTAGTATCACATTACCACACAGTTAAACCATTTCCTTTTCGACTTTGCAATGACGTTATCCCAACATTAAACCAACCACTTTTCGACTCTGTTACGACGATATCCTACCATTGGATCAACGCTGCATCGACCACTATTCCACCTTGTAATGACGTTATCCACCGTTGATCCACCATATGTTGATATCATATCTACGTTATACCCACCACTTTTCAAAGGTGTTATGGTGTTACCCCAACCTTAGACCAACGTTGTATTAAACACCCTACAATGACGTTATCCCAATGTAAGACCAACGTTGCACCAACCACTTTTCCACCGTGCTACGACGTTATCCCAATGTTAGCACAACATTGTACCAACCACTTTTCCACCATACTATCACACCATTTTTCAACCTCAGACCAATGTTATATCCACCACATTTCCCATTGTGGAATGACGTTATACCAACGTTAAAGCAATATTGTACCAACCAGTTTCAAACCATACTATGACAGTATCCCATTGTTATATCGACCACATTTCAACTGTTTATCATTCACTTTTCATCGTTGTGCCACCGATGTTCCAACGTTGTTCCAACGTCATCCTTTTAATGTTGAGCCAACGTTGGTCCGATGACCAAAACAACTTTTTAGGCCAACGTCTGTTTCTGACGTTAGGCCACCGTTGTCTTGTTTCTGGGCAGAAGCCACGTGAATTAGAGTCTATTCCTATTATTTCCTGCAATTTACCCTATTCCTAAGCTTCTACATCCTATACCTATTCCTATACCATGACCTATTCCTATACCTAGCTGAAAGAAAAGCATTTGACTTTCTTTATAAACCCCTGCGTGATGATGTTTCAAGACATGGTTACTAACTGGATGACACTTTCATTACATTTTCATCAAAATTCCATCAAAACATCGGAATACTTTTCGAAACGCGAGTGGAAATTGTGAATAAATCAGCAATAATTTATGACAATTTCTAACACAGTTTACAGTTTAATCCCAGCATCAATACTTTTAAATTTAACGTTTTTTAATATTTGTGCCATATTTGAATTGCAAATTCACTCATTAATATTCATTATCTTGGTATGTCGTTATTCCAACGTTGGGCCAACGTTGTCCTTATTGCTTTTTCACATGATTATGCCATGGCAAAAAAAAAAATCAAAATACAGTGTATTCAAAAATGTCTTTATATCATGATCCTATATGCATTAATATAAGCAGTACACACTTAAATAACTTAACAGTTTAACGTTTCTCTTTTCCGTTATTATGATAAATCATCTTTTTTGTTGCCACTACGAAGTGTACATTTTTTTTTTGATATAATTCGTGCCAGTTTTATATTCTGTTCGGTGAACCATTATTCAATGAATGAAAGTCAGATTGACAACATGTACGGATTTAAATCATTTTATTTCCTTTGGTGGAAATAAGAATAAAACTGTTGAACCTAAAACAAAGTTTAGTCTTCGGATCAATATATTTTCATGTAATGTCTTTTGTTTATCTTCACTAGTTTTCAATTTACAGACTCTCTGATGATGGATAATGCAGTAATGGAAATTACGTTTAACCCAATTTCAGACCAAGCTAATGTAGTGAACGTATATGTAGTACAAGTCGAATAGTACACCAACCCCACTTCAGTAGGCCATTTCTAGTTAACTCATCTGTGTGCTATAATTTATCAACATTTGGGAAAATAACCGGTTGTGAATTACATAATTATGCTATAATCTCCCCAACATTGGCTAACACTCGCGCAACTCTTTGCCAAAGCGCTGGCCAACAGTAGTCTATGTTTCTGACGTGCCACCATACGCGCATGACGTTGGACTAATGTTGGACCAACGCAGGATTCAAAGAGGAAAATGGTTGATACAATGAGGGTCTGACATTTTACCAAAGATGGTCTAACATTCGGCTTTCACTGTTTAAAAAAATGTTGGCCCGACGGACAAAATGGCGTTGGGCCCTCAACCTCACGCTTCTGACATTGTGCAAATGTACGCGCATGACGTTGGACCAACGTTGGACAAACGTAGCATTCAAACTGGAAAAGTATAAAGTTGATGTTGTGTTGGTCTAACATTGCACCGGCTTTGGACCAACGTCAGGTATTCACTGTAAGGCCAATGTTGGTCCGATAGCCAAAATAACATTATGCTGACATACAAACATTCAATATGGATTGACATTGGACAAACGCAGTATTCAAAGTGGAAATTTGGATGATGTATTTGACATTGTGCCAACGTCAGGCCAATGCCAGACTTTCACTGTTGTACCTGTGGTGGTCCAACGACCACAATGACGTTGAACCAACGTCATATTCTGACGTTATGCCAACATACACCCATGACGTTTTACCAATATTGGGCCAACGCAGCATTCAAAGTAGAAAATTGTTTTAACGTTGGTCTGACATTGTACCATCATTGGACCAACGTCAGGCTTTCACTGTTTGGCCAATGTTGGCCAGATGGACAAAATGACACCGGAGCGACGTAATATTTCGCACCTTATGCCAACAGACGCACTTTCAAATTGGATTAACATATTTGACAAATGCAGTACTCAAAGTGGAAATATGGTTAATATGATGTTGATTTGACATTGTGACAACGTCAGTCAAACGTCAGACTTTCACTGTTGGGCCAATGTTGGTCCGATGGCCAAAATGACGTTGGAGTGACGTCATATTTCAAACGTTGGGCCAACGTACACACTTTCAAGATGGGTTAACATTCGACAACTGCAGTATTTAAAGTGGAAATATGGTTGGTATAATGTTGATTTGACATTATGCCGACGTCGCATGTAGGCCCGATGGCCAAAAATACATTGGAGCGACGTAATATTTCGAATGTTTTGCAAACGTACGGTACACACTTTCAAGTTGGATTAACAGTGAACAATTGTAGCATTCAAAGTGGAAACATGGTTGATATGATGTTGATGTGACATTGTGACAACGTCAGTCCAACGTCAGACTCTCACTGTTGGACCAGTGGTGGCCCGACGACCAAAATTACGTTGAGCCAATGTCATATTATGATGTTGGGCCAACACAAACGCATGACGTTTGACCAACAAAGGACCAGCGCAATATTCAAAGTGGTAACATGGTTGGTATAATGTCGGTCTGACATTGAACCAGCGTCGGTCCAACGTTACACTTTCACTATTGGGCCAATGTTGGCCCGATGGCAAAAATGACATCGGAGCGACGTCATATTTCTACGTTGTGCCAACATACACACATTCAAGTAATTGGATTTACATTGGACAAATGCAGTATTCAAAGTGGAAATGTGGTTGGCATAAAGTTGATTTGGCATTGTGCCGACGTCAAATGTTGGCCCGACGGCCTATATTACGTCAGAGAGACGTAATATTTCGTACATTGTGCTAACGTACACACATTTAAGTTGGATTAGCATTAGACAAATGCAGTATTCAAAGTGGAAATGTGGTCGATCGATGTGATGCTGCTAGGACATTGTGCAAACGTACGTCCAACGTCAGACTTTCATTGTTGGACCAGTGGTGGCCAGACGACCAAAATGACATTGAGGCAACGTCATAGTTTAATGTCAATTTCAATTTCAATTTCAATTCATTTTCATATTTCTCGATGAAAAATTACATCAAATATAACAAAATTAAATGAAATACATGACATACATACAATATTGCAAATATGTAAAACATAATAGTGGTCGATCTGTTAAGTTTGGAATCTGTGAATGAATGCTAAAGAAATATGAAGGAACCTACTTAAAAGCGAGCTTGTTGAGCGTAGGTCCCGGTTAAAAACGAGTTTAAGATTGAGAAGGGGAGCACGGGTACAACAATGACCGGAACATAAGAGAAAAACAAAATAAAAAAGTACAAATATACAGTTATATAGCAAATTCTTCTCTAGTGCAGGTTAGGGGTCGGAAAAGCCACATGCTGTATATAGGCGGATGAACCATTGTCGTTCTGGCAATACAATATGACTTAATACATAATAACAATGATACCGTTTAGACAGTATTAGAAATGTGTACATTGCGTCTATTAAGAAGGGAACACATGCACCTGCAAATCTAGAGAAAAAAAAAAGAGACATTCAACAACCAGTTGCAGTGCAGTGAGAATGTGAAATACCAGCTGTTTCCTCGTCCCAGCTATCTTTAAAGAAGGAAAAATATACATAAACACAGTGATAGAATTTAAGGGCGCAAACAGCTGGGCTCTTAAAGTCTGGTTTAACATGACAACAACCCTGGAATACTGTATAACGGGATAGTCCTGGACAGCACAAAACAGTATTTCAATGAGCTGATGTAGCGTAATTCAATAAATGCTGTCTTAATTTGCATTTGAAGGATGATAGTGATAAACAACCTTTGAGTTCAGGGGGGAGGTCGTTCCAGTATTTCGGTCCCGCATACATAATTGTTCTCATCGCGAAAATTGTGCGAGTACGTGGAAGGTGATAAGCGTCCCGTTGGCGGGTGGGATAATTGTGAACTGAGTAGTTTCTTTTGAACATGTGAAGAAAAACATCATGAAGATCATTCGTGGAGTATTTATACATGAAAATAACTAGATTGTAATCAAACAAATCAATCAATTTCAAAATTTTATTCTTGTGAAAAAATTCATTTGTATGAGATAAATATCCATCGTTATTGATAATTCTGATGGCGCGTTTTTGAAGAAGGAAAAGCGAATCAAGCAAAAATTTGGACGAATTACCCCATGCTAGAATTCCATAGTTGAGGTAAGGGGAAATCATTGTTGAATATATAATTTGTAATATATGTATGGGGAAATTATATTTCAGCTTGTTTAAAATTCCAATGTTTCTGGACAAAATATTACTTAAATAGTTAATATGGGTTTTCCAGGATAGATCACTATCAATGTAAAGTCCCAGAAACTTGATACTATCTACCTGGTTTAAATTGATACCATTGATCTTAACATAATCAGAAACAGAGTTCAGAGAATTGCTGAACAGCATATAATGCGTCTTATCAATATTTAGCAACTTATTTGCGTGGATCCAGGACTGAACAATTTCAGTTCATTGTTTAACATATGTATAACCTTGTTGAGTTACAATGTGAAAGAAATAAATTTGTGTCATCAGCAAAGCATATGAAAGAATCTGGGACGAATTTTGGAGGTCGTTTATGTACAAGATAAATAATAACGGGCCAAGTAGGGAACCCTGAGGGACACCACAAGAAGTTGTTTTCAAGAGAGACTCATATCCATTTACATAAACACATTGCTTTCTATTAGTAAGGTAGTCTTTAAACCAATCTTGAGCTGTCGGGCTAACATACACACATGACGTTTGACCAACAGTAGGCAAACGCAGCATTCAATGTGGTTACATGGTTGGTATAATGTCGGTCTGACATTGAACCAACTTTGTCCCAACGTCAGGCTTTCACTGTTGAAGCAATGTTGACCCAATAGGGAGTTTTCGATTGGGTGAACGAGAAGGACGTGCCGCCGAGCGCAACCGTACGTCAAGGCGTCACGTCTGTAAGTTGACCCGCTGCTAAAACACATTTCGATTTCGGGCGCCGGCGTCACGTCTCGTGGCGTGTGCAGGAGGCAACCTGTGCCTTGCGTGCATATATGCGGAATTTGTGACTCGTTTGTACTTGTAATTTTTTTTTTTTTTTTTTTGTCTTTGACTAGATGCGCATCCTGGGAGGAATTATGTGGATTTCAAAACATGATGCGTGGTAAGACTACTATACTAGGCAAATGCACTGCTGCACTAGCTAGGCCAAAAGCACCAAGATCTGTTTGCGTACAGCATTACATGGAAATGCATGTGTGGGACTACAATAGGCAGTTGCACAGTGCGAAACAGTGAAAACGGGCAAATAAAGTAGGTACCAGAGGCTGTAGTTTGTATGTCAGCGCTGCTGCTGTGACGTATCAAGATCATAAGCTTTCATGTAATATATAAATATTCTCTCGAAAGAAAAAGGAAAACGGGTGAACTTAGCACGGATTTCCCGAGAGTCATCGTGTTCTTTCGCACGATACCCGAGAGGAGTGTGACGTCATAGCAAGATGGGTTGAGCGCGGCGCAACCGATTTGGGTGGACGGTGATAACCGGGGTTAACGCGTTCGAAATTTGTGCGATGAGCCGAGGGTCGACACTCGCGCATGCGCAGTACGTAAAAACTACGTCATAACAGGGTGACGCCTGGCTCAACGTGCAAATCGAAAAGTCCCTAATGTCCAAAATGAAGTCAAAGCAACGTCATGTACGTTGTTCCAACAAACACATTTTCAAGTTGGATTAACATTTGACAATAAATTGCGGTATTCAAAGTGGATATATGGTTGATAAGATGTTGATTTGACATTGTGCCATCGTCAGACTTTCACTGTTAAACCGACAACCAAAATGACCTTGAGCCAACGTCATATTCTGATTTTGTTCTAACATACACACATGACGTTTTACCATCATTGGGCCAACGCCGCATTCAAAGTGGTATCATGGTTGGTATAATGTTTGTCTGACATGGAACCAACGTCGTTCCTGCGTCAGGCTTTCACTGTTGTTCCAATGTTGGCCCGATGGCCAAAATGACGTCTGAGTGACGTCATATTTCTCACATTGAACCAACATACACACATTCAAATTGAATTGAAATTGGATAAGCACAGTATTCAAAGTGGAAATATGGTTGATATGATGTTGATTTGATATTGTGCCAACGTCAGTCCAACGTCAGACTTTAACGGTTAGACCAGTGTTGGCCCGTCGACCAAAATGACGTTGAGCCAACGTCATATTCTGATTTTGTGCTAACATACACGCATGCCGTTTTACCAACATTAGGACAACGCAGCATTCAAAGTGGTGTCATATGGTTTGTGTAATGTCGGTCTGACATTGAACCAACGTCGTTCCAACGTCAGGCTTTAACTGTTGTTCCAATGTTGGCCCGATGGCCAAAATGACGTCTGACCGACGTCACATTGCTAACGTTGGGCAAACATACACACATTCAAGTTAAATTAACATTGGACAAACTCAGTATTCAGATTGGATATATGATTGATGTAATGTTGATTTGACATTATGCCAACGTCCGACTTTCACTGTTTTACCTGTGTTGGCCCGACGACCAAAAAGACGTTGAGCCAATGTCATATTCTCATGTTGTGCCAACATACACGCATGACGTTTGACCAACAGGATTTCCCTGTTTGGCAAATGTTGGCCCGATGCATTAGATTAGTTACAAAAGTAAGACAATGGTCAATGTTGTTCCAACGTAAGCATACCGACTGCGACCATGCCGACCATCGCCAATGTTGGCCCAACGTAGGATAGCCAGCCAATATCCATTTGGCATCAATGACAAAAGTGAGACGGGTGGTCCAACGTTGTGCCGACGTTATCTCACCAGCTGTGCAAAAACAAAAATTGCCAACGTTGGCTCAACGAAGGTTTGCCAAATAATTTCCACCTTCCCTCGGGAACGAAAGTAAAACAATGGTCCAACATTGTACCAAGGTTAGATTACCAACTGCTAGATTACCGACTGCGACCGTGCCCACCATTGCCAACGTTGCGCCAACTTAGGATTACCAACCAATATACATTTTGCATCACCGACAAAGTGAGACGGTGGCCTAAAGTTGCGCCAACGTTAGTTTACAAACTGCGATCGTACCGACCATCGCCAACGTTGGCCCACCGTAGGATACTCAATTATATCCACAGTACGCAAGTGGTGACCATAAAGACATTGGCCCAACGTTAAGCCAACGTCATCTCACCGACCGCGACCATGGCGACCATAAAAACATTGGCCCAACGTTTGGTGAATAGAATATATCTTAAAGATTTTGTAAGTCCATCACCTCTCACGTTTTTTTTTGTATTGTTTTAGATAGAATCTTTATTCAGACTGGTGACTGAATCATGTCAAATGTGTACAATTTATGTATGTTTTATCTATATTCTGCACACAACCTTTTGTTGTCTGTTAAACAGTGTATTATAGTTATATTTTGTGTCATTACAATGTAACAATTTCATTTGATTGGTCTGAATAAAGGCTATAAAAAGCGTCACAAAAAAAAAAATCTCCAGAAATGAGCTTCATAAGCAGTCCTTCTTTCCACGCACTGTGCGGTCTTGGAACTCACTGCCCCCAGACATCATATCAGCCCCGTCAGCGGGAGCCTTCCAGTTTAAGCTGATGGCAAGCTATGAAGTGTAGACTAACACTGCTAATTGATTTTTACTTGCACCATGAGATATTTTATACAACTGCACTCCCACACAAGCACAACACGCACAGCATGAATCACGCCTGTAATAATCTTCAAATATGAAGCACGCAGGACTACCAGAAGAAGAAGAAGAAGAGCTAGAGCCGGATGGGCGTCCTGAGGACCTCTACCAAAGGTTGGTGGCCTTTATCGAAGAAAACTTGCTCACATCTGCAGGCAGCATAACTCATCACGGTAAGCGTGTTAGCGAAGATGAGGAGCTTCCCCCCCCCCCCCCCACCTTGGAAAACTTTATAGTCCTTACTTGGCTCCAACTCATTCATTCGGATCTTCCTCGCCTGGTCAAGCAGCGCTACTGGACAGAATTGCGCTCTCGTACCTTAGCATCACTGAAACCCGAAATCTCTCAGGCGTTAGTCTTTTAGATGAAATCCACATCACGGAGAGTTCTCGTGCTATGCGGACCCTGACCTCCCCTTCCCCGCACCCTGTATGTCCCCAGCGTGCTCCCTCGCCGCAATCCGCAGACTCGCACCCCTCAGCGCTAAATACTGTCTCTGTCGTGAAACGCGTCGGCCAGACACTCATTATTTAAGTGAGTGTACGTACTTACACGAAGCAGACAGGCGATTCATCGCTAGGGCCCGCCAGGTTGCACATATTTTAGAGTCTGATGATGAGAATGATGATTTGTGCCAAGTTGAACAGGTCCATCTGTCGGAGCCTGTCCCTCCGAAGGATGATACGGCTACCAGTGACTCTCTCATTGGCCCTCAGAGTCCAGGTCCGTCAGTCTCCATATTTTGATGCGTTTTGCGGTCACCAGGTTGTTCGCATCACTGTTGACAGTGGTGCTACTGGCAACATGATCAGATCTTCTACTGCCCAGTCCCTCCAGGGTGTCAGAAAACCCAGTTCGCAGTCTGCTCATCAAGCCGACGGGTCTTCCCCCTTGATGTTGTTGAGGAGACCACTCTGTCCTTCACTCGTGACAGCAAGTCATTTGTGTTTGAGGGTTTGGTCATTGATAATCTCGATGGAGAAGAACTCGCAGGTACCCCATTTATGGAGCACAACGATGTGTCAGTTCGTCCTGCTAAACGTCAGGTTTGTGTGGGTGATGACATGATCATTTCATATGGTTCTCGCAGGCCTTCGGACAATGTGACACATGCAGTTCGCCGTGCTCATGTCCTTCGTGCCCCATCTCAGTCTACTGTGCTTTTGTCTGGTGAATTCGTCGAGCTGTCAGTTCCTGATGACCTATTGTCTCATGACACACTTGCCCTTGAGCCCAGGATTGTCCCTCAACAGGCTGTTCCCCCAGCTGACCCATCTTGGCCTGAACCGCGCATAGTATCCAGTGTAGCTGGCAAAGTGCGTATCCCTAATCTAACGCCTCAACCCCGCCTGATTCGTAAACATGAACATTTCTGTCAGGTTCGTCCTGTCTACGTTCCTCCAGAGCCTCAGTCTGATGACCATCCCTCTGTACCCAATAGGCCCGTGCCCAGTGGTGTCTCACGTGATACTGGGCATCGTTTTTCTGACCCGTTATCGCTCGATCCTGATTGCATTATCCCCGTTGGTATGAAACATGACTTTCAGTCTCTCCATGCGGAGTTCGATGTTTTTGACCCTGCCTTCACTGGGTATAATGGTGCTTTTGGCCCGTTTGAGGTCGTTGTCAACATGGGGCCGGTTCAGCCTCCCCAACGCCAGTGTCGCCTGCCACTTTACTCCCGTAACTCTTTGGTTGATCTCCAAGTGAAATTCGATGAACTAGAACAGGGTGTGTTTGCTCGCCCAGAGGATGTGGGCATCTCCGTTGAGTACCTGAATCCATCCTTCCCTGTGAAGAAGGCCAACGACAGCTTCCGCCTTGTTACAGCTTTTGCCGATGTAGGCCGTTATGCCAAGCCTCAGCCCTCCCTTATGCCTGATGTGGATTCCACCCTCAGAAAAATTGGTCAATGGAAACATCTCATTGCCACAGATCTCACCAATGCTTTTTTTTTTTCAAATTCCCCTGTAGAAGGCCTCGATGAAGTATTGTGGTGTTGCAACCCCCTATCGTGGAGTCCGTGTGTACACACGCTGTGCCATGGTCATGCCGGGCTCAGAAACCGCTCTTGAAGAGCTGATGTGTCGCGTGCTTGGGGATCTACTTGTGGAAGGTATTGTTGTGAAACTTGCAGACGACTTGAGCATTGGTGGTGATACCCCCGAGGAGCTCCTCCAGTATTGTTCACGTGTCCTGCATGCCCTCCGAAAGCCAGGCCTTCATCTTACAGCTGGTAAGACTGTGATTTGCCTGAAGTCTACCACGGTCCTGGGCTGGATCTGGCCCCATGGGACCCTACAAGCGAGCCCTCATCGCATCGCTGCGCTTGCCTCATGCCCCCTCCTACTACTGTGAAAGGAGTGCGTTCCTTCATTGGGGCATATAAGATGCTCGCCCTTGTTCTCCCACATTGCGCCATTTTCCTCACACCACTGGACACCGCAATTGCTGGTAGTCATTCGAGTGATCGCATTGATTGGTTCGATGACCTGCGTTCATCTTTCAAGACCGCCCAGGAAACCTTAGCCTCCACCGCGCTATTACCCTTCCCCGACCATCCGACCAGCTCAGTTATTGTTACTGATGGTGCTGTCAAAGATCATGGTATTGGTGCCACATTGTACATACGACAAGGAAAGCCACAGGTAGCTGGTTTCTTTAGCTTCAAACTTCGTGATCGGCAGGTTACTTGGCTCCCATGTGAGATAGAGGCCCTTTCCATTGCAGCATCCTGCAAGTATTTCAGCCCTTACATTGTGCAGTCCAAGCACCAGCCATGCATTCTCACAGACAGCAATCCCTGTGTACAGGCTTTTGAAAAACTCTGCCGTCGTGAGTTCTCCGCCAGCCCACGTGTGTCAACCTTCCTGTCCACAATTAGCCGGTTCCATCTGGCCGGATCCGCCAATGTTCCTTCAGATATTGCTAGCAGGAATGCCCCAGAGTGCACTGATTCCTCTTGCCAGGTATGCCTCTTCATTCGTCAGACAGAGGATTCTGTTGTTCACAGAGTGTCCCTTACGGACGTGCTCACAGGAAAACGGAAATTACCCTTCACTTCCCGGCCAGCGTGGGTCAGCATACAATCCGAGTGCCCAGACTTGTGACGCACTCACGCTCACCTTCTACCCGGCACCCGACCCTCTAAGAAACTGACCAATATCAAAGACGTCAAACGCTATCTCCGTGTTGCTAGCATAGCTAGAGATGGGCTGTTGGTTGTCCACCGTGAACAGGCTCTCCTGTCACCTCGCATGTGCATCATCATCCCCCGTAGCGTTCTTGATGGCCTGCTTACTTCACTCCATCTCCAACTTGATCATCCCACCCACCACCAACTCAAGACCGTTGTCAACCGTCATTTTCTTTTTGCCCTGGACATGGACTCTGCCATCACACGTGTCACCGACACTTGCCATCAGTGTGCATCCCTGCAAAATGCTCCACACACGGTTGTCCCTCAGACCACTGGCGATCTCCCCGCGGCCGTGGGTAGGCCTACGTCGTTCGCCGCTGATGTCATCAAGTGCTCGAAACAACTGATTCTACTTCTCAGCGAATGTGTCACTTCCTACACGGCCACTTGTTTCCTTCCAGATGAGCGCAGAGATCCTCTTCGTGATTCCGTCTCTGTGTGGAACTTCGCCCGCTCGATGGGCCCCCTGCTGTCATCCGCACCGACCCTGCCCCAGATTTCGCCTCCTTGCAAGATGATGCCCTGCTCGCCCAGTTTCAGCATGAGCCCTCCGGAGGACCACTGACATCCTTGTCCCTGTCCCTCGCCACTGCCCGTCTCAATAGCCGTCTTCGCTCGCGTTGCCTTTTAGCACGTGAAATGTGGACTCAGCGCGACCAATTCACGCACAGCCAAATTCAACTGTCGGATGCGGACCTCATCTCTTCACAACATGAACAGCGCCTTTCGAACCATCCCCATTGCGTGCGTTCTAAGGCTCCCTCCCGCATCCTCCCCAATGATGACCCTCTCGCAGTTGGGGGCCTTGTTTATCTCCGGTCAGATCGCAGCAAGTCCTCCGCACGCCCTCGATACCTTGTAACGTCGATAGATGGCAGGTGGTGTAACATTCGCAAATTCATTGGCTCTCAGCTCAGAAAATCGTCATATCGTGTAAAGACATCGCAATGCATGAGGGTCCCTGTTCCCCTTGTGGCTCCTCCCCAGCACCAGATGTCTGACGACGATGAGACAGACTTATTCCTCCAGACGATGAGCGAGATTTTTTTCTGAGGTGTCCTAAACAGGCGTTTTTTTACTCTGTACTTGTATGTTTATTTTTCATTTCTACCAATCCGAATTTGTATGACATTCTTGTTTATCTTTCTTGTCTCTCACCAAGCTGTCTTGGTATGTTCCCTGTACTACAATTTAGTAATGGATATGTTTTATAGGTGTATTATTTTTTAGTCACCCTGCTTATGTTGCAGTGATTTGCCCTTTTTTGTTGTGCATAACATATTATGATGTTTATTTTTTTGGTGGGTGCATACGCTCTCCTGTTTCTGAGTGTAATACCAGGTCTATTTCTACTACATGACCTCATACTTATTATTTTCCGGTTACCCTTATATACTTACATTTTTAGTGTTATGAATAGCTACTCATACTGCCTGTCCCTAATTGCACCGTTACTCCTAAATTTCAGTGTTCTCTGCTACGTGCATAATGTAATTTTTTTTATGATATACAGAGATAATGTGTATTTCCTGTGTCTCCACATGAACATTTACATCATTTTATAATTTTGTTTATGCTGTGTAAGTTTATGTTTTTGTAGGAGCTTCTCATTTTATGCCATCGTAGCTTGTCCTATCAGGTTGTACATGATTGTCAAACCTGTTGTTTTTGCTGAACGTCATGTTTCATATCAGGACTGTATGCATGTTCCCCTCACTCAGTGTCAGCATGTCTGAGAGGTATTAATATGATGGTTATATGCATGTAACAATTCGTGATTGTTTTTGTTTTGGTTAACGTTGATGAGAAGAAATGATGATGGGATCAGTATCTGGTGTAATTGTTAAATATACCCACTAAGTTTTCATGATTACATTCTTGGTGTCTAAGTCAGATGTTAGTGTAACTATTATTTTCAGGTGTTAGCTTAGTGTTTTTATAAGCCAGCCTATTATAGTTTTTGGCAGTTTACTCTTGAAAGTATGATAGGTCATGAACAGTGTAACTACTTGTATGTTATAATAGTTCACACCCTTATTTATTTTAAAGATAATGGTTTGTTAAGCTTAAGTACTGAAGAGCTTCTATATTCTCATTATTATCCAAGTGAAACACGAAAGAATAAAGAAGAAGGACAATCACACCAGTGATATTTAATGTTTGTTGATGTTACAAGTTACAAGTTTGTTACATAGCGCCATCTCGTGGTGACTGTATGGTTATTCTCTACATCACACTGCTGGTTATCTGGTCTGAAGCTGTGTTCTATCAAATGCCTTTAAGGTCACTGTTTACTTGGAAACTCGATTTGTGTCTGCTTCCCATTTACGCTGGGCCTTCATGATGAGAGCTTCGATCCCGGGCTTTTTTGCTCTACGAAGCACCTCAGTGTTGGAGACTCTTTCCTGCCAGGAAATATCCATGATTCGCGGAAATGGTCAAGTACACGGATTTGTCTCCTTTACAGAGTCCAAATTTCATAGCCTTAGAACAGAGAGGTGTTGACATGTGCCTATGAGAAGACTACTAGCTAGATTTGAAGGTCTGATGCCCCCCTTCACTCCACACACATCGTGCACGTATCCAAAGACTGCAAAACGAAGCTTCTGCTTTTGCAAGCCTCTTGGAGATTTCTTTGTCTATGCGGGCTAATGGTCAGTTCCAAGGCTTTTGCTGCTTCTGCAAAAGAAGTGGCAAGTTCTTGCAGGTATGGTGCATTCAATGCTACAAGCTCACAATTGTCTGTAAAATGGAAGTCTCTCACTAGGGTCTCCAGGACCTTCTTTTTTTCCCCTTCAGACGTCTAAGGTCACAGAATCGGTCGTCACGTCTGTAGCGAATAGTGACACTAGCATCATATGTGGACATTGCGCAAGAGAGCACGTTAGATGGTAACATGAGGACTGCAAGGGCGCTGTGTCATATCTTAAATGGCCTATTGGTCGATCTAGAAAGGTCTGTTTAGCAGCTGGTTGAAATGTTTACTCCAGTGCTTAATGTTGCTCTTCTCAGTAGGCAGGGTTCCGCTGGCAGAGAGCACAGGTGCCATTGCATTCGGCGTGGGGGCCATACACGTATTCCAGGCCGACAAAGAGTTTCTTAGAATTATGCTCGTCAGTGTACTGCTGTAGTTCTGCGACTATGTTCTCCCATTATATTTGTGTTTCATCTATCGAAGCTCAGTCTGCCCCTTTCCTCTGATGTTCTTGAGGCGGTCAATTGGCTCGTTAGTCTTGGCTTGGCTTGGCTCGTTAGTCTTTGTCGTTGTGAAGGTTTCTTTCTTCTCCTGGAAGATGGTGGTGATATCGTTGTCAGACCTGTCTTGGTGAGTCCGAAGGGTAAGACTGGCAGAGTTATACACTGCATCCCTGAATTTGACCCAGGCTTTCTCAAAGTTTCTCTCTGCTGGAAGATGTGCAAGTGGGTTTGCAAGGTTTGGCAAAGAGGGTCCCTTTTGTTTTTGGCTCATTGAATTTCTGGACGTCCTGTTTCTTTTTAACATCAGCTTTCCAGCGTCTGTGTCTGTTGACGATAAAAAAGGACAGTCTGCGAACAGGGGGCGTAAGCACTGATAAGTGGCACGTGCATCTTGCCTTCGAGAGGAATTCTCATCACCATCAGGCGGTCGCTGATTCCTCTTGGTAGGGACTACAGGCTCTTAACGAAGGCGGTGCGAATGAGAAAGCAATTTCCTGCTTTCCTGCGTTCATTCGGTGCCTTCCCTGATCAAATGAAATCTGATCAAATGAAATTGTATTTAGCTCCAGCCTCGGTGATTTTCCTTCCTTCTTCGTATTTCTTTCATGTTTCCACCGCGTGGTAGAAGACCAGTCAGCTCCGGTATGCTGACGAGGCAAGCTGTCTTTTAGGTCACCTTTTCTATATTCTTCCCCGTGAGGGAGAACAGTGCCATCCGTGAAGAGGGGTGCTCTGTTGCCGTCTGTATCGTGTCACTGTCGGCAACCAGGGATAGCCTGGTGGTAGTGTCGCTACCCGGAAATCAGTAGATGACAGGGTCGAGTCCTGTGATACTTTTTTTCGACATGTTGTTAAATCACAGATCAGAAGTTGCAATCTTCCAAATTGAATTTTTAGAGGAAGACGAAATAAAGACAATTCACAAATCAATACCACTTTTGTAAGCGTTTTTAGCACTCCAGTTTAAAAAGTAGCTACCACTATAATGAACGAGCTTCACTTTAAAGATTTCTTTATCCTGATACCAAGGTGGTTAAAAACAAACAACGTTCATTTATCCCACAAAGCTTTTTGAGACACTGCAGCTGATGACTAAATATCATTTCTTTCTTTTAAAGCTATCCCGTGCCCAACTTTCATTTGCACTCATAAGTTCCTCACATGATTGCAACCGCAGTGCTGACTCGGTGCTGGTAGGCACAGTAGTGGAGACGACGCCTGGTGAGGAACATGTGGTTCAAATCAGCGGCAACCTAAGAAAAAAAGTCAAAGAAAACTAGAAATGCTGATATGGAAAGTGGTATGCATCCGATATAGCATATCATTCTCCTATACTATACAATGGTGAAGAAATTGAAATGACATTTTCGAAAGCTGACAAAATCACTGTATGTGTTCAGTGGTTATGATGTACATTTCTTGAACCTAGTAGGCCTATATTTTGTATTGAAAAATATTGTTTCAGAGGTAAATATTTTGGGAAGTTTCATGATTGGCAAATTTGTTGATGTTGATTTCATGAAAAGTATAAAGCTGATTAAACAAGAGTCTCATCTTTATAACCTTGAGCTTGATTAAACAAGAGTCTCATCTCTAACCTTGAGCAATTTCACAGGGAATTCGCAAAATTGTACTATTATTCTTCACATCTACTTTCAATTGACTCTTATCACCCTTGATCTTTAACACTGAACTTTGATCTTATGTACCCAATCATAATAACACTAGATATGTCGCTATGGCGACTGGTATGCCTCCGCCATAATGTATGAGTCTCCTAATAGGTCTTAGATAGTATGTGGACTATGTGTGATTACATTTTCACAAAACTGGCAAAATATTAAAATGACAAGTTTGTCACAAATGTGTTGAATGTTCACCTTTCTTGACCTAGGTTTAATTGGATGAATAGCAGAGCATGTAATTGGGTTTTAAAGGACTTTAACTTGACTTTGACCCATTCATACGTTTATGCATTGAGTAATTTTCAACGTATGGAGAAAAAGTGCAATTTCTGTATTGAATAGTTAAATTGTTCCCATTTTCATCTGGCCTTTGACCCTAAAATTCATTACATCATCACTGTCAGGCAGAACATGCATAAATATGTAGTACGTTCCAAGATGGAGGAAAAACTCAGTTTAGCACTTTCACTTGATCTTTGACCTTTTCACCTTTGAGGCAAAAACAAAAGAAAAAAATTCCAGAGAATCTTATTAGGTTATACATGCATACACCAAGTGTAAAAAAAAAAATCCTGCTGGCATTGCATAAACATGACGGAAATAGTACAATTTTGAAGTGTTGCCCTTGACCTTTGACCCCTGACCTTTGACCCAATGAACCCTAAATTCTCTAGATAATCACCAGTCAGTACATGTATATACTATGTTCCATGAAGATACCTTGAACAATTTCCAAGGTACAGAGAAAAAAGGTGAAGTTTTGATATTTTACTTGAACTTTTGACCTTTGACCTTTAACCTCATGACCAAAACTTTCACCAGATAATCGTAATTGGGTAATACATGTATACACTAAGTTTTAAGAAAATATCTTCAGGCATTGCAAAGATATGGTGGAAATAGTGAAATTATATGTATTTGATCTTGACCTTTTGACCTTTAACCTTGAGCATGTGCACCCAAAAGTTGGTAGGCACAACTTCACTCCCTAATACACATACATGCCAAGTTTCATTAGGATACCTCAACAGGTTTTGATAGTTACCATGTCCACAAAATTCATTACGGACGGACGGAAGGACGGACGGATGGAAGGACGGACGGACGGACAACCCGAAAACATAACGCCTCCGGCACCACTTCGTGGGGGAGGCATAAAAATGGTAATTCATGTACATATTACTAAGTTTCGTTTGGATACTTCGAGCCATTTCCGAAAGAAACTAGTGAATTTCAGTATCTTGACTTGACTTTTGACCTCGACCCTGGACCTATGGACAATTGGGGGAGTCTTCCCCTATACGGAATCATCGTCCGACAATGTAGGTGTATATATTGATTATTTCCAAAGTACAAAAATAGTGTTATTTCAGGAACAATAGTGTAATTTCAGAATATCTACCTGACCTTTGGCCCATGAATTCCAAAGACAATCAATCAATATAAGTTTAATAAAGATACCTTAAGCCATTTCCAAGATACGAAGAAAAACGAAATGAAGTTATAACATTTCACTTCACATTAGACCTGTTTCCTTTGCCCCATGACCAAAGAGGTCAAAGATTTAAAGTATCAAAGATCCTTGAGTGTTGGATCTTTACTAGTATAATTATGTAGAGTTTTGTGAAAATACCTTATGGCACTGCACAGATACTTAAGTAATACTGAAGTTTTAGAAGTTGACCTCGACCTATGACCTTTGACCTTTAGTTCGTGTGCTTCGTTTACTCGTACATACATTATTATGCCAGGTTTCATTTGGATTCCTGAAACGGTTCTTAGTTAATACACGACATGTACATCGTCCACCAAATCAATAGAACCAGTAAAAATAACGAACGGAAGGTCGGACGGACAGTCCCAAAACACGATGCCTCCGTCGACACTTCGTGGCGGATGCATAGAAATAAACATGATTGTATACTAAACTTGCATTATTAGTATAGATTTCACGGGCGTCACCAGCTTTTTTTTTTTCAAGGGGGTGCGTTGTGACACTAAATGTAATGAGGTTTTTTGGACAGACATTTGGAATACAGGAAGCTCTCAATCCCTAGACTTTTACTATTTTTTGAGGGAAACCAAGCGGGGAAAGAGCACCGGCGTAACTAGGACTTCCGAGGCATCTTGGAGGAGGGGGGGCGGTGTTAGTATGCGAGGGAGCGAGGAAGGGGGGGGGGGAGGGTGTGGAAGTGCCAGTTGTTCCACAACCCCCCCCCCTACTCCCACGGTGAGAACTTTATGCATTTTGATGTTGTAAATGGTGCAATTTGATGCAGGCTTTTTGCGTGTTTTTGTCGACTTGAAACAGTCCCACTTGTTTAAGGTAGCAGTACATTTTGATGGAAATTGTTGTTGAACAATGTGCATACAAACTATATCATTTCAATAAACTTCTTGTGTTGATTCTTACACTGATGACATGAACGCGACCGAGTCCGAGCAAGTGGAGCGAGCGAGGGGGGAGGGTGTCCAACCCCCTCCCACGGTTAGAACTGAAATTGCATTTTGATGTTGTAAATCGCGCAATTTGATGCATGTTTTGCTTGTTTTATCGACTTGAAACAGTCCCACTTGTTTAAGGTATAGCAGTGTATTTTGATATAGCTTATTATTGAACAATCTGCCTATGAAATAGTATCACCAAAATACACTTTCTGTTTTAATATTTCTACACTGAATATCATGAACGCGGCCAAGCAAGAGCGAGAGGAGTGAGCGAGGGGGAGGATGTTGGAGGGAGTGTTCCCTCCCACGGTGAGCACTTTTTGAATTTTTAAGTTGTGAATAGTGCAATTTGATGCAAGTTTTTTTTTTTTTTTGCCTGCTTTATCGACTTGAAACAATCCCACTTGTTCAAGGTATCAGTACATTTTGAAAGAAATTGTTATTGAACAATTTTTGCCTATAAATGGTATAATTTAGATAAACTTCTAGTAATAATTCTTACACTGTCATGAACGCGACCGAGCCCGAGCAAGCGGAACGAGCAAGGGGGGAGGTTGTGGCAGGGGGTTGTCCCCCCTATAAATGGATTATGGAATGACGGCGTGAAACGACAAATTACTGGCAGCAATATCAGGAGAATGGCATAACGACTACATGCGAGCTACAGTCCCAAAACCTCTGTTTGTAGCTATGTTTTGTTGTTGTTGTTGTTGTTGTTTGTTTGTTTGTTTGGGTTTTTCTTTTTTTTTTTTTTTTTTTTTGCTTCGGAAATTAAGGGAGGCGCACCGGGCGCAACTGCATAACAATCAAATGCGAGCGAGCGAAGAGAGCGAGCTTGAACATTTTGACATTTTACAGAAAAAAAAAACCTGCCGTTTGTAGCTATATTTTTTCGCTTTGGAATTTCAGGGGGCGCATCGGGCGCAACTGCTGGCAATTACTGGCAGCAATATCAGGAGAGCATAACGATTACATGCGAGCGAAGAGAGCGAGCTTGAAAATTTTACATTTTACAGTAAAAAAAAAAAAAAAAAAAAACTGCCCTTTGTAGCCATATTTTTTCGCTTCGGAAATAAAGGGGGGCGCACCGGGCGCTATTGCTGGCAATTACTGGCAGCAACATTACGTGAATTGCATAACGATTCAATGCGAGCGAGCGAAGAGAGCGAGCTTGAAACTTTTGACATTTTACAGTAAAAAAAAAAAAAATGCCGTTTGTAGCTATATTTTTTTCGCTTTGGAAATTAAGGGGGCGCACCGGGCACAACTGCTGGCAATTACTGGCAGCAATATCAGGAGAATTTAAATACGAGCGAGCGGAGCGAGTGAGCTTGAAAATTGTGACATTTTACAGTCCCCAAACTGCCGTTTGTAGCTATGTTTTTTCGCTTTGGAAATTGAGGGGGGGCGCGCACCGGGCGCAACTGCCGGCAATTACTGGCAGCAACTTCAGGAGAATGGCATTACGACTAAGTGCGAGCGAGCGGAACGAGCGAGCTTGAAAATGTTGACATCTTACAGTCCAAAAACTGCCTTTTGAAGCTATATTTTTTCGCTTTGGAAATTAAGAGGGGGGGACGCCCGGTGCGCCACTCCCCCTGGATTCGCCACTGGTAGCCCAGCAACCACCCCCAGGGTGTCGGTTTATGTTCATTACTGGGGGAGGTATGACCAGCGAGGAGGCGTCGAAGTGACCAAACGGGGGAAGGATGTCCAAAAATCTGCGCTTTAGAGCATCCCCTAGTTGTGCGTGTTTGTTTGTGTGTGTGTAATATACATGGAAAAGTTAGGAATTAGCCCGGGTCAAGTCTTTTCATTGGCAATGCAAGACATTTTTATATAGACTAGTATGTAAAGCAACACTGCAAAATCAATGATCTAGCTATGATAGAACGAAGCGTAAGGTACAAAGGTGTACATTCTACATCACATTGCGCAACATTGCAGCTACTCTTTTTGCCGTTCGGATATTCTGAGTACACTGAGTACTGAGTACACAATGTTTCACACTATATACCTATTTAACTCTTTATGTGCCATGGTGGAAACCCCCTGTGTGCCACGTTATTCTGAGACACGAAGATAGTCATGCTTAGAGAAAGAATTCTGTTTTTCCAATCTGTATACTCCTACAAATTTCTGTTAAGCTGGACATAATAATGAGCAAAGTTAAAGAGGAATACCAAACTTTGCTTCCCACAATGTATAACAATTCTATTTTCAATTTTTCTTTTGAATGACCAGTTGCTACATTACTGTAAAGGAATGACTTTTGCACATAAAATAGTGACATAAACTTAAAGTGTACATGCATAATCTAGTTGGGAACACCGCTTGATAGTCATTCACCACATAAAATGCAAGCCGTATGTGAGAGGAACAAAAGTGCGAGAAACGCTTTGATTGTACCGCGGGATTAGCGATTTATCGATCGGTTTTGGCGGCTTTGTTTGTTGAGCGGAATATGGGAAGTTGGCACGCCGTCGACTGAGCCGGACGTGCAAACGTGGCACATAAAGAGTTAATTATGGTTAAAAGAAATCATATATATATATATATATATATATATATATATATATTATATATATCTTATTTCTTGATCACCCTTTCATTCAAAAGCAGTTTACTAACCCATGAATCACTATTTTGGTAAGTCTTTTTTTTTAACCAGCGGATTGGAGACCCCCCCCCCCTTCCGTACTTACGCCACTGCTTTTGGATGAAATACTTGGAGAGATTCCTAAATTAATAGCAAGAAAATCTTTTCATCGCGGGAATTATGATTATGTGGGGTGGGGCAAATGGTGCGCTTGCCTTCCAATATTTTTATGGGGGCAACATTATTGTTTTCTTTCAAAAGCAAGAAAATCTTCTCATTTCGGGAATATTAATTATGGGGGGAGGGCAAAATTATAATATGCTAGCCCCTCCAATATTTTCATGGGGGTAACTTTTTTTTTCTGTCATAAAAGGGTAAGAAAATCTTCTCGTCTCTGGAATTATGGGGGGGGGGCAAAATGATATGCTTGCCCCTCGATTTTTTTTTTTAATGAGGCTAAGGCTCGCTCTTGGGCTGGCAATATGGATTGGTCAGAAGTAACGTACATTGACCCTACATACTTGTAAGTAGCACACGTACATGCAAACGTGCACGTGCTCCGTACCGTACGGATGTACAGTACGGTCGATAAATAAAACACTGTATAGAACACTAGTGCTAGTAGATATGTATAAAATCAGTGCTGCCAGAACCAGGGGTGCGAATTGTTTTTGCCCACGATTTTTTTTTCTTTTTTGTCTCCGGTGCAAAATATAAAAAAGAGAAAAGAATAATTATATAGCGTCCGGCTGTTGAGTTTTTTTTTTTTTAAAGGATCTGAAGGGGGGTGCGTTCGCACCCAACGCACCCCCCCCCCGAAGCCCATGGGTTTTCCCACCCATTTTCGCACTTTTGTCATGCAATTTCAAAGATTTATTATTCAATTTCGTCCCGAGAAGCAGGTGGAACGCAAATCCTAACTTCAATTTCGTCAATTGTCATTGTAATTCATTTTTCATCAAACATTTTCGAAGACACAGCATTCAGAATCGTCAATTTGTCATTCAAATTCGTCCCTCCCGCTGACGGATCGCAGAATGTGGAAATCAAATTCCTCGTTGTTCACACAATTTCATGATTTTTTTTCATTCAAATTAGTCAGATGTTGTCCATTCTTTATTTTGATGGTGAACCTAATTTAAGCCGACATATTTTTACTTTCTCTCGTAAACTGTATCGTTACACATTATTCCCTAACAATTTGCGTTAACAATACACACGAAAAACAAGACTGCCAAGGAAAATGATTGAAGGATAAACGACAGTCATGTTATCAAAAGTCATAACCCAGGACAGTATGTCAGTGTCACATTTTGAACTTTAACTCGTAATGTTCAGGGTTTCGCATCATAATTAGTCCAAGAGCATTAGTTTTAACCTGGACATTTTTGGTAACAAGCTGATTTTTTCAGGATATGTCCAGAAAAATGTCTAGAATAACATACTAAAAGTCCTCATAAATCCTCTTTGAGCGTTTTCCGCAATCCAAGATGGCATCCAAAATGGCCGCCACTTCCAGAAATTCTTATAACTTTTCAACCAGAGAACCCAAATACAAAATTTAAATGTCTAAATATATGTTTTTAAGCATGAAGAACTCAATAAAACACATATCAAGAAATGTTGATGCACGCAAGTACCGTAATCCAAGATGGCGTCCAAAATGGCCGCCATTTTCTGAAATTCTTATAACTTTTCAGCCAGGTAACCCAAATACAAAATTTAAATGTCTGAATGTATGTTTTGAAGAATGAAGAACTCAATAAAATACATATCAAGAGTTGTTGAAGCACGCAAGTACCGTAATCCAAGATGGCGTCCAAAATGGCCGCCATTTCCTGATTTTTTTTTCTCATAATTTTGCAAGTAGATTTCAACTGTACACACTTGGAATGCCGAAATATATGTTTTGAGTGACAGGAACCAAATATAATACTTATTCGGAGATTTTGAAACACAAAGCACTTAAGCACTTTCAGAAATCCAAAATGGTGTCCAAAATGGCTGCCATTTCCTGTTTATCTCATAATCCTGCAACTAGGTAAGCGTGATGCGCTCTTAAATGTATGAATATATATTTTGAGACATAAGAAACCCAACAAAATACTTATTCAGTAATCATGAAGAACGTAAGTACAAATAAAACCACGTTAGTTCTTCGCGAAAACCAAATGTTGCCCAAAATGGCCGCCGTTTGTTTATCAAGAGACAAAGATATTCAACATAATGTTCGAGATTCAACACCTGAGACGGTCCAGTGGAATCTTTCCCTTAAATGTGCACAACACGGGTATAGGTTCGCTTGAATGCATCCCCCACCCTAAGAGC
Organism: Diadema setosum; assembly: GCA_033980235.1. NCBI lineage: Eukaryota > Metazoa > Echinodermata > Echinoidea > Diadematoida > Diadematidae > Diadema > Diadema setosum. Next base: position 5,509,423 of record CM067066.1, read on the forward strand.
TACCAAGTCTCACGCATTCTGAGTGAGACTCAAGCATTTAGGGGTCGTCTCACGATCTCACGCATGGCACCAATTTTTCTCACGCATCGGGCAAAGTCTGCAATTTGGGCCCATAATAAGGAGCATAGCTCAAATTGAAGGTATATTTTCCTTTTGTCTTTCAAAATAAGTAAAAAATAGTCACTTACGTATGCACCTGATCGCACCATTAAGAGCTAAAATTTGAAAAAGCTCCCTACCGTGGGAGGCGCCACAGGGGGGAGAGTCGAGTCATGAAAATCTCACTCATAAAACTTTTTTTAACTTGGCATCCCTGCACCCTCCCCTTGGGGAAAGGGGTGGCCTGTAAAATCATTATTTTCCAAATATTCATCCTGAAGTATGTGCACTTTGTCATTGAATTGCAATCATAAAAATGCAAAACGTCCCTCGCTCGGCCCCTTTCCATAGACTTCGTACACTTTTGAAATTAACAAATTTCCGAATATGTCATCAAAAAGTGTGCACTAGCTCTTTCACTTACAAAATGCAAAAGTAAGGGTAATTTGCTCTTTCAACAAAACCTTTCCACCGCTCACTTCCCCAATACAAATTAAATACCCCTTTGATTAACAATTCCCAAACATTCCATAAAATGTGTGTAAAAGATATAATTATTTTCATTTCAACTCAAGTGTAAAGCTCCCTGGAGTTGGAGGGGATGGGGATACTGAGACTATGAATTATCTACTCTTTGAGGATGGACAATCAATATAACACCAAAGGTGCACTAGGCCGGTTAATGATCATAGAAATGCAAAACTTCCTCCAGTCGAAAGGGATCCCCCCCCCCACATCCTCTACTAGCTCATTGCCTTGGATATACTAGTCTTTATTCTTTATTCTACTTACACTTTTTGATAGAAACAAAAATCTAGTACACTGTATGTCATCAGCATTGTGCACCATAAAATAAAAAACCCTCCATTTTGTGGGAGGGTACATCACCCCATACACATCCCCTGCATATTTCCATTAATATATATTTTCTTACTTTAGGACAAAAACAAATCTCAGATATTTCAACAAAAGAATGCGCTAAATCTATGAATTTCAAATTGGAAAACGCCAAAATCTCCATCGCACGGAAAGGAGTATTCTCCCCACACACTTCCCCCTCCCCGACACTTTCCTGAATATTTCTTGTAGCGTTAAATAGAAAACAAACATCGAATATTTCACCAAATAGGTGCAACAGATCTGCAAATTTCAAGTCTGAAAATACGAAATTTTGCCCACGCGCACTTTTTGTTCCTTTTTTTGTGGAAACAAACATTTTATATTTCACCAATAGGGGGCATCAGATGTCTGAATATCAAGTCTAAAAATGCAAAATCTCCCTCATGTTGGGGGAGGGGGGAGGGGGTCCCCCTTCCACACCCTCCCAAAATTGCCCATTTCCCTGAATACTGCTCTGTATATTTCCTACTCTTTGGTGGAAACAATTCAATATCTTACCAAACGTTTGCACTATATGTTTCACTTTCGAGTAAAAAAAAAAAAGAAGATCCCTCGTGTGGGAGAGGAGTATTCCTCCTCCGTGTACCAATAACTATGAGTGTCACATTTTCTGGTTTCTATCTATAATATAATTTTACCTAATCTACACGACATGAATAAGATAATCTAGACACTTTGTTTTAAGGTGGAGCAATATACAGCAAAGAAATTCACTGTCATGTGATGAATTACACATTCTTTTGTCGCACATGGAGACACTAATTTTAAACATTATGTAGCATAGACATCAGAAAGAATTGTTTTTACTTCTTGAGTGATAACTGACAGTTTCAAATGGATCTCACCTCATGGTAGACACCAAATGCGTTGGTAATAAACAAGGGCTAGCACTATTTTTTCATTTCATGTGCTTGAGGTGACGAAAATGGTTACAGCTCGTTATTCCGAAGGTTCGTTATTCCGAAGGCTCTTTATTCCTAAGATTCGTTATTCCGAAGGTTCATTGTTCCGAATTTCATTTTCGGATTAACCAATCTTCGGAGTAACGAACCTTCGGAATAACGCCACAAATTTTCGGATTAACGAACCCTTTTTCATTTTCGGATTAACGAACCTCTAGGTATAGGGAATTTGCGTGTTTCGGATTAACGACCCTTCGGAATAACGAACCTTCGGAATAGCGAACCTTCGGAATAACGAACAGCACCCACGAAAATAAACCATGTGATAAAAAGATCTAGTAGGCTCTCTGTTTAGCAACAAATATGATGGTAAAATGTTTCTCTCGTAACAAGGACACACTCCTTGAGTTTAACATCTAATTGTTTTATTACTTTACTCATAAGAACTATTCTTTAAACAAAAAGGTTTTTTTTTATAAACTATACTGACATTTATTAACATAATTGTGAGATAAAATTTTGACTGCCGGCCATTTTTCACGTCATTTTGCATTTTAGGAAGAGCTTGAGCGGTTTAATCGGGACATGCGTGCGTCAACATCTCTTGATATGTATTTCATTGAGTTCTTTATGTTTGGAAACATAGACACTTAAATTTTGTGTTGGGTTGCCTCGTTGAAAAGTTATAAATATTTCAGGAAATGGCGGCCATTTTGGATGCCATCTTGGATTACAGTACTTGTGTCCGTCAACATCTCTTAATATGTATTTTATTGAGTTCTTCATCCTTCAGAACATATATTTAGACATCTAAATGTTGTATTTGGGTTACCTGGCTGAAAAGTTATAAGAATTTCAGAAAATGGCGGCCATTTTGGACGCCATCTTGGATTACGGTACTTGAGTGCATCAACATTTCTTGATATGTGTTTTATTGAGTTCTTCATCCTTCAAAACATATATTTAGACATTTAAATTTGTATTTGGGTTCTCTGGTTGAAAAGTTATAAGAATTTCTGGAAATGGCGGCCATTTTGGACGCCATCTTGGATTGTGGAAAACGCTCAAAGAGGATTTATGAGGACTTTCAGTATGTTATTCTAGACATTTTTCTGGACCCATCCTGAAAAAATCAGCTTGTTACCAAAAATGTCCAGGTTTAAGCCTTTTTTGACCTAATGCTCTTGGACTAAATGCATGAAGCAAAGTTTAAATTTTGTACCCTGGAAAGCAGCAAACATAATTATGTTATCCATTATTTGACAGTAAACAGGCGACAATTCTACACTTAAATTTTGTCTTTAATCATGTTTGCCTAGAAATCGTTTGTCAGTGTTTTTCGTTTGCGAGACGGTATACGTCTGTTTGTATCAGTGTGTACTCGGATTGCTTGTGTGTGTGTCTGTGGTTGTGTGTGTGGGGGGGGGGGGAGGCACTTGTGTGTATGTTAACTCCTGAATGTAAAATGTCAACGGCTACAGAAAAAAAAAATACATGATTGACTGGAAAATCACACCGGGTAGAGATATGAGACGAAAATGAATGAAAATTTAACGAAAATGATTGACAAAAGACGAAGGGCGATCTTGCTGTTTTGAGTGCTGCGAGTTAGACTGACGAATTTGAACTGTAAATTACGAAAATGTATGCCAAATTACTAAATTGAATGGACATTATTTGAAAATGAACGACGAAAGACGAATTTGAAAGTAAGATTGGCCTACTCCCGACATTCCGCGACGAAATTGAAGTAAAAATTTGTGAAATTGAATGAAAAAAGTTTGAAAATGAATGGGAAAACCTATATTACCTGCTGCGACTGGAGAGTGATGTAAGAGAAGAGTCACGTCGCATAGAGTGTGGGAGTACGCGTTTATTTACAACGAAATACATCATGGTCTTGTACAGACCCGACGCTTCCTAAAAACGATGGATAATTTAAGAGCTGTGACGGTGATTATGATATGTCCTTGGGTGATCGTTTTACAAGCCCATCAGAGGGGGACTGCAAACAATGCACAAGTGGTTATTTCCAAGCCAGTTACAGACTAAGAAATGGTAACACAAGGACATGTTGTCTAAAACGGTATTGACAGAATCGCGTACCATGGCATCGGTTTCTCTTTATGATTACTGCCACTAATCATGTCTTCGAATCACAGTTATTCATATCACTTGTACTGCATGCCTACGTCATACGCTACAATATCTTCATATCAGTTTAACATCTCTTGCAGAGTCTATGGGTGATGAGTTCATATAATCCTTGGTTGCTTTGTATCAGTACATGAAGTGATTATTCTTAATGTAATGTTATGTCGATGGGCTCAATGAATTGGAAATTGATTACCAAGTGTAGTGCAAGGCGAGTTAGTAAACATCAGAGATAAAACAAACAAAAAACACAACTAAATGCACTGTAATTAACCATAACCTTCCCTTCAATTCAATAAATAAACTATTGAACTGACCTGAATTGAATTTACTATTGAAATAATAAAGTAATCCATAGAATTGTATTGAAAAGAATGAATGAAAACCATCACCTTATCTCTGTAGCAAAGCTCTCTTCTCACGCTTCCATCATTTTGCTCTACTTCGCAGACTTTCACGAAGGGGAGGATGCGTTGGAAGTCGAAGGATGAATTGATAGCAAGGAAGAGAGCGTCTCGAGCCAGGTAGTCCCACTTATCAACGTCGATCCCGTTGACGGTATTGTTAACAATCTGATACAGGAAGAACTTCTTCTCTCGAATCTGTGTGAACAGCGATTTATTTCCACTGTAATTTGCTGAAACTACGCCAACCCTTTTCACTTTTAGGCCAACTGCATGTGTCTATACAGACTGCATTTAGCTTATTAGACGTATACTATAATTATCTGTGTTAAAACCCATATGTTTTATGATATTTGAACTTTTGCCGTTCCTTCATCTTATCTATATCCTTTCATCTTCGAGTGCAATTTGAGCATTACATTAATTTTAATGGATTTAGGGCGGTACAAATTCTACTAGCATATCATTAGCGAGGTACGCATGCAATATATATATGCAGAGAAGGTTACAGGTCAATCCTTGGTTAGCGATTGGGATATACTTATGGAACTTAACCAAATTGTAAGTGAAGGGTCATTTTCTTTGATGGTCACTGCGACAGAAGGGGGGACATGCCAGTCCACTTTCCAGCAGTCAATATTGCTCTTGTCTCATCCACAATCCAGGCATGTTGTTCTCTTTCTCTCTCGAAAACAAAAGCAAGCAAACAGGCAAGCAAACAAAAAAAAAAAAGGAGCTTTCATTTTAGGATTCACAGGTATATTTCCATCATGAAAAGTTATTCATAGTTATCTATAATAGACATCGATGGAATAAATGAAAAATATCTTTACCAGTTTCCCATCAGGGCGTCTGCTCTTTCCGAGAATGAGTTCACAGATGAATTCCCGTTCATTCTCGTAAACGCCGACCTCGTCCAATTTTCCCTCCAGTCCATTTCTCGTGATCAGGTGTTGAAACATCTTCACAGACTGCTCCTCATGCTTCGAAGTGCATTAAAATTAGAAAAAACAAAAGTTTCTCCTCACTTTCCTTGTACATGTATATGTACTGCATTTTTTAAGTTTCTGTCTATCCCTGTCCTAGCAAGATCACCATTTTAAAGTGAGGTTATACTTTAAATGTCGCCGGTTGCTTGAAAAATACAAATAGAAGTAAATTTGACGCTTTCATTTCCTTCAAGCTTGTCTTTTACGTTGGTCAATGTTTTCCGTTAAAGGGAACGCAAGCCCAAAGAGCAATGTGGATTGAGTGAAAGCAGTAACATTAGTAGAACACAGTGAAAGTTTGAGGAAAATCGGGCAATCGATGCAAAAGTCATGAATTTTTAAAGTTTTGGTGTTGTAACTGCTGGGTAAGGAGATTACTAGAGGTTATGACGTATGAGTGGACTACAATGTAAAGAAAATATTAAGTGAATTGAATGAAAATTCATTTTTCATGAAAATTACACATTCTATAAATTTGATACTGGAATATGTTAGGGGTAACACATATACCCCTACTTTCTGAAAGCGGTTAGTCAACTACTCTTTCATTTTGCTAGGAAAGTGAATTTTTGTGGAATTCCTTTTATATTTTCTTTATATTGTTGTCCGCTCGTACGTCATAACCTCTAGAAGTCTCCTCATCATGCGGTTCTAGCACCAAAACTTTAAAAATTCATAACTTGTGCATCGATTGCCCGATTTTCCTCAAACTTTCACAGATGTGTTCTACTAATGATAATGATTTTACCCAATCCACGTTGCTCTTTGGGTTTGCATTCCCTTTAACGCAATCATTTTTATTTTGAATGAACTTAATTATTTTGAGTGATCACTTCCACAATGTTTATATTTTTGTTTGTAATACATTTCACGTTTTGTTTTCATTGAATTTGTACGATAACATACATGTGTTATTGAAAATGAAATTTCATTTGAATTGAAAAAAAAAACAACGAATCTCCAATTGCACTTCACATTCACATGTGAATTTGCTTGCTTTTTTTTTGAGAGATGTTAAGCAATTCTACTCAATAAAGCAAGTACAGTGAAATAAACATGTTACAAGAAAAGTTAAAGTCCAATTAAATACTATGAATCAGTTCATTTAAGTTACTAACAATTTACACTATGATTGTAATATAATTACGAAATATGTTTTTAAAACCCCGAAAGTAAAATGTAGATCCATAAAGATTCTTAAGAGCCCTTTCCCATGCGAGAACTCTTCAACGAGTCATACACACATTCCATGGTTCCCCATCCTTCTCTTTGGGGATTATGTCAGCAAATATGTGCGAGAATGGTCCATGGCCTAGATCGTGGCAGAGAGCGGCAATTTCCACGCAACGGGTCTCAGTCTCTATAATCTCTACTTTATCTTGAAGCTTTAGACTGTCGACGAGTTTTCGTGCCAGAAAGCACACTCTGTAAGATAAAAGAAGGTAAAAAGGTTTACGTTGCAAACTTTTTCTTCCCCCTTTGAATATACCATATGATATGCAGAACTTTCATTTTCTTCATCGTTTATTTTATCCAACCAGATAAAGAGATACATAAAGGATACATTTTATCAACATTACAAACATGAAACAAAACCAGAATGAACATTACAAAGGGAAACATGACACTGCATGTAACACAAAATAATTAACTAATTTTAATTATGCACAAAGGTGATGGCTTATTACACGCTCATATGAAATGATACTTAGTTTTTGTTTTGTTATCACTAAATAGTACTTTTTATTTGTAAAGAAATGTGTGTTATCACATATGCTACGAATAGTTAAAGATTGTACGAAATACTGATATAAAAACCCAGTCAGCTATAGTTTCTATTTGACTCCCAGTCGAACAGGTCCCACACTTTGTAAAGTATAGAAATGAATATGTGTCAGAATTGACTTTCTTATCTTTCATGATGCACAATTTTGGAGATTCTTTTACACGATCGCTTTAAGCATCAAGTTTCCTATTTCATGACGTAGCATACAATCAAAGCAGTTCCGGATAAAAGATATCGAATAGATAATTCAGAATTTACCCTCCTAATTCACTCTGGAAAATTATTTAACCTCCCTGATTTTCTTTGTAGATGATGAGAAGATTGTGTAAATCCAAGCATTTTCGCTCTTTTCAGTCGTTCATGAATATGCCTATTTGTTATTAAGTATACCTGTATTCGGCTTTTGAATTTTAAAAGAATCATTATCCGTTGTTGTTTGTAATCTTGATGTACTGACCGTACACTGACATGAGCATACAACAGACGTGACAGAAAAGAAAGTTCGTTAGACTTAACAGTTAAATGTAAGGGGTCACCCCACGTCTTCTTCATAAGATATAGGGAAGAAAATGTATGAAGAATGTTGGTCTGAGCAAACTTACCCCAAGCAGTGTTCGAATCTAGTATGCACTGCACTTGGGTAGACGTAGCTCACAGTGCCGAGTTGTTTGATGAATCGCAGCCGCTGGAACTCGGGTGTGTCGATAATCATCTGACAATAGGAAGGCAGCTGTATGTTCCCATACACGGGGTCGTTAATAACCTGTCAAGTGAGATATGCGTGTGTTAGCAATCAAAAATGAAAAGTCTTAAAATCGTTAATTCAAATAAAAATGATCCAAAGGCTAACCGTAGGGGACATTTCATATACATAAACAGCTTTACACCTTTACAGCTTTAGCCCTTAAGATAATTATATCGACCGGCCCTTCTTTCTGGAATGAGTTGGAGTCGGTTCGGTTGCACCCAAGTTCTTTAAGCTCCTTTAAGAAAAATCTCAAAGCCAATTTTCTAACATCCTATGTTTAATTATTTTGCCGTAATCACTTGAAATTTTTTTTTTTGCATACTCAAATGATGCCTCGCTCGGATGACTTCATTAGTTTGATCAACTTGCTACTTCTCTTAGCATTTATACCATAAGTTAATCATAAACATTATATACTATACTTTGTACATCCCGTAAACTTTGTAATATTCTCGATATCTTATATTTTGCATGTTACGTCACTTCTGACATTGCTATACTGTACTAAAACCCTATGTTTTATTTTTGGAGCCCACATCCTACAAGCCTTGCTTTTTAGTGGGTTCCTCATTATTACACGCCAATTATATGTCCTTATACATTTGTGCATTATTGGTTCAAACTGACCATTTTGTGAAAAACATTTCTCCTTCAAATCAAATGGAATATAAAATTTGTATGAAATGTGGAATATGGAACATGAATAAAAAAAAAAATCAACGATTTTGACAAGGTTCTTTTAATAAATTGGCCAACCTCTGATCGATGAGATCGTGAGAGGCCATGAGACGGTCACATTTTGTTATATACTTAGTATTCAGGAGGTTCGTCATTCCGAAAGTTCGTTTACCCGAAAATGTAATAAGGTTCGTTAATCCAAAGGATCATTAATCCGAAAATGGGGAAAAAAGTTCAGCATATTTATCCGAGGAAACCTGCTCTCATCGCCTCACAAACTTGATACTGATTTAGACAAAAGCAATTTTGTTCTTTTTTGTTTTCAGTATGAGCTTACTCAGTGAAATATCAGGATAAATATATATATATATATATATATATATATATATATATATAAATATCAGGATGTTTGATATACACATGTAAATACTGCTATTTGATATTGATAATGGCTTAAATTTTGGTCGCAACTAGACATATTAACAAGACTTATGTATGAAGAACAAACAAAGAAAGTATAGTCAACATTGTTTTATCTAGCTTACATACTAATGAAAATGCAAAATTCTTTATGAGACCACCATAAACAATGTTTATGTTAACCCGAATAAAGCAGTGATTTAAGGTTTCCTCGAAAGCATGGGTAATTCTCATGTTCACAGTTGAACCGATGTCTGGAAGAATGATCCAGGCTAATTTCCGCTTAAGACAAAGACCCACAAAAGATAATCAAAAAGATGATGTCCTTAATAAATGATCAGGGTTATAAAGATTAAAGCCCCTAAAGGATAAGCATCAAAGGATGTTGAGAACGTTCCTTTTTTCTTTTTTTTTCTTTTTTTTTTTCTTGTGCATCCGCCAAAAGCTTAAATTTATTTTAAGGATATAAATTGGTAACCGTACAATAATTTTGTCTGTGGAATTATCGACCTCGCCACTTTTATCAGACTGATTTGAAATATGTAGCCAGGCCAGACGTGAGGCATGCAGGCGATTGGGTTTTCCCCAGCCTCGTTAGAGTCAATGCGAGACATCACTCTGTGATCCATGCATGACACAAGCCACTGGTACGTGTGTATAATGTATGTATGTTTTCTTGTATACATTCATAAGCAGGGTCCGTGGAACGTTCTGACTGTCTGTGTGTGTGGGGGGGGGGGGGGGGAGGAGGAGGGTAGATGATGGGCGTCGATGGTGCCTCGAGCCCCCTTCCTGTCAGCTTCGACTTAGGAGGAATCTCTTTCCGGATCCCGTATAGGAGAGTCATGGGTTTTGTGTGATTTTTTTTAAGAATCGATTTTTTTTTCACTGTTTTTTTCTAAATAATATGTATAATAAGAGAGAGCAAAGCTTGTATTGGAAAAATCTGAAGTGGACTCACTCGTGGTACAGCCTTCAATCATGTTTAACGCTTTCCAAGTTGTTCCTGTTCAAAGCCGTTCTAAAATCATAACTGTTTTGGTAAATTCCATTTGCAGCCGTTTCAGATCTAGGCTCTCACCAAGCTGTTTATTCTGTACATCTACTGGTGATTTCGAAATATTACAATGGTATTTAATAAATACAAAAAGGGTTTCACAGTTTCACAAGTGTTAAAACCTTAAATCCATACTGGAATGTCCATCTTCCCCCACCCCCAACCCCCCCCCCCCCCCCAAAAAAAAAAATAAATAATAAATAAATAAATAAATACATACATACATAAATAACTGTCTCGTGAAGCTTTCGGCATTAACTAGAAAATCCATTGCATGGTGTTTAAGGGAATCGTTCCCTCATGAATGTGGCCATTTCTCCAAATGTTTCCGAAGTAAGAAGTACACAAGGGGACAATCTTTCCAAATCTGAGCCATCAAGGCAGTAGGCCTACTACTCATAGATATAAATGCAATCAAGGGAGGTGATATTCAAGACAAAAACCTTTCAGAAGTCAAAAATTATTTTCATTTTTTATTCTTCATTTCATTTGATTTTATTTCGAGGGAAGAAACATAATGGATTGTGTTTGCCTCGTGAAAAGAAAAGAGAAAGGTTTTATCTCCCAATAGACTCATAAACAAAACTTACATACATACTAGTACAGTGTCGTTGTCCGTTGTCTCAAACCAGGTGTTATATAAGGTGTGCATTAATGGGCCTATATGATAAATTCAAAGCTTATGGAAATCTGACAAGATCTGCCTCGCGTGCCATTTTTTTTTTCTTTTAACTTTTTACAAGATTGTATATCGAAAAAAGACTCTTAACCACGTAATGTATCCATAGTTACCGAATATGTCTTATTTTAACGACTGCTTCATGTTTGTTAAACACTTGGACTCTGATCAGCTTTGTGTTTGTTTGTTGTTGTTTTTGTGTGTAGGTGTGTTTGTCTGTTTGTTTTTGTTTTTTGGTCTCTCTTTCTATCATTTTGAGCTTCGAATATCAGAAGTGTAAATTGGCTGCAATATCAGAGCTGCATGCACCAAAAAGAACATAGCCAGCTGGCGCAATACATTTGAGCTCTTAAAGGGAGTAGTGACAAACAAGTCTTAATGTGTTATCACGAAATGGTGATATTACTTACCCGAAATTAACGAGGTGTGAATGCGACAATATTATGAACCTTATACAAACCGTCGACCACTGAACTGTATTTAGTTGTTCACTTATATTAACTTAATCTCACTTGCGGACGTTGAACGGAATTCAGAAAAGCTGTATCCTTTGCTTGTAGTCTAATTACTTATCAAGGATGTTTTGATGGAGCAAGTGGTTTTTATAGCTACTTTCTAAAATTGTGTGATTTGTTCGTACAAAATATGATTTTTTTTTTTAAAAAACTATTATCTTGTACATCCAAATTAGATGATAATTAGAACCTGGTGTGAAATTGCAAAGTTACTTAAGTCATTCACTCATTTAATTGGGTAAAAGGTTGCACCTGTTATACCAAGGAACATGCCTACGAGCAAACTACAAATCGTACCAGACAATGAACCAATTATTTTATGAAGATATTTGCAATGATTGCAACTTAAAATACTTGTATCAAGTAGCAATGGTAATTGAAAAACAAACAATTTGATAAACTACGAAGATTTATAACTGCGTGTGTAAGCGGAGAAAGGAATTTGATACGCTTTTCTCAATTTCCACCTCTCTTGTCTGGTGGATCAATATCTTTCGTACATGATAAGTTTCTGTTGCGTTATACTGTGAAAGTATAAATTTTCATGGGCGATATGTGGGGCGCTTTCAATGCGCTCCACTTACGCTTTATACGCGTTGCCATTACATTAAAGTTACTTCAGCGGGCTATTCGTGTTATTGGAAAACATGCAAGACTCTAACCAGAATTGAGAATTCGCACAGGTGTTGCAAATACAAGCACTCACTAAGTTTGGGATGGGAACAGCTGATACGCATGGCGGAATATCCATTCAAGCTATATACTTCCCACTTCATACGATGTTTACTACTTGGAGAGCCGTACCAAAGCATGATGCTATCTAGCCATTCAGCGCCATGGAAACTGGATCTAAACAACCTGACCTGGCACGAATATCTGAGAATAGTACTGTTGTTCCTAATGATCATGCTTGAACCTGGCTCCAACCCAAGCCGTAAGCCGTAACAGCTTCATGGTCTTGTATCAAACAAAAGACTGGCGCAGACAAGTCCTCAGACCTGGGTGTATGTTTGTTGCAAAGAGAGGTGATCAAAATGAACACTATGTTCATCCTCCCTCCCCCCTCACCCCCCCCCCCCCACACACACACATTAAAGGTATTGTTTACCATTAGGGGGCAGTGACGTAAAATGTTCCGAGTTATCACGATGCAAAATGTGTAGGTCAGTTGTACCACAAAACATCCTACCATATTTACATATAAAAAATCGCGATAAAGCCTAAAATATACGGAGATATGACTGTTTTTCTGAATACACTTAAAACTGCAGACGGAATACAAACAATACAATTAAACAATTAGATGCGCCTTTACAAAATCACAGGGTGCGCACTCGCCCCTCCCATTTTTTCCTTTTTAATTCTCTTGTTTTAACAAGATATAAAGTGGGGGACGCCCGGTGCGCCCCCTCTGGATCCGCCACTGTGGAACTGAAATTCAACGATCTGGTGCACATTGTGGGTGAACAGTTGGAATATATGATCAACCAAAAAGTGAGCTCAAATGAATATTCGCGGAAATTTGCGATGAAAGTATAATTGTGGTATATGTAGCAATCTCCATGTCTGTGTCTTCACAGTGTATTATATATACGGTCGAATGAGATGGATATAGAAATGGGAGGGTGTGGGAATATAGGGGCACCCCCCTCCCACACGAGGGGTCCATCTCCGCGAATGAATTTTTGCATGTTTAGAATTGAAATTAAACCCTCTGGTGCACAAATTTGGTGGGATTTTAGGAATTGTTTCTATCAACAACAAAAAGTATGAAAAATAAATATTGAGGTAAATGGTAACCTAACCGTTCAGGTGTTTTTATTATTTTTTTTCTTTTTATTTTGTGGGAGAGCAATAATAGAGGTGCTAGCTCGCTTAATTTTATGCCCAGGAAGGCGGAACCCTTCCAAATCCCTGATGTGCCATTTATAGATTATCTTGTGATCAAGAAACCAACCCATTAACTGAGGCAGAAGAAAATTATTTTAATGAATCACAAATATCAAAGAAGACAATGTGAAGAGAAGAATATGATGAAAGTGACAATAATGGTTATTTACTAAAACTACTTCTAGGTATAGGTACCTCTACTACTACTACTACTACTACTACTACTATACTACTATTACTAATGATAATAATAATATTACAATGTTACAATGATACTAATAGTAATTATAGGAAGAAGATGGTTGATAATAATAATGATAAATAAACAAAAGAATAGGGTCTATTTACAACACCGAACCTCCCCCCCCCCCCAAAAAAAAAAAAAAAAAAAACAATGAGAGGAGAGACAATATCTATTGTACATGGCATCACCCACCTTGGGATCGGCATCGGGGAATGTATCACTTCACACCACTGCTGTGACATCACTTCGATACTCTGTGCTGCTTGGAGGACCTAAGTCTATTTTGCATCGAACGACAGGGTCCTCGTAATTTTGTGGTAAAAGAGGTAATGATTCAACCTATAGGATGATATGTAACAATTAGGCAAAAACACACCAAAATAACTAATGACCCGTCATCACCTACCTTTGGGGCATCCATTGATAGTCACGCCCAGTTGTTGAATCACCTTCACGGTCACGGGCCTTCTTATTTTCTCGACTGCGCATTTCTCGTCTCAGACTGTCGTATTGCCATGTGGCTGACTGTGTAGACGGACGACACATGAATGAGGGTAGATCGGTAACGTCATCGCGCGGATGCCCTGTGAATGTGTGGGTTTCCAATGCCTGTCGCCTGTCATGACTGTCTGTGGAACGCCACGTGTTGCAAAATCGGGAAATCCTTGATCAGAACTCTAAGTGCAAGCTATACGGAAAAACTATTGATCAGAGGATTTTTACTGTACATGAGTGAAGAAAGCCCCACCATCCCCTCCCCCAACCGATCAATAGTGGCTATACTTTGCATGTGCGAAGAAACCAATGTACACTGTAATCGGTAAACCGCTTGCGTTTGATTTAAAGCGCAGATCGACCTAGCGTAACTTTTTTTGAACTGTGGCATTATTGTTAGTTCAATCTTACAACCAGTTTGTATATGGAACGGGACCCAGATGAGTGTTCTTGCATGCGGAGAAGAACTCCTAAAGTAACAGATCCGAGGTTTTCATTTGGTCGTGCAGAGATAAAACCGCTGATCAGAGGTTACGCCCCGTGCCCGCTGACATAAGATGTCACCTGTAGAGTTCAAGGATCTCTCCTTATTAGTCCTTCATTTTTCATTTAAATGATTATTAGGTGATCCGAGTATCCTCTCGGATCACCTTCTGTATCTGTACGGATTCTTTCTTCTTCTTCTTCTTCTTCTTCTTCTTCTTCTTCTTCTTTCTCCTCAAAAGTTGTGGACAGGTTAGCTCAGAAAGTGCTATGCCTATCAAGTTCAAACTTATACCATATATTAGTCTGGTAGGAATGGGGGGTCCCCATGCACCCTCCGAACACATTTTTTTAACTTACATTTTTGTAACCCTTAGGGTGTCTAGTTAATGAATTTTTTTGTTCCCAAGAAAAAATCGTGTCCCATGAGGGTCATTGGCGGCCATCTTGGCAGCCATCTTGGATTTTCAGGGAAAATCATTAATTTCCATAACTTTTGAACTACACAGCATAAAATTACAAATAAAGCATTTCTTCAGGGTAAATGTGACATGAGGAATCGATTGAAATGGTTGTTTACATGATCAAAGCAAGTTCGAAACAAGAAAAGCCTAAAAATATGAAAATTTCAGTGTCATTTACACCGAAAAATACCCATAAGTAGTTTAACTTTTGAATTACACAACATACAGGGACAAATAAATCATTTCTTCAGAGTAAATACGGCATGAGGAATCGTTTGAGATAGTTATTTACATGATTAAAGCAAGTTCATACAAGAAAAGTCCAAAAAAGCGAGAAAAACCAGTGTCGTTTATAGTCTAAAAATTGCCCAAATAGTCCATATACATACATGACAATCTCATACCTCATAAGAGTGACTAGTCTGGTAGGAATGGGGGGGGGGTCCCCATGCACCCTCTTTTTTGTTGTGTTTGTTTTGTTTTTTTCTTAGGGTGTCTATTTGATAACTTTTTTTTTTTTGTTTCCAAGTAAAAATCCTGTCATATGGGGATAATTGGCGGCCATCTTGGATTTGCGAGGAAAATCATTAATTTCTATAACTTTTGAACTTTCCAACATACAAGGACAAATAAAACATTTCTTCAGGGTAAATGTGGCATGTAAAACAAGTCTGATACAAGAAAAGTCCAAAAATATGAAAAATCCAGTGTTGGTTACACCGAAAAGCACCCAAATAGTTCAATTTTTTAACTATACACAACATGCAGGGGCAAATAAAACATTTCTTCAGAAGAAACACAGCATGAGGAATCAATAGACCAGTTCGTAATTCCACTTTGCGCATGAGCAGAAAAAGGTCATTTGTACCAACAGGCATTTCAGTTTGTAAATTCACTGAGATAAGCATCTGTGATGCGATAATTATTCATGTGATCCTTATCTAAATGGTGCTTGCCAGCACATCCACCTGACAGCAAGAATGGTATTTCGCATATATAAAAGGAAATAGGCTGTTATTGCATTCAATACAAAACAATGAAATGGATGCCCGCTAGATTGTCAACTGATGGAGTATTCTGATCACCTGCTCTAAACACGAGATAATTCTTTGTTTGAACATGAATTCCATAAAATTGTTACGTCAGGCAAGCTTAGGCATTATGCCGCTTTGAAAACGAGTGAAGTGCCTAACTAACTGAGAAAAAAGAAAGGTCAATTGTACCAATGTGTACATGAGCTAATTACGAACTGGCTTATTGAGATGGTCATTCACATGATGTAAGCAAGTTCTGATGAAAGCAAGTTTGATACAAGAAATGTCCAAAAATATGAAAAATTAAGTGTCGTTACTCTGGAAATTGCCCAAATATTTCATGCTACATACATGAAAAATTGTATACCTATAAACAAGAGTGACTGACCACTTTGTCTTTAGATCATTGCCCAAATAGGCCTATTTTGTTTTGTATCAAAAACATTTAATAGAATCTGAAGAGAAAACTAATTTCAAGCATTGTGACCCCGCACTTGGTGAAATCGAATGAAGAATGTAAGTACTATGGTGATTCATATGCAAATACCCTTAAAATAAGTGGTCAAAGGAGGTCACACATGATAATAATGTTGATCACAACACGTGAAAGTGACAAATGGATAAACATAAAACTTGAAATGAAATTTAACACTCTTTGTTGGCGTTTAGTTTCGTTTCATTTTGAATTTAAAACGATCACTTTGCCAAAATGTTCAGTCGATTTCAAAAACTTAGGTGCCAAAATGTTTTTATTTGAGCTTTTTAAAGCTTATTGTCAGAAACAAACATAAAAATTTCACTTGATAGCCGTCAATTTCGCATGTGAATAGAAACTGTTATATCAATGTGGAATGCTGCTACTTTTGTTTCGGTATATTTGCACATGAATTGCTTTTGTGCTTACATTCTGTATTCAAAGTCAACAAAAGAAAGTTCAAATTGATTGGAATTAAGTGTTCTTTCAAATTCTGTTAAAAGTTGTCTGATACAAGACACAACATTTAAGCTAAAGTTATTTGTTACATCTGTGACGTGTGTATACGCTTTCCATGAAGTACAATATTAACGTGTATTGACAAAATAAAGTAATACAGTATGACTTCACTTTGCTAAAAGTATTCTGAATTCTCATCCTGAGTGGCTGTACAAACCACAGAAGCGGTAAGCGATATGTCAGCTTTCCATTTCACACTTCTGTAATTTCTAGTCATTAACAAAACCATCATCGTAATCAATGTCTGGCTCCCCCTCTTCATCATCCTTCATCTCCTCAGTAATTTTCTGAAGCAAGTCAATGAAGGATGTGGGAAAGATAGGGCCAATTGACCACACTGGCTCCATGATACAGAAGGCTGTCTTCTGCCATCCTTGTCCAGGATCAAAGGGGTCATATACAGAGCACCAGTAAATTGGTTGGTCAGCTCTCTTTAAGATGATAAGGCGATGGGTCACACATTTAATGTGTGAAATAAGGTTGTCTCTTCAAGGTTGGAACATGGAGAAATCCACTTTGGAGTTGGTCGTCATTTGTTCGCCCTCTCCCACCATCTACCTCAGGATAATGCTGTTGTTTACACGCCTCATGGTCATACATTAGGCATGTGAATGCTCCACTCTCATCTGTCACCTCTGGCTCTACAGACCACCCATCACCAAGATTTATGAGAGGGGCAAAAACAGTGGCACATTATAAAGTTATGTTCTAAGATTTCAGCAGTGTTTATCATAATGTATACAATTTACCACATTTCAGTAAAATATTGCTGAAATTATTATGTCAGACTACTCTCACCTGAATGCTGTATGGTACATGGGGTGGCTTTGTAGATTCTTTAGGGGTCCGACTTTGCCCCTACCCTTGAAGGCACTTGTTACATCTTCCCCGGTAAACACATGTAGTCCAAGTATTGTGGTACAGTAGTCAGCTCCCTTTGATTCTGTACGCCAGTTCACCGACATTCACAATCTGTCAATGCTCGACAGTCTGTTTATCAAGGTAGATAGTAAGGGTGACGGAGTAAGCATGGTGCAAGAAGATCAAGAAAATGCCTGTGTCTGGCGTCCTCACCACAGCTGCTTTGTACCCAAGATTATTGGAATACTCGAGGTAGAGCACTACCTGGTGCCATCTCCTGGTTAGACAGCAGCTCATGGATAGAGCTTATTGTCTCCTGGGACGCATCATTGTGTGAATAGAAAGAATGTAACAGGAATCACTTAAGCTTCAGAGAATGTGATTGCTGTTACATTCCTTTTGTTTACACAATGATGTGTTCCAGGAGACGATTGTGTCTACGCGATATCCATGAGCGGCTTTCTAACCAGGAGGATACGGACACCAGGGTCGTGGTCTAGAGCATACCTCAAGTGCGCCGCTAAGTTTGCGTACAAGGTAGCTTTGGTGAGGACTCAAGACACAGACATTTTCTTGATCCCCTTGCTCCATGCTTAATTCATCCCCTCACTTCTACAATGTAGTATCTTCCTTAATAAACGGAGTGTCAAGTATTGCCAGATTTTGAATGTCAGTGAACTGGAATACAGAATCAAAGGGAGCTTACTACTGTACCACAATACTTGGACTATATGTGTTAACCGGGGAAGATGTAACAATTAAGTGCCTTCAAGGGTTGAGCAAAGTTTGACCCCTAAGAATCTACAAAGCCACCCCATGTACGACACAACATTCAGGTGAGAGTAGTCTGATATCACAATTTCAAAAATATTTTACTGAAATCTAGTAAGTTGCACAGTATTATATTATGATAAACACTACTGAAATCTTAAAATATGACTTGATAATGTGCCAATGTTTTTTTTCCTCAGAAATCTTGATGATAGGTGGTCTGTGGAGCCAGATGTGACAGATGACATTGAAGCATTCACATGCCTTAAATGTATAGCAAGGCCCGGGAGAAGTCTATTAATGGTGCCCGCAGCATCATGCTGAAGCAGATGGTGGGAGAGGGCGAGCAAGTGATGACCAAATCCAAGGTGGATTTTTCCATGCTCCCACCTGGCAGAGGCTACCTTATCCCACACTTTCAACGTGTGAACCACCACCTTGCCATCTTTAAAGGACAAGTTCACCTTCATTAACATAAGGATTGAGAGAATGTAGCAATATTAGTAGAACACATCATTCAAAGTTTGAAGAAAATCAGACAATCCGTTCAAAAGTTATGAATTTTTGAAGTTTTTGTGCAGTCACCACTGGATGACAAGACTACTGCAGTGTATGATGTCACATGCGTACAACAATATAAGGAAAATATAAAGAGAATTTCACAAAATTTCATCTTTTGAAAAAAGTACACATTCCCTTGACTTGTTACTGACATATGTTATGGGTAATATTATTCCCATGGCCTTTAGAAAGAGGCAAGTCAAGTGCTCTTTTATTATGCGAAAAAAGTGAAAATATGTTGAATTTTCTTTACATTTTCTTTATAGTACACCTGTAACTGTTGTACTCATATGACATCACGAGGCTTAGTAGTTTCCTCATCCAGCGGTTCCAACTCAAAAATTTTAAAAATTCATAACTTTTGCATCGATTGTCCAATTTTCCTCAAACTTTCACTGATGTGTTCTACTGATGTTGCTGCATTCTCTCAATCCTTATGTTTATGAAGGTGAACTTGTCCTTTAAGCGAGCTGACCAGCCAATCTTCTGGTGCGCTAACCCCTTTGATCCTGGACAAGGGCGGCAGAAGACAGCCTTCGGTATCATGGACCCAGTGTGGTCAACTGGCCCTATCCTTCCCAATTCCCCCATTGACTTGCTTCAGAAAATTACTGCGTAGATGGAGGAGGATGAAGAGGAGCAGCCAGTCATTGATTACAATGATCGTTTTGATGATGACTGGAAAGTACAGAAGTGTGAAACCAAAAGCTAACATATCGCTTACCGCTTCTGTGGTTTGTATAATTGCACAGGATGAGAATTCAGAATACTTTTGACAAAGTGAAGTCATATTGTGTTACTTTTCTCGATATATGTTAATTCCATACTTCATGGAAAACATATACACAAGTCACAAAATGTGACTAACCACTTTGTCTTTTGATCATAGCTTAAATATTGTGTCTTGTATCAGACAACTTTTAAAAGAATTTGAAAGAAAATTTAATTTCAAACAATTTCAACTTTCTTTTGTTGAAATAGAATACAGAATGTAAGCACAATAGCGATTCGTATGCATATATTCCAAAATCAGTTGCCGCAATCCACATTAATATAGCAGTTTCTATTCACTGAGTGGATTTCTGTCAAGTGAAATTCATATGTTTATTTTCAGACAGGAAGGCTTTAAACAAATACTTCTGAATGAACCACTTTTAACTTAATCTTAAATAAGTTTTAATGATAACATTTTGGCACCTAAAATGTTGAATCGACAGAGCATTTTGGCAGACTGATTGCTTTCATGAAAGTACCCCAACAGAAACTCTTCAAATACAAAATTAAATGAAATAGAATGCTCACAAAAAAGTGTTCAATTTCATTTTAGGTTTTATTTTTGTCGATGAGTCACTTTCACATGTTGTTATCGAAATTTGTATGTTTACCTCTTTTGATCTGCTATTTTCTTTAGGGGTATTTGCATATGAATTGCCATAGTGCTTACATTCTTCACTTGATTTCAACAAGTGAGGCGTCAAAATGCTTGGAGTTAATTTTTTTTGGGGGGGATTATGTTGAATGTTTTTTTTTTTTGATACAAAACACCATATTTGAGCTATGATCTAAAGAAAAAGTGTTAAGTCACTTTTGTGAAGTAGTTTGTCATGTATGTACTATACGGATTATTTGGGTACTCTACAGTGTAAACGACACTAAATTTTTCATATTTTGTACTTTTCTTGTATCAAGCTTGCTTTAATCATGAAAATAACCATCTCAATCGATTCCTCATGATACATTTACCCTGAAGAAATGTTATATTTGTCCCTGTATGTTGTGAAATTCAAAAGTTATAGAAATTAAAGATTTTCCTCGCAAATCCAAGATGGTCGCCAATGGCCCCCATGGGACTTACTTGGGATTTACTTGGAAACAAAAAAAAAGGATTAAATACACACCCTAAGGGATACAAAAAAGGAGGGTGCATGGGGATCCACCATTCCTACAAGACTATAAAGACAAAGTGATTAGTCACTGTTATGAGATATGAGACTGTCATATATATAGACTTATTGGGCAATTTCTAGAGTAAACGACACTGTTTGTTCGCATTTTTTGGACTTTTCTTGTATCAGACTTGTTTTAATCATGTAAATAACCATCTCAACCGATTCCTCATGCCACATTTACCCTGAAGAAATATCTAATTTGTCCTTGTATGTTGGAAAGTTCAAAAGTTATAGAAATTAATGATTTTTCTCGCAAATCCAAGATGGCCGCCAATTATCCCCATGTGACACGATTTTTACTTGGAAACAAAAAAAAAAAGTTATCAAATAGACACCCTAAGGGATACAAAAAGGAGGGTGCATGGGGACCCCCCCCCCCCCATTCCTACCAGACTGTTAAGACAAAGTGGTTAGTCACTCTTATGAGGTATGAGATTGTCATGTATGTATATGGACTATTTGGGCAATTTCTAGACTAAACGACACTGGTTATTCTCGCTTTTTTTTACTTTTCTTGTATGAAACTTGCTTTAATCATGTAAATAAGTATCTCAAATAATTTCTCATGCCATACTAACTCTGAAGAAATTATTTATTTGTCCCTGTTTGTTGTGTAAATCAAAAGTTAAACTACTTGGGTATTTTTCGGTGTAAATGACACTGAAATTTTCATATTTTTAGCCTCTTCTTGTTTCAAACTTGCTTTGATCATGTAAACAACAATAGTTTCAATCTATTCCTCATGTCACATTTACCCTGAAGAAATGCTTTATTTGTAATTTTATGCTGTGTAGTTCAAAAGTTACGGAAATTAATGATTTTCCCTGAAAATCCAAGATGGCTGCCAAGATGGCCGCCAATGATCCCCGTGGGATACGATTTTTTCTTGGGAACAAAAAAAAAATCATTAACTAGACACCCTAAGGGTTACAAAAAAGTAAGTTAAAAAAATGTGTTCGGAGGGTGCATGGGGACCCCCCCCCCCCATTCCTACCAGACTATATGTATCGTCTCCCAAAGACGGCAATCGAACTAAAATCAAAGTGATCAGTCGACCGTGACGTCACTATGACGTCATTATACGAAAACACATTCTCAATCATATCTCATTAATAGAATGGAATTTTTCAATGAAATTTACGTCACATATATTTCAAGTCAAGCGCATTCTACTCATATTCTCAAAATTCATCTATACCTTAAAACGTGCGCGTACGCGCGCGTTGAAATATTTGTATGCTCAAATCGAGCTCAAATTTTTTTTGCACACGTTTCAGACCATTTGGAGCATTTTTGAAAAATTGACAAAAATTTTACGGACGCGTACGCGCGCGCGCATATACGCACGCACAGCTCATATGCAATAGAAATTTCCCGTTTTTTCACAATTATCGGCTGCCTGAAATGTCAAGGAATATTTCTACCAAGTTTCAAGTCGATTCGACGCAATATGACGTCATACGGGCCCGTCCAAGTTGAAATTCCGCGCGCGCGTCAATGGCGATATACAGTGCAACAATGCCGAAAAACCGCCAATTTTAAATCCGATTTTACTCGTCCGGATGGACGGTGACCCCCCCCCCCCCCCCCATTTTCTTTACATATTCTGAAAGCTGATGAGTTGTACATGTCATTTCATGGGTTGGCGAAGCTGGAAAAATGATTAAAAGATATCAAATTTCTTAATAAAATTAAAAAGAGTAAATTTTCAAAATGACGTCATCAAATTACAAGTTCACTCGAGCGTATCTCACTTATCCTTTGCCCATTTTCACCCAGATTTCAGTATGTTGTAGCTTATTTAATGCTCTTTCATTAATATGAAACAACATTTTGATTAGATGACGGCATCACCTCGTAATATTGGATTGAAAGTAATCTTGTCAAATTTGACCAGTTTACGTGTTATCTTAATGGGAGTGCAGTTTTTCTGGAAATTAAAATTGACATGACTATCTTTTTCGAGCACTAGCTCACCTATGCTTCGGTGAATTTCTCTAAGATTGTAATATATGGTAGCTGAGACTTTGGGCTATCGTAAGTGTGCCCTTCATTTTTTCATACGGTATCGGGATCACGTCCAAAAACTTGGTTGAAATCAAAGCCTATCTTCGATGTATTTTCATATTTCTTTCTTTTTCCAACTTTCTTTGCAATAACTCAAGAAAAACATACTCTATCACCACCATATTTTGCACATGTTTAGTTCATGTCACGTACATTATTTCATAAGATAACAACTACTTTATCAGACGCCGTCTTGGGTATGTAAATTAGGGTCAAAGGTAATAAATGTTTCATCCTGTATCTTGGTGAATACATGTATCTTCCCCATATTTTGCACACGTAAAGACCGTGTTACAAGGATCATTTCACAAAATAACCACTTTTTGCTCAGATGCTATCTTGTCTGTGCAGATCGGGGTCAAAGGTCATATGTACTTCTTTCTTAATCTTCGTTATGACTTGTTATCTCTATGGGAGGGAATTTTTCTAGATGTGAAAATTGACACGATTGTCTTTATCGAGCACTAGCTCACTTACCCTTCGGTGAATTTCTCCCAGATTTTAATATGTTGTAGCTGAGACTTTGCGCTATCGTACGTGTTCCCTTTGTTTTTCATATGGTGTCGGGATCACGTCCAAAAACGTGGTTGAAATTAAAGGTTATCTTCGATGTATTTTCATATTTCTTTCTTTTTCCAATTTTCTTTGCAATAACTCAAGAAAAATAGCCCCTATCAACCCCATATTTTGCACATGTTTAGTTAATGTTACGTACATTATTTCATAAAATAACAACTACTTGATCAGACACCATCTTGGGTATGTAAACTAGGGTCAAAGGTCATAAATGTTTCATCCTGTATCTTGGTGAATACATGTCTTATCTTTCCCATATTTTGCACACGCAAAAACCATGTTACAAGAATCATTTCACAAAATAACCACTTTTTGCTCAGATGCCATCTTGGGGGTGCAAAGTGGGGTCAAAGGTCAAATATACTTCATTCTGCATCTTTGATAGTGTATACGGAATTCGGTACCCAAGATGGCAGGTCTGACTCCCTTTTCAAAATGAGAATCCAAACATCACACGACCAATGTCCCTAATCTCAGGTGAAAACTCGAATCATTGATTTAAAAAATATCGGATCACCTAATTTGTCAGTCTTGAGAAATTCCGGGTCTAGTTAATATTCCTCTTTTATAATTCCTTCATTCCTTTTGCTGATAACACACAATCTGATATATTCTTTCACGTACAAATTAGACTATCCCTCTCAGAACTGTAACGTAGAACTTCACAATATTAGTACTTGGATCAATACAAACAAACTGTTGTTGAACCTTCAAAAAAAGTATGCTCTTAAATAATGCAATCAAAATATTACCATGCAATTAACCCCTAAATTTCTTGGATCGTGCAATAGATAATTGACTGAACTGGAAAGTTCACATTAATAATCTTGGGTAACATGTCAAAGAACGCTGACGGATTCACAAGTTAAAGAGTGTAGCTTTCCCAAAACATTGTTAATTTTGTACTCAACTTTTTTCTTCCTTTTATCAACTTATTGCATAGGGTAAAAAGAAACAGATTGATTACGTCTGATACCACTGCATTTTTTCATAACTATACCAAATTCTAAGGGGATTAGAATATTTATATAGCAACTATGGGATCTGTGATCCCACTGTTAGGCGCTCTGCTTCCGACACGGGCAAACGTTTTCAAAAGAATAACCATAATTCCTAAGTCACGCTGCTGGAAATTCCTCAGCATTATATTTGACTCACACCAGAATATAAGAAGGAGAAGAAGAACAAAAACAAGAACAAGAACAAGAAGAAAATGTCTTTCTCATCACCTTAGACGACTCGACCACGGTAGTGTCTATTGAAACTATCTTGATTCAAGTTTTTACTCAAAATTGCATTATATTAGTATTTCATTTCATTTCATATCAATTTATTTTCATATTTCTCACATAATCACAATAAAGTATATAAATATGAAAATTATACAGAACACAATTTAAAATGGAACTTCATCGGAATGTTCAAAAGTTTGTCTTGGAATAAACACAAGGACTCTGTATACATGCAAGTTAAACTACGGTCATAATGCGAAAGAATGATGCGGCCTGCCTAAGCAAGCTTAAATGTATTCAAACGATAACTCACATTTTCTCTCTACAGATATTGTTTTGATAATTCATGAACATTTTAATCATATATTTTGTTGGTATGCCAGTGTAAAATTGTGGTCAGCTTTGATACATGATGACATACACACACTTGAAATAATCATTCCTTTTCTCGCACACACTCTTGCGTAGCTTTCATTCCCAATTTCCCTCTCTCCCCTTCCCGACATCTTTTCCTTTTTTTTTTCCCTTTATTTGCATTTAATGTTACGTGTACAGTACAGCCTGTATTCAGCCATTCGTGTGTAATGCCGTTCTTTTTATGCAATTGTTTTACAATAAGCAAATTAAAAGACAAAAACATTTTTTTAAACTACTGATCAGAGGCTTTTCTTCGCCCAATCAAAGTTATAAAAAATCTCTAAAGCTCATGTATAAACCTCTGATTAGTAAATTTGCATTAATTTGTTCGTGTTCCGAAATGTGTATATCATACATCAACAAAAATTAACATTGGGCATTAAGAATATACTCAATGACTGATAAAAGTAAAAACCTTTTTTATTAAGATCGCTTTGTTCTTAGATATCCCAGCCATTTCAACACCAATTTTCATCAAATAAACTTTTATTTCTCTTGGAATTATATGCTCTTTCGTGTCCCAGAAGAGGTTTCTCATTCTTTCAAAAATTATCATAAAAAATCGTTGGAAACCTGAAGCCCAATCTTAACCGAAAGCATGTACCAACCCTTCAACCATAAATATTTTTTTTAATTTTTTAATTTTTTTAAAATAAAGTTCATGCATCAGGCAATCTCTTTGGGGAAAATGGGACAGATTACGTTTGAATGCAGACAGACACATTTAAATTGCAAATTTGTAATGTGTATAGACCTTTCTATAAGCAAACGTCGTCTTCATAGAAATGGGATTCCAAAGGCCTGATGGAAATGAATGTCAGGGGCCTTTTAAATATGCGGCGCCAAGATCATGAAAGGTCATGTTCGACCTTATTATAAAGGACCAGCCTACGGCACTGGGGTGTGCGCGTGCGCCCTAGCTGTGCATCTTTGTATGCATGATAATATGCATCATTATGTTCGTGCAATAAATAATGTTTACAGTCTGCACAAAGTTGACTTCATGTTGTGCACAGCCAAGCCGGATTAAGCCGGATTACATTTACATCGTTGCTTAGACAAATCTGTTAGAGCGATCTACTCATCATCAAAAAGCGGGCATGGACACAGATCATCTTACAGAAAACAGGGTCTGGGAATTCCCACTGTAATAATTAACATTACAATGTTGACTTACTGTAAGCTGCGGGTGTTATAGCTTCTTAGTTACAAAACGGGAAGTGTTGCCAGAAAAAAAAAAAGGTAGCAAGGAAACCATTTGTAGTGGTACTATCGCCTTAATTTTTCCAGTGTTAACACCGATTTTTGAATGGTTTGTACGTATAATTATTGTTCTTGTTTAAATAAAGTTATGGTTTTCTTCCCTCGAAAGAAAAGCTAAACCGCGTTCCATCGATATCTATACAAACTTATTATTAGTCTATGTTTATTATGCATCTAAAATCTAAGTCAATTGTTTTCGGGACCATGTACACTATGTCATATAGTGTGCTTAACTCACACGAACTGATGCTTACAGTATCTGCATGGCTGCCTTCGTTTAAAATTTTGGAAAAACGCACTTTTTAAGCCATGGAAATGTTATTATAATTATGATCATTCTAAAGTCACACATTAGGCCTCTCCTCGTCTAGAGTCCTTCAAATGTTTTTGATGATTCCATTATTAAGGGTGTTGAATTGAGCTTACAAAATTTTTATTTTGCAGCAAATATCCTATGCTTCTTTTGTCAACAGGAACGAGACGCATTTGCTGGAAGAATGCAATTTTGCAAGAAATGATATATAATAATCATATGCATATATATATATATATATATATATATATACATTTATACACTTATATTCTGTTTCGTAAATACTTCATTAACATAATTAATTAGGAGCCCATATAAAGACAACATGGCTGGCTCACTATTAACTCATGACTAAATCATTGAATGCACGCATTGTAGGAACTTCAAAAAGTGGAATGTAAGAGATTGTATGCAGTTACAGAGGCAATATTATGGATTCTCAGTACAATGATGTAGTCCTCTAGGAAGCTCTCATGAAGAAATAGAGAAATTTGACAAATATACTTTACAGAATACTGATTTGAAAGAAAATATCCACAATAATTAGTGCATATTTACCTGCCATAAGGATTCTTACAAGTCTGCTACTTAATGTATCATGTGCAATAAAGTAAAGGTAATTTGGTATATAGGATGAACATGCTTCCTAGCTGTAATAAAGATTAAGCTGACCTGCCTTTGTTTAAAATTTTGGAAAAATTTGGCCGTGGAAATGTTGTTATGATTATGATCATTCTAAACTCAGATAGGCCTCTCCTCCTCTTACAATCCTTCAAATGTTTTTAATGGTTTCCATTATTAAGGATATTGAATTGAGCTTATGAAATATTGGTTTTGCAACAGTGATATCCCATGCTCCTTTTGTCAACAGGAACGAGACGCATTTGCATTGCATTGATTTGCGCATTGTGATAACAACATCACAACGATTTCTGATTGAAATTTTTGATTATGCTGAAAGGAAGAATACAATTTTGCAAGATGTATATATATATATATACATATAATATATTTATATATATATATATATAGTATGTATATATATATATGTATATATATATATATATATATATGTATATATATATATATATATATATATATAATTGAGGGATGACGGTTAATATTCATATCAATAATGATTATGACTTGTGAATAGTTAACATTTGGTTGAAATGGCTTTTTTTTTCAAATTCTAGTTCAAAAAAAGTAACTTGCCACTAAGAGAAAAGACAGTAACAGTGCGATTTATCAACCTCATTTGACTTACTGTAATGATGTTTAGGCAAACACTCATCCCTCAAACCTACTTGAAACTTATCCCTCTAAAAAGAGCATATTGCTATAGCGAGGTGACACCACATTGTATTTTGTTCCTGTGGCACTAGCTCCCGTTTTATTTTCTCCGCGGTCCGAGGATGAGGATAAGGTGTGTGATAACGTTTTAGGTTTAGTTTGATGTGTTGATTTGAGGGTTTGGATAGGAATAGGCTTAGGCCTATGTCCTGGTGGGAATAATCTATGTTTGGCTTTATCGTGCAGATATTTCATAGGAGTATTATCATTACTGTCATGGAACCCGTCGGTATTGCACAAATCTACTTTATAAAGCGACCTCAACGCCACTGTTTCTGAAAATGAATGCTTTGAACAATGTTAAATATGCTACATATATTTACTGTACTGAATAAGTTTTATACTGGTATTCTTGTGTACAATATTGTTTTCTGATGTTTAAAGGTAATGATCAGATTCATAGTTATAACACGATAAATGTGTAGTTTGTAACGCACACACTGGACCCTCTCTGTGACATTCTTTACCAGATTATAGTTAAACAATCATTTTCCCACTACTGTAACCCTTAAGAAGAATATATTTGTTAGATGATTTCATTTTATATTGTGGAATACACGATGATGATTACTTCATTTTTTTCTCTCAATTCATTTTTCTCCATTTTTTTCTTGGGGTTTGATATGATAAAATCACAAATCATACGATTTACAAATTCTATCGGCAAAATTCATTCCTTTGCCTATCAAAGTTAGTTATAATATTCATGTGTTCTATACGTTCGGACTGTAAAACAATATCGCTTCACCTTCTCTTTGTTTGGTACTACCCTGACAAGACGCCTAGTCTTTTGTAGTTTTCAAGTTGCATTTATAATTATGTATTGCATGTTTGTACACTCGTTTCCTGTCTTGTTTGTTTTGCACAAAATATTATGTTTTAAATAGAAATAAACAAGTTCAAGTTCAAGTTCTCTTTAAAAAAAAGAAAGAAATATTTTGGAATCTACAGAGGAAGAAGAAAAAACAAAAACTCCTATATCACCGAAAGCAGGTAGGAATATTCAGAGCACATAGACCTGGATAAATGGACTTGGGGCACTTCTAAATACTGCGTTGTATACTCCGTTTTCAGTCTATTCCCTGTACCTGACCATAGCTCTTCTCACACATTACATGCTGGATTACATCCTCTAGCTCTGAATGTCTATGTTGTTAATACAGTAATACAGTGTATTGCTCATTCTATATTCAAGTCAGAAATGTGGACACGCATCACTCGACTCACACACACACACACACACACACACACACATAAATACATGTACAAACATCCACTATTAAATGCGAGCCTAGATAGTTAGCCCAGTTGCAAACATACATATTTCACTTGGGCATCACTTTCATTTGATTGACAAGCATGAATGTCAAATTTTATTTGAACACCTTGGCAGATAAAACACATATTACTTGATACATGTATAATAAACTATGCAATTTGGTGGACATCAGGTACACTCATATAGACTCATTCACAATGAATTCCTTAAAAAAGTGTTTGCTAGGTAGGAAATGATTCAACACAAACACATGTCTACAAGGAACAAATTAAGTACATTGAGAGAGTAACAGAACACAAAAGTTTTTTATGGACAAATCAACTTCTGATTCTAAATTATTGCACAGGGACTTTGAACGCACTATATATGTACTGCATTATTTGTCCATTTGCAGGCTTGTATCGCTGCAGAAACTGAAGTCTAGAGCGACATACATACACTCTTGGGTTTCTTGTTCATGTAGTCGAGAGTGGTGCATGACAGAGTATTTGTATAGTAAATAAAATGCATTGATATAACAAACATTGAGTCTCACTTTACGAGTTTAGAGTTACATTGCATGACCATGCACTAAAACAACATCAATGAAAACTTAACCTCCTCCCTTGGCGGAGGTAATGAATCTCATGCCACGTTAAGCAATCGGAAATTATTCTGTGAATACACCAAATAACATTATAATTTGTCCTGTACAGCTGTATACTTTTGAAACAAACATCAAATAACTGGCTTATATTTTGTTTCGTAAATACACTTACTTGTACATTAACACAATTAATTTGGAGCCTACAAAGACAACATGGCTGGCTCACTTATCAATCCATGATTAAATCATTCAATGCTCAAAGGTAACTTTACAAAGTGGAATGTAAAAGAAGCAAATGTATGCATTTAAAGAGACAATATTACATGGAATCTCAATACAGTGATGTAGTACTCAAGGAAGCTCTCATGAATGAAGAAATAGAGAAATGTGGCAAAATGCACTTTACAGACAGACAGAATACTGATTTGAAAGAAAGTATCCACGATAATTTGTGCATATTTATGTGCCATAAAGATTCTTACAAGTCTGCTACATACTGTACCATGAGCAAAGTACGGGTAATTGGGTATGTAGGATGAATATGTTTCCTAGCTGTAATAAAAATTAAGGTTATGATACAGAAATTCCTTCTATTAGTCTCAAATCAACAGACTTCACAGCTCAGGAAAATTATGGACAGTCTCCATTAATTTTTATTTCAAGTTTTTCATGAAGGTTATTTTTACCACTGATGTGCTAAATCTATACATTCAATTTACTTTCATTTTTCTGACAAAGTCAAACATTCATGAGATGCCCCACTGACGAATATGTCTTAGATAAGCATATCATCAGATGTAGATATGGCGAGGGAGTGGAAAACATACTGTTAGTCTCCATACAATGACATTCACGGAAGCCGTCTCCAGCTGTACATGTATAGACACAGAGACAAGTGACTTCCATACACACAAATATTGACTTTGGAGCAGTACACATGCTCCACAGCACTGAACGCAGAAGCAAAGGTTATCGTCATGGTGGGCAAACCCAACACAGAGGGAGGCAGAGCAAGTTTCAATCATGGGGCGATCCATATTACGTGGCAGTATTTAAAGGTACTCTAGTACAGTGTAAAACTGTTTGCAAAATGGAATGGCTCTCGACATGGACATTTTGAATATCATACATCAATCAAGAAACACTTATTTTCATTAGAGCCCAACAATTGTTTGAATATTGACCATTACAACCCTAAACCTTGTCTCGTTGATACTGGAGATTTATCGGGCTCATGGAATATTACTACAGTATGTGTTTTCAAATGTTTTAGAATGTCTCAACATCCAAAATTATTCTGTCAATGAGCAATCATCACCATTTTATACACATATAGAGCTGTATCTGAACATCTTACCGATGATCCAAACCTCATTTCGAAACCACCTATGAGGGAACGGAAATGTAAACATTGTTTGTAATGAAGACAATAGTGATGAGAACTCAGAACAAGAATACTGTATATGCAATATAAATTAACATCGGTCAAGAGAACACTGTGATATCTGTTTATTTATACACTCACGTTAGCACTGAATTCATTCACCTTCTGCCACTACTAGATTGATTTTCATTTTAACTGTACAGGTCCAAACTAAGTCAATTTGGCCTTCTTTTTTAGATTAATCACACCAACACAGTGGCTCAAGTCGTTACCGGTCACAGTCCACTATGTCCAACGTTAATCTTTTCGACAATCACACAATATCTTTTGGTGTGTGTGTGTGTGTGTGTGTGTGTTTGATTAGAATTATCACAGCCGTATCTCCCACCGTTTCTGATCTGAATTAATTTGATCAATCAATGTTACACGCTACGAGAACAATGAGAGATTAACAAAATTGCAACATTATAAACTGTCAAAGGAGGCTGGTATCAACAGTTTAAAAGCGTCACGAAACTTTGAGCTCCCTTAGTCACAATTTCACATCTATCCTTCATTTTCTGTTTCGAAGGAATTTTTGACATGCAATTCACGGAGCCCATAGCGCCTCTCAAACCCCCTGACATCAAATCTGGCTCGGGACGACGGGGTTTCAACGTTGTTCAAGTATCCACTTTGTTGAAATAAATGGAACTCGTAGCGGTGATATCCCGACTTGGCTGGTGGAGTGGGGTTGGCATACACTGGGGAAAATAATGCACGAAACGTATCGCTATAATAATTCACAATTTCACCTTTGTTAAATGTCAAATGGGCATGCCTATACAATTTACATACACACGCACTTGTATATATGTACATAATTATAATGTATTGCATTTGTGGTTATTTAAAGGCGACTTCCATCACGGTTTACGCATGGGGTAAAAAACAAACAAACAAACAACAACCAAAGAGATCATACTTACATTATACTGTAAGAAGAATATAAATACGATCCATGACTGACGTAAAACATGCAATAGGAGCTTATTCTGACATAAGCATGTAATCTATGACAAACTCCTTTTATTACTGGATTATAAACGATCACTTCACTCTATAAAATAGAAATCAAGAAAAAACGGGGGGGGGGGGAAAGAAAACAAACTTTCAGTTCATTCATAATACCGAGGCAAGAACATTGTTTTTTGTTTTGTTCTGTTTTTTTTTTTTTTTTTTTTTGGGGGGGGGGTTTGTTGTTGTTGTTGTTTTGTTTTGGGTTTTGTTGTTGTTGTTGTTTTGTTTTGTGTTTTGCTGTATCTAAAAAGTCTTATTTTCAGGATGACATTTTCTTTTACAAATAAAATGGCAGATCAACTCCTGTCTGCTACTTGCATTAAACATGTACCAGGTCTAGTAATTGTTAAAATAGACATAAGGTACACATGGTTAGACCACACCACCTACAGGGATACACCGATCAGTGTAACCTGTGCATGGCTTTGGCAAATCTCATGCTTTGGATCTGGAAACCCATGAATATAACACGCTCGTCTAAATGATGTATTCAAAATATGACTAAGGTTACACTAGCATTTTACCTTCTGTCTTTCAGTGCGCACCTCTGTAGCAATCAGTAATCTTTCATGGAAATGCTTTATTTGTTGGTAATTTCAAGCTTATTAAAGGGACATACTTTTTTTTTCCCCTACATGGTAAAATGCAAATGAGGTCCACTAATTACTATAGTAGTCACAATTTTAGATGATCAATCTCCTTTCCTGCTTTGGAGTGACTGTACACAGGCGAGACATTTACTCACATTTCTTTGTGTCACCTTCTGCTTCACCAAGAATAAGGTTCTCTCCCTAACAAAATGAAACAACAAAATCAAAAATAACTTTCAAGGCTTTGAAATATCACTGCAATTTGTGAGATACTCAATTAACACTTATTTCCCATTTCTGGTGAAAGTAGAAAATAGATATACTACAGGTAAAAACTAGAGTTATCACTGAAGGTGATTAATACCCCCAGCCCCTAGTGTTGCTTTATAGTATGTGATGTCATGAGGGCAATGACGTTAATACCAAGTTTGTGCATTTGTCAAATTGGAAGCAGAATAATTTTAGTTTACTGTACAATTACAGAGTTGACACTGAGTATAAAACTTACAGCAAATGGAAACATGCTTTCCCTAAGCATCACTACACTCAAAGACCATCATACACACCAAATTTGACCTTCATAGCATGAATGGTGTATTTTGATACAAAAATGAGTGGTTACCATGGCAACACATTTTCTTCAAACTAACACATTGGTGTCTTCCAAAACTACACTTCTAGATCATGATACATACTAAATTTGACTTTAATTACTTGAATGATGGAAAAGTTATTCGATCTGCAAGGTTTTGGTAAAATTGTGGTTACCATGGCAACGGTTTGTGTGACAAACACAAAAAATTATGTGTTCCACATCTATACCTCAGGACCATAATGCCTACCAAATTTGGTTTCAATTGCTTGAAAACTGTGGAAGAAGTTCACTCCACTGGATTAAAAAAAAAAAAATGCGGTTACCATGGCAACGCATTGTCCGATACAAATACAAAGGACATTTTGCAAAACTAGTCGCATCATACACACCAAATTTCACTTTCATAGATTAAATGGTTCAATTTGATACAAAAATGAGTGGTTACCATGGCAACACATTTTTCTTATATTAACACATTGGTGTCTTGCATAACTACACCTCCCGATCATCATACATACTAAATTTGACCTTAATTGCTTAAATGATGTGGAAGTTATTCAATCCACAAGGTTTTGGTAAAATTACGGTTACCATGGCAACGCTTTGTCCGACAAACACAAAAATCATGCGTTCCACATCTATGCCTCAAGGCCATAACGCCTACCAAATTTGATTTCAATTGCTTCAAAACTGTGGAAGTTGTTCACTCCACAAGATTTCAAGAAAACATGCAGTTACCATGGCAACGCTTTGTCAAGTACAAACACAAAGAATGTCTTACATAACTACACCTATAGATCATCATAGATACCAATTTTGAAATTGACTGCTTAAATACTATGGAAGTTATTCAATCCACAAGGTTTTGGTAAAATTATGGTTACCATGGCAACGCATTGTCCGACAAACACAAAAAACACGTCTTGCACATCTATACCTCAATATCATCATTTCTCCAAAGTTTCATTTAAATTGCTTCAAAACTGTAGGAGGAGTTCGCGACGCAAGATTTTGCAACAGACCGACCGACCGCCCGACCGACCGACATCGCGGTGATTCCTATATACCCCCTTCACACTATGTGTGGCGGGGGTATAACAAAAGTTTTGAAGTGTGAATTTTCTTAAATGTGTCTTCCTTGGTATAATTCATTTGCAAGATTACAACTGCTGATTTTGTTTAACAATCTTATTTAACAAACATGTCGGCAAAAAGGAACCAGCGGGAATCGAAACTGTTATCTACTGCTTTCCGGGCAGCGACACAAGCTATATCTTTTCCGACACGTTTGTTAAATTGTAAATCGGCAGTTGCGATTTCAAAAATTTCATTGGTACTGCGTAAGGAGACAAATCGAAGAAAACTAATGCCTCAGCCTTCACCTCTCCTTAGAATCTCGTGCTTTCAAGTAAATCTTTGTCCAACGCTCTAAAGGTATACCAACTTTCACAATTAAAATAGAAACTTTTGACTCCAAATAATTACATAAAGCAGCAGCCTTCCCTTTGTCTCAATATTCTTCTGGTTCTCCCTTTAAAAGAGAGGGAGAATAATTAATACAGGACTCACACAGGCTCCCATCTCATCCCCAGCCGGGGATGGGAGGGGAGAGAAGAAAAAGTAGGAAAAATCAGTATTATTATAATAATTGTGCGCTAGACTATAGCATCTGTGAAATGATCCAGCTGAACAATCATGCATGAACTGACCAGGATGTTGACGACAAGCCAATGGAGCCATGGAGCATTGATTGGATTCTTGGCAGATGGCGCGTCAATGTCGATCATCATCAGGGTATACCAGGCATCCTAACATAAAATTAGACATCACATTAAGAAAGACAAAAAATCAAAAAAAAAATTGTTTGCACACTGACTTGAATTACTCTGATGTTCCTCTTTAAACATTATGCAGTCGTTTGTTTACTTTTATTTACATTACAAACTCAAAAGAAGAAAAAAGAAATGTAATGAAGAAGATACTCCCGTTGTAACATACACGGTAATAACGAAATTTCGTTAGAAGGAAGTAAACATTCACGCATCAAAAATGATTACAGTGTATCTATTACTACTTCATTTGTTCGGCTATTTTCTATAAAGAAATTTCGATATTGATGGAGTAAACTGCCGGTCCCGAGGACTTCTTTTTAACGGGAGTTGGCTGTATATAATTGACATGAAGCACTAACTAGGATATCAAAACACACTAATGTTTACCTGTAAGGAGCAGCATTGCTGTTTGGGACTTGCAAAGTGCTGAGGAACACATGCTTATAATCTCACAGAGACATGAGACAAAAGGATGCCCCAAGACCAAAACAAGCAAATACATTTTTCCTCATATGATATGCAAATGCTGCTGACAAACCACACAGTGTACTTATAGAAAGGTAGGCCTAATGCTTAGGCCCTACATCCCCAGAAAATCTCAACCTGAAAAGATGGTCCGTATATCACCATGGCTTCTCTCCTCAAAGTGGTCAGGGCAAACACTCTCGAAACACAGAAATTCCATAAAGCTAGATGTTCGTGAATCCGAAAATGAAACAGGTTCGTTAATCCGTAAATTTGTGGCATTTTTACGAAAATTAAATATTCCAGATCTGATGGGTTCGATAGTCCGATATTGAAATAAGGTTCGGTGTTCCGAAGGTTCCTTAATCCGAAAATGGAAAAAGGGTCATTAATCCGCAAGTTCGTTGATCATTTCATCCGAAAATAAACTTAGTTTGTTATTAATCCGAAAAAAAAAAATGCGTACTAACGAGAACCTTCGGAATTTAATACGAATTCGTTTCGGATTTATGAACCTTACTTCAACACCGGACTATCGAACCTTTGAAATATTGAATCTTCAAAATAATGCCACAGTTGCTCTGATTTTTTTTTCCTTTTTTTTTTCTTTTTTTATTTACGAACCTTTGATACAAGGAACCTTCTTAATTTCATCTACGGCATTATACCCCTAAATTATACCTGGACATGAACCTTCGAATGTAATAACGAAATGTTACCCACTTGAGAATACTTTAGAGTCAGTTTATTCATACATGTATGTCGATACCTGTTTGTCAAGGTCAGAGACCAGCGATGCAGAAAATAGGTGTGAGATTTTGTGACACGTTAATGCCGCCCGAGGGAGAAGTAACGGAGGGGGTGAGTAGGGTGTGACGGAACGGAGGTTCCCCCTCCCACGCTATATGGCATGGTTTGTTGTTGTTGTTGTGTGTGTGTGTGTGTGTGTGTGTGTGCGGGCGGGGGGTGTTCTGGCGTGAGGAAAAGCTTGTCAGGCGTGTGAGCATGAGAAAGGGTCCCATGAAATTAACAATCATACATTACAATAACTGCTCCGAAAATTGTAACAAATGCTCCGAGATAATTGCTCCCCGCCATTTGTTCCGCCTACTGCTGCTCCAGAGATATGCGACATTTGCTTCGTCGACAATATTGTTGCTCCAAAAATGTGTGACATTTAATGTGCTCTGCCACGAATATTGTTGAGTATATCGAGTGCGACACTCAATCTGCGACTACACTGTCGATATATTTTGGTTTTTCTTCCGTGAAGATACCTTGCTCTTGAGATTATTTTCTGCTGCCTTATACAAACGTAATGATTGCATTTTGAAACCAAGGGCGCCAGAAGGGGGATATGTAGGCTATATTGTCCCCCTGATTTCGATAGTTCGTCGAGCGATCGTTATTCTTTTTTTTTTTTTTGGGGGGGGGGAGGGTCCCTTTTTGTATTCGTTTTTGTTAGTTGGTTGTTGGTTTTTCTTCTCTTTTTTTTTTGGGGGGGGGGGGGAGGGGGTCAGTCTAGCCGTCAGGGCAACCACTGGTTGCGTAACATATGATGGGAACCTCCAACCCCCTCACTCGCTTATACACTGCAAAAAGTCCGGTGTTAAATAGTGAACACCGAGCTGGTGTTAAATTTTCGGTGCTCATTTATGGTGTTAAATTAACACCCCCGGGTGTCATTTCCAAATTTTAAACTGTTTTTTGAAGAGTTTCTTAGTAACTGCACTTCTTGTTGATTTTTAATTTAAACAAGACGATCAAGAATTTTACATTAAAATACAAGATTTTTGAAAAAATGTGAAAATTATTTTACACCAAAGTAACACCAGCTGGTGTGGTCCCTTATTGAAGCTGGACGGGTGTTAAACCATTGATATTAACACCAACAAGTATCAAATCAACACCATGTGGTGTCATTTTTTTAATTAACACCAGTACAGTGTCAAACTAACACCAGGTGCAGTGTCAAATTAACACCACGAAGTGTCAGGTGAATACTTTTCAACACCATCACAGTGCATTTTTAACACCTGTGGGTGTGGTCCTTTATTGAAGTTTGATCGGTGTTAGATTTAACACCCGTGGTGTTAAATCTAACACCCATGTTTTTACAGTGTAGGATTTTGTTACCAACAAAATTAGCCCATATATCTCCAGGCCAGCATGTGATCCTATCTCATGATCTTTTGGAATAATTTCTCTAACTTTATATTTGGTTTCATCTTTTCCTTTTATCTAAAGTCGTGTGTTGTGCTTATTTTCGTATTGGAAATTTGCCCGTTCTGCTACAGTATAGACGGAATTTTTGCTATTTACAGCTTTACGCTATTTGTTGAAATGTGTTCGTCTCCGACTCGTAACAACCAATGTGTGCTGGGGTGTTTAGGTCGAATGATACTGTTCTGAATTATTGGCAAAAGACAAAATGATTTCATCAGCGATAGTAGTTATAATTACTGAAGTTGTGTTATGGCCCATTCTCAGTAAAAGCGTTCAAATACGGAATTTTGGTGTAGCCGACATTCCATGACAGTTTGCGGTTCCCTGAAACCTATTAGATACTATATGTTAATAATATATCACGAGGACTTTATTTGTTAAAAGTAAACACGATCAAATGCGGTTGTCTGCCTTTTTGTATAAAATTTTGCTGTTAAACTTCGTTAAGACCCCCAAAAGGCAGTGTCGCCGGCTATTTTAGAATTATGTTTTATTGCTCCTCTCCGTCCACAAACACACTTTCCAAATATCATTTTCATGGACAATGAGCATAATGTGCTAATCACAATACTCGAAAAGTTCCACAACTTTTATTGACTTCTTTTTTATAGCCTTTTGAAACCTGTCGCCAAGTTCACCGCCAGATACGTTACCAGTTTCTTTAGTGTTACAGCATTGCGAAAATAACAAGACTATGCAATGACCCTGTGTATATGAAACCCTGAGGATATACTTCGTACATTGCAAGTATAATACTTAGATTTTTTGTGCAACAGCTTTTTATTGAGAATACGGTACAATGTTTGAAATATCGGTTTTCTACATTTTTATTTGGACAGATACGTTATATACATTTCACGCCACCCACTGCGACAGATATTGCAATGTCAGACAAATTGTATGTTATTTATACATTACTCCTCGGAATGACGCATCGATTCAACATTAAAGTTTAGTACAAGTGAGAAATATTTGGTAGATATCGCTCTCATAATAACATGATCGACCATATACGTTACCACAGACACGTTACCACAGATACGTGACCGAATTTTGCTCATTGGTCTTGTGCTTTCAGGGGATTAATCTGGTCAAAATTCATCCCTACAGGATTATATTCTTTCACCAAAAGGACAGAGAAGTGAAAAAGAGCAACGCTTCCACATGATTTTTCTTTCTGCGTCAGTGTCTCACAACTTAATGCCAAGTTTTCCGACAGATACGTTACCACATAATCAAAATTCTGAAAAAAAAAAAATGTAAATGTTTTGACAAATATATCGTTGTCTGCTCACAAACTTCAAAGTTCTATTCTATAAAACCCAGCCACTTTCATATTCTATGCAACAACTTTGAACGTTTATTTTACAAGACGAAGCTATGATTCAGCATATCAGTTTTTTGCTTTTCAGATTTAGCAGATACGTTACGTATAATTCAGGGCACCCACGGTGACAAATAATGTTATGTAAAACAAAGTGTTCATAAAACAATTCTGCATAGAATGACGCTTCCATAAAAAATTAAAGTTATGTTCAAATGAAGAACATTCAGTAGAAATTGCTCTGTAACTTCACCGACAGATTAATTTACGGTACGCCAGATACGTTACCAAACTTTGAAAGAGTAAAAGGTAGTTTATGAAAAGCTTCCGAGAAAAGTTTCAGTGTTCTGTTGCATATTTATTCTAGTGTTTTTCAACATGAAAAATGTAAATTTGCGGTAACGTATGTGATTGGTGGTCAAAAATCATATATGATGCTCTATTTCAATTCAGTTTTACTCAATGAATGGCCATCATTAGCATGTTCCACTTTTTGTTTCGTATTTGACCGGTTTTGAAGTTACCGAAAACACATCTTTGAATGTATTACTTTGTGGTTGATTTTTCGGTTTTACTCACATGGAATTGAACACTTAAGTTGTAATCTGAGAATGGCCCTTATATCACATATTGTACCAGGGAGGTGAGGTCTCACCTCCCTGATTGTACTAAATAGAGAGATGGCTTGCTGTACACACGCAAAGACTTCCCTCTTTCCATTTCCATTCTCGTCTGCCACACATTTCCCCTCCCAATAAATAATGAACAGAAACAAACAAACAAACAAAAAAACATTTCCATAGCCACAAATAAGAAGAACATTAGATAGCGATAGTGAACACTCACGTACTAGTAATGTCGCGAAAGACGAAGTGCCAGACTTCTTCCGAACGGGAGGGAGACATTTTGAACAAAAGAATGCATCACTACATGTAGATATGCATTCCTCGAGTTCCGAACAGAATATTTAAAACGAGAAACATAACTCATTCAATAAAATCTATTCATAGAAGTCAGCGGTATGCATAGGAACAGCAACGAAATGTCTGGAAGCTGTATATGGATTCTTTGCAAAGTTGAGTTGGAGCAAATTTTGAGACTGATGCGGAACAAACGGTCACCCCGCTGATTGATTCATAAATTTGCTTTGAGAAAAGTCAATTGCTTACGGTAATTACGGTAGCCATCTCTTCACTCATAGCATTGAAGCTAACATTGGAGGATATTACAGACTTAACGAATGACAATTGGAAGACTAACAATTCATCATCAATCCTTTTTTTTTTCTTACTTTGAATGACCTTGAATAATACTTAAAACCACTATTTCTTACAGCATTTTCAGACACGGTTACTGAATCATTTTTTACTGTAGGCCAAATTCAATTCCATCTACAGGGTTCTATACATATGTCATTAGTTTGTTTGCTTTTTTGTGTGTGTGTGTGTGTGTGTGTGTGTGTGTTTTAATAATCGGAGCGCTGGTCGCCTGCAATACAACTTCAAGCAGTCTAGAAAATCTAGAGGTCTTTTTCTAGTAGTAAATAGTACTCTAGGGCCTAGATTGTTTATATCCAGGGAGGATACTCGGATCTTTTCTCTGTTTTTTTTTTTTTTTTTACGACTACGAGCCTTCATTTAAATAGGCCTATAGATTCTAAAGTCCCATAATACGAGGGACAAAAGGAGAAGATTTTACTTAAACCTTCTGCGTTGTACTAGAAATACCTAGACATCCAATACGTTAGACTAGACACTAACTGACTGTGGAATAACCCGTTGATTTGCCATTTGGGTTAGGCCTGGATACATTATAATCGCCCTAGTTTTATGATGACTGTCGAGTAGAGTGCCGGAAGGGTGTAAAGAAGTTTATGTTTTTAGTACAATGGTATTACTTAATCTTATCGAAGTTGTCCTTACCTCTTTGGCATGACAAAATTTAACACCTGGAGGAACAGCATGTCCACCTCTTTTATTTTGAAAGAGAGAAAGCGGAAGAAAATCACCCGGCGAAAAGTTGACGTCTCCGATACAAGATGTCGACGATTTTGCAGTGCAAGAAGTACCTGGGATTCTGTACTGCACGTCCAACTCATTAGAATGATTGTGACACGTGTTTTCGGTCCAAGTGCTTGCCGAGGCGTAATTGCAGATGCATGCAACACTTATGTATAGCACAGTGGTTGCTTGCCACTTCTCCATGGTAGACATGATGGAATATTGTAAGCAGCAATTCCAATAGCAGTGAGTCGATTTGTTTGGCTGGATGGCTGCTGCGGGCAGTATGGCGGGGGTGTACTGCTGCAGCTAGGACCTGCGGTTGTCTAGGGGTGGTATCCGATAGACTGTGCCAGCGTTGTAGCCCTTCCTATCCGATGGCAGCGACCAATATGGTCAGCGACAGACTAGCAAGGCGCAAATAGGTTTAAAGGTTACCTGTAAACCTCTTTGCGATAGGATAAAGTACCTTGCTTTCCTTCCCTAGCTAGATACATGTACAGTATTGTACATCTCCTAATAGCGATTCGATCGCGCACCACACACATTGCGCTACATGATTAGCCGCGCTATCCCACAGCTGTGGTACACAGGGAGTTCGTGTTTTGATAGAATACTGTCGACAGTCTTTTGCACAGAAATGTATTTATTTCAGCAGCTAATTTCAGTAATTGACTGTAAAAGAAATCAACCAAACCTTTTGTTTGTTCGTAAATTTGTTTGTTTGTTTGTTTGTTGTTGTTTGTTGTTGTTTTTTAAAGGGGATAGCTAGTAACTTAAGTGGGAATCAGTGGGAATGCTGGGGGATGATTGTTCCAATCCTTGTGGGATTCATTTAAGAGTACATTTATCTATTGTGTGAAAATTATTTGCTTCAGAATGGTCTCATATTCAAGTAATGTGCAGTTGTTTCCAGGTTAGCATGCCTGTACAGTGACGGGGCGATCGTTAACATTAAACTGCACAATCGGTTTGATTTTTCGAATTCGTTGTGTAATCTTCCAAAGACAGATGCCATAAAACATCAACGGTTGCAAAATTCTTCTGCCCGGTTTTACTACTTTTACTAATAATCATTTTTTATTCCATATCACCAATTCTCCGT
Source organism: Diadema setosum (assembly GCA_033980235.1). Classification (NCBI taxonomy): domain Eukaryota; kingdom Metazoa; phylum Echinodermata; class Echinoidea; order Diadematoida; family Diadematidae; genus Diadema; species Diadema setosum. Next base: position 5,552,166 of record CM067066.1, read on the forward strand.
TCTTCACATTGGCTGCCTGTGAAGAAAAAAAAAGAAGATTATTTTCAAGATTCTGTTATTAGTAGGGCCTACATCATTCAGTTCATGTTCCCCTTATACCTATACGTGACTCTATTCCCAAATATACAATCCGACATGAAGTCAATTCGTTCATCTTCACATGTAGCCTATATCCTGTTACTCCAAACATCTGCAGTAAAACATCGATGGGGGATCTCCGTTATACAATAAACCAAAATTGTGGAATCAGTAAGTTTATGCAGTTAAGACAACTGTCATCTACAGAAACATTCAAATGCAAACTTAAAACGTAGACCTCTCTGTTCCTCTCACCTGCACTGAGGACTACAACTGCATCGTTGCAATCTGCATTGTTCGGAACAATACTGTATTCTTTATCTGGTATATGTCTTTGTTTGTTGTTTGTCATTTTCTTCTCTGTTGTCATGTTTGAACATATAACTAATATATATATATATATATATATATATATATTGTAACGAAATTCGATTTAACCGTTCGATTATAATTTGTCATAATCGATTGTGCCTGTAGTATAGAAATGAGCACACTATCGAAACGTTGGACAAACGTTTCAAGGTGGTAATGCATCAGTTTAACATGTATTATCTAATATGTGGTTACTTGTTTGTCATGGACAAGTTTGGATTATTTTAATACCAACTCCGGTTTAGACCGATGATACATGCCGAATTATCAGTAACCATGTACAAGAGATACTGCTAAAATGTATAATTGTTGTACGAATTTGATAACCACGCCAACATTGTAAATAATTTGAATGATTACTGCAGGTATTGTCCGCATCACTCACGGCCGTGCGGGATTGCCTCCTCATTCCGCGATAGGGAGGAGGGGAGGCATGTAAAGTGGCCGTTGTGTGACATAGTCCGCAACAAGTAGCCCGTGTATGATACATTTCAAATGTGTTGATAATGTTCGCTTCTATATGAGACGAATTATGAATCGAAGAACTGGGGCCGTATTCTGAGAGCTAATTAAGTGTCTGATTAGCACGTAATTACCGAATTGGTATTCTGAGAGCATGATTAAGTAGTGGATATATTAACTACCATAGCAACAAGCGTTTTGGCGGGAAGGACCTACGCGTTTGCGCGTATCAATGCGCGTGCACCTCTGAGAGGACTTAATCACAGAGTTAATTACGAATCGGTATTCTGAGGGTGTAATTAAGTATGAAAGTTAATGGAAAACTTAATGATACCAAAGAATGTCATTAACTACTCCGATATCACGCATTACATCGTGTTTTCTCTGCCACAACGATGCTTACCGTCTTCGATAACCGAGGAGCGGTTGAACCTTGTTATCATGGTATCCGTAGAATTCAGAGAAAAAAAGAAATATAGCCGATCTTCGAGGAATTTTGTCATTTTATGTGAGCAAAGAGGTTGAGATCTTTGCGTGCGTAGGTGAGGGGTTGTAATCAAATACCGGAGTGTGCGCACGGAGGTCTTGGGTTGTAATTACAGGGGGCGTGGAGGAGCGCGCATTGAGGGCATATTTTCGCGTGTAATCATCATTTTGGCTTCTAACAACGCGTCTGATTGGATGGAATAACAATTAGATGGGAGGGACCTAAGATAATTACAGGGGACTTAATCATACCTTAATTACATCCTCAGAATACCGATTTTGCCCATGATTAAGGGCCTATTAACTTCACGACTTAATCACGAAGTTAATTACAGACTTAATTACGACCTCAGAATACCACCCCTGGAATTTAACTTACGTTTTTGGCAACGTTTCGCTGATTAATCACAATCAGCTTCATCTGGCATCCTTCCAGAAGAAGGCAGGTCGTTATATACGTGAAGCTGTGTAGGAACGTCACGCAAAACGTTGCCAAAAACGTAAGTTAAATTCCAGTTCTTCGATTCATAATTCGTCTCATATCTACATCGACTGGATGAATAATAACTTTCATCAACATGTTCGCTTCTATATGTAATAAACTGTACATGTGTTCCTGAATTGCTGCCTTCACTGTGTCTTCTTGAGGGTTCTGCCACAATACAACAGTTTGGAGAGTGGTGGCACATGTTCCTGAGCTGGAGCAACGTTCCGGAGAAGACCAACTAGCAAGCTGTTGGATTTCGGGCATATTGGTAATGTGACTTGTCGCATAGTCCGTGCCCAATCCAAGTTCCAGTCGTCGCCGTTGGATTTCGGGTATAATGGTAATGTGACTTGTCGCATAGTCCGTGCCCAATCCAAGTTCCAGTCGTCGCCTGAGGAAGTTGGTAACGGTGCGATACAGCACTTTACCCCGTGCCATCAACGACACCTGTGCCACCATATGGTTGTGAAGGGTGTTCCACGTTAGCGTGATTGAGTTGGTAGCAAAAGTTGGTAACAAAAGTTGGTAACAAAACTTGGTAGCAGAACTTGGTAGCAAGAGTTGGTAGTAAAAGTTGGTAACAAAGTAAGTGTACCAATCCAACATCCTCTACAAGTGACGCTCGGGAGTGACCTACTTTAAGTGATGCTGAACTTGGTATGTGTGCCGGCTTGGGTTGGTGAGCTGCTTGTGACACAACATAATACATAGTAGCGTACAGACTTGTAGTTTTAGTAATTTAAAGGGATCGTTGTAAACTGCAACAAAACGAACCCCGCCTACTCGGCCATCCTGACACGGCTCGCGGAGGCATTTGTACAGACAGTCAAATACACTCTCTTACTTCACGACGAGAAGGCGAGTTCGTCACAATATATATATATATATATATATATATGCACAATTATATATCTTTTCATTTTTTGAAGCGCCATGAGCACCGAAACGTGGACCTGTGCGCTATACAAGTAGCCACTATATTTGTTATTATTATAATTGCTATCATTATTATTATTATTTTTATCATCATCATCATTATCATTATTTTTGTTTGGGGGCACAAGAATAGAAAAAAAAAAAAAGATGGGGAAGAACGCGGAAGCGAGGGTGCCATCGGCCGAAGGGGAGGCTTATCGCCCCGGATATGCGGGGGGTATTGACCGATTCGGGTTCGTTGAGGGCAGCAGACATTTTACGGCACAGGGCGCAGCCATAGTGGGTGTATCAGCCGACCCCCCCTGCTCTCCCCCACCCAGGGGCAACATGTTTATCACGCACTTGTAACAAAGGTTCTCGCACTAGCAAGCATTCGCGCACTCAGTACGAGACGCCCATTAGGCTTCCCATTGGCTAAAGCAGTTTTTCATTCTGCGCGCGTGCTAATGTAGGGAGAGGGGTGGGGGAGTGCGGAGGGGGGGGGGGTCGGCTGATACACCCACTATGGCTGCGCCCATGCCAAAAATACACATAGCGCGTCACAGAATCGGTCAATACAGTCAACCTCGCGTAAGTCGACATAATCGGGACTGAGAAAAAACACGTCGACTTACGCGAAAGTCGACTTACGCGTATAAGTCAACATTTTGTCGGCTTATAAATGAAAACTAATTTCCCCTGTACAGAGTGAGATCACGATGCGGATCGCTACCCAAACCTTACTCCTTTTGCCGCCAAAACATACCTTAACAACAATTATGTTTTAGTTCATGCATAAATCTCGCGCGGATTAGTAACGACAACGCAAAATTCCTAAATCTCTAGAGAGATTTTGAGAGAGCGGGATCGGAAACCTGGGCCCGTTTTTAGACACTGTACATTTTAAATTTGATTTGAAAAAATCAAACGCATATTCCCCAAATTGCATGCAACTTTGCGATTTAAATTCAAATGCGTTGCTGCGAAGATATGCGTGTGGATTCGTATGATTCTGTCGAGATAACTTTTCAGCGCCGACAGAGTTGAAATATGATGTGTGATTTTCCTTCCCTAAGTCGTCATATTTGTTTTGCTTAAATTTCTATTGCCATACTCTGAAAATGAATTGTTCTCGCGCTCCGATTCGCAACATTACCGCTCTGTACGGTGCGGGCCAGTCTGAAATAAAAAGAAGAAGAAAAAGTTTAATCCGAAAACGACATCTTTCGGATTACTAACCTTCGTAAAAACAAATCTCTTCCCAACATCGGACTAATTTAACTTTGGTCTGAGATTTAAACCTTCGGCATAGCGAACTGTAACAATAATTTGCTGAAAAATGCTGACATTTCGTGAAGCAGCATGCATATGCGTTTCGGTAGTCTGAAACGTGTAAATGTTGCGATGTCTTTCCCCTGCTAGTGCAGACTAAGTTCAGTCATGGCGAAAGTTCCGTTACGAAATAAAAAATAATGCAAGTCTTAACAACAATAACGCACTTCCGTATAGATTTTTATGCGTTTAAACGCAGTTTCTAGTTTCGTACAAAAACCGCAAGTCTTTTCTGCAACGCTCTTGCGTTTTAGATACAGCGTTGCCTGTGATTTGATGGACTTCCATTTGATTTTTAGAATTGCGTTGAAACGCTGTTGAGTTTAAGTTTAGTTTCAGATGATTATCGAACGCAAGTCTTTTCAGCGTTCCGTGTGATTTGATGGACTTGCATTTGATTTCCGGGGTTTCCGGGGTTTGCGTTTAATTTTTAATTTTTCGTACGAAATAAAAAATGATGCAAGTCTTTTCAACAATAACGCACTTCCGTAGATGTTTAGAGATGCGTTTAAACGCAGTTTCTTATAGTTTCGTACAAAAACTGCAAGTCTTCTCTGCAACGCTCTTGCGTTTAAACACAGCGTTGCGTGTGATTTGATGGACTTGCATTTGATTTTTAGAATCGCGTTTAAACGCAATTGAGTTTTTTAAAAAAGTTCACTAAAATTTTCTAGTTTCGTATGATTATCAAACGCAAGTCTTTTCAGCGTTCCGTGTGATATGATGGACTTGCAATTGTATTTGATTTTCAGAGTTGCGTTTAATTTTTAATTTACAAAAACTGCAAGTCTTCTCTGCAACGCTCTTGCGTTTAAACACAGCGTTGCGTGTGATTAAATTGATGGACTTGCATTTGATTTTTAGAGTTGCGTTTAAACGCAGTTGAGTTTCAGGTTCGTACAACTATTTTCTAGTTTCATATTTCTGATTATCAAACGCAAGCCTTTTAGCAACGCACTTGCGTTTATGTGCAATGTTGCACGTGATTTGATACATCTGCATTTGATTTTTAGTTGCATTTAATTACATGTAGTTGCATTTTAATTAATTTTCTAAAAATGGGCCCAGAATACCGCTTCGGAATAATCAACGTAAGAATATTCGGATAAACGGAAACACCTATTTAATGTTCTGATAATGATTCTCTACTATAGGTCCTATAGGTTTACAAAATTTGTGCGTTTTGAGAATAACGAGAAGGAGAAAAGGGGGAGAGTGAACTACTTTGTGTATACCACATGTAATTCTCAGATGTACTATTCTGGCGTACAAAACCATGGACGCATGGCGCGAACGCTATACCGCGCAGTACACTAGCGAATTACCGAGTAGAAATGCTGCGAATCGGAACGGGAAAACAATAATTCTTTTTTCAGAGAATGGCGATAATATTTTGAGCGAAAAAAAAAATCATGTCGACTTAGACGAGGGAATTAACACGTATTTCAGTTCAATTGGCACTCAAAAATCAGGTCGACTTACGCGAGTTGTCGACTTATAAATGTCGACTAAGACGAAGAAATTTTCAAGGAATAACAAAGGCAAAAATCGGGACTTTTTTATCGTGTCGACTTAAAGGTAGGGGATACCTTTTACAGACCTCCCAAAATGCAGCAAAACATTAAATATGAACCTCAGGGGACTTGTTTAGGCCACTGCTGAGAAATTTGGAAGTCAACAGTTATCTACAATTTGAATAATGCACAAAATTCAACTACTCAGTAGTTTTGTGTGTCAGCCACACTTCAGCCTTTTCGTTGCAGTCTTCTGTATCTTTTATCTATAAACACAAATCTAAAAGTATAAGAGCTGATGTAATAACATATAGAGTGTGTGGCAAGAATGTATATAGAAATGTTTGTAAGTTTTGATGAACTTTCTTCACAAAATATACATGATGGATCGACACACATGCAGTGCATGGGTCTGCAAAGGTATCCTAGTAATGTACTGGAATTTACGGTGAGCCCCGAAAAAATTAAATTCAAAATCTAACGGTCAATAAAAATGTACTAAATGTTACCTTCCACTTCCAATACTTTATGGGAGTTTCTAAAATGATACTCTCTTCAACATACCACTGTATTTATACAACTCTTCATTTAAGGCATGCAAATGGGATTCCCTACCTTTAAGCGAGGTCTACTGTATATTCCCTCTCCCACAACAGGGAGCTTTTGCATCAAATTTTTAAAGGTCGAAGTTCAGATCTCAATGGTGCACTTTATGTGGAATGTTTGAACATTTTGTTAAATAAATTTTAAACGTAAAATATAGATATTCAGTGACAACATGAATGGTTCGATTGTGCATGGTATCTGTCACGTCCTGTTCCACGTATTAAGGCCTATTTCATATTGATGCGTCTTCACCGTGTTCCGAATCTGGGGGATATATACAGTACGTGTTGTGTATCAAAAAAAAAAAAAAAGTAACAAGATTTGATTTCAAATTTGTGAAGATTGACTTTTCACCAAAGTGAGTATAGCAACATCTTAAAACCACTTATCTCCTCTTTCCAGGAGTGATATCTTATTCATTCATACACGGTCATGGATGGCTGAGTAATCATTCTTCTTGGACAATGGGTCAAATTGGACTTGGGACCAAGTTTAGACACGGCAAGAATCAATGCGCCTTATTCACATGTATACATTAGAAATTAACTTAACAAATGGAATAATGAAATTAATAATAACGCAACTTACCACTGTCTTCTTTCGGATATTTCTTTTTAACATTACATTCCATGCCCCTCAACATGGCCACCATTTTTTTCCACACAGAGATTATCTCTCTCTCCATCTCACGCACAGCCCTGCGAATCATTGGGGCTTATGGCGTAAGAGCTCCAAACTCATCAGTGATTCTTTGTCTCAGAGTTGCAATGTCCGGTGGAGGGGTAATGAACACATTGTTCTTGAGATGACCCCAAAGTCACAACAAGTCAGATCCGGAGATCGTGGTGGCCACTCCACATCATGATACAATCACGCAATCACGCAATTTCCAAATACCTCAGCCAATCTGTTTCTTATTGCAACTATAATGGTCGATGGGCTGGTGCGCCATCCTGTGCCCACCATAGGCGTCTGAACACACCCCTTTGTTGCACAGGAAAATTGTCCATTAATTCAGGAATTACATGTTCATTTAAAATTTGTAAGTATCCATTTCCGTTCATGTTGTTTTCAAAGAAGAAGGGCCCCAGGAGCAAACCGTTTCCACAAAGTCCAGCCCATGACCTGAACAGCTTTTCTCTACGAAAATCGATGTCATAATTAAAATGCAGAAACTGAAACTTGGTCCCCAATCCAGTATAGCCCATTGTCCAAAAAGAGTGATTACTCAGCCATCCATGACTGTGTAAGAATATCATTGGAAAGAGGAGATATGTGGCTTTAAGATGTTGCTACTCACTTTGGTGTAAAGTTAAAACAATCTTCAAAAATTCGAAATTAAATCTTGTTGCGTTGTTTTGTTTTGTTTTGTTTTGTTTTGTTTTGTTTTGATACGCACTGTATAGTACGTGCATATCCACCTCCCACGTTATGATTGAGCTTTCGCAGTTTTAGAACTGAAATTCAGCGACCTGATGCACACATTCGGGTTGACTATTTAGACAATTTTCAAATACAAAATGAGAAACAGCAATATTCAGGACAAAGTAAACTGCAAAATCATACTATACGCTGAACTACACGATGTCACATTAGCTATTATTACAATTCCAGTATGGCCGATAGTATCTGTGAGCGAGAGAAGGGTGTCTGGTTGAGGGAGTTATTCCCCCTTTCTCACACGAGGGATCGAGCTTTTGCATATCTCATCATTGAAGTGAAATCTATCGATACTTTCAGCGGAATATTTGCAATGTTTTCCATGAAAAAAAAAGTTACGGAAAAAAAGCATAGGCCTATATAGCTCAGTTTATTGTTTTATATTGTACCTTTGATTCTTTGTAAAACTTTTTTTTATGTCATTTGGTATCACTGGTAGTGTCTGTTCGCGATCAACCAGTCAGAAGCGGCATGGCCTCATAGGAAACTTTCACACGATGAATATACAGTGTCATTTACAATATTTTTCAATTCATTGGTCTAATCCATATAGCAGATAGGCCTAATTGTGGCCTATTTTTTCTATTGTTGAAATTTATCAACACAAACATAGCTTGATGTCATGCCGTCAATCCCTCGTTTGAGGCGAGACCCCACTTTAACGAAGCTGATGGGGTGTTACGATTCTTCGTTTGAGAGTTAGGAGTCGAAGTATTTTTCCATTGCAAATTAACTTTCTGCTCAGGCCTGACAAACCTGGAGGCCAAGCCAGGGTTTAATGACTACAGCAGCTGTCGTATTACGTAAGAGCATGATAAGGATATCTGCCTGTGGCAGACCATTCACAGTGAACTCAATTTTTTCTATCCTTTCTAAAGTTTTCAATTTTATATTCTATTGAGAAATTCTATGGTCATCCATTTTACATTTCGAACGAAAAAAATTGACCCGTAAATAACGAAAATACAGGAATAAGAAGGAGCTACATAGCCCATGCCAAAACCAAAACAATCTCCTCCTCTCGCGGTGCCCCCCCCCCCCCCCCCTCCTGTGGCGCTGTGGTGATGACTGATGCTTAGATTAGGCCAGGGTCAAGAAACAGGTGTTTTATATCTTTGGTTTTTAAGTCATTGATTGCCAAGATATACACTGGCATTATTCACGGGGTGTAGCCCCTTCAAACGAGAGATTTGCGTCATGTATTTTTTCCTCATGCCTTTTCAGATTTATCATCTATGAGACTTTATTTTCAAAAATACTGAACGATGGTTTCTATTTAGGCCTATCACCCTCAGTGTCGATATCTTTTTAAAAATTGGAAAAAGTTTTTATTTTCACTTTGAATATTAGCCAAGCTAGCTAGGCACACAGGCAAGTAGCTAGTCCCACCTGCCTGATAGCATGCATTGCTGCTTTCAGCGTGTTTCTACAGAACCCAAAATTCCGGGTCTATCGGATTGTATCCGATAGAGGGGGCTGTAGAAACACACCAGTAACGGTTTCTTTCCGATGCAGATTCCGATACCGATTCCGCTTAACTTAACCGTCTAATGAGGTAGTTCTTTCCGGGGCAGTTTCCAGTGTCAGCGCTGTAGAAACACGCCAGGTTCAATAATCCGATACTGACCCGGAAGACAATCACCAGTTTGACAGACATGTGTACGGTAATGTGGCCATGACTTTTAATGTGCATGCATGTTGCAGCTATTTTATCTAACGTTGAATAATCCACTTTTACAGTAGTTGGGTGTCTCCAAAACGTCCGAGTATCAGGTTCTAACGTTACTACTAGTCACAATTCATGAATTTGCCTCAGATTTGACAAACTTGTAAAGAAAATACTCTGAATTTTAACATAAAGAAAAGACACACGAACAGGGCCCAGGGGCAGGGGTGTTATTTTTACACAGTTGCGCTGTAATTTTAAAACCAAGGCAACTTAACAGAACACTAGGCCTAGATCTAATAATAGTAACCGTACTCATATAGTTAGGCCTATTTACAAATACTTTTTAACGTTAGATTCGAGCTACTAGAACCTATAGTTCTACGAGTACGACTAACTTGTTACATTCTAATTGACAATACTTATACTAACTAGCGCTAACAATACGTGTGAGATGCACATAGAATCTAGTAGGGGTCTATTAAAACTAGATATTCTCTAGGCCTAGGCCTAAATACTTTTTTAGTTCGGAAAAGACAAACTCTAAAGTCTAGCATTAGCAAACTAGTGTTTGGGTTTGTTTTACGAAATTTTTGTCGTTATTCTAAAGGTTCGTTACTAGGGTCTAGTTTGTTAATCCGACAAAGAATCAAATCTATGGATCTTGGTAGGGCCTATAAAAATACGACGTTTCGTTAGTCCGAAAATGAAAGGAAATTCAAACATTCATTTACTGAGTATGGAAACATTGAAGTAGGGCCTACATTTTGTCAATCCAAAAGTGGAAAAAGTGAGTCCACTTGGGGTGTAACGTTAGAATATGTCTAGACCTAGTTAACGTTAGATTTTAGAATTAGAGGCAAGGTGCCTACCTATTAAACAAACTTTACCGTACGTTATAATTAACGCTATCTAACGTTAACCGTTAAGTGTTTTGTTAGGCATCCTAACAACAGCTGCTTCTGTTCTAAAATCTAACGTTGACTTGGAATATAACTAACAGTTCTTTAATGTTCCATAAACCCGAGTTTCTACCCGAATTAAATCCTACCTGCCCGAAGAAAGAGGTCTAACACAGTTAATACAAACAGTCAACGTTTAATAGCCCTCACGTTTTAAATAGGCCTTTGTTCTAACGTTACTTAAAGAAATATAAATCCAATGACACACAGTCGATCCTTTTGTAGTTGTTGTAACGTTAGGCCGTTTGTGTATAAGACTCTGACAGTTAGACTAACGTTAGGGCCTATACTGAACGTTTTAACTTGTTAAGTTAGAGTGGTTCTCTAGGTCTAGGGCCTAATTTAAAGGGGCCCTGAAATTCAAATGCATGTTGATTTGTGTTGATTTAAAATACCCTCAAGTTCTCAATACCACTTTTGTGGTGAAACGGATATCTAACACGATTAACGTTAGAAACATTCTATTTATTTTTAACGACTTTTTCTTTTTATTGTCCAGATTAACGTTAGACTCTACTTGGGAACGCCCACAAAAAAAAAGAAGAAGAAACCACCTTCCAAACTAACACGTTACAAGTTCTAACGTTAGATCTACTTTAAGACATTTCTAATCAATATTATACCTCATCTGTCAGTCATTGGTAAAGACAAAGTAGATCTAGACTAGATCTATGTAATGCAGTAGTAAAGTACGTCTACTGAAATATTTAACAAAACTATAAAAAAAAAAAAACACCTTCCAAACTAGTTCTAGATTGACTTTAAGACATTTCTAATCAATATAATCAAAATAGAGCCTATAATATGGAATGTTTCTTAGAATCACCCTTACCGGTATATTCCCAAAAGTGATATTTTCAAATAAAATTGGAAGTAGGCCTAGGTATCCTATATTCATAGTAACTTTAGAATATAACGTTAGGCCTAATGACAAGTAGAAATGTGGAAATCACTAACATGAATAGGCCTAACTGTTAGTCTAACATTAGAGCTAGGCCTAACTTGTAACTAGTAGGCCTAGGCCTAGTAAGATAGTATCCAGTCGCAGTAGGCCCAACGACTCTTTACGCCTAAAACATGTAACGTTAACTGCTAGGCACTATAAATCTAATCATTTTTTATCTAACTTGTTAGCGTTAAATGTTAGACTAGAAGTATGCCTAACGTTGGGCCCAGCCCAACAGTTGAGTAGGAGGTTCTACTTCTACTCTGAAAACTAGTTAGAATTGATGATAGAACTTACAGAACTCAGTCAGACGCGACAGAAGCTGTGTCTCTGTGAACTGCTGTTGTCTCGTCACATGTGATAATCCAGTTATAAAAATCCAACCTTAAGATCCGTGAAAAATTGACAAACCAAAGAATTGGTAGAAAACAAAACTAGTTTCTAATCCATATAAACGTTCGAGCTAACGTTAGAGTAGGGGCCCTAACGTTAAGTTAGATGAAAACAAATTCGTCCAGCAGCCGGTCGTAGCTTGTACCCACACTGGGCCGGGCCGGCCGGCCCAGGGCTAGGCTAGGCTAGCTAGGCAGCCCTGTGCTCAGTTTCGTTCAATCGGTGATCGCATCCGCATCATCAGTAGATGCTTGACCTTGACCCAGGCCCACAATGCACCAGCCAACTTTCCAGACATCCGGTCACACCTGCATTTAGGTGGAGAATCGGATTCAATCCGATTATGCGCTTTCTGTAGAAACAACTAGTAGGGGTGGTATTCTGTAAGGATCCTAGGACAGCTCTCGCTCCTAAATACGCGATTGGTATTCTGTAACACCGCGCGTAGGAGGAGAAATAGGATAGTGACGTCAGCGATCCTTATTTCTCTCCCAGTTTAGGATAGGGGCGTAACTTGATATGTTAATTAGATGTAATTAGATGTTAATGAGATCTTAAGATAAGTGGTATTCTGTAAGCACAAGTAGGATCAAGTTTAGGAGCAAAAATAAGGATAGCCTCTAGGCAATCTTTCTGGCGCTTTATGCCGGGCTATTGCGTATACAGGCCTACTGACGACCTGCTGTCTCTTATTTTGTATGTTCATGAAAAAGAAAATAAATACATGGATCGTATAACAGAGTTATCTGTTCCTCTCATACTGAGGATTCTAAAACTGCAGTCTATAATGTTCGAAACAATTGTATTCTTTATCTAGCTGGTATGTGTATATTTGTTTGTTGTTCGCCATTTTCAATTCAATTCACACTTCATTTTATTCGGCACAAAATAAATGAAAAGTACATTATGTACACAATAACAACAAAAGCTATTATTATAATTATTATTAATATTGTAATAATGACAATAATAATTAATATCATTATTAATATTATGATTATTATTATCATTATTATTGTCATTATTGTTGTTATCATTATTTATATTATAATTATTATTATCATTATTATTGTCATTATTGTTGTTATCATTATTATTATGCTCAGCGTCGGCCCGAACGTCATGTGGACGCAGCGCAAGTAGCCTACCTTCGCCGCCCACACGTGACCCTCGAAGTCGTTGCTATGAAGATCTAGTAAGAAAAAGAAACGTACGCAGTGCGCTTCTAGGTCGCGTGAAGAATAAAGCAGGGCCGGCGGAACGTTTTTAAAAGCGTGGGGGCCTACATCCGGGTTTCATGAGCTAACAAGAAGAAGAAGAGAGAGAGAGAAAAAAAAAAGGTCTAAAAGGTTTAAGACGTACGTAGTGTGTGACAGTCCATGTGCATGGGTTAACATTTTTTTTAATTTCAAAATGTAGTGAACTTATGTGTTTATACGGTTACAACTCGTTATTCCGAAGGTTCGTTATTCCGAATTTCATTTTCGAATTAACAAATCTTCGGAAGAACGAACCTTCGAAATAACGCCACAAATGTACGGATTAACGAACCCTTTTTCATTTTCGGATTAACGAACATCTAGGTATAGGGAATTTGGGTGTTTCGGATTAACGAACCTTCGGAATAACGAACCTTCGGAATAGCGAACCTTCGGAATAACGAACAGCACCCGTTTATACAAGGATATCATGGAGCTATAGTAGCTCCATGTTTTATCTTTGTTTAATTTATCAGTAATCTGATATCATTGCCCTGCATGTAAGTATACTACCATAAAGATAGGGGAGAGCTAGCGGGGTGAATTAAGTGGGACAAAAATTGTGATTTTATGAAGTTTCTCGAATAACTTTCTGATATTTAGAATGGGGCACATATGTATGGGAACCAAAGACTTTTGATGCTAGCCACATAGCGGGTTGCTACGCAATATTCCTATACGTGTCGTATTTGTGTTATCATTGTTTTGTTTTGTTTTTCTGGGAGAAGTGGAATATTGGTTCGGTTTAAGTGGGACAAACAGTAACAATATAAAAGCGAGACATTATTACAAGCATATCGATCATAGAATATTGTGAGCGCATGTGTGTGTGTGTGCATCTGTCATTATTTTTTATATTTATTTAAGAAAATCTTATTTTTATAATAACTTTGAATTAAGGGCGAAGTTTGGCATGCAGTGATGATATCCCAGTTTATCCCAATATCCTCCAAAAGTAAAAAAAAAAAAAACTAATGGAAAATTAATGGAAATCGTAAGGTCACATTTATTATGTTGGGCTAGCCTAAGTGCGTGCTAAAGCTTTGATAATCAAAATTGTATTCTTAACTGTAAAATTAGACTGACAAAACATTTTTAACTCCTCGCACAGTAGAGCTGCGTGAAGCGCGTGTTTGAGCAATGTAGATCTTGGGCGCGCATTGCGTAAAATTAGCCAGATGATTGGCTTATAGATACTGCGTCGGGTGTGTCCTGTCTTTCCTCATTAATATTCATTATTCATAAATGACTGTCCTAGGATAGGCTTAGGACAGGCTTACAGAATACCGATTTTGCCTGTCCTAAGGGTATCCTATTTTCTGTCCTACGCGCGCTCCTAGGATCGAAATAAGGATCGCGCTTACAGAATACCACCCCCGGTTCTGCGTTAGCGCACTGTTTGATTACGCGCTTGCAAATGCTAGGTCTATCGGATTCTCTGTAGAAACACGCTGATTGCTGCATCTCTGCCCTACCTTTGCGTAGCGCTAGTGAGCAGCGTATGGCGCAGCGCATACTAAGTACGTAGCGCCCACCCCAGGCCCAGGCGCTGTAAAAATTGGCCAATACGGAACAACCATGGCTTCCTTACAGGCTGCTGAGTGCATTCAGTTTTCCTCAACCAACACCGCATCTGATCCAGCAGATCGTGCTGTTTTGATCGTTGGTCAGCTACCAAATTTGATCAAAGCGAGCTACAATGTTGTTAAGACAAAGTTGCAGCCTCGAGTTACCGAAGAAGTAAGTGCATAATGAAGTCCTTATTGGTGTTCCGCATTCATTGATAAGCCACGAACGAGACTTTGTCGTGTCCCACTCGCTGCATTTGGTGTTGCAATCAAAACGATCAAAGGAATTGACAAATCGCTCGTTTGAGTGACTCCGTCAACACTGCCGCTATGGCAAATCAGCGATTATCAACAAGGCAGTTGCGAGGCAGTCGCTGAATTTTATTTGTAATATGATTGTGAGTGTGAAATTTGGTATAAACGCTAAATTTACAGATAGTGCTTGCCCTAGCCTAGCACTTTTTACAAGTAACGTTAGCAGCCAGTAGCGTAGCTAGTCATGCTAGTAGAGTATAGTTTGTTACTGAGTAAACATTAGATTGTAACAGAGTTAGAATTATTTTTACAGTACCTTGGTAGGCAAAATCGTGAAATAGGCCCCACCGCAGTACGCGTGCACCCGTGCGTTAGCAAGCAAGGGTAGGTTAGGGTTAGGGTTTAGGGTTAGGTAGGGTTGTATTTATGGTTAAATTGGCCATTAAATTAGTCAAGGGACATTAGGGAGTCCTTCCGAGAATAAAAAGTAGAAGACCAAAGAAAAAAACGGGAGAAAGGGAGGACGAAAGATGCTATGCTGTGGAAATCGGCCCCACCGCCGTATGCATCTCGCGTAAACGCCGTTTGGTGGGGCCGCATTCACGAGTATTATACTGTGGAAGAAAGCCCCACCGCCGTGCTTATCTACCGATGAACGCCACACGGTGGGGCTGAATTCACGAGTATAAACAGGCGAGCCGCCGTAGTATTTGTACAGACACGCAGTGGTGGGGCCTATTTCACGAGTATGCCCCTTGGTAAATCAATGTAGAATTCTACTAACACAGGTTAGAGTCTAGACATAGAAAGATCCGTCTGTTTTTTTGACGTTATCGCTCTCCGTAGTAGACAGATGGAAGTTAATAGGCGTTCTAGTAGTACACATCGCTGTGTGGATGGTCTTAACCGCTGTCTCTGTGGAAAATTGGGTGAGGTACCTCACCCTTCTCGATTGCGTCTAATTCACGGCCCTAGGTCGGCAAATTTAAGCTTGTATAGCAAAATCAACATTTCAAGAATGCACTACACTCACCAGATTAATGAATAATCCAACATTTGGTAGAATTTTCAATGTAAAACACACATCAACTAGCCCGTCGTGTCGTCACGTTCAAACTGCAGAAATATATTATGAATCCATAAGCCAATCACATGGGAGGTAGTTTCTCTTTCTACATGTTTTTTTATTAAAACACGTACCTCACATGTGATTGGCTAACAGTTTCAACATGGCGACTTACATGTAGCGAATGGTGATGTTGCGATATGGATAAAATTTCTGCGTTATAACCTAGTTACTGTATTTCGATTGCACAATGTGAGAAATTTACCCCAAATATTGATGCATAATGTGTCATGTCATGTCTAACTTGTTTGAATGTAAAAAAACTGTCTGAAATTTGGTTTATCGCAACGTTTGATCTGTGCGCGACCGCTGGCAGTGCATCCACACAAGAGCCGGCATCATTGACTTGGGTCTGTATAAGGAGGGGATCCGTGAAGCCAGACGCAGTCTCCGCGGAACATTTCCCCGACGACCAGATACAGAAAGTTAGACAATGCTGCACACTGTCACTGCCACTGGTCCGACGGTTCCTGCCCTGACCCGTAAAAATCACTGTCACAAAGTGTCAGAGTTAGACCAGTAACTTTTCAGGAAGAGGAATGGACCAGTAAAAAACAAAAACAAAACAAAAAACAAAAAACGGCCAAATCGTGATATAGGTCCCCTCTCATTCTGCGTGTACATCTACTCCACTATGTGCAAAGTTAGTATGGAGGTTGAAAGAAGTCCCCGACTATGACGAAATGAATGGTGGTGAATGGAGCTGGAGTGGGGACCTATTTTGCAATAAAAGTGAATAGGTGTAAAGTTTACGGCCCTACTAGGAGTACTACTTGTCTGACAGATGGGTCAGACCAGTAGAAAAAGATGGGTTCATGTACAGTACAGCCCTGGGTTAATCTAGATTACCGAGTAAATCAGAGACTTTGTGTCTTCGGCCTGCTGCATCATCTGTACAACTAGCTAGGTGTTACGGTCTACAGGGCTCTGGTAATAAATGGAAAGCAATCTTTTAATTACAATGTCAGTAGCTTTGATAAGCATACCAAAAATCAAATGGACTGTGAATGAAATATTTCATATTTGTGATATTAAATCGTTGATGTGTTTTACATAGACGTGCAAGCAGTGTACATAATTTCTCTCGTTACATCCATTTACTGCTCTACATTGTATGCTGATATATGAATAAAGTCACACTGATGCTACACTGTATTTCTACTCTGGTTTTCAGTCATACAAGATGGCGGTAGACTCGTTGCAGCCGTCCCCAACCGATACCATCCCACTGTGGTTCAACAATGCTTCCCTGGCTGCCCTTCCAGTGAAAGCAAGCCGTCACAATGCTCCATCTCGCTGCCACGTACTGACCAAGCTGGTCCGCAGCTGCTTGACAGGAAGCGGCAATGAGTGCATAGTGGTAGGGAGTGTGTCTGTTTGTTTGTATGTTGCTTGGTGTGTTTATGTTCTTCCTTCTCTCTTTCTCTTTCAGAGGATGGAAGAATCTCTCTTTTAACCTGTTGAGGACAGGCCGATTTTGCTACAACACGCATTTCCCATAGACCCCTGCCTGGGTTTACTCGGGACTCGTCCTCAACGGGTCGTGATTGTGATCTCAATTTACGTTCCAACAATCAGATGCTCCAATGTAATTCTGTTTATGAACAGTGCTTGTACTCTTGATTTGATTTTTTGAGATACATGCTACAAGACCTGTCAGTTAAACTTACAAAGCATGTGCTAGCTAGTGAAGCACAGGCAGATTGCATTACGCTTTGCATAGTTGGTTGTCAGAAGTGATTGTAGGATCAAGCTATACTCCACCTCAATAATGTGACAGTTTTGGACATCAAGCCTTTCAGACAGGCAGTGTGCTCTGCGAATCAAGCGTATCCAGATTTGAAAACACCTCCAGACCTTGATTTACAAATCAGGATTCTAGAATTCTGATTTAGAAATCAGGATTTGTGAATCCTGATAACAATAATTTCCTCTCAGATGCTAGAAATACATCTTGATTACATTTATGATTCTTCTAATAGAGATTACAATCATGATTATAAGAGAGACTTTTCTACTGTCAAAGAGGGTCTTTCTCTTTCTCATTTTCTCTATCTCTCTCTTCCTCTGTCAATCATACCCTCTGATCTGTAGTTTCACATCAGCCAACACTTCCGACAGTTTCTTTCCAATCAAACCATCATCATATCATTAATGTGTATCCTGCAGAATTGTTTGAACCATGGGCAGAATCAATTTTTTGGAGAACTCCCAAGTTTCAACGTTTTTTTGAGAATTTGGATACACCTGTAATGAGATTGCATGCGTTCGCATTGTCACCAGGTACTGGTTACAACATTTCCCAGTGTTATGATGAAGAGAAAGTGATTTTATCAGTTTAATTTCTATGAGGCTTGTAGTTCTTGTTAGATATGATGCTCTCAAATATTTGCCTCGCATCCTTGGGGAGTGGCTAAAAGTATTATTCCTTGATATGCCCGTCTGTTTGCTGTTCAAGTTCATTGTGAGAATATCTGTTTTACAAATTTGAATGATACAATAACCTGGAAAAAAAAATAATATAATCAAATCCTGTGAGTAAAGCCAAGCATGTGCTGAACCATCTTTCAAACAATCAATGCACTGTGATTATAATCCATTGGCTACTCATCATTTGCATCGTGCACATATCCTCTCAGTAATGATTATGGAGAGAATATTTGAAGAGAGACATGTTTGAAAACAGTGCTCAAGATATCTCAAATAAGCTTGTTCCTATTCTGCAAAGAAATTTAAGCAACAACAACAACAACAAAAACAAATACTGGCCATTTAGTTGGTGTGAATTTCCCAGCATCAAAGTAAATTCTAGAGAGTTGTAGTATTGCAAGTAGAAAGATGTTAATATCACATATTTTTGTCTATTCTGTTCTAACATGCCTTCTAATTGTTCAGAGTTGAACTGTTACCTTTGCAGGTTGTGTGTGAGGGGGCTCACGTCTTTCCTCTGGGCTGTGCCATCGCCAGAGCATTTCCCATGTACAGCCGCAAGGCAGGCTTCAGGAAGCACACACAGCGCATGATTACGGTCGAGTTCGTTGTCACCGATGACAACAACCGCTCCCTCACGGAAGAGGAGGTGGCCACGCTGGACTCCGCAGCCAAATCAGTGCGGCTCTCAGCCCGCATTGTGGACACTCCGTGCAGCGAGATGAACACTTGCCACTTCGTTGCGGTGAGTATGGACCACTTCACTTCAGTTTTATGTCACCTTTTGCAGAGGAGTTGATAGAAATCCAGTGCACCATTAATTTTCCAAGTTCTTTTCCACATATCAATTATCAAAAATGCATTTTCCAAGTGCAAGTACATGTTTCTATTTACGAAGTCATCAAGCAATGACGCTTCCTCTCTTTTTTCGGTCTTGTGCTAGGAAGTCCAGCGGGTCGGGCAAGAGTTGGGCATTGTGCCCGTCATCATTCAAGGAGAAGAGCTGAAACAGAGAGGATTTGGAGGTAAATAAATCAAGATGATGAGGTTAATTAAGCGTCAAGTTGTGTAATATCAATTGTTAAAGTGAAATATGTAGTAGATATACTGTAGCCACCATTACGTCAAGACTTGAAGTAGTTTGGACACCTGTTACGTGTAAAGTCCACCATTTTACTTTGGGCATTGACAACCTTAATGTGTTGTATGGCTCAGAGCAAATGTTTACCTCAAAGCCACTCACAGTCCAATGTCACATCAGCTCAATAGCGAGAGCTTTCCAAGTGACCAGAGGCTGTCGTTCATTCACCTTCCTAGTAGATATCCCATAAGATTGTAATGTCAGAAATGTAAAAGGCAGATTGATGGGTATCGTATCCCCATGGTTTCAGTTATTTGTGTATACATGTTTACCATATGGAAGGAGGGCAACTGTCAAGCATATAGGTTATTATCTGTGATGAAACTTACGTCATTTTTCAATGCATCATGGCATGTTTTGTTCCGTTTTTTTGTTTGTATTAAGAGTTGATGGAATTCAGTGCCCAGTCGGCAAAACATTATATGTACAAAGTAGCTATCGTATAATTATTTGAGGAATTACACAGCATGTCACTCGCCTAACAATACTTGGTGTCTTTTGTGGTCAAGTAATAGAGAACCTGACTGTGTAAAAGTGCAGTAAATGTAGCAATGGCACAATTTTCGTAGATTTTTTCATAGTAAAGACATACATCCCAAACACCCTTACAGAAGGGGAAACACAATCCTTTGATCAATAGGCAGCTGCTTATTTGGACCTTTGACATGTGTATCATTCTACTCTCTTTTTATATGCTTAGTTTCACATAGGGTGTGTTCCAAGGCCTCAGTTTTATCCAAGCCTTGTGCTTCTTTCACATCAGAGTCCATGTCATGATTCATCACAGTGCACCACTTACCTGTCTGCAACTTTTATCTGGCACTTAAAAAACCATGTGACAAGTGGTTCAGTGGTACTGTAAAACATGATATTTTCGTGGCATGAAATTTTCGCAAAATGGAGCTGACAGCCTTTTTCGCAGCATGAAATTTTTTTTGCAAGTTGCCTCTAACATTCAGTGCATATAATGTTGCCAAGAACTTTTACGTGCATTTTAATTTCACAAATCTTGGCTCTCACGAAATTCGCGAAATAAAAATGCACGCAAACAGTCCTCGTTTTACAGTATTCCCTTCATGAATACATTTTGTTGATATAAAATTAATGAAGTTGCTGAAGTTGCTGAAATTGCTGCAGTTGCTGAAACAAGATGGGACAAATTTGTGACAAAGATATTGAAAAAACAAACACTTGTAGCTCCTCCAGTGTGACATAAAATTATCATTAGTGTCATCTCTGTCTTCCCCATTGTCATGTGTCTTGATTTCATGAACACATGTATCCACCATGGGGTTAGATGGATCCTGAGCAGTATGGAACATTGTACATGCAATGGCTGTGTGGGCCAGAGGGTACTGTAAAAATGGAAATTTTTGTGTATTTTGTGCAAACAGAAGCTAGCACAAAAATAAAAGCACACACATATTTTTTGCATGCCATATGTTCACATAATTAATGTCTTGATTCTAGAGAGAAAAAAAAAAATTACTTACAAGAAAATATCCACTTTAACAGTACTTCATTCTCTTGGACATCTAGAAAATGAAATCTCCTATGAGATTGACTGAGAATGACCAAAACTGTATTTTTGCTGTGACAGAATTTGGGCATGTTCTGTAGTTGTAAAGGAAAACTGGACATTGAAATTCCATCTTCACTTAAGTTGTTCTTCCTAGTCATTAAATTACATTTGGTTGGAAAAGCAACAGGTCCGAAGCGATCACTACTTTTCCTCCACGAAGTCAAAAGCCTCCACCACTTCCTCCACACACTTTGTTCACTTAATACCATGTGCAGGAATCTATGGTGTTGGTAAAGCAGCTGCCGACCCCCCAGCCCTGGCCATCCTGAGCCACCGTCCACCCAATGCCTCACAGACCATTGCCTGGGTTGGAAAGGGCATCGTGTACGACACTGGCGGACTCTGTATCAAGGGCAAGGTGAGAATTTCTTTGGTGGAAGTGTCAACAGCAACGCCATTTTTTATGTTCAGGAC
Source organism: Diadema setosum (assembly GCA_033980235.1). NCBI lineage: Eukaryota > Metazoa > Echinodermata > Echinoidea > Diadematoida > Diadematidae > Diadema > Diadema setosum. The sequence goes on from CM067066.1 coordinate 5,573,600, forward strand.
TATAAAAACATTATGTGAAGCAGACACATTTACTAGTGAAACTCTGCTCTGCTTTCATTGCTGTCACCTCTGGAATCTGCATTAACCAAATGACATGCATTTTTTTTTAGTTGTTGTTGTTGTTTTTGTTTTTAATTCCTCAGCCAGGTCAGTGGAGGCATTACGTTTTCAGGTTGTCCATCCTTCTATCCTTCTGCCCATTTTTCTGCCTATCCTGCTGATTGCTGCTGCAGCTTTGCTTTTATGCTTGCTTCACGTCAGTCTCTGTAAACTTGTGTAACTTACATGGAGGGGGAAGAGTAGTAGTCTGCTCCTTTACTCCATAGCATGTCTCAGATGTTAAACTGTTACTCCACTCATTTGCCAAAGAGATGTCAATAGAACACACAGTTGACATTCCTTGGTAGTTTCTATTCTCTTGCACATGTTACTCTGAAAACATGAGCATCAAAATGTAGGTTGCCATCTTCAGTGCATTTGTGACCATGCATATAACACCATCAAAAAGTTGCCAGACATTGATGTTTAGTGACAGGTAGATTCTGACAGAGCAGACTTCAAGCTTCAGAAACTCTGAAGCCTGAATGGAAACTCTTAATGGACTCTCTCAAACCTATGGAAATATTGAAAGAAAGCACACACTCTGGAAAAGTGTGTACTGAGAAAAGAGGCTCTGAAGTATAGTGTCTATTCAAGCACATAATATTACCAAGCCATGCTAGCTGTGCAATGAATGGGACCAAAAAAAAAACCCCAGGATGTAACACACCATAGCAAGAACAATGAAGTGCAACTTTCAAAGCAGTAGCATCATCCTTACAAAGCTTATTAGAGTTGAAAGTTAAGAGTGTGTAAAGGATATTTGCTGTTCCTTTTGCTGAAAGAGGGCCTCTAAGATGTACGTAATTACGCTTTTTAAAAAAAAGTGCTCAAGAAAAAATGATGAAAATATAATTTCCCATTCGTTTTATGATTCCAAACTGTGGAATTATATAGAAGTACATGTATTGCTCTTTCAGAAACTATGAAAAACATAAGATTGACTAGGGTGACCTATTTCACCTACTGTATTTTGAGTCCTCATGTATAATCAGGGTGTGCAATTTTTGTAGGTTTTGTATTGAACAGTCAACTTTTATGGTCTGTGGATTTTCTCTCATTTTCTCCTGTTCAGACTGCCATGCCCGGGATGAAGAGAGATTGTGGAGGAGCAGCGGCAATTCTTGGTGCTTTCTACACTGCAGTCAAAACAGTATGTAACCATTCCTTCACCACAATTACCAGTACTGTGTAATGAAGTGCTTCCTGTATAACCAGATACTGCTCACATACGTATAGATAACAAACTGATTGATTTCACACGGTAGCCACATTGTCCACATTGTAATCAAATGACTCCAATGCAAGACCACTCTCACCTGGTTGTGTGTTTCTCCATCAAAATGGGTAGAGTTATGCCAGATAAGTCTTCCTCCAAGAGAGTTTGTAATATTTTTTGTTGTGAGATTTCAAGCATCCCATGAACTTTTTAAGTGAGAGACGCATGATATGTTAATTAATCAACAACATGCAGTCGCATACTCATGGTCTCCAACGGTATGTCAGCCATGCAGTTTATCATTTGTTTTGTAGAATGATGACATGATTTACATTTCATGGCAGCCATTTTTGGAATATGCTAAGGATTAGTGCCAAGGTCAGCACCAGCTCCAAGCTACTTCAAAAAAAGAAAAAAAAAGCTACCTGGAAAAATAAAAGCTAATCATTGCAGTGCTTTTATGATACACGGGCAGTTGAGCTGGATGCAGACAAACTGTTGTTAGTACCAGTCATTAGCATATGTTACTAACACAAGGATGATGCCTCTGCTTGGAAAGGTGGTATTAAGTCAAGGACAGAATGTGTTAATAGAGCATGATCAATTTCAGCTTAATCTGGTAATCCTTTCATTGTTTGTGCTGTAGAGATTCACATCCTGTTTTTTGTCCCTTTCATTGCACAGCCAGCACGGCTTGGTAAGATTAAGCACTTGAATAGACGCCATACTTTAGAGCCTTTTTTCTCAGTAAACACTTTTCCAGAGTGTGTGCTTCCTTTTCAATATGCATGTATAGATACAATGTAGGTTAGGAGAGTCCATTTGAACTGAGCTGTACATCATTTAAAAGCTTAGAGTCTGCTCTTTCAGAATCTGTCCTTAGCTAAAAATCAATGTCTGGCTACTTTTTGTTGGTTTTTGTGACCAATGCAGAGTCACATAATGTATACTTTACAGTTGACTTATAATGAAATTTCAATATAACAAAACAAAACTGGCATCAGAAAGACTTTGTTATAATGAAACGTGCCTGTATTATAACATCAGTGGTCAGATCACTCCAGCTTTCATAGACAGAACTTGAGGTTGGGTTGTTTTTCCCATTATTTCTCCCTCCTACTGTTTTAGTTTTTGTTTTTATTTTTAACTCAGGGTTTCCAGGAAAACCTCCATGCCTTATTCTGCCTGGCTGAAAATGCCGTTGGTCCTGACGCCACCAGACCAGATGATGTCCACATTATGTACTCTGGCAGGTGAGAAAAACAACTGCATTGGGGGAAACTGTGATGTATGCGTGCCTGAGAGATGAAAGTTTGATTTTTGTCATACATATGTACAAATTATAATTTTCCCCAGGGGTAGATAAACTGAATCAACCAGATCTCAGTTTTGATTTCTTCATTTTTGAATTGCAGGTAGAACATAACCAATATGTTGATTTAGCGTATCACACTAGTTTCAAAAAAATACAATTCAATTAATACCCTGATCTAAAAAAAAAAAAAAAAATGAATGTGGTAGTGCATGTGCATTGTAATCAATGGGGAGTGAACTAAGGAAATCAGAAGGCTCTTCATCTCTTCAAGAAACCAGAATTTTCATTTTGAGATACCAAATCAGAAACACTATTTCCTCTAATCAATAGAGCATACTGATGAATGCATTGCTGCCATCAGAAATTATAACTCATGTCTTGTATTGAACAGTACTTATAGGGGGTAGCCTTGTGTAACCATATTCACTGAGACTCTAGTATTGATGTGTTAAAGCCCAAGTAGCATGAGGAAACATAGGTGATCTGATTGAATGTGCTGCCCACCAGATGCATTCGAAAGCCACGATTGAATGGCACCAGTCAACCATTTGTCCATGAACATGTGCATCGAAGTGCATGCTCATTCCAGGTTCAGACGCGGTGGAGCACCCCAATTTGCATCTCATTATCGCCCCGTTCTATTTGAATTTCCAACAGGCATCCACGGCTGCCCGAAACTGTGTGCCTGAAAAAGTCAAATCTTTACCTTCTCCTTGTGCCGCTATGCGTGCCTCTAGTAAACTCAAACTTCCCACACTATCTAAGTTTTTAAAAACCTTCCTTTTGATGAAAACATTATGAAATTTGCTGCACTAGAACTTGAGATATTAAAGCGTTTTGAAAATCACCTCTCGCAAAACATGCTCTCTGTTTTTTTCCGACTGGACTATGGCCGGGCTCCAATGTGTCCGAAATTGGCAACATAAGTTTATGAGGCCTCAATCCATATATGGTGAAAGATTTCGCATGGTTCCACGTGTACTTTTTGAGAAATCAACTTGTTTCTACAGGGTTTGGAATAGAAAATTGTAGTCAGCGAAACAATTGAAAATGACGTCATGTCTTTTCCCGTAATATTGGGCATGCGTGGTACGTGAGATTCAGGATTCGTGCTCATTGTTGGTTTGCATGTGACGCAATTTTGCTGAGTGTGACGCAATTTTGCTGAGTGTCACGCTCGCATGGCGGTGACTGCTGAGCTGCTGCCGCGCACGCTGCATGCAGCAAAGCGTTGTGTGTGCTGTGACATGCAACGCTACAGTCACGCGATTATATATACATGGGAGCGACCTGTACGCTTTGCGTTCGTGTCATTTTTGACATCACCTTCTGTTTTTTTCCGACACAACCATGGCCGGGAATATTACGGTACGACATTTAAAATGCAAGCAGATAAATAAATTTTGGTGTACTTTGTTCGAATGGCGCTTTGGTTCCGCAATCACACTTCGTGAATTTTAGGATGATTTTCGAGGCATATTTTTGGTAATTTTGCTCGCCAGGTTTTTGCTAAAATTTCACATTTTATCATTGTCAAATCCTTTGATATGTTATATGTGCATATCCGGACATGTTTTCAAATTCTAACTAACTCAATTTTAATCCGAAAATAGGTTTCCTTAAATTGTTATTAGCTTGAGAAATTGTTTACTTTTTCTCAACTACGCGAGTACATGTTGTTTACTTTATGCAAATGAGGCTCGGCTGCCGATGGATTTCTGCGAGATAATTGAAGTGCTCCACCGCGCCTGGGTTGACTCCAGTCCAGAGTCTTCTGCTGTGTGTGTGCTTACATAGAGATCAGTAATAAAGCTGTGTACAATTGGTTACAGGGATTCTCGATTGTTTGGATTATTGAACCGCCTCAGCCTTCCCACTCTATGGTATCCCCATGCTATAGCGTCTGTAAGCACCACTGTTCCCACACACCATGATTACACCGTACCTGTGTAGCAGATTTATTTCAGTGTATCATCTTGCCATGAGATCTGATGTATACGTTATTACATGAAAATGTACATGGCTCTCTTCTGACTGTGAGTAAGCAGACCCATGTGAGGAGTTTGCCTGACCAAACTTGGGTAGTTATCCGAGAGTCTAATTTGAATTTGTACATAATTCACCAAATTTTCATGAGTGATGTGTTTATACAGAGGAAAAAAACAGATTTTTTTTTTTTTTTTATGTGCATCAATCATAGTTCTTTATCTCTGTGTAACTGATGAGATTGGTTTGTAGTGTGCAACATGGTTATCGCACATCTCATGATCTGACCTCAAACCAACATTTTTTGTCATTTTTGGTTTTTTTTGACAATTACAGATCAGTGGAAATCAACAATACAGATGCAGAAGGACGCTTAGTACTAGCCGATGGTGTAAGTACAATTGTATGACCTCTGGCAGCTGAAGCTGTGTATATATAAAAATTTTATACCAATGGTCCCTTTTAAAATCATCAGCGTAAGAGGGGAATGAAATGAAAATAATTTTGTCACTGCAGAAATCACCATCGTGAAAGATTTTGATAGAAGCTGATTATGCAATAGCTACCAGCATATCATGAAATGAACCTGCAAATTTTCCATTTGACAATTTCAACACATTGTACTATTAAGCAGTCAAAAAGAAAAAAAAAATGTTTAGTTTGTGTGTATTGCTCACTGCTAAGCCTGTATATAGTTTGAACTTTATTTGGCAAATCTTGTTTAATGATATGAAATTTGTGGTAATTGGGATAATTAATGTAAATTAAAGTTTCGTGTAATCACAGAGAAAAAAAAAAAGAAACATAAGGCATACTTGTATTTTTTTATGAAAGGTGCAGAAAGCTTGAGCTAAACCAAGGCAGATTTTGTATGGGATGAAATTTTGTGCCAATGAGACCATCTGTTGGAAGCTAAAAGGAGACAAGAAATTCAAGGCATACATATAATTCTTACTGCAAAATCCAGAGATACATTGAGCTACCTATAGACTGATATTAGTATGATGTTGAATGTTATTGAACTTGAGACTTTTCACTGTAAGAGATCTTTGTCACTTTGGGTTTTTATTAAAAATTTACACATCATCTATTGCATGTCATCACATAATCTTTCATGTACAGTCCAAGGTATCTGGAGAAGTGAAATATGAGTCTTTTTTCAGCACAAATCGAATGTATGGAGTCTCAGTATGTTTAATTGTTGAAATTTATCCTGAGCTAAATTTAAGGTTCTCATTGAGCTTCTGCTCTTTTGACTAGAATTACTCAATATATGCAATTGTTTCTTTGTTAATTCTCCATTTCAATTCACATTAAAAACAGTACCCAGAACAATACATAATTCATAGAAAATTCAAAGAAAGATTACAATATGGATGGATTGCTTGTGTCAGATTCATTATTACAGTGATTCTGTTCTTCCATTGGGGTCCAAATTGATGTGTGGTGCATGATCAGACAGGGCTCATGTGTGCATTGTAACCAACAACAGTGTACCCAATGACCTATCTACAGTTGTCCTTTCCAAGATGTGCATAGTGGTGAGATTACTCAATCCTCAGTAGTTGATGTAGGTTCCTCCTTTGCAATAACATTCTTGTCCAGGTCTCCTATGCCGCCCGTGACTTGAAGGCAGACATCATCGTGGACATGGCAACGCTGACAGGCGCCCAGGGCATCTCGACAGGGAAGTACCATGCTGGCCTCTTGTCCAACAGCGAGGAATGGGAGACGGCTTCCGTCAAAGCAGGTTTGAATTGCACTTTATTGTTATCCCGTTCCCAGCATTTGAAAAGAGGCTGGATGAATCCCTCAAGGTTAAAGGTCAAAGGTAACAGAAATCCTGCCTCAGAATGTACTGCCCATAATTAGGTGATCCGAGTATCCTCTCGGATCACCTTCTGTATCTGTACTGATTCTTTGTTTTTCTTCTTCTTCTTCTTTATTTCTGGACGAAATTTGTGTATCGGTTAGCTCAGAAAGTCCTCTTCCTATCAATGTCAAAATCATACCATATATGTATCGTGTCCCAAAGACGACCCATCAAGTAAAATCATTGTGATCAGTCGACTGTGACGTCACTATGACGTCATTATATGAAAACACATTCTCATTCATATGTCATTAATGGAATGGAATTTTTCAATGAAATTTACGCCACATATATTTCAAATTATGCGCATTCTACTCATATTTTCAGAATTCATATTTTCCCTTAAAACATGCGCGTACGCGCGCGTTGAAATATTTGTATGCTCAAATCGAGCTCAAATTTTTTTTGCACACGTTTCAGACCATTTGGAGCATTTTTTGAAAAATTGAAAAAATCGGACGGACGCGTACGCGCGCGCACATATACGCACGCACAGCTCATATGCAATAGGAATTTTCCGTTTTTTCACACTGATCGGATGCCTGAAATGTCAAGGAATATTTTTACCAAGTTTCAAGTCAATCCGACTCAATATGACGTCACACGGGCCCGTCGAAGTTGAAATTCCGCGCGCGCGTCAATGGCGATATACGGTGCAACAATGCAAAAAAACTGCCAATTTTTAATCCGATTTTACTCGTCAGGATGGACGGTGAACCCCCATTTTCTTTACATATTCTAAAAGCTGATGAGTTGTACATGTCATTTCATGGGTTGGCAATGCTGGAAAAATGATGAAAAGATATCAAATTTCTTAATAAAGTAAAAAAAGTAAATTTGCAAAAAGACGTAATCAAATTTTAAGTACACTCAAGCGTATCTCACTTATTCTCTTGTTGATTTTCGTCCAAATTTCAATATCTTGTAGCTTATTAAATGGTCTTTCAGTTATATAATAACAACATTTTGATTGGATGACGGCATCACCTCGTAAAAAGGGATTAAAAGTAACATTGTCAAATTTGACCAGTTTACGTGTTATCTCTATGGGAGTGCAGTTTTTCTGGAAATGAAAACTGACATGACTATCTTTATCGAGCACTAGCTCACTTATGCTTCAGTGAATTTCTCCAAGATTTTAGTATGTTGTAGCTGAGACTTTGGGCTATCGTAAGTGTGCCCTTCGTTTTTTCATACGGAGTCGGCATCACGTCAATAAACTTGGTTGAAATTAAAGCTTATCTTCGATGTATTGTAATATTTCTTCCTTTCTGCAACTTTCTTTGCAATAACTCAAGAAAAACATACCCTATCACCACCATATTTTGCACATGTTTAGTTCATGTCACGTACATTATTTCACAAAATAACAACTACTTGATCAGACACAATCTTGGGTATGTAAATTAGGGTCAAAGGTCATAAATGTTTCATCCTGTATCTTGGTGAATACATGTCTTATCTTTCCCATATTTTGCACACGCAAAGACCATGTTACAAGAATCATTTCACAAAATAACCACTTTTTGTCTCGCCCACCGGAGGTGAAGGCGAGACTAAGGGATCCAAATGGCGTCCGTCCGTCGTCCGTCGTCCGTCGTCCGTCCGTCGTCCGTCCGTCGTCCGTCACAAATGTTAAAGTTTACCTGCAAGACTCTCTTATGATGCATAACTTGGCAACTGTTACAGCAATGGCAGCCACACTTGGGTGATAGAAGCACTAGGGGTATCTTCATGTTATGGTGTTGTCGGAGGTCATGTGATGATGTCAAAGGTCATTTGAGGTCATATATTAAAGAGTATGTGCAAGACTCTCTTTTCTATGTTAAAGTTTACCTGCAAGACTCTCTTTTGACAAATAACTTCACATAAGTTGCTTGGATTACAACCTAACTTGGGTCATAGATGCACTAGGGGTACCTTCATGTTATGGTGCTGTTGGAGGTCACAGGATAAGGTCAAAGGTCATTTGAGGTCATACGTTAAAGTTTACTTGCAAGACTCTCTTATCACACATAACTCGACACATGTTGCTACAATGGCAATCAAACTTGGGTGATGGATGCACTAGGGGTACCTTCATGTTATGGTGCCGTAAGAGGTCACATGATAAGGTCAAAGGTCATTTGAGGTCATGCGTTAAAGTTTACTTGGAAGACTCTCTTATCACACGTAACTCGGCACATGTTGCTACAAACTGTACAATGGCAATCAAACTTTGGTGATGGTAGATATCTCTTGGGAAGTTGAAGGTAACCACAAGGTTAAAGGTTACAGACAGGGGTCAACGGACTTTTAGGGCCCAATGTTAAGTTTTTAGGGCGCATTTCGTTTATGGCTCATAACTTTTGATCCCTTTGTCCGTTTGTGACCAAACTTAGATGGAAGATGTCCCTTGGGGAGGTGAAGGTCGTCACAAGGTCAAAGGTCACAGACAGGGGTCAACAAACTTTTAGGGCCCAATGTTATGTTTTTAGGGCGCGTTTTGATTGTGGCTCATAACTTTTGATCCCTATGTCCGTTTGTGACCAAACTTGGACGGTAGATGTCCCTTGGGGAGTTAAAGGTCATCACAAGGTCAAAGGTCACAGAAAGGGGTCAACAAATTTTTAGGGCCCAATGTTAAGTTTTTATGGCGCATTTCGATTATGGCTCATTACTTTTGATCCCTTTTTCCGTTTGTGACCAAACTTGGATGGTAAATGTCCCTTAGGGTGTTGAAGGTCACCACAAGGTCAAAGGTCATAAGCAGGTCAATTAACTTCTGGGAGTTATAAAAAATATTAATTCCTTGTACGCGAATGGGCGAGACACAATTTGGCGATTGCCTTGTTGCTCAGATGCAATCTTGGGGGTGCAAAGTGGGGTCAAAGGTCAAATATACTTCATTCTGCATCTTTGATAGTGTATACGGAATTCGGTACCCAAGATGGCAGGTCTGACTCCCTTTTCAAAATGAGAATCCAAACATCACACGACCAATGTCCCTAATCTCAGGTGAAAACTCGAATCATTGATTAAAAAAATCGGATCACCTAATTTGTCAGTCTTGACAAATCCGGGTCTAGTTTTAGCCAAGAATTTCCAGTGATGATATAATTTGGTAGATCCCTCTAGACGGGCTATCGAGAAAAAGACAGATTTAATCTCTTTGGATAAAGTCAAGAAAAGTCAAGAATGTATAAAGTGTAAAGATCACGGACAAAGATAACCGTAGCTTGATATTACACTACATTCTAGTCATGTCTTCAGCTTGGTAAGTTATGTGGAAGTAAAGAAATTTGATTCACTGTTAAATATCATAATTAAAGGGGAAGGCTAGTAACTGATCAGTGGGAATCAGTGGAAATGCTGGGAGGTGATTGTTCCAATCCTTATGTGATTCATTCAAGAGTTCATTGTATATCTATTGTTGTGTGAAAATGATTTGCTTCAGAATGGTCTCATATTCAAGTAATGTGCAGTTTAATGCTTCCAGTTTAGCGTCCCTGGTCAGTGACAGAGCATTAATCTGCACATTACTTGAATATGAGACCGTTCTGAAGCAAATCATTTTCACACAACAATAGATATACAATGAACTCTTGAATGAATCCCATAAGGATTGGAACAATCATCTCCCAGCATTTCCACTGATTCCCACTGATCAGTTACTAGCCTTCCCCTTTAAAGGATAGAGGTAAAAAGGTTGAATTACGGGGACAAAGGTCATTTGACTATGATTAAGATGTTGCTTCTTGGCTGTACCCTTAGCTTGCATTGTTCCTTAGGACTGTATTGTAGTAAGAAGGATTCGGGTCGATCTGTCTGTGTGTGCACCCAAGATCTCTCTGACATGTTTTCACCGGGTCTAGGGCAATTACACCCCTGGGCAGTCACCCTGGATCCTTCCCCTGGCCCTAATCCTAATCTTAATCCTAACCCTAACCCTAACCCAAACTCCTAACCCTAAACCTAACCCTAACCCTAATCTTTACTCTAACCTTACCACTAACCAGTATTTAGCCGGGGGGTAATTGCCCTCTGGGGGTAATTGCCCGGATACGGTTTTCACTGTCGACTTTGACATACAGGTTAAAGGTCACCTACAATGTGTGTTGAGTCATATGTGTTATTACCAGCCATAACTGTTGATTTTTGGTGCTATATACGAAAGCTGTTAGATAAGACGACATAAGCATCCTACTAGACTGCTGTAGAAATGCAGTACAGATTTGTAATTATCTTTATACCCCCGCCAAACGAAGTTTGAAGGGGGTATAGGAATCAGCGGACGGTCGGGCGGTCGGTCGGGCGGTCGGGCGGTCGGTTCGTTGCAAATCTTGCGTCGCGAACTACTTCCTCAGTTTTCAACCAATTCCCATAAAACTTGGCACAGATGTGTGCCTTGGGTTGTAGATGTGCAAGACATATTTTTTGACAGTACCCAAAACTACGTTGCCATGGTAACGGCATATTATGGGCAAAAATGGGTACAAATCTTGCGTCGCGAACTCCTCCCACAGTTTTTGATCAATTTTTATGAAATTAGGTACAGATGTTCATCTGAATATGTTAATGTGCAAGACACATATTTCCGCAGTGGCAAAAAGTGCGTTGCCATGGTAATGGCATGTTATTGGTAAAATATAGGGCAAAATGCTTCATGGCAAAACTGCTTCATCAGTGTTCTTCCAATTCTCATGGAATTCATATTGAATGTTTGTCTTAGGATATAGGTCAGCATGACACATTTCTTGACAGTGACAAAAAGTATGTTGCCATGGTAACAGCTCACATATTATGAGCCAAAATGATGGAAAAGTTTGTGTTGCAAACTACCTCCTCAGTTTTTGCCCAATTTCCATGAAACTTGGTACAGATGTGTGCCTTTGGTTGTAGATGTGCAAGATGCATTTTTCGACAGTACCCGAAAGTATGTTGCCATGGTAACGGCATATTAATGGCAGAAGATCAAGGAAAGATCTTGGGGATTTAACTACTTCCTCAGTTTCTTGACCAAAGCTTATGAAATGTTGTTTGGCGGGGGTATAACCAGTCACTGTAGCGACATTTCTAGTTTTCTTCTAAATTCATGCAGGAATTTTTGTTTGGATTTTTGATGTAACTTTTTTTAATTTCATTATTTCAGATACTAGTGTCTATGTCTAATATTTATACCATCTTTATTTTGTTCTCATATCTATCTTTAATTTGTTCTCATTATCTCATATCTACAATGTATATTTGTGACTCTGCATCACAAAACTAACAAAAAGTCGCCAAATATGGATTTTTCGATAAGAGTAGATTCTAAAAGAGCAGATTATAAGCTTTAAAACAATGTATAACTCGGTTCGAATGGAGTCTCCTAACCTATCTAAATACTGGAAAGAAAGCACAATCTGGACAAATCTGAAGTCCTCACACAAAATCAGTGCGTGCAACTTTTTGTTGGTTCTGTGATGCACGGTCACATTTACTCTCTATTTACTCGTTTGTTTTTCACACAATTTCTTCTGTGTTTTTTCTTTTTTAGGACGGAGCAGTGGAGACCTAGTCCACCCCATGGTGTACTGCCCAGAGCTGCACTTCAGTGAATTTGGCAGTGCTGTTGCTGATATGAAGAACTCTGTAGCAGTAAGTCATCTCTTACCCCTTCTGTTTCTGTCTTTCTCTCAGTCTCGTTTTATTATTTTTCTCTCATTTTACCCTCTCATTTTATATATTTCTCTCCCTTCCTTAGTTTTGATGAATGTTTAAGCTTATCATTAGTAAGTTATTATCTACTCTTGTTTTTAAGTGCTAAATGTTGCGGAAAGAAAAAAAAAGAAAAAAAACATAGAATAGTGAATTTGATCACACCACAAAATTAGAGCTTTAACAGAATTTATATGAAAAACAGAGAGGAGGATATTCATCGATATGTGTCTTATCATACTTTGAGCATTCAAAATGTTGGTACAAATGCAGTATAATTTCTTGTATATCTGAAGTACATTATGTCCTAAGAGTGCTGTATGTAAAAGTGCTCCCATCTAAAGATGTGCATATGTAAAAATAATTACGACTCTACAAGATAGACTGTATGGGGGTGAATACCACTTTAGCATTGGGCAGACATGGATCTTGGTGTGATGATAGTGCTGTTGTCCCAGCATGAGCCATGTATTCAGCTAATATGTGTTTGAGTGGTATAGTTGTGAATAGTTATTGCATAGGATGGGGGGGGGGGGGCATGACACAAGTGAATCTGTTATTATGTAATGGGCATGAAATATTAAACCCTGGCAAATTTCTGATGGCTTTAATCTGGGAAAAATTACTTTTATTAACATTTCACTTATGCAAGACAGTGCAGTCATTCTATATTTATGTACACTCAGCAGGGGGAAAAATCTCTTACCTTTGTCTTGAAGCAGTTTGTGGCTTAGATAAGGAAGACCAATTTTTGTGAGTTTAACAAGTTGAGGACGGTTTGATTTTGCTACCACACGCATTTCCCATACTCAGGTATACTTGGGACTCGTCCTCAACCAGATAAATGACATTATGGATTTCCTGAGATAAACATTTGTGGATAGTAGACACAATAACCAAGATTTTAACCAATTACATTTCACCTATATGTCATGCATGGTCATTTTTAACATTTTCTAAACATGTATGAATACCCTCTTTTGGCTCATCCTTCAAAAAAAAAAAAAAATCTGCTTGATTCTTTTACATCTCTCACAGGATCGTGGCAATGCGCAGAGTTCCTGTGCCGGGCTCTTCATCGGTGCGCACATCGGGTTTGACTTTGGAGGGACATGGGTTCACTTTGACATTGCCGCACCTAGCTATTCGGTGAGTGACTGCTGTGGAGTGAAGTCCTTCTTATGCCACATTTTCTGTCATCTACTTTCTGAGCAAGATTTCTTATGTCCAATTGCAGAGCTCAAATGTGACTAAATATGAGATTATTAATCAAATGATAACAGATTGCAGGTCAATCAATGATTTTCATTGGTGTTGTGTAGAGCCATCTTGCAGTTCAAGTTGCAGACCTTGACTTTTGTATTCAAAGAAGCCATACACAACATGCATAACAATAAAATGGGACTGAGGATACATTGGTATTCTGCTATCAAAAAACCTCAATAAATGTGTGTTCCATTTGGGACCTCTCCTTTTCTGTTATAGCGCTGTGTGCCTTTCAAATGATGTTGCCACTTTGATGACGTGCAGTAAAAAAGCTCTGATATTGCACCATCCAATTTGTTTGTTTGTTTGTTTTTTATCAACTGCTGTTTTGCAAGGATATTATGAAAGAATGAGTGTAGTCAGAGAGATTACATAGAGCATGATGGCGTTGTTCCCACTTGTAATGTCTTTGCTCTAATTTAGTTTCAAAAGTTGCCATTATGAAGTTGTATCAAGCACATATTCCCAGTGCTCTGTGAAAATTTAAGAATTTTTTATCTATCTGGGCTATGGCTATTCCATACATAGAACTCCTCTCCAATTTCTATGCCAAAATGAGGTACACATATAGTATGTATGACTTATAGCAGAGCAATAGAGTATTCTTTCTGTTCCCCATACCGGTACCTTACAATATGAGGGACAGCACTTTTTGCTCTTTTGAGCTTGCACATGACATATGGGATAAATGCATCTTGCTTAACCCTATTCTAACTGGGCTATTTGAGACCAAGTTTTTACTGAGGGGGGGTCAATTTGACCCCCCATTCAGATCTCGGCCGCCGATCGTGCGATCGCCGCAAAATTTTGCCTGAAGATAGAGCTGGATGTAAACTACAAGATAACATGGTCATACAATAGAAAAATATTGCCTTTCTATTTTTAATAAATTAATTACGCAAATTTGTGCATGAAATCATATTTTCACCTATAACTCCATTAAAAAGACTGGAGGATTGCTAAATTTTTGTGTCAGAATTCCTCAAGACACATCAAACAATTTTCTTGAAAAAAATTAGCACAATCGAAATCAATTTCTTTTGTTTTTTATTGTTTTGTTAATTTCTTATGTGTTTTATTGTTTTTTCGACCTTTTGTTTTCTATTGTTTTTTTGCCAAAATTTGTTGCAGGCACTTTTTCAGGCTTATCTACACTAGAATTGATTGATTTCAATGGTTAAAAGTTGAAATAATCTAATTTATGTCAATTTAACCAAAAAACACAATTTGCATTGGATTTGCACACGATATCATGAATTTGAGCTGTTTTTTGGTTGACATGCATATGCAGAACATTACGTAACTTCAAAACGGTGTACCCGAACGTCGCAAATTTGGTATCAAAATATGCGGAAGACTTCAATGAAAAAAGTTGTGAAACGACGCGGCAAAATCTTTGCGCGTTGCGAAATCGTGGCGCGTAACGTCGAAGGGGGGGTCAATTTGACCCCCCCCAGTTAGAATAGGGTTAATAAACATGATGCATTCCTACCAGATACCATACTCGAGAACTGAATCGCATCGCTATTCGTTCTTTCCGAGAACAGTACAGTAAGGAGCTGGAATTCCCTGTTGTCAGAAATTGTTGCAGCACCATCTGTGGGAGTATTCCTTAACTGACTAATGGTTGATCGCAGTGGCTAGTCTTGTTCTTCATATTTGTTATGTGCTTGTAAATATCTGTAAATAAACTGTATTATAATGTAAATAGCACAAGTCTGCAAGAATCTTCAGCTATTGAAGGAGGCAGACTTTATAATAACCAGAAGAAGAAGAGGAAGATGTGTGGACCTTCCAATGTTTGAACCCGATACACTGGACCACTTGAATGATTCAACCTCTTGTTCTGACACAAGGGCCCGAATTCACGATGGTGGTTTAAACTTAACTATGGGTTAAATTTAGGCTGTGGTTTAAAGTAAGCGTGAAATATGTGTAATTTTAACATGAACGTATTAATGCACATTTGTTACTGGACGTCTGTTGACGTACGCAGTTTGTCAGTCGTATACACGCAGAAGAAATTTGAAAAAACCATGGTTTAAATTTAAACCACCTTCATGGATTCGGACCATAGAATTTCTCACACATACAATGTATCCTGAGGTTGTACAAAATGTGTCACAAGTAAAACCAGAAACATTTACAGCATAAAACTTCCCTGAATTGGAGCTGACTGCCTTTTTCGCAGTGTAAAACTTTCACGAGTTGCCCCCACAAAAAAAAAAAACAAGTTTACTATATGTACTGGATTGTGTGAGACAAAAACTTTTGCAAATAGTGGCTCCTTGTGAATTTCCCGAAAGTTCATTCAAGTGATTATTGCTTGTTTACCGTATTTACTGCAATCTAATCGATCTTCTCCCTATTTCACTGATTGGCTCTGGTCAGGGGGAGAGGGCGACAGGCTTTGGCGTTGCACTCCTGCTGGCCCTGTTCGGCCGCGCCTCCAACTCTACCCTCCTCCAAGCTGCCTCGCCTCTCGGCAACGACGCCATGGACGACATGGCAGTGGAGAGCGCCACCAAGAAGATCCGCCTCATATGACTGACAGGGTGCCCTCTCTTGTCACGCGCAAATGCAGCATAGACATCCCTAAAACAGGCAGGAGGTGTATGCTGTGATTATGGATGGAAGAGTTTTGTCACTCTTTGTTCCCTTCTTACTCTAAACACCACTAGTTTCAGCATTTTGTTGGTGGGATATGTATCACTGTGTTATCTTTATACTCTGAAACAAAATCGCTTTGTTTCAGCATAATCGCTTTGTTTCAACGGTCAGCCCTGACCAGTAATATACATTACATGTATTTTGGAATAGAAGGAATAGGTGGAGTGAGAAATCACTTTTAGAAATGAAACATACTTGTTGGATTTACAACTCGGCGCAACACTACAAATAAGCTGAACCAGGTAACCTTACCCTTTAGGCTGTATTAATAAAATCATTCAAACCAAAGCTGTCTGTGTGATCAGCACTTTTACAAAGTGTTTGTCTGACAAAGGTTTTCATCAGAATGAAAAATATAGGAGGCCAATGAGATTTCAGGGGATAAACACTGTAGATGTTTGTTAGCCTGATGACATATCAGAGAAGCAAACACTACCAGGGATAGAACTGATTATTTACAGAGACATGCTCAAAAAATTGCACCAATTTCAGAGCGAGGTAAGAAATCTCAAAAAGTAATATTATTCTCGGTAGGACCACGTCACTGCAGCCAATGTTGGCTTGAGGTGATTTAGAGTTTATATGTGTGTTTTTTGCAGTTTATTTGTAATCAGATTTGCCTCATGTGTGTCTAAAACTATTTCTTTTCTTTCTTTTTTTTCTTTTTGTTTTTTTTTTTGGGGGGGGGGTACTCTTAACCCGTTCCATACTGAATGCTGCAATGCCCATAGACTTAATACGCAGGCAACAAGGTTCCCGTACGGAACGGGTTTAAAAAAGAAGAAGTTAATTCTCTTCAATCACTGCAACAAAGCTCTGTGTGTGTATTGGACTTACTTGGATTTATTTTGTGCATTTTAATACAGATCTGTAACATTGCAAGATTTTGTAATTTTACCAACGAAAAAAAAAAAAAAAAAAGACTGGGATGAAAAATGACATATCGGAATCACACTGCCTCACCATAGATTTCCATAGATAGGATTCATAATCTTATTCTACTCTTAGTAATAATTCTTATGTGCTTATTGTAGCACAAACTGAACCTCGGCGATCTATTTCTGGAATGCCTTTACCTATTCCACCATCCAAAAGGACATGCTCCCATATCAGTTGCCATTCCAGCAAGAGTTGCTATCCTAACATCTTTTATGAACTGGGTCCCTGGAGTATCAAAATGTATACAAGTACAATGAAGTGATGACCCTAATACTATATATAAAATCACACCCTTTTCCCATTCTTAGCTTATACCATATACATGTAATATGATGGCTGGATTAGAATATATGAGTGCACTCACAAATGTTTTAGAAATGGTTTCCTCATATGATGTACATATGTACATGTATATGCTGAGCGAAATGTTCATACCACCATACTGTCATTGTCTTTGTAACACCAAATAATGTGGATTGTCTATTGTCATTCCAAGAGGAAGAAAAAATGCATTTATTTCAAGTTACACAAAGTTTTTCTACATGTAGGAACCTATGACAACCATCAAATATTGTAAAATTTGTAGCTTTTCCATAATGCTGTGCATTGTTTGTTTTATTTTTTTTTCTCTCTCTCTCTTTCTCTCTTGAGAAAATGGAAAAAGTTATCTAAAGATATGTACATCCTACAAGTTGTATTATCTTCAAGCTATTGTAGATTTAACTGGAATTCAGTAATTTTTAATAAAAAACATCTCGAAGATGTTAATATTGATACTAGATAGTAAATGCATATTATGTCTACTCTGCTTCCAACTTTGGAGATGGAAACCTGTTTCGTTTTTGTTTTTTGTTTTTTTGTAAGCTTGAGAAGCAATGCATAATGTCTATCTATGGGTTGAATGGTATGCATATACCAGTAATGCCCTTGTAAGGAAGGGATAGTCCAAGGCCATTGAAGATAAGATACGCTGTGTATGTATGTTGAAATTAGCATTGTGTTTAATAGACTGATAGTCCAAAAACCACAAAGCTACTTGTAGTTTAAATCTAGTTCATGAATTATGCGAAGTCTATAGCATAATTAAGAAATATGTACACTTTGTGTATGTAAACAGAGGTCCTATAAAAGTGTAAAGATGCACTTGGATAGGATGTACCTTTTGTGTGTGTTTTCTGGTTTTTAGTCCTGACTGTGTAGTTAAACTCTTGATTTTGATCTAAGTTTCCTCTGTGAATGTGGACTGCAGGGTTTAGCTGGGATGAAACCAATTTACATCTAGTAATCTATGGCAGAAGAGATATCGCTGACATCTACTCTTTTCATACATTGAAATGTTGTTTATGGAATTGATGAGTGAACATGTCATTTATTATATGAATTACTGATTAAGCATTGCAAACACGTCTTAATTCTTGGAAAGGTAAGCCAGCAGACTGAGAACATTTGTTTGCGATGGCATAAGATGTAAGAGTGCTCAGAGAATATACAACTTGAGATCTGTATATAATGGTGAATTAAATACCATTCAGATGTATGACCCTCTGTCCGTCTTTTCATCATGTTGTGTGGGTATCCTTTGATTTGATTTGATTTGATTTGATTTGATTTATTCTCTGTATGGCATCATTTATCATTTTTTTTTAATCACTATAATCAAACATAACATATACAAACATGATACTCTTTATAGCTAGTTTCTACAATTTCAACAATTTTCATTACATGTACATCTGTGACATGATACCGGTACATGTGTTATGAATTACCATACAGAACAGTCGGCAATAATAAGCTATAAGCTTGACTCTTTGGCAACCGATGATACAATTCGTTAATGAAATAAGAGAAGGGGGTTCAACATGATGCTCGGGGATAAGAGGGATAATAGGAGAGACAGATAGAGTATGAAAGAGAGGAAGGTGATGGAGACCTTCCGATACCAGGCTTGCCAGATCAACTCACAACACATACACGTACATGATTATAGATTACAGTAATGTATTCACGTAGTTGTAACAGATCACGATTTGTAGCAGATCAGGCCACCGTATCACTAAAGTTGTCAGCCCTGACAAGTTGTCACTCTGACAATTATCATAGTAACAGTCAGCATGACCAGAGCTTCTCCGCCAGTGAAAACAAAGATTTTTTTTTTTCTGAAATTGTCAGATATTGACAACTGTCAGGGCTGACAACTTTCATAAAAGGGTGCCCAGATCGTGGTTTCAATAACCTCTTGATTATGAGACTCACTGGATGGTAGGCATGTTTTTTTTAGACGGCACAGATTGGGGAAACTAAAAATCTATCGGGGACCCTATCCCTAAACCTAACCCTAATCCTAATCCTAACCCTAACCATCAAACACTAACCCTAACCCTAACACCAACCCTAACCCTAACCCTAACCATAACTATAACCAAAAACCCTAACCCAACGTTTTCCCCATAGGTTTAACACGCGCCATGCCCCAATCTGTGCCGTCTTTAAAAAAAACGGGGATGGTAGCCAGAGTGTGAAATATTATTTTACTTTGTGTAAATGTGGTACAGTGTTTTACATTCTTATCTGTTTCTGTTTTGTTTGTTGGTTGTTTGTGTGTTTTTTTTTGTGTGTGTGTTTTTGTTTTTTTTTTTTGGGGGGGGGGCACAGTCCTGAGATAAGTGTAAATGAAGGAAAATAAGTGTTTCACACAAAAAAATGGAGGGTATCACGATTATAGATACATTCACATTTGAGTTACTATGTTAGATATCATAATATTAAACTTGTTGGCACTATTCTTATTGATGAAATAACATGAATAGATAGGCCCTATCACAGTAAACAGTTGTAATTCACGTTCTCTTTCTCTTTCTCTTTCTCTTTCACAAAATACTATGGAATCTGTGATAAGTACTGCATATCTCCTACAGGGAAATGAACGCCCGAATTCACGAAGGTGGTACAATCTTGTTCATGATTTAAACCATGGACAAAGACCGTAGTTTTGTATTGGGCGCCAAGTGTCGCATGGCCTATTTTGTTTACGAAAGTCATCGACGAAATGACAACATAAATAGACCATGCGACACTTAGCGCCCCATTATAAAAAAAAAAGAAAAAAAAAACAACTATGGTCTTTGTCCATGGTTTAAACAATGGACAAAATTGTACCACCTTCGTGAATTTGGGCCAAAGTGTGTCACGTTATATGAGATATACACTGCTGTATGGCTACGGTCACAACCCCCAAAATCAGCCTGCTCGGCGACCGGTCGGCGAGTTTTTAGCCAATTTCGGTCGGACAACGACCGGTTGTGACCGACCAGGCACCACTGATCTTTAGGGCATCGGTCGGTCGCCGCTGAAGTTTTAACGCGGAGTAAAAATTTCAGCGGCGACCGACCAGTTTTCACTCGCTGCCCAAAATACGTTCGGTGTCCAAGCGGCAACCGCCCAGGCACTGACCTAATCGAGAGGTCGCCGCCGAGCGATTTAGGGAACAAAAATAATAGAGACAAAAATGACAAAAGCACAGAAGAAAACCGAGGGAATAGATCGAGCGGTCGCCGTCGAGCGATTTGGGGACTAAAAATAATAAAGATAAACATGACAGAAGTACTGAAGGAAACCAGGGACTATAGATGGCGAAAAGAAGCCAGGGCAATGTGGAAGAAGCAGGGGGAGGGATAGAGGCAAGGAAACCCCACCAACATCTCAGCATCTCAACATCTCGGAAACCAACTTGAGGGACATGAAAGACAGGGATAACCACTTTGGGGCAAAAGAGATGAAAGCTAAAAGTTAGTGTCTATATGTATACTTAGTAGTATGGTTTGGTTATCTTAACATTTATTAAAGGTCTATTGAATGAAGAAGTCATGAATGACAAGAGAATTAAATAGGAATAGAAAAATACTGTGAAATATAGAAGCAAACAAAGATATTTTGGAAAATTGTAATCTATTTTAATATATGTACCATCTTGGGTTTTCCTCCTTTCTGTTTGATTTCCTAATTTTTCTAGTTATCTGTGGCTTCACTTACTGAGGTTTGGTAGTTGGTATTTAACTCTTAAATCTTTAGCCTCAAGTTTTATCTTAACTAATTACTATAGTAATTATCACATCACAAATCACATTATATAGGTACATGAATTTACCCAGGTAGCTTGTGGGGGAAATTTCCGGCAGAGACTGCCGGCGGCCGCCGGTATGCCTACGGGACACTGGTAGATGACCTATCGATCACCCGCCGGTCGCTGAGCGATTTCGTGATAATCGGCCCGTGGCCGGTGGGAGATCGTCCAGTTGCCAATGGGGCATCGCTAGGTGACTGCTCAGTCTCCGCGCGGAGAAGATCCCATATTTCGCAATTTTTTTACATAAAATCGACCGGTGACCTACGGGAAATCGACAGGGCATCGCTCGGGCATCGCTGGAGTTTTATAGCCTGCTCGACATCTCCAATAACTGCTGGACAGTGCCAGAATTTCAGCGGCGACCGAGCAGGCTACAAATCGGTCGGTCGCCGCTCTGAATTGTGACCGTAGTCTTAGATTGGTGGTATTTCCTGACATGATTCACACCCAAATCTCGCATGCGTATTTTGCGATGTTTGAATTACCACCCTGAAGACCACGGTATTTAGCTATGTATTTCGTGGTGTGTTTGCATTCACATTCCCAAATTCACGGATTTGAATGCTCCCATCTTGTTTATGATAGGCCTACTGATGCTGATTTGTTACACAACTATCAATTTTCAGGGGCTGATCCAGGACTTCCGTAAAGGGGAGGAGCCTTTACAAAATTAAAGGGGGGGCGCACGTGCCCCCTCACCATTTTTTCTTTTTATCAATTTTGTTTTATCAAAAAATAAAGAGGAGGCGCGTGCCCAGTGCGCCCCCCCCCCCCCCCCAGATCCGCCATCTGATTTTGAAGTGGCTCTGTATCTGTGTCACTCTATTACAGCGTGCATGATTGTGTGTGGTATGCTGATTGATCACAACTTGTTAAGATCTTCTACAAGAGTCCTTCTGCATCCAACAAAACATGACAACAACAACAACCCCGCAGCTGACAAAACAAACCAAATAAAGATACATACATACAGGGGGGGGGGGGAGGGGGGAGGGGGGGGGGGGCTCAAAAATTAAGGAATCTCTAAAAAACTACCAGAAGTGATAAAGCTACTAGTTACAGCAGTGCTATGAGTACTTAAGTACATTGGTGACCGAGTTACAATTAAAGTTTGGTCATGGCGAATATAAATTGCGAGGCAAATTTTCACATTTTCATCTCCTAAAAATGCGTGTTCAATTTTTTCACCAAACTTGGTGGCTCTTATTGGCTAGGGTGATAGCACTGAAATATACATTGTTATAATGAGTACCACCCCCCCCCCCCCCCACCAAATTTAGAGAATCTCCAAAATTATTTTATAAAACAAACAAACAAAACCGGTCTAATCAAATACATCAGTGAGTGCATATTGACTTTCAAGTTGATATCAGATATTGGGGGGGGGGGGGGGGAGGCTCCTTGGGGCCAGGACCAACATTTTGAAATTCTTTCTGAAAATGCATGATCAAAGTTTTTACAAACATGCCCGGTGTAATTGGAAGCCCCAAAGGCCCCAAGTTTGCTAGCTTTGTTTTTCTATCTATAGGTTGTAGTCTGCAAAATTGCGTGGAGGGTGAATACAGTATGCGATACTCGGGACAAGAGCGCTATAGGGATACCCACTAGGTTTCTCACCCCAGTGTTATCGTACAAACAGTTGTCCGATTGTGGCATTAAGGGTTGTTCAATAATAATAGTAGCCATCCTATCCAGCAATAACGGCACATGGATTTAACCAAAACTTTGAAAATATTAATAACTTTGAGCAGGTTGAATTCCCGCACACTTCACTTATGCACTTATGCGATGCATTCACTGAATCCACATTGATATGATGTAAATTTGTCTTTAAGCCATAAGTCCTATTGAAGTTTTGCCACAAAATTAGTCATCTTAATTGGCACCTCTTAATTTCACTGCATTTCTTAATGCTCACGAGAACTCGAAGACGCGGAACTGATTTAATGCATTAAATCTGCACAAACTCATAGTGGAGTTTGCTGAAATCTGCAAATTTGAGAGAATATTGCAAGTACTTTAGTCTTAATATCGATGATGACGCCAATTAACACTCGATTAAATGTGAACCATAGGAGGCTTTTAAGAAAAAATCAAATCTGATATTATGTTGCTGTGTATGAAAACAGACAAAATCAAAGGACTTAGGTATGAGTGAAAATTTGGGGTAACAAAATCGGACACATTTAAAAAAAAAAATGGGAATAATAATTTGCATTTGATATGTCAAATTTCACTACTTCTCATATTTCTCAAATATCTGAGCACAGATAGATCTTATCCCCTGAGGAGGGCACGCACAAACGAATTTTATACTCTAATCAAAACAGGTCTGCAGAAATTTTTCTAGGTATAGAATGCTGAAAAGTAGTGAATTTTTGTCAGAATCACAATTGATTCATATCAAAACGATCGACCGCAAATTCTAGAAGGCATTTTTTCTAACGCAAGACAACATAAAACACACAATAACATGCAACTAAGAGTGTTCTGTGCTCTTTCTTCATGGATTTTGATTTCTTATGTTTATGTTTCTGTTTCTGTGTGTGTGTGTGTGTGTGTGCGTGTATGTGTGTGTGTGTGTGTGTGTGTGTGTGTCCTTGCACCGCGTCGAAATTTTAAAAGGAAACTGTTTAGTATATAGAAAATGAACAAAGTTCAACAAGAAGCAATAATATAATCATCTTTTTATGTTCTGTTTAATGTGATGCGCTGTCTCCAGGGAAACGGCAAGTTCCTGACCAGTTTTCTTCCCGACTGATCAAAATTATCATGGACGAAAAACGGAAGACGGCGTCAATAATTTTGCCGGTATCATAATGTTACACTTGGCAGTATGCTACCAGCCACGCACTGTCTCGATGCCTTTCACTTTTCTGCGAGATTTAACAAGGATCTATGTTAGCAACGCAAAGTGACACTATAATTATGAGATTGTTGGTGTTACATTCCCAGTTTATTGCATGTTTGGGCTTTCATCGGTAGAGTGTCTTTCCGATCTGAAGTTCCGTCATTTCCTTGGTCGAAACAAAGTGTATTATTTCAGTGATACCCTGAAACGCTTATACTTTTAATAACCCGCGAACAATTTCATGCAATGTACGGTGGAATGCATGATTTGTTCCAGGAGAGGACAGTATGGGCATCATCAATGTAGTTCTTAGAGTAATGATACGAATTTTTGAAATTGGAAATATCATTTTACGTTTTCTGCTTCAGGCCAGTCGTTATCTGATTCACGGATTACGAGTATTGAAGACGCGACGCCTAACAGGAAATACCCGCAAGAGGGCAGCATGTCGATTCGTAAATTCGTGGTGGCAGCGATCGTGGCGGCCACAACAGGCGATTTGTACGCTAATCGAGGCTCGGTCTACGAGGGCGGACAAAATTCGTGATTTTGCCGACGTTATGGGTAAGTGGACGGATAACTATTATCGATATGATTTCTTTGCAAGTTTTCACCGAATAATGTTTGTATGAGATAACATAAATGAAGGGATGTAATCTGTTAGATCTATTTAATATTAGACGTCCACGCCTAACGTGGCTGCGGGGTGAGCCATACCTGCTGAAGCGTACATGTTGTACCGCTCTGTACTTCTAGCGTACGTGGTTGGTGAAGAAGTTCGTGGGGCACTAGCAAGGCCAGGTAAACTGTGTATCCTACACATACCGTCTGAACTCACTCGTCGGGAAACGGGGCTAGGCCAGGCTGTCAATACATGTAGGTCATATGGGGAATAACGGTATACGTTATTAGTTGCTATTAGTATTATTTGGCCTTATTTCTGTAAATTTTACAGGAACTAACGTGCTGTATGCAGAGCCAGAGGGGTTAAACGTGGCTAACGTGGTTAAAACTTTAAGCGCAAGGTCCAAGGATTGACCTCCCGTGCCAAAATTTGACCATTCAAAATTTTGCATGGTATGGAAGACTTTGAATCCAGCTGTTCTCTTTGTCATCAGTGATCATGTTACACGCAGTCACAAGTTGAAGTTGTATAAAGGAAGGTGTCGAACAAGTAAAAGGTTGAAGTCTTTCAGTCAGAGAGTAGTAAATACTTGGAATAGCCTTTGTGCGGATGCTGTCGTGGCAGCATTTGTGAATAGACCTTATGCATTGACGTCATCACTCGCTTGACAACCTCTCGCGACGCCATCTTAGTTAGAGGGCAAGCGAAGTCCTTGACATCGCAGAGGCGTGCAGCTAACGTTAGTTATGTGCTTTTCCTATGCGCGCTAGCGGCGATCGCCTCACTCGCCGCCAGTCCCCAGGCTAGTGGCAGGTTTTTTTTTACCATCAAACAAGTTTGACATGACATGACACATTATGCAGCAATATTTGGGTAATTTTCTCACACTGTGCAATCGAAATACTCACAGCAACTACGGAATTCCTAGGTTATATCGCAAAAATTTGTATCCATAGCGCAACATCGCCGTTCGCTGAATGTATGTCGCCATTTTGAATTTCATAAGCCAATCACATGCGAGGTACGTGTTTTAGTAAAAAACACATAGAAATCTACCTCGCATGTGATTGGCTAACGTATTCGTAGGTTGATGAGCTGTTACGACCGCTGGTAGTTGCATCTTTTTTCATGAAAATTGTGCCAAAATGTTGGATATATCATTAAACTGGTGAGTGCGATTCATACATCAAATGTCGATTTTGCTATACAAGCTTGAAATCCCCGATCTAGGGCTGTAGATTACATGCAATAGAAAAGACAGTAAAAGAAACACCGATGTTGTGTGTAAATGCCCATTGCCTCGCGTGTAAAAGCACGCTCTAGCAACGCATCGCTTGCCCTCTGAGGGAGGACGCCCTTCAGTTAGTAAGACCGTGTGACGTCATATGCATAAGGTCTATAGCTTCAAGTCCAAGCTCAATGATCACTAGAAGCAGAAGCATAACAAATTTCATCCAGATTGCATTAACTGATAATTCCGTGGATCTACAGAACAACACATGGATCTCCTCAGGCTCAGTATTAAATCCTTTGAATGGCCCTCTACAAGTTTTCAACTTACTGGGCATCATCGTAGGTAATTCATTTCAGGTTATTCAGCTGTAGGTTTCTACTAGATGTACACATTGTAGCTGGCAGTCAACATGGTCAAATGAAATTATGGATGGTGATATGGTCAAGTAATCATGATTATGGGCAGCTGTTTCGTGCCTTTAGTGACTGAGTGAAATCTAAACATTAGATCAATGGAATGTATCAAAAATTTTTGAGCCAGAACCCAACTAGGCCGCCTAGACTAGGGTTTATGAGTATGATGTCAGTACGACAGCAGACAGACCCGCTCTAACAGTCTAAGACGATTTTTCAGTGGCTCTAACAGTTAACAACCCGTTACTACTATGACAGCAGACATGCATTACTAATTTGTGATTTTGGCAAGATAATGATATTATTTGACTCGTGTATTTTTTTTTTTCATATGTAGTCAAGGCCATAGTCTTATATGATTTTGTTTGTTGTTTTGGGTTGGGTTGGGTTTTTTTTTTTTGGGGGGGGGGGGAGTAGAAGAGATATCTATTCATCAACCTTACACCAACCATTGTCTGAACTGTAATTCTCCTCATACTCTGTGGGTAAAGAGCAGTGTCAGCAAAGCTGGGAAAATGCACTCAGTAGCATTTTGCTACAACATATTTCATTTTGTCACTTTCACACTGATCTCCAAAGTTTGTGTACTTCAATGGGGAAAAAACATTATTTTGTCTTTTTTAATAAGTCTTAAACACATGAATTCTTAACTAGAGAAGCACTCTGAGAGCGCACACCTCCGCCAAGCAGCTCATTAACGGTGGTACTGATCTTGCTCTTCCATAGAGATCAGTGATTACCACCCATACAATGTACTTACAATGAATGCATGCTGAAAATCACCCGATTTCCGAATGTCTACCAAGTCTTTTGTTACGTCATCAACTTCGAGTCTGCGCGGCCCCTCGCCCTAGCAGAAACTAGAGCACGCACTTTAGTGCGTGTATGCAAGCCTAAAAAGATGGATACAACTTGAACTCCCAAATATAATCATCTGTGCCTAGCCCTTGTGTCATTCTCAACTTTTTGAATTATTTTGCACGCAAACAACAAACCAACCAATGGCGATGAAATCATAACCTCCTTCCTTGGCGGAGATTATTATAGTACCGGTACTCTTCTTCAACAAACAGAATTTAACAGGGTCTTGCTGTTTGGCATATATTCAGTAAAGTATGTGCCTCATTGCATCATTTTAAGATGAAAAAAAAAATGTGAAAACATGCAGAGGTTCCATATACCCACACATAAACTCTCCTCTGGTTGTGTCACTCCCTCCCATTGTCATATACTGCAACCTCCTCATCTAGTTTATATACCTGTTCTCATACTGGAAGAGAGAAACTGGTTCTTACATATTGGGGGCATCACCTTATGCCAAAGGTTATTTCTACCCTTTTCTGTGATTATCACAAACATTAACAGTTTTGGAGTGGCCCTTGCTCAAAGTTGGTTTGGATCAGCACCCTTTTCATGTTTCATTGAGATGTCACAAGTGTAGCAGGTGAAACCCAAGCCAGAGAGGTGTAGGCCTTCAAATAGTCTTAAAAACAGATGAGACTTATCCTAAGCTGCTGACATTTCTGACTCTTATGATTTATATGAAACTGTCATGCTAAACTCTCCACAAGGAATGATATTTTGGAATAAACATGAATTTATCAAGGTAAGTAAAGTTTCTTTTTGTTTCGAAGTCATGAAGTTGAGTCAGATTCATGCGAATAGCGTAATACAGTGGAGCTTTTTAGAAGGAAAAAGTTGCAGACTTTCATTTGGAATAGTATCATATAGGCGATGGGTATTGACAAAATAGATGCATCCCTACTGTGATTGCAGCAAGAAATATTGTATTATGAGCACACATTGGGCATTGTAAACTTTACTCTGAGAACATACCACCTTCTGCCACACCAATCGTGTGAATTTTCTCTTATATGTAGACATCTAAGAAGACAAAGTGCATCTCACACACAATGATCTTTGTTAGGGTCTATTTCAGAGTGAGTAGCAAAAAAGCAACAAACAAACAAACAAAGGAATGAATTGATTTATAATGCAATACTGGTAAACGTCTTGATTTCTTGCATAGGCTGTTAAGTTTGACCATTGATGTGCTGTGAGTATTTACAGTATAGTGCCATGAAGGCCCAAGTCATGTTTTCTTGGCATGATAATATGAATGATAACTTCCCCAGTCTCTGAAATACTTTGTGTATTGCTTTGTACTGAGAGCTTGTTACCTCCGCTGAGGAAGGAGGTTATGTTTTCATCGGTGTTTGTTTGTTTGTTCTTTGTCTGTGTACAAAATAAATTGAAAAGTTGTGGACGGATTTGGATGAAACTTGCAGGAAAAGTTGATTTATAATGACACAAGGAACAGATGATTAAATTTTGGTAGTGATCTGGGAATTTTTATGGATTTTTGAAGGATTTTTCTATCTTTTGGCACATAGGAGGACTATGAACTTGGGAGTTCAAGCTGCACGTACTGGAGGTTTACATACACACACTAAAGCATGTACTCTGCTCGGGCAAGGCGACACGCTGCTGGAAGCTGATGAACAATATACTTCTATATTAGGAATTGCCAGCGTGTATGGATAGAAATGAGCTACTGGCTTAGCAGAGGTCTGCGCTTTTAGAGTGCGTTTGTAGTGTGTTTGTTGAGGTGGGGGAGATAGTTGGAGAAAAATGGAATGGGATGTGTTTATATTATGTTGCAACATTTTAAAAATGTGACTTACACTGAACAATAACTGCAACATAGTGTTTAATTTCATAGTTCAGTGGGGAATGACAGAGACAGGATATAAGAGTACACTTTCAGTTTTCATACTTTCCATTTAGGATGATACACATGTACCACAAATAAACCTTGATAAAAGTCAATCCGTCCATCATCTTCAAAAGTTTGCTGTGCTGTGGCCACAATACAAATGTACCTGTCGATAAGTGCACATAAAGTCCGTTCCTGGATCTGGCAACACAGAGACATTGTACTTTGAGAGGGGAGAGGTTATTTATAACAAAGCAATGTGTCTGCTCCAACCATGAATACTTAATCAGATTAGTGCCTACTGTTCAGTATGCTCAGGATTAATTCCCAAAGAATGCAATATCCACAGTCACACAAAACGCTTGGAATTTTTAAGGGAGACTTTTACTCCCGCCAGAAAGTTTAACAGAGAGCTGGACTGAATCTCAAGATTGAAACAGAGAGTGCAAATAGATGAAGATATTAGAGAACTATTAGCACTATAAAAATTATGGCTATCTAAATATTTAAACATCAGTTTAGCATAGTGCCCTATAAACACTTGACACAAAATGCATTGATGTGGACAGTCGTATACAAAAATCAAATATAAATGTCACATTATGTTTTCTTCACATGAATCATTTTCTGTGATTCCAAGCAAATGTTCTCAAAGCTCTGTTCTCAACTTCTCTCTAAATTTGTTGATCCCATCTTGCAAGTTTCAGACCAGGGGGAAATGGTTTACCCAGAATCAGTATTTTGCACACTGACTTTAAAATATGAGCCTCGGGCAATTCATCTATAAATCTGTTTAAATCAAGAGACACTTGATTAATGCCATTGTGACTGCTGGCCTTAAAAAGACGATGAACTCCCATGCTACCACGTACATCTGCAATCCATAGATTTACTCACATTTTTTCCCCCTGATCTGCACACAATATGCCATTGTTCTTATTCACAGCAAGTCCTATATGTTGCTGGGTTTTTTTTAAGTTTCCTTTAAACCAGTATCTTCAGTTTAGGGTAGCAGTGAAAAATCTGCTCCCTTCCCCTCCCCCCCCCCCCCCCCCCCCCCCCAACCCATGGTACACCTAAACAAGGCAGATACTTTTTTTTTTTCCAAAAAGGAGAGTAGTTGAGTTATTCATTTTGTACCTTCACAACTGCAATTTGCTTGAAATTGTAGAGCAGTTAAAGTATTCATTTTGTCCTTTGACAATTGCAATTTAGTTGCAATTGAGCTGTTGATGAAAAGATATCAGCTTTCTGGCGAGAACATTTATTTTTGCAATGTCTTTTTTTTTCTTTTTCTTTTTTTTTTTTTTTCTTTTTTTTTGAGGGGGCGAGGGATTTGTGCTAGCCTGTAGCTACCTGTATGATAATATGACACAGGCCCAGACACTTCAGTGATACACAGGTAAACTGACTGCTTATGTCATGTGCTATACAAAATACTGTAATAGATTACATCAACTCCCGGCCAAACCTTAGTAGTGAGAAGGGAGTCCATGCAACAATTGCAGATTGTTTGGTTGTTCTCTTTTAGATCCCCGATTGTTGTAGACAGATGAATGATTTCAGATGGGGTGAGCGCAAGTGGCTGATGAACATCAGGCAGTAGATCGGAAATAAGCAACGGGATGCACTTTTACAAACCGCTGTTGCACTGGTGCGCCATAATCACAAAACTTTGCCTGTGAAGGGACTGGTGGCATTATAGACAAAGCTGTTACCTCAGCTGCTGAATACTTGGAATTATGTAGCGATTAATCTGTGATGAGTGTGAATCAGTCGCATCCTAGTAGTTGTTGATGATTGTAAGTTTGTGACCTTTCAATGAAATATTTAGCAACAGTTATTCCCCTTTTCAAGTGCTAATCAGCTGCTGAAAGTATTCATACTCAGAGCTTGTGACCAAAGAGGAATCTAATCTCATACCAGTCAGGATATTTATCACTGGTCTGTAGACTCCCAATGCAAAAACAAATAGCATCTCTCTACCAATATAGCGTGCAAATGCTCTCTGCGCAGCCAGTAAAGAATGTTTAGCTTATAAATATGCTGCAAACTGCCCCCCCCAATGAAAATACAGTGTGACCGTTAAAAGACTTGAAACTTTCTTCGGCATTTTTGGTTGTTGTTGTTATTTTCTACTTGGTTATGCTTGAAAATCAATGGGGAAATCAAAGAAAAACAACAACACAAATGTACACACACAATAAAAACAACAAAAAGCAGACTGTTTTGATTATAAAGCAACCGAGTAACCCAGATGTCCATTATTGAGCAGCTTATATTAAACCGAATTACTGTCAGTCTTGGGTAGAGACTATTTTACCCCATACTCTTGTGATTCTTTTGGTTCCATGACATTCGCTTGTGCGACAGTTGCTCCCATGAAATATCTGCCCGCTAAGCCAAACATAAATTCTACCCAAAGACGTAATCCTAACCCTAATCCCAACCCTCACATCAAACTAAACCTAAAACCCTATCACAACCCTAACCCCAACACTTTTCAAGTCCTTGGAGAAAATAAGACTGGAGCAAATGTCGCAAGAGGGAATGTCATGTCACTGATTCTTTTACCACCATAACAGAACACAACTGATACCAATCAGAGACATTCAAAACAAGTTTCGCTGTTTGGTTAAATTCTCCTTTGTGCCACATTAGGATTCAATTCAAGGCGTTCCCCAAGAATGGATCAACGGCCGTAGCAACTTGCCACCAGCGTGACCGACTTCCTGTGTAGAGAGTCCCATAGTCTAGGTTTTTCCCAGTAAACATGATTGCCCGCAAAAGTAGATGCTAAAAGTGTAATAAACTTATGAAGGAGGGGGGGGGGGGAGTGGACACCAATGCACTTTGCAGCTCACACATACTGTAGGGTGTGACAAGAAATGCCTGATTGACTGTTTGCTCAGTGGAATGCAGTCTCCCATGAACCAAGCCAGTGATATTCCCCCATGTCAACCAAGCACTAAGCAGAGTCCCAAATTTAAGCTTTCCAGGCACTATTCAAGCCACAAAACCATTGTTGAGCCTCACAATCAAGGAGCTCCACAACTCTCTGGCCCACAATACCAGCCATGGAATCCCATTTTGTGGTTTTAGTGTCACAGAGAACCCCTTTCTTTCTGTACCACTCGGCAGAATAGCTAAAAGGGCTTAAATCTGAGTATTTTTTTTTCTTTTGTGCATGCTGTCCTTTTGTCAACCACTGCCTTAAATGAAAAGTCTATTTTGATCTCCTCCCGTTCACTGGGTCATGCTGAATTGGACAGGTAGCAGGCTTCAACCATTTGAGTAATTTAAACAAAAAGAAAAAAAATACCGAAAGAAGAGATAATCCTGTGTGTCCACTATGTGCTGTACCTTCAGCATGCTATATATACTCCAAGGTAGCCATTTGATTGCATTATAGCAGCCTTTTTAGAAATAGCAATATTCCATCTTTGAGATGCTTTGTTGGTATGTCTTGAACTGTTAAACCACAAAAATTCTGGCAGGGGCAGACTCGGCTCCTCTCTCTGCAGCGACAGCAGTACAGGGCTTTGCATTCTTCTCAGTCGGTGTGTGTGTGTGTATGCAGGGGTTATGGGTCATTTCTCTATGAGCAAGACTGGCTGATTTTGGTAGAAGGAGAGTGGAGTGCGAGCGGAACCCCTGAATGGTAGAGATCTGCCCCGCCCACCCAACTACGGAGATTAGGTGCCCCACCCCCCTCAGTCAAAAGGGTCTCTCCGCTGTCACTTCCTGGCCTGAGCTCCGGTGCTGCAGGAAGTAAGCAGCCCAACTGATCTTCAGGCCTTGCTGAAACAGCCAATGGTCTGTCTGAACACCACGCATGCCTGGCTTCCCAATACCAAATCCTGCCTGCCCAAATGAACACACGATAAACTGAAGGGCTGATTGGATATGTGGCACGTCTCTCTCAAGTTAACTGCGACCAAATGCGAGTTTCACTCTCGCTCGCAAAAATTTTGTTTGCCACAGACAATCTAGCCATCGGTGTTTAGTGCTTCCTGCACAAAGTTTGCCGCCATGTTTTGCTCGCTACCACTAACACTGAATGATGCTGAATGAAATTTGATTTTTGTCTTTCTTGCATCTTCTCCCTTTCGCCGCTCTGGACAATATACTGCTATTGTGTGCTCTCCAAACGCCACCGTGATACTGCCTGTCTGGAAATTTATCCCTGAAATTGGACTTTGCTCCTCCAACTGGATGCGTCACCCACGCCATGCCTGCATACACTGGTTCAGCGGTGAGTATGGCTACTCAAATATCGATCAGACGTAACATTGTAATCAGTGGAACATGGTTTTTGAAGTGAATGCTGGGCTTGTGTGATTAACCCTAGCAATTTGCAAAGGCAAGATTATCATGTAAAGTGGCATTGACATGAAGCCACGGTACCCTTGAAAGGATTGAAGACGCGATGTAAAGAGGGGATTAACTTACATGTACTCCAAGGTAGCCCAGGGATTAAATCACTGTGTGATCATATTGAATCTGAAGACCTCAGACTGCCTTCGGTTAATATGTGCTTGCATCTTTAGTTCGCGATCATGTAGTGCTTGCCTAACTTGCTCTACAATTTTATGTGCAGAATGGAGTGAGTGACAATGCAAGTTTGTCCCAGACAAGTGGTCTCACTGATCTCATCCACTTCCAGTGGTTTTTAGCTCACCTGAGCCAAAGGCTCAAGTGAGCTATTGCAATCGCCCTTCGTCTGGCGTCCAGCGTGCGTCGTCCGGCGTGCGTCGTCCGTCGTGCGTAAACTTTTTACATTTTCATCTTCTTCTTGAAAACCCCAAGACAGATTTTCATCAAACTTGGCAGTTAGCATCCCTTGGGGGTTAGGAACTCAATTTATTAAAATGGGCACCATGCCACACCCAGGGGGCCCCCAGGGGGGCCCAAACCCCCCAAAATTAAGGAATCTGTAAAAATCTTCTTCTCTAGAACCAGAAGTGATAGAGCTAAGTTAATACTATGAGTTAGTACATTGATGACTGTAGTTTCAAGTTTGTTCATGGCAGAATCAGGGGTGCCCCCCCCCCCCCTTGGGACCCAGGGGAGGGAGGTGGGGGAGGGGTCCTAATGGGGCCTAAATTGTACATTTTCATCTTCTTCTTGAGAACTCCATGACCCATTTTCACCAAACTTGGCAGGTAGCATCCCTAGGGGGTTAGGATCTCAATTTGTTAAAATGGGCACCAGGCCCCACCTAGGGGGCCACCAGGGGGGCCCAAACCCCCCAAAATGAAGGAATCTTTAAAAATCTTCTCTAGAATCAGAAGTTATAGAGCTAAGATAATACTATGAGTGAGTACATTAATGACTGTAGTTTCAAGTTTGTTCATAGCAGATCCAGGGGTGCCCCTCTTGGGGGCGGGGTTGGGAAGGTCCAAATGGGGGCCTGAATTATACATTTTCATCTTCTTCCTGAAAACCTCATGTTGGATTTTCGTCAAACTTGGCAGGTAGCATCCCTAGGGGGTCAGGATCTCAATTTATCAAAATGGGCACCATGCCCCACCCAGAGGGCCCCAGGTGACCCCAACCCCCCCAAATTAGGGAATCTTAAAAAATTTGGGCCCTTATTGTACATTTTCATCTTCTACTTGAGAATGCCTGGTCAAATTTTAGTAGAGCTGTGAATAATTTAGTTTAGTGACTGCGTGTAAGGTGAACTTGCGATGTACAGGTGAGCGCTAGACCCGCGGGTCTCTTGTTAGTTTAATAGTGTTACATGCATCTGTGCTTCTCTTCTCTCTAGCTTTTTGTAGCTTTGTTGTTTCTTCATGGTTAGGTAGATAGATTGATCACTTGTCTAGATTTTGAGTCTGTGTGTGTATGTATGTGGCTGGTCAAGGGAATATTACATGGGCCTATACAATGTACATTGTATAAGGTACATGTACAAACCATATAATCCCCTATAAACTGCAGTATCATGCCATAACATTCCATAGTATGAATACAATAAATACTGTATACGCCGAATATTTCGCGAGTCAGGTGCTATTCGCGAAATTAAAGACACGCGAAAATGTTGACTGTGATCCCGATGTGGATGTGGCGTACGCGTGTACATTTTTCCGTTCAGTACAAGACTCTGCGATCGCGAATTTATTACCTCTCACGAAATCATAGGGAATTCCCGATTCGCGAAAATTTAGACTCGCGAAATATATGGCGTATACAGTAGGCTCTACTGCAATGTGTACAGAGACACAGCTGTCTCATTATCATTGCACCTGTCCTGCATACTAGGGTGTCAGTGTTATTTCAGTAGTGGCACTGATAGGGTTAATGAGGTACTTTCCCTCTGTGTGTGTTTGTGTGTGTGTGTGTGTATGAGTGTTTGTGTGTATACAGCTGTCAATGTAAGCAGACAGATGTCAAGTCCTGCACAAATCCGAATGTCAGAGAACAGCTGCATAGCAGCTTTATTAATTTCAGCGTATTGTTGGTTTTGTTCTGTTCCTCAGTGATCGATGGATGTAGGTTTGCATGATATCAATTCAAAGTCAATGTATTGCCATCAGTCATGCCCCAACTAGTTTTTGTATAATGTATACAATGTTCATCGTGTTCTAAGATTTCTCCATTTGTCTTTCACCCATAAGTAATCTGTACAGTCTGTATTGTGTAGGCTGGGCTTCATTATG
Organism: Diadema setosum; assembly: GCA_033980235.1. Taxonomy (NCBI): domain Eukaryota; kingdom Metazoa; phylum Echinodermata; class Echinoidea; order Diadematoida; family Diadematidae; genus Diadema; species Diadema setosum. The sequence goes on from CM067066.1 coordinate 5,609,279, forward strand.
TTTTAAATGCAGCAATTGTGATAATTCAACATTATCTTCAAACCCTACTCTTTATGCTTTGTGTGTAGATCATATATTGGTTTGTGATATACTGATTTTAGTTTGATTATCAGAGCATGAGAAATGTGTAAATCTGCCCTGAAAGTTCAGCCTGTACATATATTTACTTAGATTTTGCTTTGTCTATTTTGGTATAAATCATTGTGTACAGTACTTCCTCCATATTGTGTCTTCTACTAGAAACTACATGTATCTTTCTCAAATATTTTTCTTGTAAAAATCACTTTCTTTTGCCTGATTGCCTGAGTCCTTTTTAAACAGTGTCAGGTGATATGTTAACTTATTTATTCAAATCCATTTCCATGTTTCTTATGTGCTTTGATAAAGCGAAAGTAAATGAGTACACTGTGTTATGACTCAAACATGATTCGTACACGTACAATGTAGGCTCACATGATTTTGGATACAGGAAATGAAAGTGACATGTGAGCTACACTGTATGTACGCTGTATGTGAAGAACTCGAACAAGAAGATTTAAAGGGAAAAATGAAAATCTAAACCACTTCAGGATGAAAGCATCTCATCTCATCATCTCAGTCTTGAGAAAAGTATTGTAGTGGTCAAGGGAAGAGGATACTCCACCCATAGTCATTTGCCCTCTGAGAGGACATACTGTAATCTAGCCTTGCTGTAATGTGTACTGGTACCTGATATCTTGTGTACATTGTTTGCACATCCAATCATTGTTCACTGAAGGCAGGCAGTGCTAACATGTTTTGAGTTAGGAACGTCAAGACAGCCTACACATAAAACATGTGTTTCTTGGCAAGGTACATTCTTCATTCGCCTGTACGTGGGTCGGAAGGGATCAAGGTTCAAAATGTTGATTGAAGGGAAGGAATGAAGAGGAAGTGTTTGATTCCAGATAGATAACATGTCCGGGATTATCGCATTACGCTAGCTGGAACATCTATTCTTTAGAGAGGCTGAAAGCCACACCTTTATAAATAGTCACTTAATACAGGCTTTTACTTCCTTGCTATTAAAGTTAAAAGGGTTTTTCAAATACCAGAAAATCCTCATATACAAACTTGAGGAGGGGAAAGGGAACAGGGATAGAATTGAAAAAGACAATGCGATACTCATCACATCTTTTCCAATGAGTACACCACATGGATGTGCCCAAGGGAAGAATTCAGACTTTGTGAGTAGTGATATCGTGTACAGTGGTACTTTACAATGTGTATTGTATAGCATCTTTATAGCATCTATAGTGTCAGTTCAAGGGGCATGGTGTCATGAGCAAGGTATTGTCTTATAGCTCACTTTCGACTTTACAATTATACATAGATGAACAATGAATTGAATGTGAGTTAGTATTTAAATGTATTGTTAATCAGTACTTGTATTGGCTCAGCTTACAATGTACATTGTACATCTCTTGAAATGTGATAAAATAGGATTTATAATCCTGAGAACTATCATATTTGAAAGCTTTAGAAGAGTCAGGCTTTATGTTTATACTTGGTTGAATTTATTAGTGCATTGAGGATCTTTTCAATTTTTTTTAGAGTTAGGAAACAACTACACTTAATACAAGTACAGAATGTACAATGTACATGTGTAGGTTTTGTTTGAGTTTATACAGTAGTATTCTCACCCAATCAGCAGGCATTTATTCTTTAGAACAATTGGGTTGCTTGTATCAGAAAAAGGTGTCTTACCCAGGACCGTTGCATTTACAGTCTTTATGGTGCTAATTACATACAATGCCCCTGACAAGCAATAACAAATTACAAGAATGTACAAATGTATCAAATTGGTATTAAACAATGGTGTAGAATTTGTGAGCTCTGTGTTTTAACATGTTATCGCAAGACAATGATGCTTCAGCCTCATACATGTGCAATGTACCTTACATGCACAAACTTGTATAGTACAATTGTACAAACATTTACAACAGACCAGTATTATGCCTCCATGTACTATTACTGTATTACATAAGGGAATGCAAATACACCAGTGTAAGAATAGCTTTAGCGCCAAACCTGTGGAGCGCAACACTTTTCAAAGCAACCAACTCATGGTATTGTTCTCTATGTAGGTGGAGGGTGATGGTAAAAAGGAAGGAAGAAGGAAGGAAGAAGAAAGGGAAGAAAAAGGAGCTTATTTTGTGATTACAGTGTGAATGCAACTGTGTCTGCAAGGTGTGTACATAGAACAAGAGCCCTCAGCAAATACGAAACAGGGCATTTTACATGTAATCGCACAGACGTATTGGTACATGTACATACAACTGTAATACTGGGTGGATTGAAGTACACGTGTATGAGTGAAGATTGTAATATTGCGCATCATTGAGTTCACCATTTATAGAGAGGGTTTTTTACAAGTGAGCGACATTGGAAGGGGCTGTCTACAATGTTAACTGAGTACAAACATTGACTCTTTGTTTTTATGCCTCCGCAACGAAGTGGCCGGAGGCATTATGTTTTCGGGTCGTCCGTCCGTCCGTCCGTCCCGTTTTGTTTTTGTCGATATCTCAAGAACCGTGTGGTGGTTTTATATCAAACTTGGTATGAGGGTATATCCTTGGGGGATAATACTTTGTGTGGATTTTAGGGTCACAGGGTCAAAGGTCAAAGGTCACAGGTTATTTTGTGGAAAAAAAAATTGAAATTTCATGTTTTTCTCCATATCTCGCAAATGGTTCAAGGTATCTTCATAAAACTTACTATATATGCTTGTACCGATGGGCAGTGATTATCTAGGGAAGTTGGGGTCATGGGTCAAAGGTCGGGGGGTCAAAGGTCAAGGTCAACTCCTCAAAATATCACTACTTTCCTTAAAATGCAATATGCCTGAAGGTTTTTGTTTTTGTTTTAACTTGATGTATGCATGTATTACCCAATATACATTGTATATTCTGTAGGAAGTTTCTTGCCAAAAGGTCAAAAGTCAAAAGGTCAAAGGTCAAGTGAAAGTGCTGAATTGCACTTTTTCCTCCATATCTCAAAAGTAACTCAAGGTATCATCATGAAACTTACATATTTATGCATGTTCAACCTAACAGTGATTCTCTTTGGAACTGTGAGGTCAAAGGTCAAAGGCCAGGTTTAGATAATGCTATTTTCCCATTTGATACTGAAATTATACTTTTTCTCAATACCTTGAAAATTACTCAATGCATAAACTTATAAAAGGGTCAAAAGTCAAGTAAAAATCATCAGTTCCCCAAATACCTGCACTCTGACATTTTAATCATTCATCCAATTGAACCTAGTTCTAGGAAAGTGAACATTCAGCACATTTGTGGCAAACCTGTCATTTTAATATTTTGCCAATTGTGTGAAACTGTCATCACACATTGTCAAGACATTGTACTATAGACCTATTAGGAGAACCATGCATTATGGGGGAGGCATATCAGTCGCCAGGGCGATATATCTAGTTTACTGTATGGGATCACAAATGCTCACGTGAAAGTAGTGCCATCCTTGGGATGAAGTAAACAAATCTAACGTTACAAGACTGTCGCCAGTGAAGGTACAGTGCACGTACTAGCAGTTGCAATTAACTACATTGTATTACTTCCTCTTCTTCCAGTGTGTTGGCAACAGCTAAGGAAGGAACAGTGATCTTCCTTGCTCAGTCTTGTTGTCATGGCTGAATTCCAAGTATTTTTAGGCACTGTATTTTGTGCTGGTGCAAAAGCAAATGACGAGGTTGTCTAAAAGAGAGTTTTTCGTCATAATTTTTATATATAAAGGAAAGGCTGCAAGACATGCACAGACACAATTATAGAGTAAGTGTAAATGTATATTGTGAGTTCCATTAGTTTTTGCATTCCAGAACATATCGAAGAAGATAGAGAATAGTTTGTTATAGGGCAGCATATATATATATATATATATATTTTTTTTTTTTTTTTTGGGGGGGGGTACAATAATAATTATCACAGGCTTGCAGGCTTGGATGTCATTATTTGAATAAGTACTGTAGATTGAGACTAGAGACTGGGTGTAACAGTGTAAAATTGGTAAATCACCTGTCAATGTATTTAAACTTGGCTTCTCTTCTCCAGAATTCATCACATGTTTTAAAAAAAGAAAAAGTGGTGTGATGTGCATGCAATCAGGCTGCTGTACGAAAATTGCTCTCAAAGACAAAGTACCATTGGGATCTAACAACCTGCTTTGTTGCTTTTACAAATGATTAAAAAAAAAAAAAGGTATTCAAACAGTCCCACATATTGATACATGTGTTAGTAGTGTTCAGTCAGTGATGGTCACCTGTGAATGATTTTACTTTAATTTCTGCTTGTGCATATGAACAGGAAATTTTGCAATATGGTTATTTAATCATTTGAAACAAACTTGAGTCATTTCAGGAAATGGGTGGGTTTCATTCTCATTCTCATTATTATTATTATTATTATTACTATTACTATCATAATTTTTTTTTTATAATTCATTTTTTTTTTTTTTTTTTTTTTTTTTTGGTGGGGGATGCTATAAAACTTCATGTACTAAGAGTGTCAAACTATATAGTGTTTTCATGCTTTGTCATAAATTCATTGTGAGGCCAAATTTGGTAGCATGACATTCACGCCAGACTCACGCCAGACTCACTCCAGACTCATGCTACTGTAGATGCTTTGTGCCGACACTGTTAAAGGGAAGATAAACCCCAAGAACAATGTGGATTGAGTGAAAGCAGCAACATTAGTAGAACACATCAGTGAAAGTTTGAAGAAAATCGGACAGTCGATGCAAAAGTTATGAATTTTTAAAGTTTTGATGTTGGAACCGCTGGATGAGGAGACTACTAGAGGTTATGACGTATGAGTGGACTACAATATACAGTGTAAGGAAAATATAAAGAAAATACTACAAAAATCAATTTTTCATGAAAATTACAAATTCCATCAACTTGATATTGACATAAAGGGTAGCAATTATTCCCCCTGCTTTCTAAAAGCGGTTGGTCCACTGCTCTTTCATAATTCTAGAAAAGTGAATTTTTGTTGAATATCCTTTATATTTTCTTTGTATTGTTGTCCACTCATACGTCATATCCTCTAGTAGTCTCCTCATCCAGCGGTTCCAACACCAAAACTTTAAAAATTCATAACTTTTGCATCGATTGTCCGATTTTTCTCAAACTTTCACTGATGTGTTCTACTAATGTTGCTGCTTTCACTCAATCCACATTGCTCTTTGGGTTTACCTTCCCTTTAATAGAGTCCTCATCATCTGGCATGAACATGGCACAACCTCTCAGAGGTTGTGCCATGTCTGGTGGGACTCTAAACGGGGTAGGGTTACCTATAATAAGTTTGGCTAGTTATACTCACCACTAAAATTAATATATCCTACTTGCAAAGATCCATTTTTAGGCACAGTGGTTGGCATAGGAAAAGAGTGTAATGAGAAGAGGCAGAGGTGAGTACTACGTAAGAAACACAGGTGTCATCAACATGAGACATAAGGCCCGTGCACACACAACGAAAATCGAAATTACAATCGCAATCCAAATTTCGATTTTTTTTTTTTTTGACCGTTCATACACAAGGAAAAATCGCACTTCGCAGCAAGGAAAGAATGATCAGTGGCCAAATTGCGCATGCGCGAATCTTGCATGACCGAAGAGTGACCCCGCGGTCCCAATAATGTTGACGTTCACGCGCTACGAACGATGGGATTAAAAATACCGATTTCCGAATCTCGATCACGCTCACACACACGACGCTTGGCAAAATAATTGCGATTATTCTGAAAAATCGCACTATTAGTGCGAGTTGGATCGCGATTAGGATCGCGAATATTAGTGAAATTTTTCTGTCCACACAGGAAAAAATTTCGAAATTTTGATCGCGATAAGAAAATCTATTTTTAAATCGCACTTTTTCCCTTGTGTGTGAACGGGCCTATTCATTGTACAATGTGTGGTACATTGTACATAATGTTGCAGATGGTTTGAGGTTGAGTTCAGGCAGTGGGTACAGTGGCTGGTGTGCATTGATAAGCAGTTCAAGTCAGCCATTCATATCATGATAAGAAGGGGGGAAATAGGGAAAAAAGAGGGGGTTGTGAGGTAGGATTGTATGTAGCCTTTTGTCAAGGCCCTCTCGCTGTATGGTGAAGAGAGCCCAGCTGAGTGGGGTTGCGCGAGGGCCTTTTGAGATCTGCTTCGCATCCTTTTGTTAGCCCTTTGAATTACCGACTTTTGCTCCCTGATTTCGGGAGCAAAAGTCGACCAATCAGCGTGTCTGTGCGCTCGAACCCGATTTGAATACAGCGTATGTACGCCACAGACCTCCGCGGGTGGTCAGTGATGCATGCGAACAGGCATGACAACACCAAGGCTGAGGATGTGGGGAGCGCGCCATTCCATTGGACGACAGGAACCTGTTAATATGAATATTCAGTAGGATTTACGTGTCATGAATAATAATGTCTGAAGCAGATCTCAAAAGGCCCTTGCGCTGTCGCGCTCGGCTGGGTTCGCTTCGCTCGCTCATTACAGCGAGAGGGCCTTGACAAAAGGCTAGATTGTATGACACTTGAACTATAATTGCTGACCTTTTTTCTTTCTTTTTTTACGATGTAAATCACGAGCAAGGGCTTGCCGGTACACAAGTGTGCAAATGGGGTTACTTATGATTTTTTTTTTTTTTCTGAAGTATTTGTAGTGAAAGTATCTAAATTTTTCATAGTACATATGTACAATGTAGTTCACCCATTTATGAATCCCCGCTGTTATAGTGGTTACCACATTTGCCATAATGTGTACAATGAAAAGGGCAAGAAGGGTGAACACCATTAATAGTAATACAATACATGTGTTGAAAATTGCTTTAAAAACAGGGTGTGTACTTGTATGGGTTGTACAGCTGTGCATGCCTGATAGTTATCAATTGACTTTTCAAAATCATGCTCAAAATCTTTAGAATGCAGTGGGTCAGTCACACAGGAAATTGCAAATCTCACTGATAATTTCATCTCTTAAACAGGCTGCATACATGTATATTCATTGTAAAATTAATTGTTAGAGAATTAGGAGGATCTCATTGATTTCTGAGATAACATTAGGTCTTTGATCTCTAATGATATCAGACTTTTGAAAGCCTTCAAATGTCAAGAAATATCATCTTTAGTTATATAAAACACAACTACAAATATTAGCTTACTGTAGGTAATCAAATGTATTTACAAATGTTGTAAAGCTACATCATCAAAGAGGATGATGAAGAACTTGCAGAAATTAAAGCATAGATACAGTGTGATTACGTCTGCTGATTCTGATCTCTCAAAGATCAGAATTGGCAAGATTTAAAAAAGGGGATGATTATAGAGAAGTTAGCAAAAAGGAAAAGAAAGAAATACCCCATATACTGAATAGTCCAATCAAAGTCATATCAAATGTCAAGATGTCAAGACATTACACATACTTTCCCAAGGGAATACACAGTAAATTGTATATTATTTTATACATTCATTTTGATCCTTCTGCCCACAATTTTATGAATTTGTCTTCCCACAAGATCTTACGGTGCAGATGTGAGATTTTCAATGTGTATCATCATCGAACATGTCATATCTATTTGGTGAAGTGTGAAGTCAAACAGTAACTGGAGGAAGTGCTGTTTACCCATGCCAAGGTTGTTTACACATTCCAGAAAGGGATAAATTCTATAGGCAGTGGAATCAAAGCAAATTGAATGAAAATCATTCACTTGTTTGATCGTTGGGGACTTAAGTGCGACTCTCCTTATCAGCACGGGAATGTTTTGTATAGGGAGATTATGTCAGTTGTCAGGAAAAGGAATTTGTTGAAAGTTTTTGAGTGTTGTTGAAGTTTTGGAGTGTTGCTGAAAATAGTTTACAGTTTTACATAAGTATAGGGCTTTTTACACTTGTAAAATTTTGCTTAGCCCCGGACCAACGGTGGGGCTAAGGGGGGGCCTTAGCCCCACCGTTGGTACGGGACTATCCTTAGCCCACTTTCTGTTTACACTCGTTTTTGCCAAAGTGGGCTAGCCCCACCGATAGTACGGTACTATCTGGCCCTGCAAAATAGCAGGGGTTAGCACCGCAATTGCGGTGCCAAGCAAGTGAGTGTAAACAGAACGAAAAAATAATCCTGGGCTAAGCGACGGAGACGAAGTCCGACCCTCACTGACCAATCAGAAACGAGGTAGTCAAGTGCTGCCGGTGCGTGCGTGTACGTGTACAGTACACAGCGTAATTATGAATATTCATGTGGTTTGGAAAGTCCGGGGCTAAGAAATACAAGTGTAAAAAGGTCAGTTTTCTCCTTAGCCCCGGACAAGAGATAGTACGGGACTAATTGGCAAGTGTAAAAAGCTGAAAAAATTGGTACGGGACTAACGATAGTCCTGGGTCAGAGAAAGTCCGGGGTTAAGAAACACAAGTGTAAAAAGCCCTTAAGAGGCTTAACCCTGAAAAGATATTTACATAGGACATGAAGTAAAATTCAGTTCAATTCAATTCAATTCGTTTATTCATCTCAATCATCATAAAACAAATACATTGTGAGATCAACATAGCAAACAAAAAAAAAAGAAGTATTGATGAGGAGAACGGGGACTACAAAAAGCGATTGCTTGAAAAGGCGTAAAGCCCCCAGATTACAATGATAAATAGAATGTATACATGTACATGACAAAAGTGTGTTTTAAGAAGCATATCAAACCATCTTTAGTTTTAAAAGTAGTTGAAATGCAGTAGGTACTGTGCAAATTTTAGTAGTATCACATAGGGCCTATCGATAATGGTTAGCATCACATAAAGTTTAAATTGCTGACCACTCCAGCACATTTAAAACCCCTTAATGATGCAATTCAAGTGTATTCCTTTTTTTTTTCAGGGGTTTGATAAATATTTAGCTTTACCACATGGCATCAATATGAGTTTGTATCATACAGTTATTACTCACAGAGAAAATGGTAGCTGTTCGCAAATTTTAGGCTTAAAAACAAACAAACAGACAACCCACAATTTGTCAAAGCTGGCTGTTTTCCAGGTTAGAATTTTTTTTTTATTTTGTTTGTTACATGTTTTTGGTTAAGTGGTTGGCAGTTTTGCCTTTTGCATTTTCTACTTCTTTGTTTTCTTTTGATGTGCTGCTGCAATTCCCTTCTTAATCTAACATGTGGGAAATAAAAATCAATGAAGTTTTAATATATTTGTCAATTCTACTGTGATAATTTCATGTCACACCAACAGCATAAAACTTGATACAAATGTACTGAACTACATACAATGTACAAATGTACATGTACAAACATGTTTCATGTTTACAGTGTAAAACTATGGTACACATGTATTGCCTACAATGTAAGTACATGTACTCTGCTTTATATTCGGCCAGCATTAATTACACAAGTGTATGTCAGGAATGAGTGGTAATACATTATACAGTGTATGCATGAATGTGTGACCATTTCATATGGTGTGTAATGAACTCCATACACATTCAGGGTAATACGAGGAAGTGGATCATATTGGAAACACAGTGTCATTACACACACAAGTCTAGATACGTTCTTAATGACTAAGACCCCACAGTAGAGTTTTATAAATCATGACCTCATCTTAACGAGTGGCTGAAGCATTCAAGAATAAAAGCAGGGGAAACCGTAACTTTGGATACAAGGAATACACACACCCATACTGTTGCTTTAAAAAGGTACATGTACATAAATCGTTCAATATCACACTAGAGCAACAAAGTGGCTAAGCCTGCACATACATGTACTACACTTTTAATAATACCTCAGACAGCATGTGATAGTGGCATGCAGAAAGGTCAGTTTACTAGCCATGTCCTCTACTTTCCTAGTAGTCATGAATTTAATAGCTTGATCTATCACTCACCATGAAGTGCTAGAAGCGAGTAGAAATGGGCCAAGTTATATACTGGGATACATTGCTTTCTACGCAAACATTACCGTATAGTGACCGGTGTGTTCATATGTTTCATAGTTTGTAAAGGAGGCTTTCTATGAAAGAAATCACAACTCTGAAATGAAAGATTGATTGAGGAAGTATGCAAGCTCATTCATGTAATTTACCCATATGCTCAATGCATGCTTGACATTTTGCAGTTGTCGCTTTACTCTGAGCTATTTACCCATGTAAATTTTGTTCAAATTTTCATTGTTTTTCACTGGTGTTGCAACATTGAGTTACAAAAAATTGTAGTCAGACACAGAGAGGGAAAGAGAAGGAGGGAGATTTGATGATGATGATGATGATGATGATGATGATGATGATGATGATGATGAAACAGCATTTATATAGCGCCATTTATCTGTAGAAACATTCAAAGGCGCCCAGCTCCCACAAAGTGTCACACATCATTCACAAAGTTGCTGTGAAAGATAAGTCTTCAGTTCAGACTTGAAGGTATCGAGGCTTTTGCAATTCCGAAGTTGGAGTGGTAGAGAGTTCCACAGACGTGGCGCAACAGAAGAAAAGGCTCTATCCCCATACATTTTTAGGTGGGTGTTTGGAACATGGCGAGATTTCTGACCATAGTTTTCAATGTGAACACCAACTTCTATACAGTTGCCCATGTGAAAAGGTTATTTTGTTGGTATGTAAACTCTGCTTTTTATAGGCTTAGCATGTATCTGAAGGCTTTTGAGATGGAATTTGTTAATGATTACAAATTTGCCTCCCCATGGTACCCATAGTCATGGTCCAGCAGTCATTTCCTGGTTGGCTGGTCAAACAAAAAACAAATTCTTGTGAACTTGTGCCATTGTACTATTATAGAGACATCAGAAGTTGCATTGCCATTTCTAGTCCTACTGTAGTGTGTGTCAAACACTGCATAATATGATGGTGAACCAGACTCATGAAACATGTAGTTAGAGCAAAACTTACACAAGTGTGAAAATTACTCTGATTGGAAGCCATTTAGGGCCTAAGTATTTAGGGAGTCTAATTTTTCGCGAATCGGGACTTCCCAACAATTTCGCAAATGGTTGTATTCGTGATTGTGGAATACAGTGCTGAATGGAGAAAATATAATGCATGCATGTCATTCATATCATGATCAGAGTCAATATTTTTATGTGTTATCAAATTCTTGAATAACACCTGACTTGTGAAATTTATATTAAATAAAAACCTCACAAAATATTTGGTGTCTGTACCTTGCTACTATCACAGGCAAGTTGTTTGCATTCAATGTCAGTATCATCTTAATATTAGAGCTGCTAGTCTCAAGAGGGTTAAATAGCATGGTATACGAGTACATGTTGTACATGAATACCACTGTGTATAATGTGTACACGTTACACATACAAAGATTTGGGATGGATTCAGTTTAATATTGTACAACATGCCTACATGTATAGTATAAAACAAATTGAGAGAAGAAAATAAAAAGGATGCATTAATCAACAGTTGAAAACAATTACTGATGGACATTTCTATTGTGTGCGATATCAGATCATGTCTATACTATCTGACACACTGCACATTGTGTCTAGTTTCAGTGCAGTTGTCGGGTGAATACAGACTTACACAATCACAGACGTGCAAACCTGATGTACACTTGTACATTGTAAGTGTGTGTTGAGTGACTTGCACCTATGTGTCACTTCTCGCTATGCGTACATTATTCATCACTGGAACCTTGCACGGCAGGTACTGTAGAATGGCGTAGAATCAATAGTCGAAAGGCGAGAATCATCAGTGTCATAGAGCATGGTGCCCCGTCACTTTCGAGCTAATTGAGCAAGCGTCCGCCGTGGCTCGTCATGTAATGTGATTGGTGTGACTGGAATGCCCACAGGCCGGGCCACTCTTAACACACAGGTCGCAGTCAGTAATTTGATTACTAATCACTCCGGGCTAGCCACTGACTGAGTGAATGTGTCAAATATGAACCCGTATTTGTTTTGCATTTAGTCGGTGTTACTCCTACATTGTATGTTGCTTCCTATAGCTTCTGGGACCCCAGGAATCGATGCAAAAGTTATGAATTTTTAAAGTTTTGGTGTTGGAACCGCTGGATGAGGAGACTACTAGAGATTATGACGTATGAGTGGACTACAATATCAAGAAAATATAAAGAAAATACTACAAAAATCCATTTTTCATGAAAATTACAAATTCCATCAACTTGATATTGACATATATATGTTAAAGGTAGCAATTATTCCCCCTGCTTTCTGAAAGCGGTTGGTCCACTGCTCTTTCATGATTCTAGAAAAGTGAATTTTTGTTGAATATCCTTTATATTTTCTTTGTATTGTTGTCCACTCATACATCATATCCTCCAGTAGTCTCCTCATCCAGCGGTTCCAACACCAAAACTTTAAAAATTTAAAAAATAAAAAAATTAAATTTTTAAAAAATTTTGCATCGATTGTCCGATTTTTTCTCAAAATTTCACTGATGTGTTCTACTAATGTTGCTGCTTTCACTCAATCCACATTGCTCTTTGGGTTTACCTTCCCTTTAATGAAAGGCATCTGCTCTAATAACTTTACTGTACATGTAAAGTAGAATTATGGTGGTTCTGCACTCTCTACTTTCTCTTTCAGAGATCTTGATGTCGGTGGATTTCAAAGGATTTTTCTTCACAGGCTGCTTTTAGTCAGACCTTCATATCAAAGGATAGTCATACAATACAACACAAATTGTCAGCTGAGAATGATAAAAAAGGGTGTTATGGTGCCTTGAACACTACATGGCTTTAGTGGCTACTTAAAGCCCTTATCACTCTCACCCAACGAAATATCCATATCATATTCTTCACATCCACAATTTCTCACTGTTTGATGATATTCCTTTTTCTTTTCTCCCCTTTTATTTCTATGACCAGAATAAACCCAAGGAGATGGAGGGTTATGTTGGCTTTGCCAACCTGCCCAACCAGGTCTACCGGCGGTCAGTGAAGCGAGGATTTGAATTCACACTCATGGTAGTAGGTAAGTAAGGGTGGCTCCATTATTCAGCATGGCCATTGCCTTTAGTTTCGATATCATTGTCAGATATCATGTTTCAGGAGCACCAAGAGTATACGACACTAACCTATGCTTGTCAACACAAGTTCACAGAGAGAGCCTGCTGTGGATACTATAAAGACATGGTACTGTACGAGCTGAAATTTTTGCGGTGGTTTTATTTTCGCGAATTTCGCGAATCGCCTTTGAACCGCGAAAATAACAACGCGCAAATAGTTACGTTCAGGTAGACCGTCGCAACCGCAAAATTAACAACACGCGCAAATGTCCTCCAAGTAGCAATTCGCGAAAATATCTGTATGCGAAAATTTCAGCTCGTACAGTAATTTTTCATGCTTGAACTAGTAAAGTGAACTTGCTCGTCCTCATTTTGCTGTTGTTAGTCATGACATCAATTCATGTAGATGAGCCACAAAGTCCTGTTCACAAAATATTTGTATACGGGTGTCTTGTGTTTTCACTATTCACATCAAGTAAAATGTGCAAAAAACAAAACAAACAACAACAACAACAACCAAAGCGGAATTACAGATCTGTGAGAGCCAAAGTGTAAATTCATATGCCACTGTTTATACGTGCATAGTATGCATGTTTGGGTATTCGTACACAGTATGCATGTTTAGGCAGAGAGATGGAGTATAACTCCATCATATCAGCATCGTCTGCTGTAATTAGCCGACTTAGTTGATTGCGGTGACTGGGTGGACTGTCTGTGGCTCTGTGTGAGGTTGTTTTTAGTCAGACATATCTCCACGTCCCACTGCCCGCGTCCCTCCTTTTCCCCCTCGGCTTTGCACTTTTAATTCCTGTGGCATTAAGCTAAATTAACCAGTGACAAGGATGTTCTTGAATGCATAGAGTAACGGGGAGTGTGTACAGAGCCATGACTCCAGACACTACACGTCTATGGATCCAGTGTGCGCATTTCATCAGTGATTGGAAGTATTCCGACACACGACAGCAAGTTACACAGCACAAGGTGTAGGTTTCATAGGATAGACTGCCAAGGTGACATGTAATCATCAGTTAATTCAATCTTCTTCGTGTCTGCTCCATTCTTCAGTCAGATCGCGTGTACCGGTACATGTGTGTAAAGCCATTACAGTAAATCAGACATGCTAAAACAGATCTCGGACTGTTTAAATAACTCGTTTGTATCAAGATTGGTATGACACATAAGGAGAAAAATAGACACACACACACACACACACACACATGCAATATTGTATAATACATGTACATGTATATTACCAGTTCTGTCAATGGGTTCTGTTGCAGAGGTACATGTATAACTAGAGCTGCAATCGTGATCATTGATGAAATCTATTTTGAACTCTAAGTCACTCTGATTTAATCATTTTATATGAATTGATGAAAAGAACAAATCTGTAGACTTATAATTCAAAGGTCCAGTTTACCTTTGGGAGCAGTGATTTAAAAAATGTTCAAGATATCACATTTGATGCATATGTGTAGGTCTGTTGTATCATAAAACATCCTACCATATGAAACATTTGCAATAAAAACTAAAATATAAGGAGATATCAGGGTTTTTCTCATAAACCGTAAGTACGGTTTAGTCTGGAAACATTTTTGTTATAACTATTGTTCACATTTTGTGTATTTAACCGATTCAAATTTTGACAGTAGTTGTTTCTATCCCTAACTCACATTTTAGAACTACTTTAAAGCACTAATGCTGGGCTTTTGTTTCATCCGCACGTGGTAAATTATGCCTTTAATGTCAACTCACTCATTTTTGTCATTTTTGTCTGAAATTCAGACAAAAGAAAGGCGATTGAAATGTTCACAGCAGTCGGCATTATCCAGATACCTGACTTTTTGTCGCCGTGACTAGATAGCCAAAGTATCATATCAATCATGCTTGGGGTTCACGCTGCGTTTTGTGCGGGAGATAACCGTTTCGTCGCTGACATACCAAAGGTGTCAAAAGGATCACTCAGGTATGGTAAAGACATCTTTTTAGGCAGTGCTATCTGCTGCACCGACAAGCAGGTAACAATGGTACATGGAGTGGGGCGGGGTAGGGCTATTCTATAAGAGTTCGGGGGGGGGGGGGGTAGGGGGGACTGTCGGAGAAGGAAAACTTGTTGATGAATGGGTCAGCAAGGTACAACATATGGCCTATCCATGCTCTGATTGACATTGTTGTATGGGTCGCACATTTCCATCCAGAGACTTGGAATATAAAGGCATACAAGAATGATGATAAAAAAAAATAACTAGTCAACCCCCACCCCCCCCCCCCCAGGGGAGAAAAAAGTTTAAAGTATGAGAGATGCAATGGTTGTAATGATTTATCGGCGAAGCCTTCAAAGCTACTCAAAGCTCTTTATGGTGCAAAGATTACAGATTTGTCATTGGGGATGGTATTATACACAGCCATACCAGGTACAATGGTGTATAAACTACCGTCTCTGCTCCTGTGATCACCAGTGTCAAAAGAGTCACCCTTGGTTATCTGTGTCACCGGTGAAGGTTTGTTTTCTTGTAAAAATATACCTTCTGATGGGCTGAATTTGAATGAGAAAATGATGACAGAGAAGGGCCAAGTGTGGTTCAGTCATGTGTCAGTAACCTCAACATACATCGGGTTAGGGTTGTTTCGTGGGTGCAGGCTGCGCAGTCAGTGTAGATCGGGATATATCCATGGACGGACGCTGTACATAAAAAGACCTAGAATGGTTCAGTCATACGTTAGTCACTAATCTCATTGCCCAAGATAGTCTTTTGAGTACAGGCTTTTAGTCGATGTCCCTGTACCACTTTGGCCCACCACATTAAATTTGACTACAAGAAAGCTCTGTACATTTGTAGCAATGCTGTATAGATTTAAAGAGACCATACCGTTATGACATTCAATGTGTAATGCGTAATAGGGAACAACTGGCATTTTCACTGTAACCTGTATAATACTGTAACATACTTTGCTGGCCTTCGAAGCACTATTAGTGTCCAAAATAATCATCTGTTGCTAGAAATGTTGGAGCAATGCAATACAACATGCACCACCTTGAATTGTGAATATTAATGTAAGGTGAAATTTCCATTAGTGCAAGTTCAAATCTCCCTTGATATACAGTGTAGTATAGATACATGTACTAACTACATTAGGAATAAGGCAATTCAATAAACATACAAGTCTTGAAGAACTATAGTTTTTATAACCACATAAAGAGTTCTAGAAATACTGACATTTCCCCCGAGACCACACTTCTAGAATATCTGTTGTCATTATTGTCACTATCTCTCTTCCTTTCCTTTCCTTTTTGAACAATGCCCTGCAATAAAGAAGTCTTATCTCCTGGCTCACCATTTCCCAGTCTCGTTGAACCAAAATTACCTTGATGCGATTGCAATACAGGTTATGCTAAACCGAGTTGGGGTTATAGTACTTTTGGGGGAACGATATCACTATGGGGCAATATCTCACATCTGACACAACAAAAAAAAACAAAACCTGATGGTACCAGGTACTGTAATCTATCATGCACATATGTGACTTCTGTTTGTGCGGTAGTCAGTGATCAGTGTTACAGTTCAACTGTAGTGTAATAGCGATAGATATTTCCTGCAGTGCTATGCCATCATGTTTGTTGTCAAGATATTACTTTTTTTGAGGGGGGGGGGGGGGGAGGGGAAGGGTTGGACATTGGAGTGGGGTAGATAATTCATTCTTTGAAAAATCATCAAACTCACAAAACATATTCAGAAACAAAGCACACAAAATGTAGGGCATTTATATAGTAAATCACTGTGGCATTACATAGTCACTCTGACCAGTTCAATACTATTCCATACCATTATCAAGTTGGCATTGATAACTAAATGAAGTACACTTAAACAAACAAATGGACAGAAATTTTTATCAAGTTCTACCTAACGATAAGGCCAAAAAAAAAAAATTGTTGCATTGGCGTAACCCGCCCGACCCTAAAAATTCTGCCGACCCCATGTTTTTTTATTATTTTTTTTTGCTATCGATATCAAGTATCTTGTTGATTGCGATCGCGATCGCACAAACCCGGAAGTGGAAACGGCTCTGGGGATATCGGATGTACGAGGGAGAGATCTAGCGCCTCGCATAAGCCTTCCTTGATCAGTACGTCATCTGTTTCCAACACGGACACGTACTCTAACAAGATTTATTCAGTGTATACGTAGCATTCAGACTGCGATGTATTGTGCACAGTTTTGCCATAGGTTTCTTGTGTGGAGAACTTACACGAATCTGTATATGTGGGACTGTAATAGAGATCGCCGTGTGCGATGAAAAGATCGTACATATGGGTCAATTTGCATCTATCTTATCTAAGTCAAAATAGTAAAATATGAAGTGAAAACATTCAGGATAGGGATTTCAACATCTTTAAATTCTGTGAAGGGGTATAATTCCAGTATTATCGGCCTCATAAATGATTTGTAGAATAGATGAACACAGCACATTCGGTGCAGCAGTTGTAACTGTTTACTGAGCTGAGCACGAGTTTTACACGTAGAATGCAGGTAGCAAAAAAAAAATCCGCCCGACCGACCCTATTTGAAAATCTCATGTTACGCCAATGCAACAATTTTTTTTTTGGCCTATTACTAAGAGAGTTATCTCATTTCAAAGTTTCCCTGTGTTTTCACTGTTCACTCCGTGTCCAGATACAATCCTGCATTTGTCACAACCACAGATTCTGATGGGCAGAAACTATGATTGCCCCACCTTAAAAGTCTCCCAATAAAATGTATAAATCTTTACTAAACTTCCCTTTACTGACATGGAATTAATTCGAGTAAGATACATCTGTTGCATCAAATTATTGTGAGCTTGTATTACCTAAGCAACCATGTTCATTCCAATGAATGCTGTGGTATACAATATGGCTTCTCTTAGTCTTTTGTAAACAATTACTTCATCCAAATATTTCATAGTGTGAAGTTACTGTGGGAAAAATGGCTACACAAATAGCAAATGGTAATATGTGCCATGGTACAACAAGTACAAGATTTCCATAACATGAAAGAAGAGATAATATGCTCTGTACTGTACGAGACAAAGCCGAGTTCATTGGAGTGTTTCATCTTGCTGCGAGTTTGAAATCTTGATCAATTGCATGAATGAAGACCATGCTCTAATTGTTCTAAACAACATAATGGATGTTCCAAGCCAAGGCTTTAGTACAATGACAATCATTTCTCAAGACAAGGTGAATGGGAAACAAGGTACATGTTTGATAAAGAGCCTCATATATATAGGTGAACATGTCTCAGTAGCGAAAGCTTGTAGCAATACTTTTTAGCGAGCGTCGTAATGAGCAGACAGTCAGATAGCAGGAATCTCTTGGGCTGTTGTATCATTTATGCAAATCATCAGTTTGCAGTTTTATGATGAATGTTATGCAATAAATTCATATCTTTCTTTGATATAAGATTGTCTCGGCTATAATTAGTCCTGGACTGTAAGATACCTTGATTTGATCATGGAATGACTAGCCACAGTGAACATCAACAAACATTTGCTAGATGCATTATGTGACGGTAGAGGACTTTTTAAGGCTTTTGTATGATTTAAGTGGGGATTTGTGAGGAAAGCGTACAGGTAATACATAAACTCATGAGATGAAGGTGTACAATATATAATGCACCTGTAAAATGCTATCCAATTAATGCGCTATTTCAAAAGCAAGATTGCATTGCTAGGAGATGTGATAGAGGGTGCATTCTGCCTTTAAAGTGCGCTAGAGACATCTACTCCCACAGTAACCACCAACATCTCAATCTAACCAGCTAACAGTCATTTCTTGCTGGGTGCTTTGTACTCGCAGGGATGACAAGTGCTAGAAAATGGTACACCATGCCAAGGGGTCAGTGCAGCTTTAATGAAGTCTTGCTGTGAGGGACACAGCAGGAATTTCTTTCAGTCTGAAATTTCTGTTTTCACATTCACGCGCACACACAAACAGATATTGCCAAGCAACAACAAAGGATGATATCATTGGGGGGGGGGGGGGGGGAGGGAAGGGGGAGTCATGGCCACTCTTACAACCATGGGAATGGTATAATAATGAAGGAATGTTCCACATACAAAGTAGTTTTGTCAATTGTATTAAACTCTGCAGTACAGAGGTATTGGACTGAGCTTTTTGTTTTTACATTACAGTGCATGATACTTTACACTGTAGGTCATTATTCAAAATTCCTTTGAAATGCAGCATAGCACTTGGACTTCTCTGTAATGCTGGATGCTTTCTTAAAGGGTGTGTACAGTTCTGGTCAAGGTGAGGATTTAGCTTTTAACATTTTACAAGATATTCACAAACCACTCTATGAGATGTCAAAGAGCATGCAATTCTAAGGGGTATCAAAAGTTTATTAGATGAAAATCGGATTTGAAATGGCTGAGATAACCAAAAACAAGGTGAAACAAAGAGATCCTAATAAAAGGCGTGGCCTGTCGCCTTTTATTATTATCACTTTTTTGGATATCTTGGCCATTTGAAAACCAATTTTCATCAAATAAGTGTTGAATCCTTCTTGAAATTACATGTTCTTTCATATTTCATAAGAGGTTTCTCATTATCTCACTTAGGAATGTTCAAAACATGAATCTTCACCTCTACCACTACCAGTACTGTACAGTCCCTTTAAAGATGAAGTGATTTGAAAAGTTTGTGAGTTCCCAGTCAGGCTTCCTGCAGTGTACAATCAAAGTTCCATTACAAATTATATGAGCTGGTGGTTAACCAGTTTCTTCAGCTCGCTCTTTTCTGTAGATCTGATGTGTGTTGTAGCACAACTTACCCCCTTAGTCCCACCCTTTGATTATTTTGGAGTTCATTGCTCCATTAATCTTCCTTTCACAAGTCACTAGTATACATTTGGCATTGCTAAATACTAGAAAAAGAAAATCCTGGACAACATGATGTAATCAAAGTTGATCCAAAAGAACATTTGCAGTCTTTCCTGCTAAAAGTTTGTCAGAGAACTAGTGCATAATTCCAGCTTGGTTATACAATGCTCCATAATGTTACATTCTATTTTCTGGCTGGCATGGCTTCCAAGCCATGGTGTGTGATATTGCCTCCATCGAGTTGCAGTCAAATTTGGAAATTTGCCACGTAGTAAGATTGTAGACAGCAAAATGCTCTTAATTCGTCACAGATTTAAATAAAGTCACTTTGTCCAGAGATGATATGATACTTATTCCAAATTTTACCACTTTAAAGCTGCAAAACATGTGGCGAAAGCATGGTGTTAGTGTCACTTCAAACCACAAGCTATGCTTTGCCAGATAAACAAACAGACTTATCAATGTCTTCCCCTCATGTGGCCAGTGTTATGCTAGATTTGTTTGAATATGTCCACACTGAATCCTTCCTCCATCCTGCTGTACTTGCCAACCCAAATTCAGTACTTCTTTCTGCTACTCAATAATGGGGTCCACTGCTTGACATTCCTCATCTAGGTTGTATTGAGCAAGATAAAGTTTGTTTGTGTCTGTATAGAAGATTCAGTTGGTGTCATGCAAAAAACCATGACGGAGACAGCAAGAGATGGGGTATTTGTATGTTTAACATGCTACATAGTTAATCACATTGAATGATTGTAGTGATATGGCATCATTTTCTGGCCAACAGTTTTGGGGAAAGATTGCATCGTTTGGCAAATGTTGTTATTTGTTTGAAACACAGTGGCTTTTCATTTGACAGTTTGATAACTGAAACGTCTGGTCAATTTGGCAATTCTGACTAATTTCCTTACTAAAGCTGTGGAGAGTCGTGGACTGTTTGAGGTCGCTGATTCAAAGTCAAGTTGGCAATGCACACCTTTCTACTGTCCCAGTTAGTAAAGCTGAAAGACAAAGCAAGCCCTTGTGAAATAGTAAAAAAAAAAAAAAAAAAAAAAAAAAAAAAAAAAAGTTTGCATGTATACTATATTTAGGCAAGTCAGCAGAGTTTTTGTTTGGTTTTGTTTTTCAAACCTTTGTTTTCATACCAGCTAGACACTCTGGAATGAAAGCCTTGTAAATTCGCTCTGACACGTGTAGTCTGTCAGAATTCTGTCACCTTTTTATGGAAGTTCATAATTCTGCAATAACATTTCATGCTAAACTATATCCATGTGTCTGTAGGTGTATATCCACATGGAAAGGAAGAGGAGGAGGAGGTTAAGGAGGAGGAAGAGGAGGTTGAGGAGGAGGAAGAGGAGGTTGAAAAGGAGGAGGAAGAAAAAGAAGAGGAAGGGAGAGCCAGTTTAGTATTCAGAAAATGACTGGTTTACTCTCCTATTCATTATATCTAATGCAATTAAATTTATAGCAAAGGTTGTTCAGACTGACTACTAGAAATCTTGGACAAGATTTGCCTGACATAGCAACAGCTGATGGATGAGAACTGATTCCATAGTTTGTATGGAAATGCATTGGGTAGGCCCTATATACAAATATACATACTTGTACATCGTAGGCCTATTGGTTGACTGATAAATTCTCAGAAGTGTAGGTCCTCATTGGACATCATCCTTGTAAGTTTGAATCGTTTGGCATACCAGCTTAGTTATTGACTTTGGTCCCTGTATTTCATGCCAAAAGAGATACATTTTATGTCACTATTACATCAAAGGGAACATCACTGATAAAATCAGAGCAAGAATGATTTTTTTTTTTTTTTTTTTTTTTTGAATTCAGGCTGTAGTTATTCTAAAGCATGGATCATGAAAACTTCCCAGCCTGATCCATTTCCAGAGAAATCACCGTCATGGGGGCTAGGATACAAAGTGATTCAGCCAGTGGTTTGGCCTGATGTTAATGCATAGTGACATGCATGAAGGGCAATCAGAACCATCACTGTGTCTGCAAAGGGCAGAGAGCTGGCCAAAAGTTTTCCAAAAATCTGAATTTAAAGGACAAGTCCACCTTCATAAACATGACGATTGAGAGAATGCAGCAATATTAGAACACATAAGTGAAAGTTTGAGGAAAATTGGACAATCCGTTCAAAAGTTATGAATTTTGGAAGTTTCAGTTCCGCGATCGCTGGATGTGAAGACTACTACAGCTTGTGATGTCATATGAGTACAACCATATAAAGAAACTATAAAGAAAATTCAACATATTTTCACTTTTCTTGCATAATAGAAGAGCAAATGACTTGCCTCTTTCAGAAGGTAGGGGGAGTAATATTACCCTTAACATATATCAGTAATAAGTTGAGGGAATGTGTACTTTTTTCAAAAAATTAAATTTTGTGGAATTCTCTTTATATTTTCCTTATATCGTTGTACGCATGTGACATCATTAACTGCCGTAGTGTTCTCATCCAGCAGTGACTAAACAGAAACTTTAAAAATTCATAACTTTTGAACGGATTGTCCAATTTTCCTCAAACTTTCAATGATGTGTTCCACTTATATTGCTGCATTATCTCAATCCACATGTATAAGAAGGTGAACTTGTCCTTTAAAGCTGTCATGTTGACACCAGAAAAGCATACTGTATGTACCTTTCAAATTGATCTTAAACTAACCAAGTACATCATTCCATTGGAAAAATAATGATTATAAAATGATACCAATATTTGCTCGAGTGGCAACTTCTTGTAGAGCAATGGCCAATCAGGAAGTAATGCCCCAGTCACATATAAACACGGATGCTCAAGGATCTACACGGTGATCCGGGGAGATCCGGGGACGTCCGGGGAGATCCGGGATTTTGGTATGACTGTACACACGGTATCAACACGGGCATCTACACGGATGAGGCTGGAAGAGCGCGGCGTCTACACGGACAAACACGGCATCTACACGGATCAACACGGCAGCTACACAGATCAACACGGCAGCTACACGGCAGCCACACGGACCACCCCGGATTGCTCTGCCAACACGGCAATCCGCGGATGACGCCGGATGTTTTTGACCTTCAAAAGTTGCCGTGTTGGCCTCCCGGCGTCAACACGGATCTCTCCCCGGATCAGATCCGGGGTGGTCCGGGGTGATCCGGGATGTCTATGTGACTGGGGCATTAGGATTCTTGTCATTACCTGGACACTTGTCCTATTGCAACAAGAGTTGGCTAGTGTGGCAACTTCTTCATGAGATGGAGCCCTAGATTTGTCCAAACCATTCTTAATATTTTTCATATAAGATTCTGAATCTGCACAGACTTTGCACAAGATCCGCCAGGTGTTCATACGCAGTGGGTTAACCAGAATTTAAACATCCGCTACAGTTTTCTAGTGTATTCTCTCGATATTTTTCAAGAGCATCCCCCTGTGCCTGACAAAAATGGATGGGTTAAAAGTGTCTGAGGGTATGACAAAGAATGACCAGGGCCCCGTTCTATCAAAAGATAAAATCGATTTTAAATTTCCTTACCACACAGGCTGCTGTAGACTTACAGTTTAATCAATTTTAACATCTTCATAAAACAGGGCCCAGGAATTGCTCACTGTGTTTTGAAAATAATGCAAGTCATTGCCTTCGGCTGTAGTGTTGGTGAGCTTCTTCTCTTGTTGGAAACTGCCCAGAGTGCTTTGAAAAGAGGGCTAGTACCTTTAAAGGGACAGTACAGTACTGGTTGAGGTGATGATTCAGGTTTATAACATTTTTAAGTGAAATAATGAGAAACCTCTTATGAAATATGAAAGAGCATGTAATTTTAAGAAGGATTCAACGTTTATTTGATGAAAATTGGTTTTCAAGTAGCTGAGATATCCCAAAAAAATGATAATAATAAAAGGCGACAGGCCACGTCTTTTATTAGAAACTCTTTGTTTCACCTTGTTTTTGGATATCTCAGCCATTTCAAAACTGATTTTCATCAAATAAACTTTTGATTTCCCTTAGAATTGCATGCTCTTTGACATCTCACAGAGTGCTTTCTGAATATCTCGCAAAATGTTAAAAGCTAAATCCTCGCCTCAACCAGAACTGTACAGTCCCTTTGAAAGCTCGTCTCGAGACAGGGGGAGCTGGGTAAACTCTTCTCCATGTCTCAGTCGATTTGGATTCAATGGGAGGTTATGTGATGAGGCGGTCAGAAGGGAAGAGAACACAGAAGTGTGCATGTGTCTGAGATGTTGATCGTAGGAATTCCACATAGTTCACACGTCTGCCGTTGACTCTCTGTCTCCCCCCTCCCCATTCTCGATATCTGACACAAAGGAAACAGTGGTATTTGATTTGTAATACGAGTAGAAGCATTCTTAAAGCCCATTCTTACAATGCTGTCAGATACAGAAGCTCATCAAAGGGACAAGGTCAGCTTGTTTTCAATGAAAATAGAAAAAAAAATTCAATTAATTAAGCAAACACTAAAAGCCATTGCTGGTTCTGCTCTCTCGCACATGACCCTGTTGACATGACAGCTATAGACATCGAATATGTTTGGCATTTTCATCTGCCCGACAACTTAAATGCTCTGACATTGATACTGTCTAGAAACCATTCATGAACTTTGCACGAGTTTTTAAACTTCTAAACTTCTGCTGCGACAGTTGAAAAAAAAAATTATATGATGTTGTTTGAGGACACAGAATGTAATCATGCTGATGTGCAGTTCTGTATTAATATCCAGAAACATTAGCAGCATGAAACATTTTAGCGAATTGAAGCCGACGGCCTTTTTTCGCAGGATGAAATTTTCGTGAATTGCTGACCATGAAAGATTTACAACTTATACTACATACCAGTAGTACAAGGATTTGTTGAACAGACACTGCTTGTCTAGATCGAGATAGAATCTGTAGCATTCAGTCTTTGGGAGGTCTTATTCAGTAAAGTATCATGACAGTATTAGCAAGTATTTTTGTTCATGCCAGTTAAACAGAGTTGCTAATTCATAGTATATATCTCAGCATATTGTTAGCCCCAGAGTAATACCATTGATGTGAATATGCGTGGAAATAAGTTTTGTTTAGAACAATTCTGTAATGAAGTTTGATAGAGGAAGATGCCCATATTGTATATTATAGACTTTGACTATAGTTAAGTGATTACACAGAATGACATCTTATTCTTGAATAATATGTTTCATACAATGTTTACTGACAGAGAGAGAGAGAGAATGTATGGCTTTAAGGTCAAGTTGCCATGACAGCGTGAGACTGTGAGTCAGGGAAATAGGTCCCCCGGTCACCCGAATGTCGCAGCCAATTCCCACTAATCGACGAGGATGCCACCACACTCTTGATGCGGAGCGAGGGCATCCGTATCCGACCCTGGTTCCGTACCGGAGGAGACTTGAAATGCATTGACTGTGGTCTGCAGCGGTTCCGTTAGTAAACGAGAAGCGGCTTTGCGACCTCACGTAACAGTCAGATATGTGTGGTTTTGAATGAAGCGCCCACTCTATTTTTCTCTTATGATGTTACTGTGTAGTTGTCATCCCCTCTTCCCTCTCTTAAAATGCTGAATTCCTTCCCACCAGGTCCTCCCTCTATGAAGTGTTTTCAATTCAGGACTGTATTAGGTTTCATGTTAGCACCATACTGAGTCTGTGGAGTGAACACCTTTCTTGTTCTTAACCACCATCGTGCCATTATCAGTTATGGATTTATGAAAATTCAGGAGAGTATAGCCCTCCTAGTCCAATAAATTGGAGTTGAAGAAGTTTAAGGAGAATGAGACCCAACTTTATAAATACAGCAATATTAGTAGAAGACATCAGCAAAGTTTCCCGAAAATCACAAATAATCCATTTAGAAGTTAGGAGTTTTAAAAGTTTTGGTGCTGCCGTCATTGAATGCAAAGATTGCAATGCTTAGTGACATCATGTATTTAGAAATGGAAAATGATATAAAGAAAATACTTTAAAGTAAATTCCACATATTTTTCACTTTCCTAGCATAATGACAGAGCACTTGACCTCTTCCAGGAAGCAGGGGAAATAATATAACTCTTTATATATTATGTCAGTAACAATTCAAAAGAATCAGTACTTTTTCATTAAAAAACATGATTTTCTTTTAATTCTCTAATACAGGTTTTCTTTGTTGTTTTCCTTACGTGACATCACAGAATGTAGTGGTCTTCTCATCCAAGGGTGTCAGCACCAATCTTTAAAAATTCATAACTTTTCAAGGGATCGTCCAATTTTCCTCAAACTTTGCTGATGTATTCTACTAATATTGCTGCATTCACTCAATTGACATATTATGTTTGGGTGAATTTGTCCTCTAAAAGGAGCGCTGGGTAAAGTGGCTATGAATGTTGGAGGATGTGTAGAACTAGAGGCTATTATACAAATGTAAAAAGAAAGATATCATCAGATATACACTGTATTCTCTACATGTGTATTAGTGTATCCAGCTAAATTGTGCAAAACTGCAGTGTTTAGGTTTTTGTTTGCGTATTGTATGACCTTATCTTGATAGTGATATCAGAGAAAATACACAGTGCGCCTCTGGAAACCTTTAATTTGTTTTTGTACCAAACATCCGACAGAGTAACGTTTGAGTTACAACTGTAGTGTGTACATATGTGCTGTAGTGCTGTGGTACTGAATTCTTATCTCATTGGTACGCTGTATAATAGCAGATCCCTGGAATAACACTGTGTCTCTGACAAGTATGGGCTACAGTTTATAGGGGCCTACATACATGGAATTGACACAATTTACTATTCATAGGGAAAAAGTGCATGGGGAAAGCCCTATCTGTGTCAGTGGGTAGTTGTGACATATTACATTCCAAGTGTGTGTATGATATACATTTTTTTTTTTCCAAAGAATGAAAATTATTTTTCCAGCTGATCCTTTAGGAAAAAGACTTGAGTGAATTTATGGCACGATTTTACAATGCCATATGCTGTCTATAGAATAAGCCAGTGCACTGACTTGGCAGGTATTCCCACATTGTACCTCCCTGATACATTATAGGCTACAGTAGATTTTGATAATGTTTTATCATGGAGTATTGAAAAGCTTGAAGAGAACTTCAGTTGTGATGTATGTTTATGCATACTGTGAAAGTGGAAATTTTCGCAGTGTTGAAATTTGTGCGCATTTCGGGCTATCCATAACCAGCGCGAAAATAAAAGCATGCAAATATTTTTGCTTGCCGTATGTTCCAGTATTTGATGTCTGGATTCTGCAAAATTAAAAACACGCAAAATTCTTCTTACCCAGCCGAGCACAAAAAAATTAGGCGCGCGAAAATATCCACTTTTACAGCAGTAGACACTTGTTTTCTACAGAGAAATTTATCCCACGATGAGCTATGATGCCATTATTTGCTATGTAGTATGTTGTGTGCGTGCAATGGTGCTCAAGCCAAACAGCAAAAAGAGTGGAATGAAGGCACAGAGCTGATGAGACGTTTCAAGGATAGCTCCATCACGATGATGTCATCAATACTCCAACAGCTCTTCCTGTCTCTTTCAATGAGAGAAGGCCCCGGGAATGATTCGAGGAATGGGAAATTTTCGCGGGACGGAGCCAGAATGAAGCACTGTCATGTGATTTTCGTGGCATCTCACCAATTTGGCCCTGTAGCCACTTTCACAGATGTGTCAGTGTACACTTGCCACATTCTTGACATTCTCGATGTGAGCTGTCAAGCAGAGTTTGATTGCACTTAAAGGTAGTTTATTCCTCTTTTCCAAGCCCCTCCAAATTATGAAAATATTCTTCAACAGGACGTATCGAGATCTTAGCATGGAGCAGGGGTAGCACCTTCAGGTTCCATAGGCCTGTAGATAATAGTATGTATTTGTTTAGCTTTAAACATTTCTGCCAGTTTTATCTAAAATTGTTTTGAATTCTTATGCCATTGTTCTTCCTCCTTTGAATCCCAGGTGTGAATACAAGTGGATGATTTTTTATTTTTTTTTTAGGAATTTGCAAAACACTTTTCTCTCTTCAAAGACAGTTTAGGGTCAGTCCGATTCACATTGTCCACTGCGCATGACATTTGAATATACACATCCAATTTGTGTCTCTCTTCAAAGACAGTTAAGGGTCAGTCTGATTCACATTGTGGACTGCGCATGACATTTGAATATACACATCCAATTTGTGTTGATTACTGAATAGTTGTGAAAAGCAGGATCAAATAGGAGAAAGTCTGTATGTTTACATATTAATGTTTTGAAGGCAATACAGCATAAACTCATGACTCTACAGTTTAATCTTGGATGGATTGACAAGGAATTTCATTTTGATCCATGCTTCTCAGTACCAAGATACATCTAGAAAGGAAGTGTCAATTTCTGGAAGCTGACCATCCCCTTTAAAGAAAATCAAAGAAAGAAATGAAAGCATGAATGGTCAAGGTTTAGCTGTAGCTGTCCTTAGCACCTTCCTTCAGGGGGAGGGAAAGAGAGAGAGAAAGGGAGAGGGGGCAGTGTATTGCAAATTGATGTGTGCTTTAATTTTGCACACTAATTGGAGCAGGTACTAATGGCCATTACTGACAACAAAGCACAAAGTAGGGTGGAGATTTCTTGTGAGATGAGATATGTCTTGCCAGGGTATCCAGTAGCTGGAATCCCAGAGGACGCTTCACAGATGCCCCAGCATTGACAAGAGCCTGTCAATCATTCGCATCAACTTGGCT
Source organism: Diadema setosum (assembly GCA_033980235.1). Lineage (NCBI taxonomy): Eukaryota > Metazoa > Echinodermata > Echinoidea > Diadematoida > Diadematidae > Diadema > Diadema setosum. Next base: position 5,637,852 of record CM067066.1, read on the forward strand.
GTCGCTATGGCAACTGTTCTATCTTTCCTTGGTCGTCTTATTTTGGAAAGAAAGAAAAAAAGAAATATGGTACATCCAACCTCAGAGCCAACAAATGCAGGTGCAGTGTGCAACAAATTATCTTCCTTGCACTCTAGAAAGAAAAGGACAGATATCAAATATATTGTCATTGAATATCATATATAGTATAATGTATTGAGAAATATGATTTATTTGTTGCACCTCTAGTGGCCAGAGAGTTTGTTGGACTTTTTCTTTTTTTTTGGTATCTTTTGAATTTCCAAGAGGAAGAAAAAAGTATTCTTACTACCTGTGAAGTGAGCTCAGAGATTAGAACCATCCTTAAAGTGAAAGCTATCAGATTGAATGGGAGGTTCTTATATTATACAAAATACACAAAAATAACTATAAACTGGAAGATTTGTGAAAGCAGCATTTGGGGGAAAAGTGGCATACAGTCAACCTTGCTTATTAGTCAACCCCGCGTATACTGTAAAGGTGGAAATTTTTGCGGTGTTGAAATTTTCGCTCATTTCGCGCAACCAGAAACTAGCGCGAAAATAAAAACACGCGAATATTTTTGCTTGCCATACGTTCCTGTGCATGATGTCTTGATTCCGCGGAATTAAAAACACGCGAAACTCTTCTGACCCGGCCTAGCGCGAAAAATTAGTCGCGCGAAAATATCCACTTTTACAGTAGTCAAATTATCACTCAAGGAAGGACTTTTCGAGCTGTGGGATGATGTTTTGTAGTGGAATATCTGTCATCCCTTAGGGATTTAGACGCGAGGTCAAGACCTGAAGCCAAGTGTCCTAAACAATTATACAAGAAGTAATTAAAAGGGAAGACAAAAATAGTATCTTCAGTTATTGATTGTTGTACATCATCGTAAATAGAGCATAACCCTACTATATTTCAAGGCATTATAACATCACTTTTTACAGTACTTGTAAAAAAGCATAGCCCATTAAAGTCTGTCATGCTTGACAATAGGAATCCTAAAGATAGAATATTGCTTGTGTTGTTGCTCTATGTACACACTGTCATCATGTTGATTTATGTTCATGATTCATTACTATCCTCTTCGGTTGGAGAGAAAAGGAAATCTTATGGACATTCAGGGCATCTGAAGACAGTATCAGGGTTCGCTGTACAGATGAGTATCACCTTAAAGGGGATGGCTAGTAACTGATCAGTGGAAATCAATGGGAATGCTGGAGGATGATTGTTCCAATCCTTGTGGGATCCATTTAAGAGTACATTATATATCTATTGTAGTGTGAAAATTATTCGCTTCAGAACGGTCTCATATTCAAGTAATGTGCAGTTTAATGTTTCCAGGTTAGCGTGCCTGGTCAGTGACGGGGCATTAGTCTGCACATTACTTGAATATGAGACCGTTCTGAAGCAAATAATTTTCACACAACAGTAGATATATAATGTACTCTTAAATGAATCCCACAAGGATTGGAACAATCATCCCTTAGCATTCCCACTGATTCCCACTGATCGGTTACTAGCCATCCCCTTTAAGTTCTGATATGGTGAATTTGTTTCTTGCTATTTCAGATGTAACTGTACTGAGTTGTTTGGAGTTGCATTTCTTGAGTTTTCAAGTTTGTGGATGGCCTTCGTAATTCAAAACCACAAACAGTTTGAAATAAAATTTCAGGAGATAAGGTCAGAGGATCATCTGTGACAAAAAAAAAACAACAACAACAACACACAAATATTAAAGTTAAGTTTTGCTTGGACCTTACTCTCTGATTCTCTCTGTTTTTGTCCTTTTTTTTTTTTTTGTTTCTCAAGATATCTCAGAGGTGAAAGGTCATGATTTAGCTTTGGACCTCTGCCATGATATGTTTGGAATTGATTAATGCAGCATCCTGCAAAACTTGATCATTTTTCTCCATGTCATAGTACATCCAGGGCTAGACCAAAAGAAAGGGAAAAAAAGAAAGTGCAGTGTTTTTGACAGACACAGCTGACTACAGCCCATGAGTAGTGAGCATTAGACCCTGACGTGATGGCCCTATGTCTCCGCAAGCAACCATAGTGCATTTGCTGTGCAGGTTTCACAATATTACACCAGAGGGGATGGCTTTCGCAACTGAAACTGTGTGGCTTTGTGCACTCACGTTGGGCGATACAGATCTACACATTTTATCCAAGTGCTGCATTGTGCACTGCAACTGACATTGTATACATTCCCTGTATGATTTATGTAAAGCGGTACTCCTAATTACCCTGTCCAGAGTGAAGAAATGGGCCAAGCTGCTATTTATAGTGGGCCTCATTCATGTTCAAGCTGCATTCACACTTTATTGCTTTTAAGTTTTAAAGCTGCATTCGTGTCTCATTGATGTACATACATGAATTGCAGAAATTACTGATTTATGACGATGCGTTATAGCGGAGGAATTTGATATTGTGTAAATTATCTCAAGAAGACACATGGCAATTTCTCTGCCTTATATGTTAAACTCAAACTAGATGACTTTTCCTTTCAAAATTATATTGGTCCATTTAGTGGTCCATGAGGGGTTTGAGCATGTCGCTGCAACATTGTCAAAAGCCAGCAACATGCTATGCAACATCCTCTAGGATAGCTAACATGCTCAAAATAAAATGTATTCAAACATGTGGAAAACGTGTGCAAAACTTGAGAAACATCAAAGTACTCAGAAAATTTGTGCACAAAACATGAGACAGAACATCAAAGTGAAGCAGCACTTGCTGGAAATCAGTCGCAAAAGATTGCGTGCTATATGCTCGTGATCAGTGTACAATTTCTGCAGTATTCTCACATTCAGAGCTTGCAACATGCTCAAATTTCAATTTATGGACCACCATGTACTATGTTCATATCTGAGTAATCTGCAGTACAAGAGAGGCAGGGACTTCTGTTCCAGTGATGCCCGAGGATACATGATAGAGGAAAGCAACTGAGGGTACATTAGACAGACCCTTTACTGTATTGAAACATTCCTAAAAGGCTTCTTCATTTTTCCAGCACAATGTGTCACGTTCATGGGGAATTGACTCATGAACCCTCATACAGGCATCTGTACATTATCTGCACTGCTTTTTTTCTCATGATAACATGTTGTATGATATCATTGGATCTGCATTTACATGAGAAGTTTGCAAACGAGTGTAACTGCCTGTCAGACGCTGGTGACCCCAATCTTCGCAAGGCGACCCTTTCTGATGGCTCTCAGAGTTTGTATTAGGAAATGGGAATCTGGAAGTGCAAACATTGTTAGCCTTTACACAAGTCTGAAGGTCATTTAAAAAGGAAATACTCTCAGTGCCACCTTTCATTCTGATCATGAGGTTCCGGAGATGTGGAGATGTGAATTTCCTTGCAAATTTGAAGTCTTTTTTTTTTTTTTCAAGTAACTTCTTCCCAAGAGACGAGGGTCTCTAGATGATTTATGAAGAAATATCTTTTTTTCTTCTTCTATGTACTGTGCAAGATCAGATATATAAAGAAAAATAAATAATGGTTGTGACTATTACCAAGAATATAAGTTTGGAGAATGTTTTGCAGAACTTTGTGCCGGGAATGTGCTTAAACTGTTTTCACTTTTGTTGGAATTGTTTACCATGTGTCACAGCCCCAAAGCATGTCTGCCCTTTAAAACACTGCGAACTAGTTTGGAGACAATGTAAACTTTGTGTTCAGAGACATACTGAAACCAGTTTGCCACATTCCATGGGCATAGAGAGAAGAGAGGGGGGGGGGGCGAGGAGAAAAAGAACTACATGATGGCATTTGATCCTAAAGTCATGGTTATGTGTATATAACAACGTTGAAAATATGGTGTACATTTAGCTATGTGTATCGAGTCGTTTCATTCCATCACACCACCATCAGGCTGATAGTGAAAATGGATTTTTTTTTCCTTTTTTTTTTAACCCAGATACAATAGTGTGTATACACACTCTAGATTATTTATTCCTTCCCCTTGGTATACATGTCTGATGTGCTACATAATTATTTTACCTTACCAGTGTTCCTTGCAGAAAGAAGATCTATGCATTAAAGAGTACTTCTGGCATGAATGTGGGGGTATTGTTTATAATTTACCAAACAGATGATAAAGAATTGATAATAATGTACTGCTTCAGTCTTTTTAATATTGTATGCATTGAAAATGTTATTTTGGATATATCTGAAAGTGTTAAGTTTGGACATTATTTCTTGATTGATTTTAAAATTCTGTTGCTGCTAGTTTTTAGGAATGGTAATATTGGCCATCTTGATAATGACCCATCACATTATAATAGAGCAGATTATAATCTGATTGTATTTAATGCAATTATGAACCATTCTCACCATTTCTTGCCCCTTCGATTGTAACCCTACAGGTAGAGAGAGAGAGAGAGAGAGAGAGGGAAAAAAAGGGGGGAGATTGAAATGTGAATATAATATCATGGTCCTCTGATACCATTATTTAACACCTGTAGGGCATTGTCAAACAAGAATTGTCACTTTGAAATCTGATCCAATTTGTCAAAACTCTGAGAGGCACAAATTGTACATGTTTTTCTTATTTTATAGGCGGGTAGGAAGTGATTTGCCAAAAGAGGTGGAAAGATGCAGGAATGCATAGATTGTGTTATGTTTCTACCATTATAGACAAGTTATGACACAAAGTCACATGAGATCTCAGCTTTGTCTCACAATGTTTTGAGATACTAAAGGCACTGTGATTTAAAAAATAATGTTTGAGTTATCATATTTGTGCTTTATGTGTAGGTCAGTTGTAACACAAAACATCTTACCATACATGATTTCAAACATCATATCCTGGGGTCCCCCCCCCCCCCCCCTTTGCCTGACCAACCAACAATTTACGTAAAATACATAAACCACATTCTGGTCATTAGAAGGACATTGAAGGGCAGATACATTGACCATTGTGTCATAGAAGATGTTATGTGACAGCAACTTCTCGTAGCAACAGCCAATCAGGAAGCTGGATTCTTGGTGTTACCATGGCGCTGTGCCATTCCAGCAAGAGTCGCTGTCATAGCAACTTTTTATGAAATGGGGCCCACAAATTTTGATAAACATTTTTATGCATGCAGGGGTCAGTGATTCCTTTTCATAGCAACAGACATTCTTGATTTAATCTACATGAAGAAGTGGTACAACATATTGTCAAAGCAATCAGCATTCTATCATTTAGATATTGCCAATAAAGTTGTGTGTGTCCTTGGAAGTTATGGTATCCTACTGGGAAGCAAATTTTCTAAACTATTTTTTTTGTTACTTTTAAGGACTTTGTGGAAGTATTTACTTTCCATATCGTCTAGTGTTTACTTTTGAGGTCAGGAATTTGACTAGCTGGCATACAAATAAGGCCAAAAAAAAAAAATGGTTTGTTTGCCCTTCGCGACCGACCGAAAATCACAGAAATTTCGGGTCGCGTTTTTTTTTTGTTTTTTTTTTTTGCTCTTTCAAGTTTATTTTTTTCCACAAATTTCATCTTCTACAAATTTGTGAATGGTTTTAAACCCAAAATTATCCATTTTAAGCTAGAGAAAGAATAAAAAAAAGTCTAAAAATGTTTGTTTTTTTTTTCATCTGATCGACCCGTCGTAATTGTGGTCGGGCCGCGTCGGTCCACAGGCTACGTTTTATAGCATGCATTGCATGCATGCTACAATGTAGCTACCTTTTTGGCTCACATGCGTGCACGCGCACGAAATCCAATCAATGCATGTACAAGGTGTATTATTATGCACTTAGTACAGGGCTGCACACTGGCGACATTCGCGCTAGCTTGCGCATTGGCGCTGCTCACGCACTGCCATGCCATGCAATGCAAAGCATGTATGGTTGAGGGGTCTAGATATCGCGCACGAAAATTTGAAATGCTCTTATAATAGAAGTTATTCCATAATCGTACCTGAATTTCTCAATGAATATCACGAAAATGCAGAAAAATCACCTCCCAGAATCTCCTGATGATACGATGACGGAGTAGTGCGCTGTCGCCGTTTGTATGTCGGACTTTTTTTTATGCGTTCACCTTCTCGGGGTATGTAAAGATCGCGCAGCTGCCCTATGTAGTTTCATGCGTGAAAGTGTCTGCCCCTCTCTGCGGCTGAACGTGCTTCGGCTTTCGTAGAATATTATAAACGATCGATCGAACAAAATACGAATTCTATCGGCTACGATCATACGAACGAGACAAGCGAGACGACACGTCTTGGCTACAACATCCTTAAAAAAAGATTTTAAGCTAAGGTAGGTAATTATAACGTAAAAAATTGGAAATTTAGTGAAAAATTTGTTCCAAAAAATTGGAAATTTAGTGAAAAATTTGTTTGAAATCTAAATTTCTTACCTGCTTCCTTCTCATTTTTAGCGGTTGTCAGGTATGTTTATTCCGTGGGCGTATCGGCAAATTTTGCGCTTAGTCTTATGCGTATTAAATGCTTGCTATACGCAGTTACACTATGCGCGATCATTACGTCCCTGCGCGAGACCTAGTTCCCTTACTATACAGTGTAACTGCTTTTCGTTTGCTTGCGATCGGCGGTCATGCCAGACAAGAAGCATTGATAGAATTAGAAGCGCACGCATTTCTGGGTCATTTTACTCACGATCCGTCCCCGGCTTCGCAGCAGCGTGGCAGTTGACATGTTAGAACTAATTTACTTGTGTCGATTTTTAGAAAAGTAAAAACATATTCGATATTCAGCGATACAGTAAATGGATCTGATTGCGTTCAGTTTCATTTTACACAGTCATTTCACAAAATCAAATGAATATTTTCATTCGTTCAGAATGATCTCACAATGAAGATGGGTGCAAAAAGGATCACGAAATCGGCCCTTCCGTGTACTTTTTAAGAACGTATGCACAAAATGTGAAGAGATATTAAATACTAGGAAGAAAAAAAAATCATGAAATCATCGCAGTCCCGCTTACATATTTGAGGTAGAAATCGTCCCAAAAAGGATAATAAATTCGGCCGGCCGCGTCGTACACCTTTCAAAAGCTCATGTACGAAATGCGAAGAGATTATAGAGGAGAAAAAAAAAATAAAGGACACATTTGGTACGTGCATCATAAAAGATTATAGCCGAATAAAAATTCATGAAATCAACGCAATCCCGTTGAAATTTGAGGAAATAATAGGCGCAAAAAGGATCTTGAATTCATGCCGTGTTGGTTATCAAAACGCACGCACAAATGCGACGAGATTATCTGGAGAAAAATAAAAAAAAAACACATTTTTACCCTTCTGGTGCGTGCATTACAAAAGATTACATCCGAAGTACTATGAAATCGCCACAAACCCGCTGATATTTGAGGTAGAAATAGGCGCAAAAAGGAACTTGAATTCGGCCGTGTCGTATACCTTTTAAGAACGCGGAAAGGACACATTTTCATCCCCTTTTGGCGCTTGCATCATATAGATTACAGCCGAGTAGTAATTCATGAAAATTTCGCAATCCCGTTGAAATTTGAGTAAACAATAATAGGCGCAAAAAAGAATCTCGAATTCGGCCCTGATGCAGTGTATAGTTTTGAAAACGCATGCACAAATGCGAAGAGATTATCGGGAGAAAAATAAAGAACGCATTTTCAACCCTTCTGGTGCATGTATCACAAAAGATTACAGCCGAAATATTGACGAAATATCGCAATCCCGCTGATATTTGATGTAGAAATAGGCGCTAAAAGGATCGTAAATTCGGCCGTGTCGTATACGCATGTACGAAATGCGAAGAGATTATAGGGAGAAAAATACAGGACACATTTTCAACCCCTTTTGGCCCGTGCATCATAAAGATTACAGCCGATAATAATTCATAAAATAATCGCAATCCCGTTGAAGTTTGAGGAAACAATAGGCGCAAAAAGAATCATGATTTTTGGCCGTGTCGTATATCTTTTAAGAACGCATTTACGGAATGCGAAGATATTATGGGGATAAAAATAAAGAACGCATTTTCAACCATTCTAGCTGGTGCGTGCATCACAAAAGATTACATCCGAAGTATTTATGAAATCGTCACAATCCCGCTGACATTTCAGGTAGAAATAGGCGCAAAAAAGTATCATGAATGCGGCCGTGTGGTACATCTTTTAAGAACGCACTTACGAAATTCGGAGAGTTTATCGGGAAAAAATAAAGGACGCATTTTCAACCCCTTTTGGCGCGTGCATCGTAAAATATTACAGCCGAAGTAATTTATGAAATCGTCACAATCCCGCTTATATTTGAGGTGGAAATGGGCGCAAAAAAGGGTTGCGAATTCGGCCCTGCATGTCGTGTACCTTTCAAGAACGCATGCACAAATGCGAAGAGATTATCGGGAGAAAAATAAAGAACCCCTTGTATCGCGTGCATCAGAAAATATCACAGCTAAAATAATTCATTAAATCATCGCAATCCAACTGACCACCAAGAGCAGGTATACGCAGCAAGTTCGTGCGTTGATGTTTAGAAATTTAAAGTCACAAACGCATTTGATACAATCTGATTTTGTTCATTACCATTTTACACTAATTCACAAACATTCTAATTTTTTCCTGTCTTTAAATTTCTTGTGCAATAAATAATGCAAGTTTAAAAAAAAATTAACTGTAAAATGTACATTAGGAGGGGGGGGGTACATCCATAAAAAACAAGGAAATAAGTTTGCAAGTCATTTAATGTTTTTTTTTTTATGTTGTCGTTGTTGACCGGTAAATTTTCTGTTCGGACCTGTAAAAAATTGTAAACGGGGCATTTACCGGTCCGACAGAGACAGGTCGGACCGGCAGAAAAAATGGGTTAGTGTGCAGCCCTTCACAAGATGGCTACTTTTGCAGCATCCGTTACCAGCTGTCATGGCACCAAAACTGTTTGGAGTTCAGTTGCCAGCATCTCACTGGAAGGTACTTTTTTGGAGCTGTTTGCAAAATTTAACAAAGATGAACGTTCTAAGTGTTTGTCAGTGAGCGTTTCTGCCTCGCGTACCGGGCCCTGGCAAGACGTAAATTTGAATGAATCTCTTGGAGTTTTGAGTGCATTGACATGGAAAAAAGGGTACCCTGAATTAACACACACACACAAAAAAAAAAAAAAAAAAAAAAAAAAAAAACGACCTACCGACCCTCTTGGGTTTTGACAATTAAGGGCAAACAAACACTTTTTTTTTTTGGCCTAATGAGGTCACCGGCCTACTATTGATGTCCTCAATAGTCCTGACTTAAAGGTACTAGCCCACATTTGTAAACCTGCAGCAATTGGTCTCATAGTTGGCATGGAGTTTGGGTATGATTGCGGTAACACCTGTGCAAAATTTCGTTCCAGTTAGTCCATTACTTTCATAAAAATAAATGAAAATGCACCGTATGCATGCATATAACGCTCGCTAGCTCCAGTCCACGTGCGTACTACTTGCATGCGATACGTGTATAAGTTACATGTACGTACTAGTAGCTAGCCCCAGAGACTGCGCCGCAAGGTGCGGTCCTGGCGGCTACCTCGCAGCTGAGCGGGAGCAAAAATCACTGCCACATTCACAGCGACTTCACAAATAAAGCACGGCTAAATTTCTATCATAAACACAGTGACAATTAATACAAACTGTACCTTTCGACTTGGTTTTTCTCACCAATTTATCTAGAAACTGCAAAATTTTCTACATTATTTTAGGAGTAATAAGCGGCCTGCCCTAGTGCAACAGTGGAGAGACCTGCTGCTATATCCATTAGTATACAAATGATGCACAGGATAGAGTGCGTTAGTGGAGGCGTAGCGCACTCGAGGGTACTTACAATTGTGAAACATGCACAAGGCGAAGCCGAGTGCATGTTGCACTACATTGTAAATACCCGAGAGTGAGCTGCATCTCCACTAACGCCACGAAATAATCCTGTGCATCATTTGTTTTATAAAATGGGTCGAAAACTAACAGCATTTTTCACGTAGTTCCTACCTTTGTGGGTTGATACCAGTCAGCTACCTCATCATGTAGCACTCGCTCGAGAGAGTCAAGCACGTCGCACTCGGAAATCCCGCAAATAAGTACGCCACATAATGTTATGCACACAAGAAAGGGCGGCCGGCGGCAGCCCGAACTAGAAGTAGCTGTTGTTTACAGGATTGACAGCGCGTATAGTAGTAGTAAGTATTCCTAGTAGTTTTTGTTGAAAAATTAAGGAAATACAGCGCCGAAACGTTACCCGTTTTGTACAACTCCTCGATCTGAATGCGAAAACGGCACAGCCCCAACGCTGCACGTTGGGGCTGGTTGCAGTTAGTACGTAGCTAGCCCGCGCTCGTAGTTCGATTTTGGGTCGGGTTGACCCGGTTTGAAAATCGATTTTAAAACGATGATTTTCTCTCTTTTATCGAATGGTATAGACAAAGAGCAACAGGTGAGGTATGTTACTGTTATAACTTGTACTTGAAGTGATATTGGACCTGTTTATGCAGTTTTGATTTTCGTGGGTTTGCAAATGTGGGCTAGTACCTTTAACAAATATTACCAATCACTGACAGTATTTCTTCAGTTCCAGCTGATACATGTACATAGAGCTGTTTACAGTTTAGAAAACCAATAGATAGGAAAGGGCTTTGCTAGTGTATTTCACATTTTCTTTGTAATGTGAAAGAAGTCTTTACTTGGCATGAATGCTGGTAGGGTTTGCACTGTATGAAATCCACTTGAAAGACCAAAATTTTGACAATCAAACTTCAACAAATTTGAAATGTTGTTCATAAGCAATGTTCATCAAAGATAACCATTGCACCCTTTACAATTTTCCTGACATCAAAGTGTCTGTGTTTGAATATTTTAACAAACGCTGTATGTACAGCTGTACATTTGTGGTTAATCTCCACCTTTAATTGTGTGTATGCCTGTTTCATTTCAAACAATCCAGAGTGATAAGTTTGTGTAATCACGCATCCAGAACAAGCCTTGGCCTTTTTCCCCCTAGGCACACAGTGAAGTTAACAATGTAGGCCTACCACCTTTTAATGTAGTCTAGAGGTGTGAAATTTAGCTTGTACAAATTGAAAATCCACGAAATCAACCAAATCCTTCTTTTGTCAACAGGCTTTTAATTTCTCTATACAATGCTTGTATGTCATGTGCAACAATTTTAGGAGGGAACACAATGTTTTTGACTGGGGCCCATTTCATAATACTTGTTATCAATAAGAAGTTATGATAGATGTTATAAGCTACTGAAATCCTTGCATCTGACTGGCTGAGAGCAAAGTTGTCATAGAAATGTGGCAGTTGGTACTGATAACAAGTTTTTTGTGAAATAGGACCCACCCCTCACAACAGAATGACTGTTGTTTACTTGGCTGCTTTTGACTACCAGGTAAAGCTTTGTACATGTATACTTCATGATATTATTATCAACTAAAGAATGGGACACTGACTTGTACTCCAGTGATGTTTGCAGCTTCAATGCCCATTTGCTGCTCAGGGAACTATAAATGTTTGTATTGATGGCAGCAGTGTTGCAAAAGTTAAATCAGAGGTTAATCTAATGTGTCTTTCCCACCGGAGAAGTTGAAGTTAAAAACATACATTTACAGGCCAACTGGGAAGTATCATGTTTCATTCAAAATTTCTTTGGAACTTGAGATGTCTGTTTGTTGTGGTGGGGGGGGGGGGGGGGGGGAGTAAGCATTGCATATCATTTGATCTTGGCAATGTTTTTGTGACCCCATAATGTGCATAACTGCTCAACTTTGGGCTGCTCACTGCAAGGCAAACCCATTGATACCAGTCAATGTATAATATCCAGTAGATCCAGCCAATGTACCCAGTCTGAGCTGTGATAGAAACATTATGTGTGGCAGAAAATTTTGGGTCTAGCTGGGGTCAGAGGTCAAATTCATGCAACCTTGCTCCTGGGAGCCTTCACCTGTCTCTACTGGCAGTCACAGCAAAATCTTCATTCTCATACTTTTTTCTTGCATACATGTATCATATGTATTTTTTTTTTGGGGTGGGGGGTGGGGGGGGGGTGGGTTACTGCTATAGAAAAATTTGTTGACAGGGGCTGTCTGGAATCGTTGAGGTCGGTGTGCCAAGTTCAGAAGGTGAGGTTATTGATTGGATAGAGGTCTCAAGATGCACTCGAAAGGGTCAAGATTTTTTAAAACAAAAATGAAGATGAGGACAGATAGGAGTGGACACTACAGGATGGGTAGAGAGCCATGTAAAGATATGGGATGTCACCAAAAGTGACATGTTGAAAGACTTAGGCCTACCTTTTATGCATGACTGAAAAAAAAAAGACAGAATGACAATCAAAAGCTCTGCTGGTGGGGTATTATTCAGTAGAAAGTTTCACGTAGATATCCTTTTTCTGTCTAATCTTCTTTGCCAAATATTGATATGTTGCTAAACAAATACTGTATTATGAATTTTGAAATAATATTTCAGCATTTTTATTGTTCAGTTGATAATTATGAAGTATATGGTATTCTTCATAATTTTACCTGTCAAATCCATGTTGTACCATCAGCTCCAAATTTACTCTATTTTTTTTTCTTCAACCACAACTATTCCTGACAGACCAAGTATTGCTCTTTCCTTTGAGCCACAAATGTACTGTTTGTGTTTTTTTCTGACACCAGAATGTCGCAACTGCCTGCAATGTGTGATCGTATAGCCTGCGCTCCACCGCCGCTCCTTCCAGCACTGTAATTGCCAAAGGCACGATTTTACAGCTCTCGGCGATGGCTTCGGCACGGTCCATAATTTGTTCCCCTCTCACCGAGAAACTTGGGAACGCCAAGTTTCCCCCTTTGTGTAATGGCTGGTCAGATCCCGTTATACTATAACCCCTATGGGCAGGTGTCAAGACCCAAGTGTTAGCTGGCAATGAAAAAGCCTCACATATGTGACGTGTGAAAGTCAATTTCGCTGAGCTGTTTGAACAATTTAAGATGTGTGTGAACATCAGAAGTGTTTTTTTATTTCTTTCTCTCTTTTTTTTTTTTGCATGTACAATTATCAAGGAGGTGCCATTGGTTGACCTTTGCAGCCTTTTCCTCTCCCTTGGACCTTTACAAACTACACTGTATAAATGACTTGCTTTTTCATGTTCAGTTAGGGACTCCAGCTCAGCATAAACACAGTATACTTGTAACTTGAACTGCGTCAAATAACAAAACATAGGGACTTGTGCATTTCGTATCTTGACACAAGAAGGTGAAAGCAAGTTCCAACTCTGCCCTATATTAGAACTCAGAACCTTAAATGTTACAGGATGCTGCAAGCCCATTTGCCCTTTTGCCCAAATGCAACTAAACTGTATGGAAGTGTGAGTGGGCTCTTGGCCTGTGTAGAAAGTTTACAAGAAAAACATTTTTTTTTGTATTACCAAGATTTAGTATTACTACTCATTACTTTAGAACTGCTGATGGAATTCAAATGAAAAATTGAGTGAATAACCTCTTGAAGTAAAGGTACATTGTTAATAGTCTTTAAAGAAAATATATGTCCTAAAGGATTACAGTGTACAGTAGCATTATATTCAATTAGAAGACCTTTGCATCCATGTAATCGTACAGTGTCTAGAGCCTGGATATTATGTCGGTATGAGGATAAGTGTCCAAGTCAACATTTGTTGAAAGACACTGTGTAACAGTGTTTCCAGTTTAAAAACCTGTAGCTGCATGGTCCTACGCACTACCATAGTCTCGCATAGTGTATAATATGTTTCTGCTTAAAAAAAAAACCAAACAAACAAACAAACAAATGTTGATTACAAATGTTAAATGCCTATTGTACTCAACTCCCCCCCCCCCCCCCCAAGCAGCTACTTGTAGTTGTGTCAGATGTAATTTATTCGATAAATGGCTTTCTTTGTGCGCTGTAGATCCCTTGATATTGACAGGTTAATTGTCACAAGTTTTGTTTGTGGGAATGTGAATTAGCACAGCTCAGTGGTAGAAATTTGAGGATTTATGAAATTGAGCCCCTGCAGTGTTTAACTATGTCTTAAGTTCCGTTTACAGTTACAGTATTTCTGCTTTATAGGTCCATAGGGAGTTATAGATTACATGGGTAGACAGTGTTAGAAGTGGTATGGGGGAGGGAGAGATAGAGGCAGGTGAACATTCACTTCCAGGGGACTGGGAACCAAGTCATACAGGTTAGCTCCTTTTGGCTGGCTTCTGGTGGTATTCAGCTTCTTAGCTTTTGGGTAAATATGCACAGTTTTTTGTCTTCCCCCCACTTTTTCAATAAAACAGGAACAACCTCCTTTGTGCGGGAACCCTTTCCTCCGGTCAATGCAACATATTTGTGAGGCTTAGCATGCCCCTTCTACATACAGGGACAATCGAGGCTGTTGCAGTTAGGTTCTTTATAGAAACCAAAGATGGGTATGGTGGAAGCAAACAACACTGCAGGGAGTGGGCGTGGTTCGTAGGGGTGAGGGTTAGTACCGGTAGACAAACTATTTTTAAGTTCTAAACTTTTGTGATGTACCACATATACTGCAGACACTATTCACAGTTACAGAAGGTCTTCTTTGCTGCCAGTACTATCTATTCAGGTGGCTAAATTAGTACTCTGCTATGAAAGCTCATGTCCCCATTTATAAACTTTGGTGAAGTTTTGGTGACAAACAAGCTAGATAGAGCCGAGGTGTTCTGGGAGAATAATCCTGAGTTGTATTTTGGAGTGATTGATTTAACAATAGCTACAAACAAACATTATTTGGACCAGCCTTGGTATAAACAAATTGAAAAGAAAAAAAGAAATCATGTTCTAGTCAGCCTATCAAAGTTTGGTTTGTCCCTCTCGGTTTAGAATGATACGGGCATTAAGTTGTCACTAAGCCAGAGTTTTCATAAAACCTAAGACGCCCTTATCATTCTCAACCGACGAAATGATGAAGCAGTTCCTTGTCTTCAAAGAATTTCGAATGTACTGTAGGTATTCTGAATTCTGCAGCAGCCATTTTTGCAAGTGAATAAAACAATAAAATCTTGCCCGGTCACTATCGTGATGTGAAAGTGCTCATGACTGGTCATTATACTTTGTAATGACTGGTCATAACTTCAGCAAAATTACTGTATGTGTCTGTCAAAATGAATGCCTGGTCACATGTACACTCTCAACCAATCATGTGATTAGGATTTGTGTCATCACTTTACGATATAGAATAATTATTCTGACATCTAAATGAAAAAAAGTGGGGGGGGGGAGAAGAAGATGTCCTTTATTTTCATATCCTGCTACTGGGTATATCATGCTGTTGTTGCTCAATTCACTGCTGCAGTTTCTTAACCCTAACTAGGCCGGGCTATTTAGGTAGATCATAGAGCCGGGGGGGGGGCCTCCCAGGCCCCCCCTCCAGATCTCGGCCGTCGACCGCGCGATCGCGCCGAAAATTGGCACACACATTGCCTATGATGTAATCTAAAGTACTACGAAGTTAGATTTTAAAAAATTTATCATTTATGCTAAATTATGCTAATTTATGCATAATGATGCATGAAATCAGACAATTTGGTATAAATCACTAAATGAAGCTCAAAATGGGCACATTTTTTTGTGTAAATATTCTTTTTAGTGTCCTACGCAAATATAAGAGAAAAAAATTGAGCCATCCGAAAAAATTTCTTAAGTATTTTATTGTTTTTTGAATTTCTTATGTATTTCTTTGTTTTTTCGACTTTATGTTTTTCATTGTTTTTTCGACAAAACTTGTCCGCGACATTGTTCCGAACAAGAAAATATGTTATTAATTGATTTTAATCAATAAAACCCTAAAATAATCATGCTTTTATGAAATTTGACTATAAGCAGAGTTTCCATTGAAATTGTACACGAATTCACGTTTTTGAGCAATTTTTGGTCTGACATGCACGTACATATTTATGCGAAACTTCGGAACCGCGCGCCCGGGCATCGCAAATTTGGTGTCAAAAGATGCGGGAGACTCAACAGAAAAAAGTCATGAAACGTCGCGGCGATAGCTTTTCGCGTGAGCGATACATCGCGCGGAACGTCGAGGGGGGGGCCTCGGAGGCCCCCCCCCCCCGGCCTAGTTAGGGTTAACCCTAAAAAGACTGGGGGGGGGGGCCTAAAAGGCCCCCCCCTCGACATTTCGCGCGATTACTCAGCAACACGCAATGCTCTCGCCGCGATGCTCTATGACTTTTTTCTTTCGAGTTTCCCGCACATTTTGACACCAAATTTGTGATGCCCGGGGGTACGGTTCTGAAGTTACATAACTTTTTGTACATGCACGTGAGACCGAAAATGGCTCAAAAATGTGATTTTGTGTACAAAGTCAATACAAATTGAGTTTTATCACATGGTTCATATAAATATGCTTATTTTTACTCTCGATGGCTAAAATCAATTTGTTTTAGTAGTATTATGCTTCAAAAAGGGTCTGCCACAAATTTTGCTGAAAAAAACAACAAAAACAAAAGGTCGAAAAAACAACGAAATACATAAGAAATTCATAAAACAATAAAATAAATAAGAAATTAATTTTGATACCGAATTTTTTTTCAAGTACATTTGCTAAGAATGCTACAAAGAATATCTAGACCAAAAATGAGCACTTTTGGAGCTTTATTTATTGATTTAGATAAAAAAGTCTGATTTCTCGCATAAATTAGCATGATTAATCAAAATAAAATAAAAGAAGACTATTTTGGAAAATTTAAATATACGATCTTGTAGATTACATCGCACACTACCATTGTGCAAATTTCCGCGGCGATCGCGCAATCCACGGCCGAGATCTTAAGGGGGGGCCCTTTAGGCCCCCCCCCCCAGTCTTTCGAGCTACCAAAATACAGTAGCCCAGTCTTTTTAGGGTTAAGTTGCACCAAGGAGGTATGAGAGACCTCTCATACCTCCTTGGTTGCACACCATGTACATGTACTGTACAGGGAATGGAGAATCTAGGCAGAGGTGTCGTTCGTAGCTGTGCACATCATAATACTTGTCAGTCTGCTTTGTATATAATGCAGGTACTTCACACGTGCCGTGGTCTTATTGGTATAGTCAATTATGTATGATTACGTGATACTCTGTGTGTGGGTGGTGTATAGGGTAGGATTACAAACACAAGTGCACGTACAACACATACACTTATCACTGGAGTTTATATTTCTATTCAAATCTAATTTTGATAGTGTCTTATATGGAAAGCATATTCACATACGCAAGCAAATATAAAATGCTAAAATGAAGTACAGCTAATATTGCACTTTTGTATAATGATGCAGCTTGATCACATGAATTTCTTAATGCAAAGAAAGAAGTTATACAGATTCATGCAAAAAACAGAAGTACATTTAAGACCTGCATCCTTGTGTTGAGTGCATAATGATTCAATTTGATCATCTTGATCAAATTCATATCATACTGCACACACACACACATACACACACACACACTAAGCAAAGAATCCATCCTTAATGTCATGGCTTCTGATACGCATAATTTCCTATTTAATTTCCTGTAAAATGTCATGCAAGATAATTCACCCGCACCCAACACTGTCAACATTCCATCGGCTCAGTCTAGCTCACATTGTCATTTGCACTGTTGGGGCAGTTTAGAGTTTTCTCTGTTTCTTTATTTGTTTGTGTGGGGTTTTTTGTTTTTGTTTGTGTTTTTTCCAACAATATCTTTCCCTTTCATGTTACTGTTCCCTTTGTTTGCCATCATCCTATTCAACTGCGTCTGTTCATGTCTGCATTGTAAAGAGACATCAGTGTTTAGAGGTAGTCTTCATTCAGTCTGGTTGGGTATTTTAATATTAGAGTTGACAGGGTATTTTTAAAGCGTGGAAAGATGACATCCCATGATGTAATAACCAGACTATGTTTAGTTGTCCTTTGTCAACATTCTTTTCATCTTTTGTGTATTTTTGTAACTTTTTTCCGTTTCAAAGAAGCAAGGGAAGAGCTCAATCAGCTCTAACTCTGCAAAAATGATGTATACTATATTTCCCCTCTTTTTTTTTTCATCCAGGAAAACCTGATTAATCAGAAAATAGCATACTTTTCATGTGACCTTAAAGATAGCATCCTATTTTCTTTGCCAATACATTTTTTTTTTCATCCCAAATTTGTCAAGTTATCTGCAATCAGGAAGCTTTTTTGGATACAAAAAGCATTATTTCTGATGATGTCATTGACACCAAAACACCAGCACTTTTGACTCTTTGCCAGCTTCAGGATTTCCGTCAAATCCTCTGTACCATCATATGAGTTGATGCAGAGTTTACATAACCTAGAACCACTATTGAAGATACATCTTGGAGGACCGTATGTCAAGGAGATAAAGTTTGAGTGGCTAGAATATGTATTTTCTTTTCTTTTTTTCTTGGGGGGGGGGGTGGAGGGTGATGGGCAATCTTGAACTGACTTTTGCTGCCTTTATCAAGTTCCCATGTTTGAAACACTTTTCAGTACCCATTATCAAAACGCCTTTGCAAACGCCTTGTCTCTCAAGTTTTTGGTTTATCAACTCTATGGTGAGTCAGTTGGAAGGCCTTATCACAGCACATCTCCATCAGCACAGTTTGACCCAAAGAGAGTTCAGATGTATACATTGTATTTGGGGTGGGTTCGAGCTATAAACGTGTTTCGAATCGACTTTGCATTTTTATTAACTCTACAGAAATGCATTTCTGCCTTAAACCAGGTGTTTGCAATAGCACTTATTTGTATGTTTTCACATACACGTCTGTAACCCCATATCAGCTTTGCATTTATCAGTTGCCCAAAACTCCCCTAAAATTATTTGGAAACCCTAATTCTGTGCCAGAAGTGAGTTGATAAAAGCACCCAAAGACACACGTGAATGACACCAAACTTTTTTTTTTCTAAAGAAAAGTTTACTGCTCTGTGAATCTAGAACAATGTCTTGCATGGGTAGTCCCGTTTGAATAAAAATAGAGGAAAAATGAGGTAAGAACAAAAACAGGAGTCCAAGGGCTGTTGTAGTTGGCAGCCATGCTCAATTCACTTGTTATTCCTTGGCACAAGGGAAGATG
Source organism: Diadema setosum (assembly GCA_033980235.1). Taxonomy (NCBI): domain Eukaryota; kingdom Metazoa; phylum Echinodermata; class Echinoidea; order Diadematoida; family Diadematidae; genus Diadema; species Diadema setosum. The sequence goes on from CM067066.1 coordinate 5,656,882, forward strand.
GATAATAGAAGGAAATAAGAAGGAAGGCAGAAGGAAGGAAGGAAGGAAAAGTCACCTCTCATGAGGTTGATCGTCTGGTAGCAGACAGAGGGGCCCTGCACAGTGCCATATGTGCAAACCAATGTCATTCACATTACTGTAGTCTCTCGTCCAATGTGAGCTGTAAAGGACAAGTCAACCTTCATAGACATGTGGATTGATTGAATGCAGTGCAGTATCACTAGACCCCATCAGTGAAAGTGTGAGGAAAATCAGATACTTTAAAAATTCATAACTTTTGGAAGATTTGTCTGATTTCCCCCAAACTTTCACTGATGTGTACTACTGATATTGCTGCATTCTCGCAATCCATATGTAATTGTAAAGAGAGGTGAACTTGACCTTTGACCCTCTAGTGCCTGGAGGTTTCTCGAGACAACAACCTGTCCTCACTGCAGTTAGCACTAAATTGAACACTTCTAATCTACTAGTATATGGGGTATGTGAAATAATTATGTTTGCATTGATCTTGTTTTGCTTTATATTTGTTGGATATTCATTTCTATCTCTCCCTTGTTCTCTCCACTTAAATATGTGCAACTATTTAATTCACTCTTACCTCAGAATAGGTCACTACCTCAATGATGGATTTCAAGTGCTACATTTATTATCATTACTATAATTTACAGAAATTAGGTTAAACAACAGGACGATATAGAGATGATATATAACCAGGCAAAGAAAAATGTGCATTTGTACACGACGTCCAGGGGCCCGTTTCATAAAACTTGTTATCAGTGACAACTGCCTCATTTCTGTGACAAATTTGCTCTTAGCCAATCAGATGCAAGGATTTCAGTAGCTTATAACAACTATAACGACTTTCTCTCATAAAAAGTTTTATGAAACGGGGGCCCAACATGCACATGGGGTCAGCCGCAGGTACTTCACTAAGCTTTGAGAGGGGCAGGAGCAGCTATGTTGCTTGGGGACTGAAGGGTTAAAGAGGGGATTCCCTCTCACAGCTCATGAGGGTCAGAGGCACACTGAGAATCAGGCAATTGTCCTCGTATTGTGTTCTCAAACTTCCTGCGCGGACCTTGTCATACCTCCCTCCACAAGATGTGAGTCAGTCATAGCCGAACATGGCTAGAGGGCTGGGAGTGCAGTCCTGCTCTTGTGCCAGCGTTTTCCTTTGTGATCCCAGGAACAGAGGGTCCCTTCTATGCTTACCATCACCAGGGTCAGGGGGTTAAGTCTTCCTAAAAATAGAAGGAGAGAGAGTGATGTTTAATCCATGGGGTGGGCGAAATCTTGAACTACAGGCATTACTCATGAAGGTGCGTCTTGCATTCTAGTCTCATATGATCATAAAGGTCTTGCCTTGCTTCATTAAACCATAATAGTTAATGTGACATTTGGCAAGACTTCAAGATACCAGGTATTGTGGAAGGCTTGGAATACAATCGTAATTGCAGTGCAACAAAGTGTTGAAAGAATCTCTTGGAAAACCAGTGAATTTCGCCTTCAAGTACACCATGTTGCAGAATAGGGCACCAGGCGCTTAGATGAGTTGGTACATCAGGGGTGTAGTGGACAACATTACAGTGATGATGCAGTAAAATTACCAAAAGCTCTACTTACAGTGCTGTATTGGTATTTGATGGCCAGACAACTGCCAATAATACTCTATTTTTTATTCATTTGCATAGCATCATACATGGTTGATTGTCTTACAATGAGTGAAATATACAATAACAAGCATACCTGAATGACTATCAGTGTGAATGATGTATCCTGATTAAACATCCTTCTTCTGTATTTTGTTCTCTCTATCCAGGTGAATCAGGACTCGGTAAAAGCACACTCATTAACTCCCTGTTCCTCACAGACCTCTACTCAGCAGAGTACCCGGGTCCATCACAACGAATCAAGAAGACAGTCAAGGTAAACTTTTTTCCCCCTGCAAGCTCCGCTCGTCCAAAAGGATAAGTTAGGCCTGTTCATGGTCACCCAAAATTGGTGGTTTTTAAAAATTGATCTTGGCAATGCAATACAAAACTCATCAATTTTTGTGAATGGACAAAAAAACAACAACATGATAAATCACAATAAATGTCGCGATGCAAAACTCGCATCACTTTTTCAGAAACCCTCACAATAATATCCCTGTGCAGCATGTGTGACTGGCATGCGAAGAAGCCATCAAATTGTTCATTTTTTTTTTTAATCCCATAATGCAACTCACCACAAACAGGGCCAAACATTCAAGTGCCCAGTGTCACACTGTGGTCATCATTATAAACACATGTGAACATTCAAATTACTTCATTTGCCGGCTAGTAATTACTATGTTTGCTGTGTGTGAATGTTGGCAAATAAAATTTATTTTTGGCATCGCGATACAAAAACCGACAACTCTTGTGTGTGAATGCAGCTTCCGTAGTGGTTTGCTTAGCTAAAGCTGGCCACGTCAACCATAAACTTGTAGAGGGTTTAATGGGTTGGGTAGGGGATGGAGGATGGGGTGAGGTTTTTAACGCCACCCTCTTGCTAGAAACATGATTAAAGATGATTTCTGAGAGCTTGATAATTTTAGATAACAACCAATGTGTAATTCTTAAAAGATTCGACAGGGTGATACTTAATGCTAGAAAAAATTCTTTTATCTTTTATTTTTACCATCTGATTTCACGAAATGACAAACTGCATCATAATGATGGAATATCGGGCTTTTGTGGGTCAGGAGGTATACTTCATGCCCCATTGGTAATCCCCGGGAGCAGGCTGAGACAGCATTACATCCAATATGTTACAGATGTACCTACCTTCGGATACCATCCTTTATCAGTTTTATGGGCAGCTAGAGTAAAAGGATATAATGCAATGAAAGAGTGGCATATTCCTCTTGTGCAGCTGCAATGTCAATATTATCACTCCAAACATTATCTAAGACATGCTCTGTTGTATACACAGTTTCTTGCCCCCTGTTCAGATGCAAGCCAGTTTATACCAAAACTCGATAAAGAAACGAAGTATAAAAAATCATCGTATAGCCAACAGACTGTTCAGACGCTAATTTCGACCATTCCGGAAAAACTTCGTATAGATGTGCAGTTTCTCACTGCGCATGCTGTTATAGTCATGAGGGACAACTGTGGGGTCACCTTTCGTGCACGCTCCCATTAAGCCCTGCCCAGTTATACCGTTCTATGGTCGCCATACGTTCAGATGCACACGGAATGCTGATTCGTTATCGAGTTCTAGTTCAAAAAGATGCTCTTACCGTCATTTTGCTATACGTCATTTCGTTAGTCAGTGTCAGACGTATAAATTCATCGTATAGCTACACCGTTTTGGTATAGCTATACCATTCTTGTATGATTTTTTTTTGCGTCTGAATGCCCTGATGTTGTATACACAGTTTTTTTGTTTTTATCTTCTTCTCTTTTTTTCTTAACACACCTTGCCAATGATTCCAGGTCATAGAAACAATGCAATGGTACCAAACATGAACTGAGCGATGAAAATATTTTGATTCAAAACAGTTTCACTAAGGCCTTGTGGTTTTGTTTTTCCCCATTTTCTTAAATGCAAACATTCATTTGATTTTGCGTGGCACTTGACATGGCAACCCCCCCCCCCACACACACACACACAAACACACAAACACAAACACAATCCTATCAAGAAAAAATATGGGACAGAGGTCGATAACTACAAATGTAGGTAAGATGGGGGTGGCAAGAAGAGAATGAGCTAGAGAAGGATAGAGATGGTATAGTTATGAAATAGGTGATATCATACGCATATTTGTATCTTTATCTACATTGTATTCATCTATTTTTATATTTATATCTGTACATCTATGAGTGTTTTTTCCAAATGACTGTAATTTACTGTATTAGACCTGAATTGTGCAAGTTGCAGCTCCAAAGGCTGACCTGTGAGTCCCTAGTTGAATGATTTGATAGCATACAATAATCATACATGATGCTTTATGTGCACTGTATATTGTAACCAAGTAATCATTGATTTTGTCATCACACACAAAAAAGAGGACTGTCATTATACAATTGTAGCAAAAGGGTGTTTTGGGTTGTTTTTTTTTTTTCAAACAGTGGGCCTCCAGCCAATTATTTGCCAACATTTCTTAAACATATCACATCAAATGAGAATAGAAATTTATGTTGAATCTTTGCACATAAGATTTTTACATACATGTATGTATTGTTTTTATGTTTTGTACTTTGATGAATCAGGCCCATACTATTAAAGTTGACACAATTTTTGAAAAGAAAGAAGGAGATTTTTGAAAAGAAAGAAGGAGCTTTTCCTTCACTTGTTCAAATATCTCATCAAGGCATCTCTCTGATGTGACCTTTAATAGCCCCAGCTGAACTTATTCACTCACTCGTGATCTGACAGAGCTCCGTTAGAATTGATGTGAAGTTTTTGATGCCTTTAGAAATGTCATGCTTATTGCTTGAATAGGATTTGTGCCGTAATGGCATGGATGAGTTGGGATTATGATCCCTGAAGTGGGTTCAAAATCCCATGCAGCCTTTCAATTGACAGTAATTAGCATCGCAGGATAACATTTCTATGCAAAAAGATTGCTTTTCCCAATGATCAAATGACATTAGAGCTGTTTTACAAGTATGTGAAATTGCCCTTACAGATCTTCTGTTCAAACTTTCTTTGTGTGCAATTAAGTTTGGAAATTGTATACACGTGCCATATACCTACAATGAATTTTTCTGTAACAGGAGCCGATATGACATGACAGTGAGGTGCCAGATGCTAGTAGTGTTTTTTTTTTTTATGGAGAATAAAATGGTTGCATGCAGGTGACTGCTTAAATTCACACATACTCCTGCTAGGTGCAGTTTTCCCTTGCTTGTCATGGTGATGCTGGAGTTGGCGCAGGATTGAGTTCACGCTCCATCTCTCTTTCGATCTGTCGCTATACATAGCACTCTGACTCACCTCGCGGAGTGAAGATGCTCTCGTGAAGTGGTGTCGAAAAATACTGTCGCTCCCGCTCGAGCTTTTTCCCTCCCGCCGGAGCTTTTCCCTGATTATGCTCTTTGCAACCCACTGATGGACATGAAATCCAGCCCATTGTGCGCTCACGGCTTCCCCTGTTCCCATAGAATTATGCAACACTAGTGATGTGCTGTGCAGTGTAGTCCCATGTGTAGTATTCTCCGTTGCCTGTGATTAATCTAAGACAGGTGTAAAACATGCATAATTTATGAACCTTGTGGAAAGAAAACTGAAATGACATCAATATCCTTGTCTGGAGTACTGGTCTGCAGAGGGATTTGAGCCGTCTGAATATCAGTATACAGTATTCATTTATACATGATGTGTGTATGTGATCTAATTTGTCTGCACAAAATTGTATTTGTGTACTTAGTGAGTTTGTACTTCCTGCACATGGTAAAACCCTTTCAAAATTAGAGCTGTGTACTCATAGATCAGTATCAATGTTTTACCAGCATCTGAAATGGAGTTTTTCTGTTTACCTTTGACTTTGATACATCCTCCTCCTCCTCTGCCACCCCACCCCCACCCTACTCAATATTTCTCTCTGGTCTTTGGGAAACAATTCCGTGTCTGATTTTGGGCATTGTACATGGACTAATGGAAAGATTAGTATGCGGTTTTGCAGGAAATTCCTTTAAAAAGTGGGCATTTAGAATGTGACATGCAAAGCCATTGATAGCTTCTCTCTGTCCTCTAATTTATTAATGCAGAAATTGTGGGGGATTTATTTGTTGAGTTCATGCTCTGCTGACTGTGCTATGTAGGTTTAAAGTGATATGGGTTTTGTGGCTTGGCATTGCTGTATTACTGTGCATACAAGGGCAGCTATTTTCTTTTATAGGGAAAGGTTTGTGCATGCAAGGTCATGCACTGTAGTGCTCAGAAATCAACAATTCTATTTCATTTCCGAAATGGCAATATGAGTTCCAGGAAATGAAATAGTTAACAAATTCAGAGCACGTTTGTTCAAACAGCACCCATTATTTCATTGATATGACATTATGGCAGATATAAAATGCTACTTAGACGCTTTGTTACCAGTTCTTACTCTTCTTTTATAATTCAGTTGTATTTGAAAAGTCATATATAATGCCCAAATAAAACAGAATAGTATGAATACAAGATTACGTCAGAAATGGTATAATTACACAGAGACAGTAAGATGTTCTATTAGCCATTACTATAGTTCTATTACTTTAGCTATTATCGTGCTGAGATTATATTGTGATCATTACATATACTTGTATGCTTATTTTGGTATGAAGTCTAAACCCTATCATTTTCAGCTGTCTCTCTTTTTATTAAAGGGATGGTATAGTATTGGTAGAGATGAGGGTTGGGCTTTAAATATCAAGAAACCACTTATATGAAGTAGAATACCATTCTAAAAGGAATTCAAAGTTATTTGATAAAAATCAGATTGAAATGGCCAAGACATCAAAAAACAAGGTAAAACAAAGTTGTTGTAATAAAAGGTTGGTCCCACCATTTATTGAAATTACTCTCTGTTTTGGATATCTCAGCCATTTCAAAACCAATTTTCATCACATAAACATTAAATTCCCCTTGGAATTACACTCTCTTTCACATTTCATAAGAGGTTTCTCATTATCTCACCGAAAAATGCTAGAAACCTGAAGTTGGGTCTCAACCAAAACTATACCATCCCTTTATTATTTCAGAATGTCCTCATAAATTTGTAGTCGCAAAATAGAATGAGAGTGGCATTGTGTAGCTCCACTTAGTACCATCTGTCCTTAAGCCACAAATATTTTCATCATTCACATTCAATGTTATTGTTGCACCAAGGTATAAGATTATCCCATATAATAGATTTGTACAATGTTACACCTATTGCAGATAAAAATGTAATATATAGGAACTGTGGGATGCCAAGCTTCCTTGCTTTCCCTGTAACCATACCATTATAATTGAGCCTGTCTATTAAACACAGAACAAAGTTTATGGAATGTAAAACAAGGAGGGCAGCCACAAAGGTAGAACTGTAGTGTGCCAGACATGATGACTATCTGTAGCCCCCAGGGAATACAAGAATTTCTGTGAGGTCAAGATGGTAGGTCACCTCAGGTCAAATGCTTTTAAACTTTATTGCCGTTGTTTATGTTATTTTTCCATTATTTTATTAACCCCTGTTTTTTAGTCTGATAGTTAGTGGATGATTTACAAAGAAGCAAGTGCTAGCCACACAAACCATACAATTTCAGCAGGTTAAAGGTAGGGGATACCTTTTACAAACCTCCCAAAATGCAGCAAAACATTAAATATGAACCTCAGGGGACTTGTTTAGGCCACTGCTGAGAAATTTGGAAGTCAACAGTTATCTACAATTTGAATAATGCACAAAACTCAACTACAGAGTAGTTCTGTGTGTCAGCCACACTTAAGCCTTTTTTGTTGCAGTCTTCTGTATTTTTTATCAATAAACACAAATCTAAAAGTATAAGAGCTGATGTAATAACATATAGAGTGTGTGGCAAAAATGCACATAGAAATGTTTGTAAGTTTTGATGAACTTTCTTCACAAAATATATATGATGGACACACATGCAGTGCATGGGTCTGCAAAGGTAGCCTAGTAATGTACTGGAATTTACGGTGAGCCCCGAAAAAAATTCAATTCAAAATCTAACGGTCAATAAAAATGTACTAAATGTTACCTTCCACTTTCAATACTTTATGGGAGTTTCTAAAATGATACTCTCTTCAACATACCACTGTATTTATACAACTCTTCATTTGAGGCATGCAAATGGGATTCCCTACCTTTAAGACATGGACACAAATCACCTTGTGGAGTAATCATATTTATCATAGTGTTGACTTACTTAACTTTATAAGATAGAATTGCACAAAATCTCAGTGCTTGCCAAAGAACTTTACATTATAGGAAGAAAAACTTCCATATTTAAATGGATAGAATTTCGCCGAAAAATGTTAGACATATTCCACTGAAAAAGGGTAATTTGCATTAAGTATGCCTAAACAATCCTAGCACTTATATGGCTTAAGTAGTTCAAGATGGAAAAATTAAAAGAAAAGAATATCATTTATCACGGAGGCTGGGATGAGTTGTCATGAAGTGTTTTGTTATTAATTTCCCAGTAGCCTGGGCAGAAATGTGTTGCTGATTGAGTGATACCAGGGCCCTGTTGTATGTTGAGTTGTGATTGATTCAATCTAGTTGTAAGTCCCTCATCAGTCACTCCCGAATAATTTTTTAAATCCATCTAAAATATCAGTCAAAACTTTTGAGACTGAATTTTACAATTGATTCTAAATCAATCATGGGAAATAAAAAAAAAAAAAAATCAATTGCAAATTGTAGGTTACCTTGAAATTTGATATCAAACCAGGTTCAAGTAGCAGCACTTATCCCATAAATGTGTATCACCTTCCCGACTGGATGGCTATATATGGGCCTAGACCTCAAAAAATGCATAATGCCAGGTCGTAGTCTTAATATCAGAGGTGATGACACAAACGCAAATATAATTTTTGCAGATTGAGAGATGTGTGCATTTATAAAGTATATTCTTGGGCAGGGATTTAAGAGAAACAGACAAAAAAGCTATCACAAAATGAAGAGAGTTGTAGATATACTGTAGGAGGACAAGACAAGAAGAAAAGGTCAGCTTCAGATCTTGTGCCGGCATTGTATAAATAACACGTACAATTGTAAAGACTGTTCAGATCCTTCTTAGGTGGAGAGAAAAGGGGTGGGGGAGGGGGTGGGTGTAAGAGAAGAAGAGAGTCACATTTTTAGGGGAAGGGGATCGGCAGATATTTATATAGCTGTCCGGCAATGGTATTGAGCGTTTCAATTTCGAGCAGCTGTGGTTGCAGGCAGCCAGGAAATGATTAAAGCACCAGCGAACAAGGTCAGATCCTTGCTCGGATATATCTGCTCATCTGTTCCGCTGCCGAGCCCTCATAGTAGATTAAATCCATATTTTTGTATCATTTCTCCACAATCGAGCACTACTGTCCTTTCAGGTATAGACATGAGGTCAGAATGTTAGTTGGGGATGCGTGTAGGGCCTATAAAATGAAAAATCTGTACTTGTGGGTAATGTTGAATGTTTGATATTAGGAGTTTGCACATATATTGTAAGCACCATTGATATCAAACTATACCATATTTGAAACTGATATGCTCAGGTTCTTGCATTGCTAACAATTTCATTCATTCTGTTAACAGCTACAAAAACAACAAAGATTCACTGAGAACCCCCTTGTCATACATACTGTACTCTGACACACTTCTATTACCTTGCGATTGACAAGATTGATTCCTGTCAGTACAGCACATATTACATCGTTTATAACTTGGCCACAATAATGTAGTTGGTGTTGAGGAGCAACTATGTAGGAAATAAAACTCATAACATAGAGACAGACTGCATAGCCATTGATGCACCAGATGCGACTACACTCTTGACAGGTGAAGTTTATGAGCGCAGCGTGCCGGGAGACATAACTTTCTGCGTAAATCAATCCCCAAAGAATGAAATGAGAGCCAGCCATGCGCGATTAATGGAGCAAAGTTCGGAGGCTGGATTTTGCCGCACGAGTCATGAATGTTTGTGTTCTCCGGAGTCGATGTCGGAATTTGATACTGTTGAACGATTAGGAGAAAAATACCAATGGTCATGCTGTCACCACTTTAAGCATTTCTTTTAAAAGATTTGACAATCCATGACTGAAAGACGGCACAACCGTACAAATGTGGAATATTTTGTGATGTGGAAAATTTCTGCATGTTTTATACCTGATATTCTTGTGAAGATCATCATGTCATCTCAATGTTGTGTACTACTTTTTGCTCATGTGAATTACTACAAGATACCTGTATTGTTTGGTTTACAGTTTGCAAAATAAAAAGTGTGCAATCCATTTTGACTTTTAAACAAGAAAACATTTATCCCTAATTCTAGGGGCATTGCCTCCTGTCAAAAGTGTCAAGTTTGTATCAGAAATCATACAAAATGGAGACCCGGGTTGAAAGAATTTATGAAAATGTGACAATTCTTACTATTTTTAACATTTATGAGTGGAAGATGTTTATATGATATCCAGTGATGTGGTTATGTTGATATCCAACTTTGTTTTTATCACACTTGACATTTACGTAGGTACAGGTACAGTTGTATGCCAGTATCATCAAATGCAAGTCATTCTGAAGTGAAAGGGGTGTACACTTTGTAGTTAAGAACTTTGTGAGGACTTTTACTTGAGTACCTTGGGGATCTTCATTTTGGAAGTTCACTTTTTGTAGAGGTAATGAAAAGAATCCTCACAAGCCTTGGAGTATTACAAACTTTACATTATAAGGCGAAGCTGATATGTTCCAAGTGCATGCCAATGAAGAAAGTTGGGTCTTCTTTGTCCTGCCTGGAAAGCAGTGCTTTTTTGAAAAAGAGTGACGGTGCTGCGTAGGAGAAGAATTCCCAGGCTCTCAGGCTTGTCAGATCTCGTTGCCAAAGCGGCCGAGAAAAATCTCGCAGATCGCGGGGAGATGTGGAGGAGAGCCAGCCGCACGGAGGATTTATGTCGCAGAGACTGTGACGTGATTGCGGCAGTTTGAGGTTCGGTTTCAGTGATGTCATAACCCCAGGACAAAGTGCTGGATGTATGCAAAAAGCATGAGCTCTAGGAGACGGCTATTTCGTGTCATTCTGTTGACATAGAAAGTTTTTTTGGGGAAAAGATTGATTTCTCCACATAAAATAAGCGGATGAAAACCATTGCATTGAGCCGTTTGCCGCACCCTTCGACGACATTTGATAGTTAATGGCAGTTGTGTTTGTGAAAGTAGATTTGTGAGTCTCATGCGTACAAATACTAGTTGATTTGTTTCATTAGCTAGTGTAGGGGTTGATTTCACAGGTTACCACACTTTATTTTCAGCAAAATTGATAGCTATGCTGAGGTGACTTCTCCATTTCGCCAATAAAGGTCTGAAAGAGAAGGTAGTTTGATAGCAATAGCAGTAAATTGTGATCTCTCTGTATCCTTTTGGTCAGTATTGAAGAATAAATTCACATAGAAATGGTAATGTGTCACCAATTTCGCTCTTGCATTTCAGGATTGGCTTGAATGTATTACTGCCTTCGTACCACTCTGAAATATGACGGATGATTAAACTGCAATTTTTGTAATGAAAGATTAGCATGTTTATATGCATGCATGCAACATCTTCTCTAAGATTTACAATGTACACATGTACAATTGTTGTAATTGCAGTGTGTTACACATTGTACTCTGAATATAGAATCTATATTTTGAAATTTGAATTTTCTGAAAATTTTAACATCTCTTTATATCTGTATAGTAGACTATAGAATAGTCAGGAACAATTTTTGTCCATTGAGATGCATGGAACAGTTAAAGTGTTTCCATAATTGATCTTTCCAATCTCCATGATTTTCATAAGTACTGTATTCTAGGTTCATCGTCGCAGCCCTCCATATAGGCCTATGTACGTATCGTGATAAAAAGTGTACTTCTTTGCTGTAGAGGTCTATATAGGGAGAAGTTGTCACATGGGAAATTAACATTCTCCTCCCCCCCCCCCCCCCCAAGATTTTCATTACAATATGAGTTGTTTCTAAGGGATTATAGTTCAGAGTTATTTTTTGTAAGCATTCATGGAGATTGATTTCTTTATGTACATGAAGGAGAAGCCTTATTACAGAAATTACAGACCAGAAAGTCTGACCTTTGTCATTTCAGAATTTATTGCTTCCCTCATGCACTTGTGGGGCTGAATATTCCTCTAGCAAATTGAAAACACTGTTGCAAATTTTGGTGAAAATCCTCCTGAATAAAGAGAAAGTTCATGTGACCTACCACTTGCATTGCTGTGACAAGGTTGCATTCATTGATGCATTGAAACTTTAATATGGTGGGAAAGAACATTAAGTCATTCTTCCCAACTAAAATTTTAATAGCATCATAGCTGGAATACTAAATCTTACAAACCTCCTTTCAAAGTTTCAAAGTCTCATAATGTACAATGTGGAATTGAATTGGAAAAATTTATGAAACATATTACTGTGATCTCTTGGATTGACTTATTTTCATTTCATGCCTCCTATCCTACAAGTCTTCCTTATTCTACACATAAGGGCTTTTTACACTTGTGTTTCTTAACCCCGGACTTTCTCTGACCCAGGACTATCGTTAGTCCCGTACCAATTTTTTCAGCTTTTTACACTTGCCAATTAGTCCCGTACTACATGTATCTCTTGTCCGGGGCTAAGGAGAAAACTGACCTTTTTACACTTGTATTTCTTAGCCCCGGACTTTCCAAACCACATGAATATTCATAATTACGCTGTGTACTGTACACGTACACGCACGCACCGGCAGCACTTGACTGCCTCGTTTCTGATTGGTCAGTGAGGGTCGGACTTCGTCTCCGTCGCTTAGCCCAGGATTATTTTTTCGTTCTGTTTACACTCACTTGCTTGGCACCGCAATTGCGGTGCTAACCCCTGCTATTTTGCAGGGCCAGATAGTACCGTACTATCGGTGGGGCTAGCCCACTTTGGCAAAAACGAGTGTAAACAGAAAGTGGGCTAAGGATAGTCCCGTACCAACGGTGGGGCTAAGGCCCCCCCTTAGCCCCACCGTTGGTCCGGGGCTAAGCAAAATTTTACAAGTGTAAAAAGCCCTATAGAAACCTCAAAACCAATTTCCTCCAAACCATGTTTATATGATGACTGGCTTTTCTCTTCCTTGCTGTGGTAGGTTCTTGGAAATGTAATTGGACGGAAATATATTTTACTGGAAATCTCTTCATCACTTGTTCAGGATTTTGTGGTTATGGGTCACGTACATGTATGCAGGAACGTACAAAGATAAAAATATCAAAGAGACGTACATGTTTTGAAGAGCGGAGTGGTACATCTTAATGTACACTGTACATCAATGGAAGGGGGGGTCACATAAGTTGAGAATTCACCTTGGAAATGAAAATGACCTTGCACTTTGGTATTCATCGTCTCATATGGAAATTATTGAATGGATGGTTGATTTCTTGGTGGGGTTTTTTCAGTGCCATGAAAGAGAATTAGGTCTCAAATGATTCTCATTATCTACATGTAGCGGGGCAGATGAACACCTCATAGACACATTATCACTAGGCATCCGTCCGTAAGTGTGAATCGGGCCCAAAGAGTTTCAAAAGGCATCACAAAACCTGCTCTATAGTGAATATGACTCACTTCCGTGATTGCGTTTTTGTGATGTCCATCGCGTGGTGATAAAATCAATTTTGTATGTTGTAATCATGATAATGGTTATTGATACTTGGAAAGGCACAATCAGCCAATCTCTTGCAAATTTTCATTCCCCCATCCCCATCCCATTTTACATGAAATACAAGTTGCAAGTTATTTCTTGTTTTACTAGTGTTCTTTCAGGCTCTTGGCTACAGCTGTGATAGTCTACACGTAAGCAACCCTCTTTTGTCAAAACATGCTAGTGTTAAGATGCAGTCTTGACGAACAATTAATAAGTGAGAGAAAAGCGGGCAAGACTCATTTGTGGTTACCTCTAAAGTCTTTGAGTGCTTCAAATGCAGTTAAACTAAACATCAACTGAAACTGGAATGAATGGTAAACTGTCATACTTTATCTCTCATGAAATAGAGTGTATCTTTATTGGACTTTGGTCTCCTTTCAAGAGACTCCTTTTAATTTTGATGTTATATTTTCTTCCTGGTTTGTAATTCAGTCATGCTAATGAGCATTAATTTCTACTTCTGTTCTTTAGGTGATTCATTTTGTTTATATCGTAGATGCCTGTACTTGAAAGCTATGTACAGTGCTTGAAGTGGAATGTAGCAGGTTATAATAATAATAATAATAATTGATATGATTTATATAGCGCCAAATCCACTCTGCAGAGTGCTCTAGGCGCGGAAGGAAGAGAAAGTGATGGAGATAAAGTGAATTTTACTTTTCAACAATCTTCTTCTTTACTTTCACATCCAATATACTGGAAAAGTCACAAAAACTGACATTATTATTCATCCTATTCGATCCATTTGTCCACATAGGCCAGGTAAATGTTTATCCATTGTATCTTATCCAGCAAGTATGGAAACTATACAACAACTTTTATTGATGGTGGTGGTGTTTCATTTGGGACAAAAGTACTTGAATTTTTCTTAGCAGATGAGTTTGTTTTTGCAACTGATTGACAAATTGCCCTACATCTCGACGGAAGAATTTCATGAATTTGAAAGGAGTTTGTTTTTGTTTAGTGATCAAGGAGGGCCTCAACCCACGAATCTAAAAGCCTTTTCTAATAACAGGAATTGGTATCTATATAATATTGGCTTTTAAGGGATACACTAGATTGTATACCTGGGACCATATTTGTAAGAGTGGAAGACAAATATGCAATATATTTTGTTAGTATAATATTTCATGCATTGGGACTTCTAAGACAATTTCACTGACACCACTTTGACGGAATGAAAAAGAAGAACATCGCTATTCTGCAAGAGAAAGAATAAAGACTTTCCACCTTGGATATAAACAGCACATTTCAGATATATAGTAAGCAATATTTCTGTAAGTGTTGCTACTTTAAACTGACAGTCACCATGTAAAAATTGTAAACAAAAACATTGAGAAATATGCTGTACATACAGTACAATATGGTCCCAACTATAGGCCTATTAAACTGTGTCTGATGTACCAATTCAATGAAGGTCATCAGGATTCAAAGAGTTACATTGTATAAAGAAAATACCAGAAATGAGCCAAATATGAAGGGAATTTGTGTCTAGAAAAGGGTTGCTGAGCTAGACATGGGTCATGGTAGATAGTGTAATAATAAATGCATAATCACCAGCCAACTACTGTATACGCCGAATATTTCGTGAGGTTTTTATTTTCGCGAATTTCGCAAGGTTTTTATTTTCGCGAATTTCGCGAGGTTTTTATTTTTGCAAATTTTACAAGTCAGCTGCTATTCGCGAAACTAAAAACATGCAAAAATATTGACTCTAATACTGATATGAATGTAACATACGCATATACATTTCTCCGTTCAGTACATGACTCCACAATCGCGAATTTAACCACTCGCGAAATTGTCGGGAAGCAGAACTTCCCGACAATTTAGACTCGCGAAATATATGGCGTATACAGTACCTGACACTCCCTACAAAGAAAAGCAACAGCTACATACACTATACTAACAATGTAAAGAGACACAAGCTTGTCTGTAAGGTGCTTGAACACATGTAATCATTCCAGAGGGACCATGAATTGCTACATTACTTCAGGACATATTAGCAATTTTCAGAGTGCAAAAACAGATATTAGATTGACTGGTAAATATCCTCCACAGACAGACAGAGAAGAGTTTCTAGGCCTGTACATTGAAGCGAGGTATGTACTGTCAGGGCCCAAGGGTAGGTTTTTAAAGGCAAGGAGGGCATTCAGCAAGGGTAGCCTCTTTTTCCTTCCGTCCTTTTTTTTATCCGTTATGAAGATATGATGGGGGTGATTATTCCATATGAAAAGGGGATTAGCCTAGAGGCAGTCTAATTTGATTATCTCACCCATCGGAGCACTCATGCAACTCAATCTCATCACGCCCTTGTCTGCTGCAGGTCGCACGCAAATGGGGTGGGGGGGGGGGGTCGGAATGATGGCAAGGCACTCTGGGTAGTGCAGACTGGAAACCAATAGTAATGAAGTTAATTAAGGGTTGATATTAGATGAGATTCATGGTTGCCATTAGAGAATATCTCAAGTACTGGCAAACTGATATGAATTTTCAGATTTATATCTTCACTATTTTGCAGTGCATGTTTTCATGTCTGGGGGACATATTTGCTAGTCTCTCTTCCAAGGCCTTTTTTTTTTTCTTTCTTTCTTTCTTTATCAGCTATTTGGAATGTCACTGATGTTGGCTGATTAATGATGATTACTCTGTAGTCATTGATCACATGTACACATCTGTGTAGAGCTTCTTACTGTGAGCATTGCATGCTGTATTCATTTGGTTCTGCACTAATCCAAGCTTGAATGAAGTGAGTACAGCATCAATCACCGAAGAGTGTGTGTACCTGTTTTTCTTCCTTTCTTTTGTTGACATCTACTATAGAAAGCATCTGGATATCAACTGGCTTGCGAAATTCATAAAAATAAAAACTTGGCAAAATATTCGGCGTATACAGTTTGTCATCACAGTGTCAGTAGAATAGAGGAGGGGTAGAACTGTTGCAATCACATTGCATAATGGCTTGACTTTGCCCTATCAATTTGTCATATTAGAAATAGAATGAAGTGGTCTGGACTTCTGCATTTAGATAGAGTAGTCTTTACATTGTATGAAACACATTTTTCTGTAGCAATACATGGGATGTATTCTTCTAATCATGCTTAAGTTCATATAGTGCACTTTCCTAGAGTAGTGAATGTTGTTTACATACAGGTATAGATCTTTTTCAGGATAATATATGTTTTTAAGGTTGAGAATCTGTTTTCAGAAACCATTTTGACAGGTTTTCTTTTTGTTTTGTTTATCTTTGTTTTCATTCGTGCAAGATCCTGTATCACTTAATCTTGACCGATAACAATGGAACTTACGATGCATGATGTGGTGCTCGCATTGAGACAGTTTACGGAAATATATTGCTTGTACATTGTATTTCAACTTCTCTCATACCAGAAGAAGCCACAATAGAATGTTCATTTCAGCATTGTAGGAAGTTTAAAAAAGAAACACTACACCAAGAAACAACTGAATGCTTGTTTTTCTTATCCTAAGGGTAAGAGCTTGTGAAATTTTTTTTTTGTTTTTTTAGTGAGACATATCATGCTCTATATTTTCCTTTCTTTTTTCCATTTATTTCTTTTATATCTTCTTCCTCTCCACTGACTCTATTCTAATCCCACTTACAGTGTAGTTCCACACTTTAATTGTATCTATGTTCGTTTCATGAACGATAATTCCACCATGCCCGACTCCTAAAGTGTACTGCCCCTTTATCTCACGGTGGGACCGCTCTCGCATTAACCCTCATATTGTCTGCCTGGTTCCATGTTCCAATCAATTCCCTGGCCCCCGTCGATGATAATCATGATGGTACATTCAGGTGTACCACCGCCAGTGACTCACCCAGGGGGCTCTCCGTCATAGACAGATGTTCCCGCGGTAACAAAGGGGACATCTTCATTTGCAGGCAGACATGCATCAGCCTCTGTGGCCCAGCCTTTTGTATGATGCCTCCAGCTATTGGCTGGGGCAAGGTGGCACACAAATTACTCGCAGCTCCTCCCTCAAAAGTCTGGTGCTGGAGACTACACTTTTGTAGTAGATTCCTAGCATGTGAGTGTCTGTGTCTGTGCATACATGTATGGAGCATAATTTTTCTTGTGGCAGTTACTAGAGAAGTCTACGCTTTTTATCTGTTTCACATGTTAAAAATGGTTATAGAGGTTGAACTTCGTGTAATAGGATTTAAAAGAGGTCAGGAGCATTGCATTGGTTTTTGATGGATTAATAAGTTTTGATGTACGTATCAGAGAATGGGAGAAATGTGCTGAGTTTATTCACCATGAGCACATTCATGCAATACTGTTTTCATGCAACTAATTTTTTGCTCTTGGCCGGGTCAGAAGAGTTCCGCATGTTTTTAATTCCATGGAATCAAAGCATCATGCACAGGAACATATGGCAAGCAAAAATATTCGCGTGCTTTTATATTCGCGCTAGTTTCTGGTTGCCTGAAATGTGCAAAAATTTCAACAATGCAAAAATTTCCACTTTTACAGTAAGCATTTTCAGTGTTATGGATTGTTTTGCCACAGTAAAGCTGGAGACAAATGTGTATTCAGACAGGATGTGGTATGAGTGAATACTTTCATGGGGGTGTTGTGCAAATAGCCTCAGCACTGATAAGTTGTCTTTTAGTCCTTCAGAATGACAGGCTTTATGCCAACATCCATATAATTTTATGTTTAAATGTATTTGCCAGCAGTTAGGAATTTCTCTCCCCCCCCCCACCCCTCCAGACTATCAGACTTTATGCCAACATGCATATTGCTACTTTCCACTGTTAAGAGACACCCCCCCCCCCCCCCCCCCATCCGACAGAGTTGATGTTTTTGCTATTTAGGTAAAACCTAGCATGTAGCATTGACATGATGCATTTACAGCATGTGCAATTTGCCTTAATTGCAGTTGCTAGGACAACAGCCGGAAGGCAGCAAATTGAATCCACAATTAGCTGTTGTTGCTATGGTAACCACAATTTCTGTTTTGCAGTATCAAATTTTCATGGAATCTGTGAAGTATTTCCTAGAAATACAAGATTCACTTCAGGGAAACCAACATGAATGACGTAGGGACTATTTTTCTTCCTTGTACATTGTATTCATGTTTTTATTGTTCAATGTGCCGCTACATGTATCTGGCTGGCTTCTTTGATTTGTTTTTCAACATACATTGTATTATTTGATGTAGCATGATAATAACATTGATAAAAGAAAAAGTATGTTATAAGAGACTAAAAGTGAAGGAGGTATATCTGTCATGAATAGACATCGAGCCTGCATCAAGAATCAAATGTTTTGATTGTCTGTAATCTATCAGACTACCATTGAATTGGAGAAATATTGTATTCATTATGCATATGTCACAATAGTTGTCGTACAATAGCGTGAGTCATTATGTACACATCCACTCCTGTGCATATTTTGCTCTCTACAAGGACATTATCTGGGTATAAATGCAGCAATTTGTTAGTTTTACTGTCTCATCAATAGTGAATAGAAAGGAAAGTTTGCTTCTTCTTTTTTTTTTTTTGTGGCAGGCTTAGCACTCAATACTCAGATAGTACTCTGCATACTAAATTTTGATACATGAGCTGAACAAGACTGTACACTGATAATATCCAGGTACTTGGTTTAATATAACAGCTCTACAATTTGAGCTGAAGTGCAATTTTTAGGATCAAACTTTGAGGACAGGGACAGTCTGTTTAAATATTTTGTAATATTGATGAACATGTCTTTATTGTTAACCATCTGTGTATAGTCATTGTTACCTCTGTCTAGCTGTCTGTCTGGCTGTCTCTCTGTCTGTCTCTCTGTCTGTCTGTCTGTCTGTCCGTCTATCTTTCATATACATACAACTGTATGTCTGTCTATCTTTCTCTCATATACATACAACTGTATGAAATGTACTAAGAAGAAATAAATTGGGGTTGTACTACTTTTTAAAACATTTAGAGACTTGAAATTTCTGATTTGTAGAGTACTGTAGCCCCCTCATTTAAACTGGAATTTACATTGGATAATGAATTGCCCGGGTATTCTCATTCCATGTGGACTGTTACCATTGGCTGTGGAATACAACGTGTACTAGCATTCATCACTCCAGACATGAACTTTTACTTTAAAGGGATCGTATAGTTTTGGTTGAGACCTAATTTCAGGTTTCTAACATATTTTGGTGAGATAATGAGAAACCTTTTATGAAATATGAAAGAGCATGTAATTCTATGAGGAATTCAACATTTATTTGATGAAAATTGGTTTTGAAATGGCTGAGATATCAAAAAAGAGTGATTCTAATCAAGTTTGGGACCCACACTTTATTATGATGGCTTTGTTTACTTTGGATGTTTCAGTCATTCCAAACCCGATTTTCATCAAATAAACTTTGAATTCCTCTTAAAATGGTATGCTGTGTACTATTATCATGAGTGTTTTCTTGGTATCTCGCAAAAAGTTAAAAGCCCAATTCTCATCTCTACCAATACTGTATCATCCCTGTAAAGGGGTGGTATAGTATTGGTGGAGATGAGTTTTGGGCTTTTAACTTTTTGCGAGATACCAAGAAACCACACATGGAATAGTATTGAGCATACCATTCTAAGAGGAATTCAAAGTTTATTTGATGAAAATCGGATTTGGAATGGCTGAGACATCCAAAAACAAAGCAAAACAGAGTGATTGTAATAAAAAGGTGGGTCCCACCTTTTATTATGATCCTTTTATCTCAGCCATTTAAAAAGCAATTTTCCTCGAATAAACTTGAAATCCTCTTAGAATTACATGCTCTTTCACATTTCATAATAGGTTTCTCATCATCCCACCTAAAAATGTTTGAAACCTGAAGTTAGGTCTCAACCAAAATTATACAATCCCTTTAACGCGGTGTGGATGTCATATCCAGTGGGATGTTGTGCTCAGCTGAATGAAACATAATTTTTTAAAAGTGGTGGCATGCAACCGTGCTTTTTCGATATTGTTGTAAGTTGATGCCAATGGTTTCTACTGAGGTCTCAATGGTTGATGCTCTGTAAAGAGGAGATGATGACATGATATCTCATTGTGTACTCATTTCAGCCATTATACATGTATACTGTATATTGGGTAGCCGTGGGCTCTTAACCTGTTTAGGACGAGTCCCGAGTATACTCGGGCAAGTGTCTATGGGAAATGCGTGTTATATCAAAATCAGCCCATCCTCAAGGGGTTAAGCATGCAAGGCGTGGCATTTGGGTGTGGTGCATATTTACCCCTCCCCAACCCCATCCCCTCGCCCCTCCACATCCAATGAAGGTACCACAGATCCCAGGCGGAGTCTAGAAACTCCAGCTAAGCCTTTCTCCAGCTCACTCCAGTGTATGTGATGTGTGCGGCAGACTAAATAAATAATGGATGACCTCCCCCAATCCCTGCATGTGTTGTAAGCTGTCTCCTTCACTCTTTTGATCATTCTCATAATGCTGGCTTTAATATAGAGGGCACTAGACAAGACTCCTCTCATACTCCCAACCATTCCTGCCTGTAAAAATAACGCCCCAAGAGTCATATTACCTGCCATTTTTTTCTCTGTGTCCTGCCGCCTTCTTTTGACCCCAGTTTATTTCATTTTCCATTTCCTCGCGATGTTGTGAGAATTGGGAGAATGCACATCAAAACTGCGGGCGAACATTACAAGTGAATTTGCAGGGATGGTTCCGTCATAATGTACCAAAGCAGCTGATCTCTGAACCCTGCGTCTCGTTAACGTTCCCTTGAAAAATGGGGCTCGTTTGTGCCCTGACAATCAGCGTGGGGATTTGATGATGTTGTACCAGGGGTACATGAGGTCATTATCTCTTGTCAGCGATTCACTCATGTATGGCTGCATGTTTTTGTCTGGCCCCCGGTATATATATCCACAAATAATATGTCTCTCTCTTACCTTTTGTTAGGTTAAGTGTATTCCAATTTTGTGATAAACCACATCTGCCCAATTTTCCTGATTCTTCAAGGAGCCCTTGAAGCGTTTCAAAACATCTCTTCAAATTACTGACAAGAGGATATTAAAGCTTCTCCGATATGGGAATTGCCCATATTAATATTTTTTTAAAAACCTATTTTGCTTTTGACATAATTTCATACAGACTGCACCCTCGTTTTTCTCCCTAATCATTGTTCCGAGTCACTGTCTGCAGCAAATTCCAACTGATTTTGCTTCAGACAGGTCATAGCTAAAAACAGTGTTCTGTAGAGATGTACATTGTATGACAGTCTGACTAATCCTGTAAAATTGTCAGTGCATTTAAATTTGTCTGTTGTCATTACTATGTAATAAAAGGGAGTGAAAGTTTAAGTTGTGGGCTGTAAGAGCTTGCTTTGCCTTCGCTTTCAGATTTAGATTTCTTTAAACCCTTTAGGATTAAAGGATTAAAAGACAAGTTCACCTTCATAGACATGTGGGTTGAGTGAATGCAGTGCTCAATATTAGTAGAGCACATCACTGAGAGTTTGAGGAAAATTGGACAATCCGTTCAAAAGTTATGAATTTTTGAAGTTTCTATTCAGTCACGGCTGGATGAGAAGACTACTATAGCTTGTGATGTCACATGATCCGATGAGTACAACGATATAAAGAAAGTATAAAGAAAATTCAACATATTTTCACTTTTCTCGCATAACAAAAGAACACTCGACTTCTCTCTTTCAGAAGGGAAGGGGAATAATATTTCCCTTAACATATGTCAGTAACGAGTCGAAGAAATGTGCACTTTATTAAAAAAAAAAGTTTTGTGAAATTCTCTTTTTGTTTTCCTTATACCGTTGTACGCATGTGACATCATACACTGCAGTAGTCTCCTCATTCAGCAGTGATTGTGCAGATGCTTTAAAAATTCATAACTTCTGAACGGATTGTCGGATTTTCCCCAAACTTTCACTGATGTGTTCTACTAGTATTGTTGCATTCACTCAATCCATATGAAGGTGGACTTGTCCTTTAAGAAAACCAGAGAAAGAGATAGAGAGAGAGAGATACAAGCCAAGACAAAGAGGGAGCTATCGAAAGAAGAAATGAATTCGGAAAGAGAATGAGAACAACTATTAACCATTTCAGATTGACAAAAGAGCTTATTGAGAAATGTGTTCTTTGACACACATTTCATGCTCATCCAGTTAATTCTGTAAGTCTGTTTATAGCAAGCTTGAAGGCACACTTCTCCCAAGGATGTGTTTCAAGTCACACATCACTAATCGTACTCTGGAGGTGTTTTCCGGTCGACGTGTGCTCGGTTCTTGGTGCGCATTTCTGATCTGAATGGTTTCTCGACCTCTAGTGTACGTGTGAAGAGGCAGAGCTCATCAGCTTGACCTTCATTCACTTCCGTCAGCAAACAGCTCGCTGTTTGTATAATGTGTGTGGTGCATACATCTTGCTTCTACAGTATGTGCGTGAGGATCTACATGTCTTACTAGGATGGACAGGTCATGTAAATGTAGTATAGGACAGGGCTATAGCATGGAATGCCATTCACATTTTGCGGTCATCGAGAAGACTCATTTGAGTATCCGAACACGCCATGACTGCAAACATGATTTGAAGTGTGCGACGGAGCTGTGATTGCAAGCAAAAACCAAAACGAACCAATGCAATAGATCTGAAAGTGGACGGCATCGCCTTGTGTGCATGCATCGCGAGCGGAGGAAAATCACTTAGCGATAACAGCGTGGCAATGAAATCATCCCGTTTTGATGTGGCTGGCAGCTCTCTATGCTAACCTCATCCATTTCTTTTTTCCTTCCTTTCTCACTCACACTCAGACACACACACACATGCACACATACAGTGTATGTACACTCCTGTCGTATGAAGCCATAATGTTTCCTGCGCGGCATTTCATTACAGTCTGATTAGATTTTCCACCTAAGAAATGGGATAATGAGGTTCTGCAACCGCACTAGCTCTTGTCACTTCTCAGACATTCGTAACAAGTACCTCTAATCATCCAATTCCTCCCCCCCTCCCAACACACACAAGAAAATCTTATTGGTAAACTCCCCTCCTTCCATGTACAGACACACACTTTGGAAAAACTGGTATAGAGTCAAACTTGAAATTGATCATGTCCCATTAAAACGGGATGAGGTTCAAGAGATCAGTAAAGCAGCTGCATCCATCCAACCATCCCCACCCCCGTGTAAAGGTACTAAAAGAACTAGCACAAGACAAAAAAAACACATACCATAAAATGCATTATTGGAAAATGTACTGGTCTATCATTGATGTAGAGCAGTAAACTTACATCCTTGGAAAAATGATGAAGCTTTATAGTGGAATAGGATAGTGTCCTTTCTTTGTTATGATTATGCCATGGTTCCCAGTAAGATTGTGCAGAACAAAAAGTATGGAGCAGTTTACTGCCGTAGTTGTCTCTTTTGACAACAGAGCAGCCGTGTCAAGATTTTCTTGGTTTTAATTTTAAGATGAGTTGGCCTCATTTTTTTTTTTTTTTTGATGGTCTTCTTTTGGTAGTGATGTGAAATCAGATTGTGTGTTGCTGTACTGTATAGTCCACCAGTTACCTTCTTCCTGTTAATCGTACTAGCATTTTCCAGTGATTGACAGAAGATATCACTGGCAGAATCTTAGTTTGGAAGGTGTTTTGTGCCTGTATCCAAGTACTGGAGAAAAATAGGAGAAAAATTACCCAGTATTACAGAATATACAACACATATTTAGGTACAAACAATATAGTCATTTGCATTTGCATTATTGCATAATCTGTTAAAAATAGTATAGTTAAAGCAAGAAGAGTTAATACATTGATAGTCTCTACTTTGTTTCTTTACCCCCTCCCCCCCCCCCCCCCATGCTGCAGGTGGAAACATCACAAGTCATCCTCAAGGAAAATGGCGTCCAGCTGAGACTGACAATTGTAGATACACCAGGCTTCGGTGACCAAGTAGACAACAGCAACTGGTAAACATTTCTGTGGAGTTGTTTGGCAGTTTGCCTATTGTCATGAATATATATCACCCTATCCCTTCCCACATCCAACAAACTAAAAAGAAAGCACTTGGGAGAGTGCAGACTTCCACCAAGGCGCTCATTTCAACCCATGTACACATAGATGTTACAATTGCCCTATTTCTCATACACAATAATAGAGAATCCTATAGTGCCTCTACAGTGCTGATCGCGTTAAACTTACCTACGCGTTACCCCAAAAACGCGTAGGTACGTGTACTTTCCGCGTTGCGTTTTGCCATACGCGTTCGTAACGCGTACACATTGTACAGCAAAATATTCCCCTCCCTTTCACTATTGTGGAATAGCGCCATCTCGCGGGCAACATTTCATTATCTGTATGTTCGCGCCCGCGCTCACACCGCAATGCGATCCACATCGGGCCGCGCCATGATATTGACTCAAAGTGAAAGAGCTTTAAATTATAACTGACTGTTAATTGAAGAAAAAGAAGAAAACACGTGTGCTTTTATAGTTTTAAGGTGTCACTGAGAAGGGGTGATGTATTCAAAAATGAATAAACACGTATTTTCGGCGTTGACTTGCTCATTTTTACCTGTCGGTGCTGAATATTGTTTTAGCTTGAGTTTCATTTTTATGGCATACTTGTTCTCCATGTTGATGTTTCTTTCAGTCCTTGGTGGTTGGTGTTTTTTTTTTTTTTTTTTTTTTTCGTGTGAGGTGACCTATTTTGTTTTAGTGTACGAGCTGAAATTTTCGCGGTGGTTTTATTTTCGCGAATTTCGCGAATCGTCTTTGAACCGCGAAAATAACAACACGCGAATATAACAACACGCGAATAACTAAGGTTAGTTTACTTAGACCCTCGCAACCGCGAAATAAACAACACGCGAAAACGTCCCCCAAGTAGCTCTAGATTTGCAAAAATATCTGTACGCGAAAATTTCAGCTCGTACAGTAATTCCTATCGTTCTGAACGCATACAACCGCGTTAAATCACAAAAACGTAATGAATAAACACGTATTTTCAGCACTGGCTTGCTCATTTTTGCCTGTCGGTGCTGAATTTCTTCAGCTTTAGTTTCATTTTTATGGCATGCTTGTTCTTCATGTTGATGTCTCTTTCATTCCTTGGGGGTTGGTGTTTGTTGTTGTTGTTTTTTTTTTGTGTGAGGTGGCCTATTTTGTTTTAATTCTTATCGTTCCGAATGCATACACGTTTTCACGGCGCTGACTTGCCCTTCTTTTGCCTGTCGGTGCTGAAGTTCTTTAGCTTGAGTTTCATTTTTATGGCATACTTGTTCTTCATGTTGATGTCTCTTTCATTCCTTGGGGGTTGGTGTTTTTGGTTGGTTTTTTTTCGTGTGAGGTGACCTATTTTGTTTTAATTCTTATCGGTCCGAACGCATACAACCGCGTTAAGTCACAAAAAACGTAACGAACAAACACGTTTTCACGGCGCTGACTTGCCCTTCTTTTGCCTGTCGGTGCTGAATTTCTTTAGCTTGAGTTTCATTTTTATGGCATATTTGTTCTTCATGTTGATGTCTCTTTCATTCCTTGGGGGTTGGCGATTTTTTTTTCTTTCTTTTTTTTTTTCGTGTGAGGTGACCCATTGTGTTTTAATTCTTATCGTTCCGAACGCATACAACCGCGTTAAATCACAAAAACGTAATGAATAAACATGTTTTCACGGCGCTGCCTTGCTCAGAGTCATTTTTGCCTGTCGGTGCTGAATTTCTTCAGCTTTAGTTTCATTTTTATGGCATGCTTGTTCTTCATGTTGATGTCTCTTTCATTCCTTGCGGGTTGGTGTTTTTGTTTTTGTCTTTTCGTGTGAGGTGACCTATTTTGTTTTAATTCTTATCGTTTTGAACGCATACAACCGCGTTAAGTCACAAAGAACGTAACGAACAAATACGTTTTCACGGCGCTGACTTGCCCTTCTGTTGCCTGTCGGTGCTGAATTTCTTTAGCTTGAGTTTCATTTTTATGGCATACTTGTTCTTCATGTTGATGTATCTTTCATTCCTTGGGGTTGGTGGTTTGTTTGTTTGTTGTTGTTTTTTCCGTGTGAGGTGACCTATTTTGTTTTAATTCTTATCGTCCCGAACGCATACAACCGCGTTAAATTACAAAAACGTAATGAATAAACACGTTTTCACGGCGCTGCCTTGCTCAGAGTCATTTTTGCCTGTCGGTGCTGAATTTCTTCAGCTTTAGTTTCATTTTTATGGCATGCTTGTTCTTCATGTTGATGTCTATTTCATTCCTTGGGGGTTGGTGTTTGTTGTTGTTGGTTTTTTTTTTGTGTGTGTGAGGTGGCCTAATTTGTTTTAATTCTTATCGTTCCGAATGCATACAACCGCGTTAAGTCACAAAAAACGTAACGAACAAACACGTTTTCACGGCGCTGACTTGCCCTTCTTTTGCCTGTCGGTGCTGAATTTCTTTAGCTTGAGTTTCATTTTTATGGCATACTTGTTCTTCATGTTGATGTCTCTTTCATTCCTTGGGGGTTGGCGATTTTTTTCTTTTTTTTTTTTCGTGTGAGGTGACCTATTTTGTTTTAATTCTTATCGTCCCGAACGCATACAACCGCGTTAAATCACAAAAACGTAATGAATAAACACGTTTTCACGGCGCTGCCTTGCTCAGAGTCATTTTTGCCTGTCGGTGCTGAATTTCTTCAGCTTTAGTTTCATTTTTATGGCATGCTTGTTCTTCATGTTGATGTCTCTTTCATTCCTTGGGGGTTGGTGGTTGTTGTTGTTGTTGGTTGTTTTTTTCGTGTGAGGTGACCTATTTTGTTATCGTTCCGAACGCATACAACCGCGTAAATCACAAAAAAAAAGTATAATAAACGAACAAATACGTTTTCACGGCGCTGACTTGCCCTTCTTTTGCCTGTCGGTGCTGAATTTCTTTAGCTTGAGTTTCATTTTTATGGCATACTTGTTCTTCATGTTGATGTCTCTTTCATTCCTTGGGGGTTGGCGATTTTTTTTTTTTTTTTCGTGTGAGGTGACCCATTTTGTTTTAATTCTTCTCGTTCCGAACGCATACAACCGCGTTAAATCACAAAAACGTAATGAATAAACACGTTTTCACGGCGCTGCCTTGCTCAGAGACATTTTTGCCTGTCGGTGCTGAATTTCTTCAGCTTTAGTTCCATTTTTATGGCATGCTTGTTCTTCATGTTGATGTCTCTTTCATTCCTTGGGGGTTGGTGGTTGTTGTTGTTGTTTTTTTTCGTGTGAGATGACCTATTTTGTTATCGTTCCGAACGCATACAACCGCGTAAGTCACAAAAAACGTATAACGAGCAAATACGTTTTCACGGCGCTGACTTGCCCTTCTTTTGCCTGTCGGTGCTGAATTTCTTTAGCTTGAGTTTCATTTTTATGGCATACTTGTTCTTCATGTTGATGTCTCTTTCATTCCTTGGGGGTTGGCGATTTTTTTTTTCCGTTTGAGGTTACCCATTTTGTTTTAATTCCTGTCGTTCCGAACGCATACAACCGCGTTAAATCACAAAAACGTAATGAATAAACACGTTTTCACGGCGCTGCCTTGCTCAGAGTCATTTTTGCCTGTCGGTGCTGAATTTCTTCAGCTTTAGTTTCATTTTTATGGCATGCTTGTTCTTCATGTTGATGTCTCTTTCATTCCTTGGGGGTTGGTGGTTGTTGTTGTTGTTGTTTTTTTCGTGTGAGGTGACCTATTTTGTTATCGTTCCGAACGCATACAACCGCGTAAGTCACGAAAAACGTATAACGAACAAATACGTTTTCACGGCGCTGACTTGCCCTTCTTTTGCCTGTCGGTGCTGAATTTCTTTAACTTGAGTTTCATTTTTATGGCATACTTGCTCTTCATGTTGATGTCTCTTTCATTCCTTGGGAGTTGGCGATTTTTTTTTTCCGTTTGAGGTTACCCATTTTGTTTTAATTCCTGTCGTTCTGAACGCATACTACCGCGTTAAATCACAAAAACCTAATGAATAAACACGTTTTCATGGCGCTGCCTTGCTCAGAGTCATTTTTGCCTATCGGTGCTGAATTTCTTTAGCTTGAGTTTCTTTTTTATGGCATGCTTGTTCTTCATGTTGATGTCTCTTTCATTCCTTGGGGGTTGGTGTTTGTTTGTTTTTGTGTGAGGTGACCTATTTTGTTTTAATTCGTATCGTTCCGAACGCATACAACCGCGTTAAATCACAAAAACGTAATGAATAAACACGTTTTCACGGCGCTGACTTGCTCATTTCTGCCTGTCGGTGCTGAATTTCTTTAGCTTGAATTTCATTTTCATGGCATACATATTGGTACTTGTTCTTCATGTTGATGTTCCTTTCATTCCATGGGGGTTGGTAATTCTTTTTGTTGTTTGTGTAAGGTGACCTACATGTATTTTGTTTAAATTCTTATCGTTCCGAAAGCATACAACCGCGTAAAATAATATCTTGTACGCATCTTAACACGTAACGCTAATTATCATGAATATATCATGGAGTATGTTCTTTTTACAGACATAAATCGACGTGATAAAATTAGAGTACACGAAATATGTTTAGTTTCGGGAAATAAAATAAGATTTACTCTCTGAGATTACATCATCGAACCTTTCGACAAATGCAGGAGACTAAAACTGTGATTGTTGTTTTATGAACTGTATATTGGCATGCAACGCTTGCGCAGCAGTGAAACAAAAATGTTATTCACAGGCTTACATCCTTTTTATTCCAACCCATTTGTTTACATATCTTAACCACACGCAAATCGAAGCGTCCACATCGTTCTCCAGCGCACCTCTAGCCCTAGGCCCTTGCCCGAAATGGGCTTTGGGACATTCCATTCAATGACGGGGTTTTTATTTTGCAACGTTGTCAACTAACTCTCATGTAAAGCAAGTTCATGCTACGGCTAATCTATTTTATGATGCATCATAATCTAATATTTATGCTTACATAACCTAGGTCGAATTTGCAGAGACATAGAAAAAGATTTGACATTCAATCGTGATACATTTGGTACAGGTACGTTTAACTACTCATTCACCCTGTACTGTAATCCGCATGTCTGCTCCGCGCGTGTTTTCGCTATCACTAAAACTTCGATCGCGATGGTGTGTGTGTACCGTGTACTGTACTGTACGGTTCTTCGGCGGGGGCGTGGGCCGGCCGGGTCGATCGGCCGGCGGTCGTCAGATCGTCGACGAAACATAGACCACGCACCGCGCGGCGCAGCACGTGACTTGGTACCAAGGCACAAACAAATTGGACATACGTTGTGCGAAATCAAACTCCACTAAAATGGTATTGACGCTTTAATGTAATGAGTATATTCCAAGTTCATGTTTGACCGAGTTTTGCGAAGAAATTCTATACTTTGTAAGTTTTCCTCGCACGAGAAAAGGAATGTGATCGGTGAACTAGCTACCCATACAACAGTAGTGTGTACTGAAGAACAGTGGAGCGCGAGCAGCTAACACGCAGCTGCTACACAAGTAGCTTGTGTAGCTATCAAAGAGATTTTTCTCCGCCCCACCACTAGAGGGCGGACAATGGAGTCAGTGATTTCATGTTTTCTTTTAGACGGCACAGATTGGGGACCCTAAACCTAACCCTAACCCTAACCCTAAAACCCTAACCCTAATCCAACGTGTTTCCCATAGGTTTAATACGCGCCATGCCCCAATCTGTGCCGTCTAAAAAAAAAAAAAAAAAACGCGAGCCCGCCATTGTACCACTTAGTAATGGCGGACTTTGCCTACTAAGTATACATTTTCTACAGCGCGTATTACGTGAACTTCTGAACTTTTACGCGAGTACGCACTTGATTTTGGCAACGTTAGGAATGCACCAAATAAACTTTCAAACTTTCAACCAAGCCTACGGTGTGCTGCAGATTCTTGGGGCGAAATTTGCCTTTATTAAAGCCTAGCTTCTGGTATTTTGAATTTGTACAATAATTCTTATTCTATATAAGGTAACAAATAAAACTACTTCATATATTTACTATATATTTTAAAGCGTAATACAAAATATTTTTTTTTTCAGTCTAAGAAAACTTGTTTCAAAAAAAAAAATAATATGTACAGTTCTTGATTCAAGTCTAAATTCCATGCGCCTTCTTGATCTTGCAGTTACCCATGGATAAGATGCATTTAAGTAATCAGCTGTTACGGAGTTGTAGGCCTACTACATACAGCCCCTATTAGACTGTAATTCTGACTGTCATTTTATCGGTGGCGTTTATGATTTTATACTCTTACCCATAAAAAAAAGAGGCAAATACGAACATTATGAAATGAGTAAGTTTTTGTTAGAATTCCTTATCAATATCAATTGTTGACATAATAGTTTTCAGATTTCACTTGCTTCATTATCAAAGCTGTTGTACATCTTAGTTGCTTCAAAAGAATTCACCTTTGATTTATGATTTTACAAACGAATTTTCATTGTTCACCTATTTTTTCTTAGTTTCATGTTGTAATATTTCACGATGGTATGTGTAGGGCTGCCAACTCTCACTCATTTTGGTCCTTTCTCACTCTAAAACTTTATTTCATTTGCATGCATTTCTACTGATCTCACTCATTTTGACTCCTAAATTATAGCATTGGCCTATGGGAGTCTCACTCTCAACTAGTTTCCAATGTTGGCAGCCCTGGTGGTTGTCTTTCCATGGCAAGATATGGCATTTTTTTTTTTTCCATCCAGGGTCAAAGAAGAAACCGACAGGAAGGAAATGAAAAAGGATAGAATGAAACACCTGCTCAGTAGGCTCTTTTTTGGATCGATATGACACAAATAGTGAACGTAGTACGGTACATTAGAAATTCGGTAAAGTTCTGAATAGTTCATTAGTGGAAAAATGAGCAAAAAATTTGAGGGATTCCATCGGATCGAGATCTATATCTAAATAGAAACTATAAATACGCATTACAGCAGACTGGACCTGATACAAACCTACTGTCTAGCTATGATTATACATGTATGGTCTATAGACTATCTAACGTTAGACAATTCTCCAACATAAAGATGTAGTGAACTTATAACACGTGGATCATTGACGTGCGTACAGACATCGAAGATCCTATATTACGATCTTTATTAGACTAGTTGTGCGTTGACCTCTAAGCTAGCTGGATGAGTACAGATGAGCCGCAGACTTTACGCACCAAATCTCTACTGTACTGTGTATCTAACACACAGACACAGGCACACACACAGACACACACACACACACACACACACACACACACACTACGTTCATTCGGCATGCAGCACACTGGGCATTATTTGCCTCTTGGATATAACAAGGGTATGTGTACATGGTAATGGTAGGAGACTCTGTTGTGGTACCGTGTAGGTGTGCGCGCTACCTATCACGCCTACCGTACATACGGTGTATGTACACACCAATGGTACACACACACTGGCTTCCCCCCCCCCCCCCCCCCCCCCACGATGAGATGAGCATGCTAGTGTAGCTG
Source organism: Diadema setosum (assembly GCA_033980235.1). Classification (NCBI taxonomy): domain Eukaryota; kingdom Metazoa; phylum Echinodermata; class Echinoidea; order Diadematoida; family Diadematidae; genus Diadema; species Diadema setosum. The sequence goes on from CM067066.1 coordinate 5,688,700, forward strand.
CATCCTGCATGCTGCATGAAAACAGCTGCTATATAACACGGGCAGCTCGCGGTACTACGGCCACGGTACGGCCTGGTACGTACTGTGTGGCAGTACCGGTACGGCACTGCTGTGTAGGCACCCAGGAGATCCACGTGGTGCAACAGTTACTTTGTACCTGTATAATAAATAGCGTGTAGGCTATGTCGGTAGGATTGTACAAGAACAACAGTAGGTCTACTACATACTAGTACAAGTATACTAATAGTACGTAGGTGTCCAAGACTGCATTGTAACCGACACCCCATTACGACAATTATCACGCTATAAATAGATCCCAAGACTGTAGGGCCTATACTGCCTTAAGGTGTTTGGTTCAGAGTTAATTTTCTTCAACAGATTCTAAGCTGTTGACATTACAAAGATATACCTACAATTTGTATCTTTCTAAATTACGTGAAAATTGCCTGTCAGATATGCATGTTAGTCACTTTTTAGAGTAATTAGTAAAAGATTAAAAAGACAATAGTTCATACTCCGATGTTACTATCTGACTGTTTTGCAAAATGTCATTGATTTGTTTATCATATCTGTAACTTTGATACATTTTTTCGGAGCTTTTCTTTTAGTTCTTACAAAGTTGTCTTCGCGTATACTTCAATTCTTTCATAATGGATGGTTCCCAGTTTGCTTTACATTGTTGTTTGTACTAATCACTACCAGGTTTTTACAGTTTTGTTGAGACAACGCAGTTTGTGTTTCCCAGCTGAAGAGAGCAGCGTAAAGCTTTTCTGTGAACTTGAAGGGAACATTTTGTTACAGGTGTTTTATTCAATAATTTTCCCAATCAATTTCACAGAAGGTCCCGGACACAAATTGGTCTCAACCCTATAAGGGACCGAAACTGAAAAAGGAAATTTAAGAAAGGAAATTCGTTACTTGAAATTTGAGCGGTTATAATAACCACATTGTGTATAAACACCTAATCAAAATTCAATGGGGATAGAACTGCAAATCATGCTTTCGAATTTTTCCTTTTCCAGTACTGGGGACTTAAAGTTCCTCTGTTTACTTACTTTAGTTGTTACTGTTACATTTCGCGTAGTTTTTCTCTTTATGATAATGTATGGTCCATAGTTTGCTTTATATTGCAATTCGTACTAAATCACTAAGGCTTATTTGTTCAACATACGATAGCAATAAGTAAGAAATCCTTTCCACCGGGAGACACAGAGCCTGGGCGGGAGAATTCAAATCTCAAACGGGAGAACGGAAGATTTTGCAAAAATGGGCTTTCGGCGGGAGATCTCCCGTCGAAAACGGGAGGGTTGCAGTCTCTGCTATAAGGGACCGAAACTGGAAAAGGAAATTTAATAAAGGAAATTATTTACTTGAAATTTGAGGGGTAATAACCACATTCTGTGTAAACACCTAATCAAAATTCAATGGGGATAGAACTGCAAATCATGCTTTCGAATTTTTCCTTTTCCAGTACTGGGGACTTAAAGTTCCTCTGTTTACTTACTTTAGTTGTTATTGTTACATTTCGCGTAGTTCTCTTTCATGATAATACATGATTCACAATTTGCTTTACACTGCAATTACATTGCAAGCCGATATGAGAAGAAGGACGGGGCGCATGCCTCCCGCCACGCGAGCCAGAGAGTCATCATGCAGTCTTCTATACAAGAAAAAAATAGCGGAGGAGGTATCACTGGGAGCCGGCAAGCGATATCTGTTTTAATTCCTGAAGCAGTACGAGTCAACGGGCTCCATAGGAGTGAAGAAGATTTAATCCCCGCCCTCGAAGCTCGAAGACTTCCGTACCATTATCTACAACCTGTGAGGTCCTTTCAACGACAGCTCTGATAGGGACATTCAACTTGCCACAGACTACCATCTTGATATATAACTACGCGTCTTGCTCTATACCATCAGGTGGGGTGCAGGCAAGGCCGAGGCTGGGCCCCTGAAACAACGGCTCTTTTTAGAGCCACCAGAGATTCAAGAAAGAACAAAGAGATACTCTCATGATTGAACATAATATCACTTTCTCAACTTTCTTCCCTATCTTTTCCTACCCTACATTTATACGAATAGCATGCTCCCTATTGCATGCATACGAAACTGTTTTTTCATCCCTCTTTTCCCTTGCCTCCATTGTAAGAAATAGTGTTGTGTGACATTGACAATGTTATTGCATCATTTTTCTCTGCAAGTGAGAGGTGAGTTTCTGTTCATGTGTTGATGTGCACTGCAGTTGAAAAGCGTTCGAAATTCCTTTCCCGTGTATCGTGGAAACTCGATAGATCTAGGCCTACTAAAGGAGATCTCACATACAAGGAATACTTACATCAAAATATTTTTTCCGTTCCCAATGAATTCATTTCCTCTTCCTTTTTTGCTTTGATCGTTTATTGACAGTTGACTCGACGTACCGAGTTTCCACTGTACATTATTTTCGCGGAGTGTTCGGTGCTGCGAACTACGGCTATAGGGCCTACTTATATTTTTATTTTCATTTCTGTCGTTTCTGACCTTGTTTGTTACGATTACTTCGGTCTGATATTACTTAGTTCATTCCCTCTATATTTTCTTTCAAGTGCCTCGCACAATACATGCACTTTCGGAGCGGCAATTTCTCCGCTTCACTGCAGTATTTCGTAGGAAGCTGATCCCAACCGCTTCGATGTGCTGTATGTTATCTTTTGTAATGTTTGTGTTGTCGTTGGTTGTGGGGAAAATTGTTGATACTTCGTGATTTTGCTAAGGCGTTTATCTCGAGTGATGATGGTGGTCGTGTTTCTTAATGTTGATAGGAATAGGACAACATGATCTGAGTGATGGTGATGATAATGATGCTGGTGTGAATGCTGAGCGTACCGTGTCCTTCTTTTACTTTTATTTCATTTCTCCCTCTTTTACCCTTCTGGTTGGGGGAGGTGGTTGTGGCCTATAAGTTACCACATAATTCTTTATTATATATGTTGACAAATTCACTCTAATAGTTGGCAATTATCTTTCAATCATTTATTGATGATCAGGGACACTTCCGTTCCTGTTACTTCGGCGATGTCATTTCTATTGAGCATGTGTATCTATATGCACGTTCGTGGTTATTACGCATAAAAATATGCGTTCATTCGATACCTTTACTTGCAATAATGCGAATCTACGCGTTCTATACGTATACATGTATTTAAACACAATAGGGCGGTTTTTTGATGCACAAATAATAATCTATCGTGCGTATAAGGTCTTTCACGATTTTTTAGAGACTATAAAAGCTCACATTATCCTAATGAATCATGTAAACATTTAAGACATCAAGCCAGATACAGATAGGTCCAGTAGGTCTATCATTTCCTGTTGACCAGGTTTATTTACATCGGTATATATACATCCGAACACAAACAGGCTTTCTAGCGGTTTTATTAGAGAAGCATACACGCATTTATTCATTGCCTTTTGCTGTTGCACACCGAATGTCTGCCTTTTGAAATGAATATGCAAGTTTTCCATTACAAAAGGGATCTGCCACATTAATTTCTTTCTAACCCTAACCCTAGCCCTAACCCTAACCCTAACACTTTTCAACAGCAAAAGATATAGAAATGCGTATATGCGTATATGCTTTAGAGTGAATTACAGTCAACACTATACAAAGCATTTTTGGTAACTATATAGGCCACAATGTCATAACCCCCCCCCCCCCCCCCGCCGCCGCTTCGCCCAGGGACACTTTCCATTCCTGTTACTTTCGGCGATGTCATATTTTCTATTGAGCATGTGTATACACACGTTTGGTGGTTATTACGCATATGCGTTCATTCGATACCTTTACTTGCAATAATGCGAATCTACGCGTTCTGTATGGTATTTGCATTTAAACTCAGGAGGGCGGTGTTTTGATGCACAAATAATAATCTATTGTGCGTACTAAGGTCTATACGATTTTTTAGAGACTATAAAAGCTAACATTATCCTAATGAATCATGTAAACATTTAAGACATCAAGCCAAATACAGATAGGTCCAGTAAGTCTATCATTCCCTGTTGACCAGGTTTATTTACATCGGTATATACATCCGAACACAAACAGGCTTTCTAGCGGTTTTATAAGAGAAGCATAATACGCATTTATTCATTGTCTTTTGCTGTTGCACACCGAATGTCTGCCTTTTGAAATGAATATGCAAGTATTCCATTACAAAAGGGATCTGCCACATTAATATCTTTCCAACCCTAACCCTAACCCTAGCCCTAGCCCTAGCCCTAACCCTAATCCTTTACAACAGCAAAATATAATAAATGGCCTATATATGAGTTAAGTTAGAAAATAATGCATTTTAGTGTTGACAAATTCACTTTAATAGATGGCAATGATATTTCAGTCATTTATTACCGATCCAGGGACATTTTCCTTTCTTGTAACTTCGGCGATGTCATTTCTATTGATTGTGTATCTACACGTTTTGATTGTAACTACGCATATTTATGCGTTCATTTGATACCTTTACTTGCGATAATGCGAATCGACGCGTTCTGTGTTTACATGACCATTTAGACACAAGAGGGCGGTTATTTTTTTATGCACAAAATTAATCATCTATCGTGCGTACTATAGATGTTTCGCGATTTTTTTAGAGACTACCACAAAAGCTCACATTATGCTAATGAATCATGTAAACATTTAAGATATCAAGCCAGATACAGATAGGCCCAGTAGGTCTATCATTCCCTGTTGACCAGGTTTATTTACATCGGTATATACATCCGAAAACAAACAGGCTTTCTAGCGGTTTTATAAGAGAAGCATATACGCATTTATTCATTGTCTTTTGCTGTTGCACACCGAATGTCTGCCTTTTGAAAAGAATATGCAAGTATTCCATTAGAAAAGGGATTAGCCACATTAATATCTTTCCAACCCTAACCCTAACCCTAACCCTAGCCCTAGCCGTAGCCCTAGCCCTAACCCTAATCTGTTACATAATGGCCTATATGAGTTAAGTTAGCAAATAATGCTTTTTAGTGTTGACAAATCCACTTTAATAGATGGCAATTATATTTCAGTCATTTATTACTGATCCAGGGACATTTTCCATTCTTGTAACTTCGGCGATGTCATTTCTATTGATCGTGTGTATCTTCACGTTTTGATTGTAACTACGCATATTTATGCGTTCATTTGATACCTTTACTTGCGATAATTGAATCGACACGTTCTGTGTTTACATGTATTTAGACACAAGAGGGCGGTTATTTTTTATGCACAAAATTAATCATCTATCGTGCGTACTATAGATGTTTCGCGATTTTTTAGAGACTACAAAAGCTCACATTATGCTAATGAATCATGTAAACATTTAAGACATCAAGCCAGATACAGATAGGTCCAGTAGGTCTATCATTCCCTGTTGACCAGGTTTATTTACATCAGTATATACATCCGAACACAAACAGGCTTTCTAGCGGTTTTATAAGAGAAGCATACACGCATTTATCCATTGTCTTTTGCTGGTGTACACTGAATGTCTGCCTTTTGAAATGAATATGCAAGTATTCCATTACAAAAGGGATCTGCCACATTAATTTCTTTCTAACCCTTACCCTAACCCTTAACCCTAACCCTTTTCAACAGCAAAAGATAATAAATGCGTATATGCTTTATAGTGAGTTACAGTCAACACTATAAGCATTTTTGGTAACTATATAGGCCACATAGCCCCCCCCCCCCCCCCGCCGCCTCGCCCAGGGACACTACCCATTCCTGTTACTTCGGCGATGTCATTTCTATTGAGCATGTGTACCTACACGTTTGGTGGTTATTACGCATAAATATGCGTTCATTCGATACTTTTACTTGCAATAATGCGAATCTACGCGTTCTATATAGTATTACGTATACATGTTACTCAGGAGGGCGGTTTTGTTGTTCTTGTTGTTGTTGTTTTTTTTTTTTTTTTTTTTTTTTTTTGGTGCACAAAATAATCTATTGTGCGTACTAGGGTCTTTTACGATTTTTTGAGACTATAAAAGCTAACATTATCCTAATGAATCATGTAAACATTTAAGACATCAAGCCAGATACAGATAGGTCCAGTAGGTCTATCGTTCCCTGTTGACCAGGTTTATTTACATCGGTATATACATCCGAACACAAACAGGCTTTCTAGCGGTTTTATAAGAGAAGCATATACGCATTTATTCATTGTCTTTTGCTGTTGCACACCGAATGTCTGCCTTTTGAAATGAATATGCAAGTATTCCATTAGAAAAGGGATTAGCCACATTAAAATTTTTCTAACCCTAGCCCTAACCCTAATCCTTTACAACAGCAAAATAAAATGCTTTTTAGTGTTGACAAATTCACTTTAATAGATGGCAATTATATTTCAGTCATTTATTACTGATCCAGGGACATTTTCCATTTCTGTAACTTCGGCGATGTCATTTCTATTGATCATGTGTATCTACACGTTGTGATTGTAGCTACGCATATTAATGCGTTCATACCTTTACTAACTTGCGATAATGCGAATCGACGCGTTCTGTGTTTACATGTATTTAGACACAAGAGGGCGGTTATTTTTTTATGCACAAAATTAATCATCTATCGTGCGTACTATAGATGTTTCGAGATTTTTTAGAGACTACAAAAGCTCACATTATGCTAATGAATCATGTAAACATTTAAGATATCAAGCCAGATACAGATAGGTCCAGTAGGTCTATCATTCCCTGTTGACCATGTTTATTTACATCAGTATATACATCCGAACACAAACAGGCTTTCTAGCGGTTTTATAAGAGAAGCATACACGCATTTATCCATTGTCTTTTGCTGTTGTACACTGAATGTCTGCCTTTTGAAATGAATACGTAAGTATTCCATTACAAAAGGGATCTGCCACATTAATTTCTTTCTAACCCTAACCCTAACCCTAGCCCTAACCCTAATCCTTTACAACAGCAAAATGAAATGCTTTTTAGTGTTGACAAATTCACTTTAATAGATGGCAATTATATTTCAGTCATTTATTACTGATCCAGGGACATTTTCCATTTCTGTAACTTCGGCGATGTCATTTCTATTGATCATGTGTACCTACACGTTGTGATTGTAGCTACGCATATTAATGCGTTCATACCTTCACTAACTTGCGATAATGCGAATCGACGCGTTCTGTGTTTACATGCTATTGTATAGACACAAGAGGGCGGTTATTTTTTTATGCACAAAATTAATCATCTATCGTGCGTATAAATTTCGCGATTTTTAGAGACTATAAAAGCTCACATTATGAAATGAATCATGTAAACATTTAAGACATCAAGCCAGATACAGATCAGGTCTATCATTCCCTGTTGACAAGGTTTATTTACATGTATATACATCCGAAGACAAACAGGCTTTCTAGCGGTTTTATAAGAGAAGCATTTTATACGCATTTATTCATTGTCTTTTGCTGTTGCACACCGAATGTCTGCCTTTTGAAATGAATATGCAAGTATTCCATTAGAAAAGGGATTAGCCACATTAAAATTTTTCTAACCCTAACCCTAACCCTAACCCTAGCCCTAACCCTAATCCTTTACAACAGCAAAATAAAATGCTTTTTAGTGTTGACAAATTCACTTTAATAGATGGCAATTATATTTCAGTCATTTATTACTGATCCAGGGACATTTTCCATTTCTGTAACTTCGGCGATGTCATTTCTATTGATCATGTGTATCTACACGTTGTGATTGTAGCTACGCATATTAATGCGTTCATACCTTTACTAACTTGCGATAATGCGAATCGACGCGTTCTGTGTTTACATGTATTTAGACACAAGAGGGCGGTTATTTTTTTTTATGCACAAAATTAATCATCTATCGTGCGTACTATAGATGTTTCGAGATTTTTTAGAGACTACAAAAGCTCACATTATGCTAATGAATCATGTAAACATTTAAGATATCAAGCCAGATACAGATAGGTCCAGTAGGTCTATCATTCCCTGTTGACCATGTTTATTTACATCAGTATATACATCCGAACACAAACAGGCTTTCTAGCGGTTTTATAAGAGAAGCATACACGCATTTATCCATTGTCTTTTGCTGTTGTACACCGAATGTCTGCCTTTTGAAATGAATACGTAAGTATTCCATTACAAAAGGGATCTGCCACATTAATTTCTTTCTAACCCTAACCCTAACCCTAGCCCTAACCCTAATCCTTTACAACAGCAAAATGAAATGCTTTTTAGTGTTGACAAATTCACTTTTAGATGGCAATTATATTTCAGTCATTTATTACTGATCCAGGGACATTTTCCATTTCTGTAACTTCGGCGATGTCATTTCTATTGATCATGTGTATCTACACGTTGTGATTGTAGCTACGCATATTAATGCGTTCATACCTTTACTAACTTGCGATAATGCGAATCGACGCGTTCTGTGTTTACATGCTATTGTATAGACACAAGAGGGCGGTTATTTTTTTTATGCACAAAATTAATCATCTATCGTGCGTATAAATTTCGCGATTTTTTAGAGACTATAAAAGCTCACATTATGAAATGAATCATGTAAACATTTAAGACATCAAGCCAGATACAGATCAGGTCTATCATTCCCTGTTGACAAGGTTTATTTACATGTATATACATCCGAAGACAAACAGGCTTTCTAGCGGTTTTATAAGAGAAGCATTTTATACGCATTTATTCATTGTCTTTTGCTGTTGCACACCGAATGTCTGCCTTTTGAAATGAATATGCAAGTATTCCATTAGAAAAGGGATTAGCCACATTAATATCTTTCTAACCCTAACCCTAACCCTAGCCCTAACCCTAATCCTTTACAACAGCAAAATAAAATGCTTTTTAGTGTTGACAAATTCACTTTAATAGATGGCAATTATATTTCAGTCATTTATTACTGATCCAGGGACATTTTCCATTTCTGTAACTTCGGCGATGTCATTTCTATTGATCATGTGTATCTACACGTTGTGATTGTAGCTACGCATATTAATGCGTTCATACCTTTACTAACTTGCGATAATGCGAATCGACGCGTTCTGTGTTTACATGTATTTAGACACAAGAGGGCGGTTATTTTTTTATGCACAAAATTAATCATCTATCGTGCGTACTATAGATGTTTCGAGATTTTTTAGAGACTACAAAAGCTCACATTATGCTAATGAATCATGTAAACATTTAAGACATCAAGCCAGATACAGATAGGTCCAGTAGGTCTATCATTCCCTGTTGACCATGTTTATTTACATCAGTATATACATCCGAACACAAACAGGCTTTCTAGCGGTTTTATAAGAGAAGCATACACGCATTTATCCATTGTCTTTTGCTGTTGTACACCGAATGTCTGCCTTTTGAAATGAATATGCAAGTATTCCATTACAAAAGGGATCTGCCACATTAATTTCTTTCTAACCCTAACCCTAACCCTAACCCTAGCCCTAACCCTAATCCTTTACAACAGCAAAATGAAATGCTTTTTAGTGTTGACAAATTCACTTTAATAGATGGCAATTATATTTCAGTCATTTATTACTGATCCAGGGACATTTTCCATTTCTGTAACTTCGGCGATGTCATTTCTATTGATCATGTGTACCTACACGTTGTGATTGTAGCTACGCATATTAATGCGTTCATACCTTCACTAACTTGCGATAATGCGAATCGACGCGTTCTGTGTTTACATGCTATTGTATAGACACAAGAGGGCGGTTATTTTTTTTATGCACAAAATTAATCATCTATCGTGCGTATAAATTTCGCGATTTTTTAGAGACTATAAAAGCTCACATTATGAAATGAATCATGTAAACATTTAAGACATTAAGCCAGATACAGATCAGGTCTATCATTCCCTGTTGACAAGGTTTATTTACATGTATATACATTCGAAGACAAACAGGCTTTCTAGCGGTTTTATAAGAGAAGCATATACGCATTTATTCATTGTCTTTTGCTGTTGCACACCGAATGTCTGCCTTTTGAAATGAATATGCAAGTATTCCATTAGAAAAGGGATTAGCCACATTAATATCTTTCTAACCCTAACCCTAACCCTAGCCCTAACCCTAATCCTTTACAACAGCAAAATAAAATGCTTTTTAGTGTTGACAAATTCACTTTAATAGATGGCAATTATATTTCAGTCATTTATTACTGATCCAGGGACATTTTCCATTTCTGTAACTTCGGCGATGTCATTTCTATTGATCATGTGTACCTACACGTTGTGATTGTAGCTACGCATATTAATGCGTTCATACCTTCACTAACTTGCGATAATGCGAATCGACGCGTTCTGTGTTTATATGCTATTGTATAGACACAAGAGGGCGGTTATTTTTTTTATGCACAAAATTAATCATCTATCGTGCGTATAAATTTCGCGATTTTTTAGAGACTATAAAAGCTCACATTATGAAATGAATCATGTAAACATTTAAGACATCAAGCCAGATACAGATCAGGTCTATCATTCCCTGTTGTAAATGTTTATTTACATGTATATACATCCGAAGACAAACAGGCTTTCTAGCGGTTTTATAAGAGAAGCATATACGCATTTATTCATTGTCTTTTGCTGTTGCACACCGAATGTCTGCCTTTTGAAATGAATATGCAAGTATTCCATTACAAAAGGGATTTGCCACATTAATATCTTTCTAATCCTAACCCTAACCCTAGCCCTAGCCCTAGCCCTAACCCTAATCCTTTACACCAGCAAAATATAATAAAATTATGGCCTATATGAGTCAAGTTACCAAATTATGGATTTTAGTGTTGACAAATTCACTCTAATAGATGGCAATTACATTTCAATCAGTTATTACTGATCCAGGGACATTTTCCATTCCTGTAACTTCGGCGATGTCATTTCTATTGATCATGTGTATCTACACGTTGTGATTGTAACTACTTGTACGCATATTTATGCATTCATTTGATACCTTTACTTGCAATAATGCGAATCGACACGTTCTGCGTTTACATGTATTTAGACACAAGAGGGCGGTTATTATTATTATTTTTTTGATGCACAATCATCTATGATGCACAATCTTTCGCGATTTTCTAGAGACTATAAAAGCTCACATTATCCTAATGAATCCTGTATAAATTTAAGATATCAAGCCAGATACAGATAGGTCCAGTAGGTCTATCATTCCCCATTGACCAGGTTTATTTACATCAGTATATACATTCGAACACAAACAGGCTTTCTATAGCGGTTTTATAAGAGAAGCATAACGCATTTTATTCATTGTCTTTTGCTGTTGTAAACCGAATGTCTGCCTTTTGAAATGAATATACGAGTATTCCATTACGAAAAGTTTCTGGCCGGCAGTTTCCAATTCAAAGTGGTACAAAAACAGATGTCATCAAGGAAGTATTGCCACATTAATTTTTCTGGATGGCCCATTCTTAGCATCAATCTCCATAAAATCATAATTCGCTCAGCAAAAAAATATTCCAGAAGCACGTGTATTTTATTCTACATAGGGACCGAAACGCTCTTGTCCGTGTTAAGGGTGGGGCGGGAGGGGGGGGGGGGGGGGCGATGTATGTGGCCTATATGTTTTTAGTTACCAAAAATGCTTTATAGTGTTGACAATAATGCACTCTAGTAGATATATATTTCAATCATTTATTACTGAATCAGGGACACTTTAAATTTCTGTTACTTCGGCGATGTCATTTCTATCGAGCATGTGTTTCTACACGTTTTGATGATTATTACGCATATTCATGCGTTCATTCGATACCGTTACTTGCAATATTGCAAACATACGCGTTCTATACATTAAACACAAGTGGGCGGTTATTCGATGCACAAAAATTTAATAATAATCTATCGTGCGTACTATAGATCTTTCACGATTTTTAGACACTATAAAAGCTCATGATATCGCAATGAATAGTGTAAACATTTAAGACATCAAGCCAGGTACAGGGAGGTCTACTAGGTCTATTATTCACTGCTGACCAGGCTTATTCACATTGGTACATGTATATTTATCAGAACACAAGCAGGCTTTCTAGTGGTTATAAGAGACATAAATATGATTATATTCAATATCTTCTGCTGCTGTAAGCCGTATGTCCGCTTTTTGAAGTGTATATTCCATTACGAAAGGATTCTGCACCGGCAGTTTCCATTCAAAGTGGTAGAAAAACAGATGTTATCAAGAAATTATTGCGTCATTAATGTCTTTCAGTGGCCTATTCTGAGCATCAATCTTCACACAATCATATTTCGCTCAGCAAAAATTATTCCAGAGGTAGCTTATTTAGGGACCGGAACGTTCTTGTCTGTGTTAAGGGAGGGAGGGAGATGTTGTGGCCTTTCGTGTTAGAAGTTAGCAAATAATGCGTTATATTGTTGACAAATTCACTCTAATAGATGGCAATAATCTTTCAATCACGTTTACTATATTAGGGATACTTCCCATTTCTGTACTACTGCGATGTAATTTCTGGCGAGTACAATGTATGTTAATTCACACGTTTTGGTGGTTAATAAGCATATTGGTTCATTCGATACCTTTACTGGAAATAATGCGAATGTACGCGTTCTGCGTATATTTAAACAGAAGAGGGCGGTTATTCGATGCGCAGATAATCATTAATTACGCGTACTACAGATCTTTCATGATTCTGTAGAGAGTATAAAGGGTCACATTAATGTTAACAAGATTATTAGGATTATGTGAGCCTTTAAAATGCTTCAAAATCTCCCACTACAGAACGATGGCGAGCTGCTTTTTTTTTTCCTTCTATACAGTGCGTATAAGAGCCATTTTTATTGGTACATGACAAGTGTTATATTAAGGTTAGCAACTAATGCTTTATAGTGTTTACAAATTTACTCAAATAGCTAGCAATTATCCCTCACTCATTTATTACTGAATCAGAGACACTTCCCATCCCTGTTACTATAACTGCGATGTCAGTTCTATTGAGCATGTGTACCCACACGTTTTGGTGTTTATCACGCATAATACGCGTTCATTCGATACCTTTGATGGTTACAATGCGAATGTATGCGTTTTACGTACGTTCTAACAAAAGTGGGTGGTTCTTCGACGAACAGAATACAGTTTGTAACCTATAAAACGTGCAAACAATAGAACTTTCATGATCGTCTTAACATTTGCTTAATAGTAATATTTGCCTACATAATCGTGATGGATTTCATGAACACTTTAGACATCGTAGGTGTTTCACACTCAGTTGAGCATATTTATTCACATTATCCATTCAAACTGTGGTGGTTACAACGGAAATAAATGCATTCTTTATTACCTTTTCTGGTTATGATGCGAATATACGGGCTTCACGTACATATCTAAACACAAGTGGACGTTAATTCCATGCAGACGTTTTTGTTTTTTGTTTTTTAATTTAACGTCATACGATATATTTTTCACGATCATTATACAATAGTGGGGAAAAAACATATAGGCCAATAGAATCATAATGGAACTTGGAACTTAGAAATCACGCAAGGCACAGATAGGCCGAATCCGTCTTGCACTATAATGAAGCATGTTTGTTCATGTTTATGCACACTTTGTCTTGGTTGTAATCCAAATATACGCATTAATTCACTTCGTTGTGATGATTACAGCGAGAATGCATGCGTCTGAAATGCATAAAGAACCAATACAAGATTCGTAGGTGATATCTAATGTTACGTTTAGACCAATCTAAAATTGTCAACATAATAATAAACACTACCATCCATGATTCATTTTCACGTCGCTACCCTGCTTTGGACTTTCCAGGAATCCTTAGATATTTATCAGTACCTGGGGATGGACTCGTCAAAACATCATTTTGGTACTAATGTGACGTAGAATACACAGCGCGATAAAATGAAATGCTTAAAATATCATTATGTACACGAGGTACATTATTTTATTATCACTTTATGTTGACTTATATGTTTCAGTTTAAATATGGACACTTTCATCCAAATTTAAAAAAAAAAAGTATTTGAATATGATCAAACATGAAATTACAATCTGACTAAAATGTAATTTATGTTATGAAAGAAGTGTTATGCATATCACAATAACAGAGAAAACTAATTATAAGTGCACATTCTATTATATCATCGTACTGAAAATGTTCACTCTGTAACCATTTATTATCATCATACATAATATATCATAGTTACACTGTGTAATAATATCAAATTATAAAAACGACATACTTCTTTTTCTTCTCTTTACCGACAATGTCAATGTACATGACCGTATAGGACCTACTCTTGTTAGAAAAGAGAAAGATATGATTTTACGAATACATGTATCTATCATGTTACACCGATAATGATTTCTCAATTACTCTTAATCATATCATGGAAGCTGGAAATATGCAGATGTCAGTTGAAATCAGTACTGTCTAAAGAAACCAGTTAAATGGAAGGAGTGACAAAGCATTGAAACAAAATCATTCATAACGCAGTCATAGGATTATGCCTCATTCACTTTGTCAAAACGTCGGGAAGAACCTCAAACATTAAGCACTTCAAATTCTGTCATTCGGAAGTTGTGCATAACTTTATGATCAGCTTAAAGAAAAATACTTGGTATCCCAGAGTACGTAGTCTCCGTTTTATATAGGGCTACAGTTGTAACATACACCTTTACCGGTACGTATAAAATGCAATATATCAGAATATATTCATGACCGTAATTTCATGTTCACCCGTCTGCTTATAATAAACGCCTAGTTGCAATAAGCATATATAACAACGCAAAGGATTGCATGGAACTTAATAATAAACGCGTACGGCAGGCTGTCATACGAGATGTATACATGAATACTTTAGCCATAATTTTTTTAAATAAAATTTCATAGAGCAATTGAATATCAAAAAAGCTGAAACAATACGAAGAGTATTCAGTGATTCAAGCGGTATATTATCAACGCCTTTTCAGCTGCATGAGGATTTGTATAGCCATTCTAATTGTTCTTGTATTTCTAATGTATAGGCTTAGCAAAATGTGGAAAGGTTACAAATTCGAAAAGGACTTACTTGACTAGGGACAAAACAATCGAAACACATAATAGAAGCTAAATATTCACTATTTCATCTCAGAAAATGTAGGACTCTGACAGGAAACATAGATACAATTGTATTGTGGTCAATAGAAATAGGTAAAAGTTGTTTATCACACATTTTCAGCTTAGAGGAGAAATATAATACATCACCACTACCAGAATGGACAGTTGGTTTTCTTCTAAAAATGACCACTTAGACATACTGTGCATACATTAACAGACATTCACCAGAAGAAAATATGCAACAACAAAAAAAAATACAGTCTGTCTAAAAAACAAATAAACAAAAACAAAAAACAGAAAAAAAAAAAACCCCAGAAAGACACCAAGGTAATTTGGTTTTCTGAACCAGGACGGGGACTTTCAGCGACACAGGGTTTGAGAACAAGTGAATAGTAATAATGATAATACTAAACCCAATAGAATACTCCGATAAAAGTTGTAAAACTGCTGCACCCATGTCCTTGTTTTCATGACATCATTTACACGAAATAGCTTTGAACAAAAGGTGTCGACAATTGAAAGTATTTGTATGAGATTGGGTGTGTATGCTCTATTGGTTTCCGTTGTTCACAGACCCGCTGGCCGGAACGTTCCCCTCTCTGTTTTGAAAAGTCCATAAAAAAAAACAAGCGTGGAATTCTTGTTGTTGCGCATGCCATAAAGTGTAGCAGACGGTTGTGCCAGTGTCAGTAAGTATGTCGAGTGAGGGTCTCGAACGTGGACACCAAAGCCTGGAAGATAAATGAAAGAGAAACGGTGAGAATATGAACGTTGTTTTTTTTTCTAATAACGCAAAGTAATAACGAAAATAAACTGCCACTTTGGGCTCGCTGCACGAGTACTCGACCCTGGGATCAATCCGATTTTGATAAATCTAACCTGACCAAGCAAAATAGTGAAAAATTAATTACACTTGAAAGAAAAGTCATGGACTTTTAATCTCTATAATATTTGGAAACTTTGATTTGTATTCTGCAAATGAGGACTCAGTAAGCTAATGATGACGTAAATCCACTTTTTTTTTCTATTAAAAGTAAATTGAATCGGAAACATTTCAATTCTTTTAGATGTACATTAATAATCGCAAATGTCCATAAAATTAGCTACAGTGAACAGAGATATAAAAATTTATTACAATAATAGTTTATGTCTACATTTCTATTGACAGCTGAATAATATCTAAACGAACATTACGTTAAAAACAATTAAATTTCGTTGTAGTCATATCAAACGGTTGAATGTAAAGTAGGTATAAATTCCCATTCATAAAATTCACAGCACTACAAAAGTTCTGCATTTCTTCATATCTGATTTTAGGGAGGTTAACATAATTAGAACAAGGAAAAAAAAATAACAAAGACATCTATGCTTAACTTTATTTGAAATGGATTTGAATAGATAATTACAGAGTACTACAGTTTACACTAACTAATCATCAGTTGCTGGAAAGGGCGCAACCCAAATGAAACAGCGTTTTCATATCAAGGCGGAAAAAATATCAGAATATACGAAATGTGCAATTTCAAATATCTACATGACACTAAATTAGTAAGTATCCCAAGTAACACAAACACAAATTGATGAAGTTTCAGTAAAATATAGAATTCAGAACCAACAGAGAATTACTATTTGAATAATAAATTTCGAACAGTAAAAACAATGTAAAAAAAAAAACAAACTTACGTGTATAAGTAAATAACGAGTACAAGTTCGGCCGTAACAGGAACAGTGACAGCAACTGTTCATGGCATCACAAATTAATAGCAAAACAAAAACCAAACCAAACAAAATAAAACAAGATTTTATAAAATAATCTGACGAACGAAAAAAAAAAAAAAAAAAACAAGAAGAAAAAGCCACAAACATTTGAACGTGCACTCCTGGATAGCTGCTGCCCCGGCGTCAGAAGTTCGAAGGCGTTCGCTTTCAGCGGTTTCTCCGGGTATTGTTTTTTCGCTTTCAGTTCGTTATTCCGAATGTTCGTAAAATACGGGAAGGTTTGTTAATACAGAATAACGAAACTCCAACGAAACGACTAACGAAACGACAATCGACCTTCGGAATAACAAACGCCACATACTAAAATTGTGTTCGAATGAAGCAAGCCTTTTCCACTTTCGACCTAAGGAATGTAACTATCGGTATTCGCAATTTGCGTGTTTCGGAATAGCGAACCCTCGGAATAATAAACCTTTCGAAATTAACATCATCCGGAAACAGAGATCAATGAGATAATACAAAAAAAAAAGAATGACTGATCGCATAATTATCGTAACACGATAAAAATCAGATAAATGTCAACACCATTTGTTGAAAAAAGAGAACGAGATAAATTTCAACTCAACAAGTTCAAAACAAAAATACAACGAATTTCACCGCCATATTATGTTAATAAACTACGTAGTTATAGCGAAGTGATAAATCATTTCACTTGGCTAATATTTTTTACGACCAGCCTTATTTTTTTTTTTCATTGTTGACTTTTTTTTTTTAATCGGGAAGATGTTCATCATCGTGGTAGAAACTGAAGGAAATAAAGCGGATCTTCTGTCTCACCAAGCGAGGTAAACACGAAAAAATAAATACTACTTTGCCAGACAAAGGTGAGACGAAGGCGTAAAACGTTTGAACGTGCACTCCTGGATAGCTGTTGCCCCGGCATCAGAAGTTCGAAGGCGTTAGCTTCCAGCGCTTTCTCCGGGTATTGTTTTTTTCGCTTTCAGTTCGTTATTCCGAATGTTCGTTATTTCAAAGGTTTTCCGAATGCTCGTTATCTCAAAGGTTCGCTTATTCCGGCTATTCATTAGCCGGAAAATAAGGGAAGGTTTGTTAATCTAGAATAACAAAACTCCAACGAAACGACTAACGAAACGACAATCGACCTTCGGAATAACAAACGCCACATACTAAAATTGTGTTCGAATGAAGCAAGCCTTTTCCACTTTCGACCTGAGGAATATAACTATCGGTATTCGCAATTTGCGTGTTTCGGAATAACGAACCCTCGGAATAATAAACCTTTCGAAATTAACATCACCCGGAAACAGAGATCAATGAGATATAATTATCGTAACACGATAAAAATCAGATAAACGTCAACACCATTTTGTTAAATAGAAAACGAGATAAATTTCAACTCAACGCGTTCAAAACAAAAATACAACGAATTCCAACGTCATATTAAGTTAATAAACTAAGAAGTTATAGCCAAGAGATAAATCATTTCACTTGGAGAACATTTTACGACCAGCCTTATTTTTTTTTTCATTGTTGACTTCTTCTTTTTTTTTTAGTCGGGAAGATGTTCATCATCGTGTAGAAACTGAAGGAAATAAAGCTGATCTCCTGTCTCACGAAGCGAGGTAAAAGAAAAAAATCATTTTGTCGCGTTTACCTCGCTTCGTGAGACAGAAGATCAGCTTTATTTCCTTCAGACTTTTTTTTTTTGTATGAAAAGGAGGTGCCGCAATTTAGTTTCAACGTTTGAGGAAACATGTATTAGCGGAAAAATGAGCAAAGAAAATGGGATTCTATCGTGATAGTGTCCGATTTTCTTTGCTCATTTACCACTGATAAAATATATTCATTTCTATGGTCAGTTTCCTTCTGTTTGCGTTTTAGAAAAAAAAATACAGATGTGTAACGATTTACTTGACGAACATAATAAAAACAGTTCTGACACCTCGTTTTCATAACTTTGAGAATCAATAATGAAGGATAAATTCGGCAGACCGTTTGGAACAGCAATATACAAAGTGAATGGCTAATTAACAAGTGCAAAACGTCGGTAAATCGATGTAGAACAACAACGAATCAACAGGTCATTTATGTAACTGAGAGCCCGGACAATCTATATTACCAGACACTTATTTTATGTTGCCGTGAATTCCGTCCTCAGAGGCTGAAAAGCGAGCGAAAAGAAAAGGCAACAATTATTCACAAAGATCTTAACATTACGAGTGTAAAGAACTAAGTGAATCACTCTCTTCTGTTCCACTGCAAAATTAATATTGTGTTTCAATGCGACATTTTGCGCGGCGCAAAATCGCATTGCAGTTACGCGCGATACTTTCACTTAGGCGCCGTAGATGGCGCTAGACAATTTAACCGGAGGAGATCCGCCGGTCGGTGCGTTCGCGTTGAAACGTGTTTGCGTACGCGTTACCGATGCGCGGTTCTACGCGTAGGTAAGTTTAACGCGATCAGCACTGTACCTGCACCTCAAGTATGCTCAATGTGTTTATATGACCTCAATTACGCACAGCTCATATCCCCTCATTTGTTGGCTCAGTTTCACAATGATAGTCCTTAAAAAAAGATTTACAATAAATCCTGGATCCAGAAAGTGATCTGGGTCACTACCAAAATGTATCTGTTCCTTCTGTCATTATCAGCTTTCCCTGAAAATTTCATCCTAGTCCATTCCATGCTTTTTGAGTTATTTTGCAAACACACAGACAAACAGACAAACAAACCAATGGCAACAAGAACACAATCTCCTTGGCAGAGGTAACTAGAAATGTTCTTTTAATACAAGATCTGCTTTCATATTTGAAGTAGAGAGAGTGAAGCCTACCACTCCCACACACACATACACTGACATTTGTTGTTTTATTAATATAATATCAAATGTTTGTGGTGTGGTCAAATTACAAAATTATGTAGTTTTTATAGCAGAATTTCTGCACTATTCAGCTTCTAATTGTACACATGGCATGCAACAGATTCACATTCATGTACAATGTACATGTACAACTGTAGGTTAGAATGCACTTGACTACAGGAAGAGGAACCGGTTAAAATCTTAGAGGAATGATTATCAAAGGCCATCCCTTTTTAAAGTTTGCATGAGCGCTTCCAGGGAAACTGAAAACTTGCGGCTTGAGGTGATCGCCGAACAGTAGCACATCTGACGGACTGAACTGGCTGTTTGTATCCGAATTAGTCAGCAAGCTGCGGCAAAACCTTGTTTGATACAAATCTATCTATATTCCCCCAAACCCTTGCTGCGTAATCTGATTACGTGTTTATTTCCGAGACCAAAAACACCGCGGAGCGTTTCCCACACTGTTTTTAGGTTGAGTGGGATAAAACGAGACACCCTAAACATCCGCATGATGAGGAGCATATTACCCGATACCCATGAAATCATGAAACCTTGAACTGGAAATATCTGCAATATTTACTGGTAGCTGGATTCACCAGTGACATAAACACCCCCATGCATCTTGCAGTGCGATTGAGAGAGACTGCACAATATCTCGTTCATCAGTGGCATCAAGTAACTGTTCCCTAAACTATGCTTTTGCTGTTTTCCAGGGTCTCAAATTCCCTCCACAACAATCCTTATAAACAATGCCTTACATGCAGAAATTCACAACTTTTTGACTGGCTGCCCCAACAAATTTGCGGAGAATATATATTTGTGTTGTTGTTTCTCATGACACAACATTTTTTTTTTCTATATCTAGCTGTGTCGATGGTTGGCAAGACACACAGGTAGTTCTTAAAGCCAAATATGATTTTCTATTAAAGCACAAGTCCCTTTTAGAGGGAATGAGTTTACTCAGTCTCTTTTAGAGATTATACACAAGTAAATGCTGATCTTCTCATGTCATGGAATGTTTGGCCCAGCAATGAAGAAAAAAAAAGGACTAAGAAAAAGAAAAACAAACACATCTTGAAGTTGAATAGTTTATAAATGCAGCTATTAGTGTGTGGGATAAATGCAGTAAATGTAAATGTTCTTGAACTTTCTTGAGAGTGAAATGTGTAGTCTCTCGCATAATGTTGATTGACAAATTCACCCATTACCAAGACTATATAGAGATATTTGATATATAAAGAATCAATCTGGTTCTTCTAATCTTTTTGTGGCATTTCCTTGTGACAAGTCTATTATCACAGGATGTTTTCCTCACTAAATATAACAGCAGGAGCCAAGATATATCTAAACCATATGGCCGAGATGGCGCCTGTTGACTCGCAGGATGATTGAGATCTGTCACGTCTATTTCTGGGCAAACTTCTCTTTCCTTGCGCCACGAGAATTGCCAAGAATATTGCAAAGAGCACAGCCAGAATATGGGAACTGACTGTGTTGTCTCAGCCAAACTGGCTGTTCCAATGCAGTTAGTCCAAATACAACACCTGTAGGCCCGTGCTTGAATTCAGATAGGAGTGGATTTTAGAAAGTTTATAGAGTAAATGGGGGGGGGGGGGAACAACTTTTACTATGTGTGTTGCTTCTCCTTTTATTCTTGTGAAGTCATAGTGCTGTCAGTAAAGAAGGAAAGTGAACATAAATGATATTTTCATTCTTTTTTACCTACAGTGATGTTCTGAAGTCATGATTCACACACTGAAATAATTATGGGCACAGAATAAGGGAAAGTTCTTGAAACATGAGCGGTTTTGACTTGATTGTCCCATTCACGCCACTGTGCAGATGATAAACTATCAGTTTAGCAGCAGAATGGAATCCATTGCACTTTTAAGAGGACTATAAAGACAGATATTACCTTTCGCTAGTTCCAGTAGGCATGTCGTTGTGTGACACACAAAATTTTAATGAGATGACACTTAACCATGTTAACCACAGTGTTTTTTGTTGTTGTTTTTTCATAGTGCAATGTTTCATCAGAGAATCTTGTGACCTCAATAAAGTGAATACAAGTACATTCCTTTTGTACCATAATGATTCAAGTTATGCACCTCCATACACATACAATTTAGAAAGGAAAAAGAACAAAATCTGTTAATCATGCAGAGAAGGGCACCATAAGTGGTGTATTTCCTGTGTGTCTATTAAAAACTAATGTCATTCTAATGATCATTACACTATGTTGTAGATGGTTACATGACTAACTGGCTTTTCGGGATCTGTATCTCAATCTAAAGGCCAACATGTTTGCATGTTACGGTTAGTCAGGAAATGTTAGGGCTGGTTTTCGGTCCTTGGGGCTGACAGAGACCTCATGTCTGAGAAACAGGTGTCCGTGGACGACCACGCATCAAATTTGAGACAGGTGGAAAGGAAGGTAGTGTTGTTTGCTTTGGGTTTTTTTGTTTTTGTTTTTTTTTTTTGTGAGGAAATCATAACCAGGCCATCTGATTTCATGCATAGGGACTTTGTGGCTACAGAAGTCTGCAGTCTGCTTTTAAAAGTATGGTGTATATAGATACACATCATATTTTTGTAAGTGTGTGTAATTAAGGAGGTACATATTTCTGCTAGAATCAGCTTGTATGTATTTTTGCTTCCATTTGAATAATATAATCAGTCCACATGTAGCACCTTGAATCAATCCATATGAAACATTCTGCTTTGAGATTCCTCCTTGTATTAAGTATGAGTTTGTGCTATGACTGCACTACAGTATGGCTTTACAATGTATGTTTGCCAAAATCTGCAGTCCTACCATAAAAGAAATGATTGTTTAATGTTATCCTTTGTGTCGTTCTCCCCTGTTTTCCCTCTCTCTGACCAGCTGGGCACCCATTCTGGACCACATAGACAGCAAGTTTGAGGAGTACCTCAACTCAGAGTCCAGGGTCAACAGATATTCCATCGCCGACAAGCGGGTACAATGCTGCCTGTACTTCATCGCGCCCTCAGGTCACGGGTAGGTAGCCGAACCGAGCCGGAAGGCGGGGTGTCGATCCCAACCGAGGCACAACGCGTTGAGTTTAGGGACGGGGCTTTAGCACGAACGAGAATAACGAGTTATGGTCTCTTTCAGTGGCTGTTTAATTGCTGGAGTGAAAGCTTGTTGGAACTGGACAATTTGTTCATTGACAGTGATGAGGCCATTAAAGGATCAAACCATTTAGAACGAGGTTATCAATGCTGTAGACTCATCACACAGTCAGATAATTCCCTCGTCATTCTATGTTGGTACGGTTGCAATGATAATAACGAAACTATGAAACTCTAGCAAAACTTAAACTGGAATGCAGTGTACGATGATGAAGCAGAGAAGATATCCGTCAAACAATATGCAGCATGGTATACTGTACCTACGCATTTCTCCCCACTAATCTGGATGCAAGCTGTCCAACCACACATATGAACAGTTTTTATCTACACTCCAGGAAGCAAACCTCACACAGGCCTTGCAGATTGTCAAGAAAGCGATAAGCATGAATGCTCCAAAAAGATAGATAATAAAGTTTACAGTCACATCAACAGAGAACAAAAATGAAAAAAGAAGTGAAGACTTGCATAAGGCTTGCATTGGATTTGATATGATTTAATTTCCATTTCATTTATGCATTTTCACAAAATATTGCAAAAAAAAAGCTCCAAAATGATTAAGTAAATTGAAAAATATTATGCATACTAATCATACAGTACAAGACGCTAATCATACATTTGAAAACCATTAATTATTGAGTAAGATTATCGTAAAGATATGCAGGAGACCGCCATCTTAAGCAGAAGCTTGATTTTAATGGCGGCCTCTGACAAGAAGGCATATAGTCAAATTGTCATTGCAAATCCCATCAGTTCCTATGGTCAAATTGACATTGTAAATCAGTTCCTATGGTCAAATTGTCATTGCAAATCAGTTCCTATGGTCAAGTTGTCATCGCAAATCGGTTCCTATCCTATATGAATACATGATAAAGGCCAGACCGTGTTTGTAACACATTTGTCAGAAGAGAATGAGTAAAAAAAAAAAAAAAAAAAAAAAAAAAAAATCATGCTGGCTTTGCCTGCCAGCCAGTGCAGACATTTTGCCCCCTCGGTGGTGAGAACATCCCGCTAAAAGGTCACACACTGTGGAGGGGAAAAAGAATTAATTTCCTTCATATCGGCACACTGATCCTAGTACCATCTCTTTGTGGGGGTCTGTCTTGTTCAGTAAAATGCCGTTATATATCAGACAGTCAAAGAAATCCAATAAATGGCTTTGCGGAATTTTGGCCAGAGCAGAATGTAATATTCTGTTGATATGATTTCTTTATTCATTTTTTTTTTTTTGGGGGGGGGGGGGATGCATGTATTATTGTTTTGTTGTTGTTGTTGTTTTGGGGTTTTTTTTAGTGGTGGTGTCTTTATTTTCCACAGGATTGATTTTACAGTTATAGACAGTAACATGCTAGCAATGTATTGTGCAGTTGTACTAAAGGTTGAGTTTCATTGAAAATTATGCATTGTGATGTGCAACAACATTACCCTCAAAGGAACAGACTTTAAAGCAAGGAAAACTGCAAAATGAGGTGATGCTGCATGAGTGGGGAATTTGTTGTGTATGTTGGAAAAAATGCAACATTTCATTTTGTAGCTGCACTGTACTTCCTGTCAGATTTCCAAAGTCTGTTATTGTTTTGAACTGAAAGTTTCATTTGTAGTTTAAGTGCAGTAGTAAATAGGGTGCTTTGAATTGACCTATTGTATGTAAATGCCCAGTCTCCTGCAAGCTAAACCATACATATAGTTTAAAGGGACTGTTCAGTACTGGTTGAGGTGGGGATTCATGTTTTGAACATTCCTAAGTGAGATAGTGAAAAGCCTCTTATGAAATATGAAAGAGCATGTAATTTTAAGAAGGATTCAATGTTTATTTGATGAAAATTGGTTTTCAAATGGCTGAGATATCCAAAAAAAAGTGCTAATAATAAAAGGCGACATGCCACAACTTTATTAGGACCTCTTTGTTTCACCTTGTTTTTGGATATCTCAACCATTTCAAAACCAATTTTCATCGAATAAACTTTTGATACCCCTTAGAACTGCATGCTCTTTGACATCTCATAGAGTGGTTTCTGAATATCTCGCAAAACGTTAAAAGCTAAATCCTCACCTCGACCAGAACTGTACACACCCTTTAAAGGTGATTCTCCCATTTGATCTGGGGTCCGTTTCATGAAGTCATCACATAAAAGTCTGTACATAAAACTCAAAATGGCCAAAGTCGCTCATATGTAGATATGAGAGACTTTCAAAGAGAAGTGAAATCCATTTCATGAAGTCACTCATAAGTGTGTCTTATGAGCAAAAAGTCTCTTATAAGACTTTCATGAAACAGACCCCGGGTGACCAATTTTCATAGAATGGATAGGGACAAATTTTACACTGTCAGAATTTCTCGATAATTGGATACATCCCATAATGCCCAATTTTTTTTTTTTTCTAGTGTTAAACAACTTAATCAGTCTTTAGGTTCTTAGTGGTCACATAGATCCTTCATCCATGATCTTTGTTGCTATGTATGCAGCAGACCAGTACGTGTTGGAAGGGGTTGTCATGGCATCTGTTGAGCTCAGTTTTTGAGGCATGACGGGCGAGAAGGGACGTATATGCTATCAGGTGGAGGGCGATGTTGCCCCCCTCGGGAGATAGGTCATGTGTGTGGCCCTGGATTTTAATCTGTGGTTACATCAGAGGTTTGCGTGACTCAGCGATGCCGCCACGGGCCGTGGATATTACGTGCATCCGAACACACTCCAGACAAGCAGGAGAATCCTTCGCAGTGCATGTCATTCTTAGCAAAACACTTGCCTATGATGTTTGGCAGGCTCAAAGGGTGTGACACCACCCACTCATGTTAAAATAAAGAACAATTTTCTGCTCAGATCAATTGAAGTCGATCATCCTTTAATAAATTATTTGCAGAAAAGACAGCAGCCTGCAAGTGCTATTTGTTATTGCTGTACTTCCCCAAAGTTCATTTGGTAATACTTGTAGAATTCCAATATTTTTATCAATGTTTGTTTGTTGTTGTTGTTGTTTTTTGAAACCCAGCATTACATGGGTATTGTGTCAAAGGAATTCTCATTTTTGAGTCATGAATTGCCATAACCCCTTTTCAAGGTAAATGTCATGAATCTGAAGAGCCATTAAAGTAATGCGCAATACACCTGTTACTGAACAAAATCTCTCAGTTCTGTTTGTTACAAAACACCCTGACATTGATTGAAGTTTCTTCACAAATTGAGAGAAACATAAAGGCAAGTACCTGTATGATCCCTATAAGGGTTTACCTATGGAACTTAGTTTTAAAAAGAAAAAGGGTGTGTATAAAAGTTTGTACTTGTATATCAAAAGTTGATATCCCTAATTGGTAGTTCCAAATGCTGACAAACCAAAAAGAAAAGGAAATTAGTACAACAATGTCACTTTCCCATATCCAAGCCTGACAGTCATTTTGATTTAAAATTTCTGTGCTAGTACGTATGGATATCAGTCACCGTCGCCCTCAACTTCCTCGTATCTCAACACATGACGATTTATGTGCCCTTCGTTGCAGGTTGAAACCGCTGGACGTGGAGTTCATGAAGAGGTTACACGA
The DNA here is from genome assembly GCA_033980235.1 of Diadema setosum. NCBI lineage: Eukaryota > Metazoa > Echinodermata > Echinoidea > Diadematoida > Diadematidae > Diadema > Diadema setosum. The sequence continues at coordinate 5,715,098 of CM067066.1, forward strand.
CAAAGTGAACATCATCCCACTCATCGCCAAGGCAGACACACTCACACCAGAGGAGTGCAGAGAATTCAAGAAGAGGGTGAGGAAAGGGCAGCAACATCTAGTATAATTATCGCCATCCTTATTTCTTTGATGATAATGGTGAAAATGATGATTGATGACAATAATAGATAATGCAGTCAAACCTGTCTGCAGCAGCCACCCAAGGGAGACAAAAAAAAAAGTGCCCATTATAGACAGGTGGCCACTATAGACCGGTTCTTTAACATCCTTTTTCTCTCAGAGGGAATTGGTTTTATTGGTTGTATACAGCAGGTGACTGCTATAGACAGGTGGTCGCGAAGACAGGTTTGACTGTAGTAATGATAATGATAACGATGATTAGAAGAAGCAATATAGATATCGTTAGTACTACTACCATCATTATTATGATTAATCTAAATTTGAATCATTTTATTGTCATTATGATAATTCCGTACTGGTATTCTTAATACTGTTAAAAGAATATCATGGTGAGTGGTATGGTCATCTAGAGAGGGCTCACTACCTTGAAAACTGGGAAGTTTGGCAAAAATGCACCTAGCAAAACCGCTTGCTTTAGTAGGAAGTAACACTTGACAATTTATCCATGCATCCCTCAGTTCATATCATAGATAATTTCATTCAACAGACTACTTTAATAGTACGATTAGGGTTACGGACAGACAGCTGGTTAATGAGCAGTGCGTGGCTTTCACATTTTCTTCTCATCTACACTGTACAAGTGCATCGTTAATCCCACCCTTCTTCCTGCTGTAAGCCACCTGTGCATGTTACTCACAGCTTGGATGGTTTAGCAACCTAATCCCACTTTGCTCCCGCCCCAGCCCTGCCCCATTCCCTCCCCTTCCTCACCCCACCCCCTCCTCATCTTCATGCTATCCCCTCCCTCCTTCATCCCAACCCAATCACTTCCCCAACCCAACTCCACCCCATTCCCCATCCCACCTCCTTCCCTTCTCTTTTTTATCCCACCCAATACCCTCCCTTGGTGCTAGTGTAGATACACGTATGCACCACCTCATAATTAATGATTCTGAAACCTACTCCAACCTTGCCCTAAATATTTCACAACCTAAAACACTTGCATATGAGTCTCCAAAGTGCAGTAGAAGCTGAACATTGGGACACTCAAAGACACGTTTACACATTTCGAAATAACTCAATCTCTTGAACTGAGGCTCAGCACTATACTCAAGTAGTCGTTAGTAGTACGGTACGTACAGTACATATACACGGTAGTGCACCTGTCATTTTCACATTAGTGGTCAGTCATTCAAAAATGGTTAAAAGTGTCAGAATTAACGGCATATATTAAATTTCTACTGGACTCTGGAGACTCAGATGCAAGTATTTTAGTTTGTGAAATATCAAGGGTGAGTTTGTGCATGTTTGGAAATCATTGTATAAAGCACACAAAACTACTCTAGTGCCCCTCCCCTTACTTACCCCTATCTCTCTCCTCCCAGGCCAACCCCACCCCTTCCTTTGTCTCACTCAGTGCACCTTTTTTCATTCTGTGGTTCAGCAAACTAATCCCACTTGTCCCCACCCATCCCCACCCCTCCCAATGCCCACCCCATCTCATCCCACCCCATCCCCTGCCCTTCCTCTTCCCATCCCCTCCCTTCCCTGACCAACCCCACCCCCGTTTCCCTTCTGCCCCCCCCCCCTTCCTTTATCTTTCTCACTTTATAGGTACATGTATCTTTCATATGGTGGTTCAGCAAACTAATCCCATGTGTCCCCACCCCATCCCCACCCCATTCCCTCCCCTTCCTTACCCAATCCTCTCCAAGTCCCAATTCCCACCCCCATTCCCTCTCCTCCCTGCCCTATCCGAAACCTTTTCCCCCTTCTTCAGTATCTCCCCCTACCCACTCCCTGTCTCTGTCTTTTAAACTCTGTTGTACACCTCTCACTCTGCGGCTTACCAGAAGACAGAGAGCAGTAAAGGAAGACGTGTTAGCATGGCTGACATTTCGCTAAACCAACTTTGCCACTGCACTGAAAGTGCCTGATTAGCAACATTTTCCTGCTGTTGAAGTACAAGTCTAACATTGCCCAAAGAAAGGCTTCTTAACCCGTTGAAGAAGAGTTCCGAGTATACTCGGTCAAGTGTCTATGGGAAATGCGTATTGTACCAAAAGCAGTCTGTCCTCAACGGGTTAAAAGCCGTTATCAGCTTTTCTAAGTCATGCAGAAAGAAATTTATATCTATTTCAGAGCCCAGCAAGATTAGACTTTTCATAGATTTCTGTGGAGAACAGGGCACTTTGGAAATTATTTATATGTATATTTTATCATTATTATTATTATTATTATTATTTTAACAGTGAAAGTGTCAGTCATACGTAGCATTACTGAAACAGTAGTTCTCATGGGGGGGGGGGAGGGGGAGATGAGTGTGTCTTATCTTTCATACAGTAGCTAAATCCATATTTGTTGCTTTTCTTATTGCATTGTATCCTGTTGGGTTATGTTACTTTTCCTTGTTTTTAAATGACCCTGTAACATAGGCAAGTTCATAGTCTTTGCATTACCAAACAAGCAGGACTACATACATTATTTAAACTCTCATAGGGCTTAAAGGGGCTTTTCAAACCCATTGCTTAAGCTTTTAAATTGTTGATCCTCAAGGCTGAGAGTGTCAGGGTGGCAACTTGCTTGCCGTTCTGTTGGCGCCGTTCTGTTGGCGCGACTTGCCAAATAGCATGAACGTACCCAACGAAGGCAGAGCCAGATCCAGAGCACTGGATGTCAAATTCTTCCTAAACCCTGCACTCCACAACAGTCTGACCTGTCCAGTCCTATTAAGGTCTATTTTCGTGCCTGCTAATTTGTCCATACCGCGGAACAGGTGAATCAGTTGCCTGAGTAAGGTTTCAGATTCTGACCCCCACACCCCATCCCCAATGTTGCTAGAATTTATATAGTAGCCTGGATTATGTAGGATTTTAAGTTTTCTTCCTTGTTTTTCTTTCTTTATTTATTTTTTTCATTCTTTACTGTCATCATATTGAAAGGAAGGCGGCGGGAAAACTTTCCGGTCCAGACAAAATGTCTCCTAAATTATCTTCCGTGCTTCCTTGCTGGGGAAATAAAAGTCTTGTCATATAGGCTTCCCATATATTTTGGCTCATGCTGTGTTGATAGCCAGTAGCAGAGCTGCTATCTAGTATTTTTGTTGTTGGTGGTGGTGTTTTTAGATATTTAGTATGTTACTTTTTGGGGAGACATCAAGCAGAACTAAAACACCCAAAACAACTTTCAATATTTTTAAGGACAAGAAAGGTGCGCCTTATACATAAGTGTGTTTATGGTAGACAAATACGTGTAGAACCCTACTTAAGGAACATTCTTGCATGCTCAAGTATTTTCAGAAAATGAGTGTTCCGGTTTATGATTTGAACTGTTTTTAAATATCATAGATTAATTTCTCCTTCTACAAGTATTAAACTGCCACCGCAAACAGATTGACAGTGTCATGGACATAATTCTCTGGATTTATAATCTTTTAAAATCAAATGAATTCATTCAAAAGTGAATTGATGGAAGTTCTGGTTTAGGACAGTTTTAAGATTGGGAATGGAGAATCTGAAAGTTTCATTTAAGGGTTTTGTTGCCTTCGCCACAAAGTGTTGCTGGAGGCATTATGGTATGGAGACAAACCAGTCACCATAGTGACATGTCTTGTTTTCTTTTCTTTCGGGGAGGGGGGGGGGGAGGGGGACACATTGTGGGTAACAGGTGTAAACTGCTAGTTTCCACATCAATGTGTTGCAGATCCATTGTATCACTGATGCAAAGGTGATAGATAAAATTAAGCTTTTTTAGCTCACCTGAGCCAAAGGCTCAAGTGAGCTATTGCGATCGCCCTTCGTCCGGCGTCCGTCGTGCGTCGTCCGTTGTGCGTCGTGCGTCGTCCGTCGTGCGTCGTCCGTCGTCCGTCGTGCGTAAACTTTTTACATTTTCATCTTCTTCTTGAAAACCCCAAGACCGATTTTCATCAAACTTGGCAGGTAGCATCCCTAGGGGGTTAGGAACTCAATTTGTTAAAATGGGCACCATGCCCCACCCAGGGGGCCCCCAAGGGGGCCCAAACCCCCCAAAATTAAGGAATCTGTAAAAATCTTCTTCTCTAGAACCAGAGGTGATAGAGCTAAGTTAATACTATGAGTTAGTACATTGATGACTATAGTTTCAAGTTTGTTCATGGCAGAATCAGGGGCGCCCCCCTTGGGACCCAGGGGAGGGGGGTCCTAATGGGGCCTAAATTGTACATTTTCATCTTCTTCTTGAGAACCCCATGACCCATTTTCACCAAACTTGGCAGGTAGCATCCCTAGGGGGTTAGGATCTCATTTTGTTAAAATGGGCACCATGCCCCACCCAGGGGGCCCCCAGGGGGGCCCAACCCCCCCCCCCAAAAAAAAAAAAATGAAGGAATCTTTAAAAATCTTCTCTAAGATAAGCTAAGATAATACTATGAGTGAGTACATTAATGACTGTAGTTTCAAGTTTGTTCATGGCAGATCCAGGGGTGCCCCTCTTGGGGGCAGGGGGGGGGGGGGGGGGGGGGGGGTGGGAAGGTCCAAATGGGGGCCTGAATTGTACATTTTCATCTTCTTCCTGAAAACCTCATGATGGATTTTCGTCAAACTTGGCAGGTAGCATCCCTAGGGGGTCAGGATCTCAATTTATCAAAGTGGGCACCATGCCCTATCCAGTGGGCCCCAGGGGGCCCAACCCCCCCCCCCCCCAAAAAAAAAAAAAATGAAGGAATCTTTAAAAATCTTCCCTAAGATAAGCTAAGATAATACTTTGAGTGAGTACATAAATGACTGTAGTTTCAAGTTTGTTCATAGCAGATCCAGGGGTGCCCCTCTTGGGGGCAGGGGGGGGGGGGGTTGGGAAGGTCCAAATGGGGGGCCTGAATTGTACATTTTCATCGTCTTCCTGAAAACCTCATGATGGATTTTCGTCAAACTTGGCAGGTAGCATCCCTAGGGGGTCAGGATCTCAATTTATCAAAGTGGGCACCATGCCCCACCCAGTGGGCCCCAGGGGGCCCCAATGCCCCCAAATTAAGGAATCTTTAAAAATTTTGGCCCTTATTGTACATTTTCATGTTCTACTTGAGAATGCCTGGTCAAATTTTAGTAAAGCTTTGAATAATTTAGATTAGTGACTGCGTGAAAGGTGAACTTGCGATACTCAGGTGAGCGCTAGACCCGCGGGTCTCTTGTTTGGTGAAGGATGGAATAAAGTTGTAAGAGTGCTATACAAGAATACTTTATCACCCAAGGATATTCCCAGGCCCATCGTTTTCTTTGACAAGGGAAGGAAAGGAATGGGGAACGACGACTTCAGATTGGTCAAATAACAAATAGATTTCCTTTTAGGACTATTTTGGGAATGAAGATCTTCTTTTCTCGGTGTCGTGTTACCTGACCACAAGCTAAAAATGGTCAGGCAATGTTCCATAAGATTGGGGAATATGCGGCACAAGTTGTGGAGTCCTTGTTCAGCCGTGGTCGGGCCAAGAGTACTGACACTGCTCAGTGTAGGCTGTCAGTGGTAGAGTTTCCTAAAGGAGGCGACTGCTTCCTACCACGATGTAGGTGTGCAGCAGGGCACTGTACAGGTCCTGGCCTGGGGAAGTAGGGTATGGAAATGAGTTATTTCCTTGGCAGATTGTCAACGGCAGACGTCACATAGCGAGAGCCGCGGGAGATAGGGCTTTCGTGCTGGTGTGGGGGAATTTGCAGGGGAGTTTGCAGAGCATCAGAGGAGAGGCGCTGTCTTATTAGGTGATCCGAGTATTTGTTACTTGGGACTATCACAACGTGCAGTAATACTCTATACACAAGTCCCTAAAATGCAGAAATGCAAAAGACCACATAAAGTAGGGGGGGACGATCAAGTTTGGGAGTTGAGGCTGTTAGGGTATAGACATTATATTTGCAAACTTGCAGAAATTATTTTCAAATAAATGATCCTAGTTGTATTTGTCTTGTCAAAGCATTCTATTGAGGATGATGTCAAATTTGGTGAGCGAGGTACACAAATTGTAAGTTCGTTGTATAGTCAGATCAAATCAAAGAGGATGCTTTGCTGTACACGATTGTGATGAGGATGAGGTGCAGATAGCCTGTATTCTGGCAATGAAGGGAATAAGCCATGTACACTGTATGTAGAGCAGAAATGTGATGAAGCTACATGTATACCATTTCAGATTCACATGTGGTCTAACCTGTTGTTCCAGGAACCACTCCTTTTAGAACTGCACCTCAGCCTCAGCCTAGAGAGTGAAATTGACAGCAGCTTCTATTGCTTTAAGCACAAGATACTTTTTTTTTTCAAGGAATAGTGATTCTGACAGGATAGTAATGATAATAATCATAATGATAATACCATCTTCTTTATCTAGGGTAGCCTCTTCAGTGTTGTCACAGCTCTACCAGAGGTTCCTGCCGTTATCATTACCCTAGCTTTGCCAGGTACCCATTTATACACCTGGGTCGAGAGGGACATTGTGGGTAAAAATATCTTGTCCAAGGACGTAAGCACTGGGCAGGAATCGAACTCGAGTCCTCCGATTGGGAGTCGGGAGTCTTATCCACTATGCCACAGTGCCCCGACATGGTCATTACCCTCTGGTGTTAATCCTGCAAAGTGCATACCTTTTCCCCCCATACAACTTTTCCCCTTTGCCAATTAACTCTATGCCGCACCCCCTGCCACACCCCCATGCCTGAACCCTGCCTGACTCCTGCCCCTCACACTAAGTACCGTGCTGATGTCACCACTGCCTCACTGCTAAGCCAGGCTCCTTCATCTATAAACTTACTTCATTCTTCATTCTTATACCACTACCCCCCCCCCCCCCTTCAGCTTTTATCCCCCACCTCACTGAAGATAGCCCCATGGCCGTTTTACCATCCACAAAATTGATGGTATATTTGGCCTTATCTGGAAGCAAGTGTTGGCCCAGTAGTAACAGGATGCTATAATACAAATCCCTTGAATCAATTTTTTTCCCCTTTGAAGCCACCTTAGGTACTAGCATCAGTTACCTGACCTGTATATTGAAAAATTGATTGATCCCTATCCATTGCATGACGTCAATGTTGTAAAGGTAGCACCTGCCAGTAGGACACTCTGACCTTTCTGTCCTTTTTATTTCTATAATGTATCTCTCTTTTCTGTCTCTCCTCTGTCCCCCCCCCCCCCCCTTGCACTTGCTCATTTGCAGTCCCTTTTCTGTGTGTGGTGGGGTTTTTTTTTAATAGTGTACGTGTGTATGTGTGTGTATGTGTGTGTATGTAGACCATCATTTGAATGTAGGTCATCAGCTGTTGGTTCACTTTGACACTCAGAGTCACCTTTAATGATTACAGTATGAGGGAGAAAGGATAAATGGGAGCGGGTTTCCAGTCAAGGTTAAATGTTCTTTGTTTAGTGAAAGTGATAAATGAAATAATTAACCTTTTCGTGACAAAATGTGGCCCCTTGTACAATCATAGCTCAAAAAATTGAAGCATGTGTGTAGCAAGCTCTGGTATGAACTGTTATGTGGCTCACACATGATAATAAAGGGCAATGTAAAGTACTGTACATCTGCCTGCATGTAAGTCCATTTGTCTGAAGTTTGAAATGATCTATTAACTTGAAATAAGCCCTATTGACTTTTAATGATTTTCTATATTGCTCATATTGTTGCCAAAAAAACAAAAAATACAAAACATGTAGTATATGAATCTTTATCTTGTCTCATCAATATTTTTCTTGTGTGCCTCTGCATCTGACCCCTTGACCCCCATACAGATAATGGCTGAAATCAACGAACACAAGATCAAGATCTATGAATTCCCAGACATTGAGGAGGAGGAAGAGAACAAGGAGAACAAACGAGTCACGGTAGGTCAAATAACCGTGTAGCGATGTCGGGACGGTCAAAAGATCACTCGGCAATGTCCGGAAAGTAGCCCCACATGCATAGACAGTAAAGCTTGACTTTACTGTACTTAACGAGCCTTTGTAATCATATGGTGGTGCATCATCACATTACCTATATAAAGTTTGAGATCATTAAAGGAAGAAATGTGTATGTAAAGCTGACTTTGACAATATAACCTCAACATTGTTTAGCTTTGAATTCCTTTTAAAAATATTTTCCTTGTAATCAAATTACTGTAGGCAAATTATATATCAATTTAACGCTTAGGATCTGACAAATTCATATTTGCCAAAACTCCCCAAATGTATTCCTTACATTAAATGGCTTTCGTGATAATGCATCACATGTATTCGTGCTGCTCAAAGGACATGGTTATTAAAAGTTGGGCGAGACCAGCTGTATTTTTTTTTTCTTTATGCAGCCTGCATTTCCTAGGAAAGAAGAGAAATACGAAATTTAGCTTTGATTGCCGAAATAGAAAATAAACGAAAAACTGAAATAACGTGTAGAATGGGCAGTGGTCTTGGGAGGTCTTTGGACATAAGAAATGATGTATAATTATGTGAACAGTCAGACAAGTCTAACCTTGCAGAGATTGGTAATAAAAGAGACATGGCCTGAGCATTCAAGGAAATTGAAGTGACTTCAAAGGAGACTTTTGATTTTGTTGTTGTGTTTTAAAGAAAGAAGAGAGAGAAAAAAATGGGTCCCTATACAACAAATAATTTGCCCCACTTTCGATTTTCTTTTCATGGCTTGGCTGGGTAGATGGGTGATAGAGAGTTTATTCATGCCATTGAATGCCTCTTGGTTTCACATATCTGTGTATTTATACTTTCTGATTAGTGAGCAGGATTAGCATAGACAGATACTATAAACATTCCTTCCTTCATATTCTTCCTAAAGGTTGTGGTTTTCTCCTATATAGAAATAATAAATTACATGTAGTGACTATTTTTGTCTCAGTAGTACTTTACAAAGCTAGTTTTAAACAGAGGTGTCCATTGGCACAGATGTAGCTACAAGATTTGTAATCTGTAGAGTCTTTCTTTTTCTCTCTGTGAAATGGGTCACCTTGGTGTAATCACAATTGTCTATCTATATGCATAAAGCTGTGAAAATCAGATTTCTTGCCACAAGTACTCTGAAGACAAAGAAATCCACTGTTTTCGTTTATTTTGCATTTCTCAATTGTCCACTCTGAAGCGATCTGTTATCTGTCTTTCAGGATTCATTCTGGCAAAAAGGAGAAAACCGTCAGAATCATTTTGCCATATTAGATTTGCTCAAAAGGGATTTAATAGCAAAATGATGTTCAACTGCATACGAAGCATATTTCATCGTTTACCTTTTTGGTTTAGGACAGAGATATTAGGGCATTATGAAACTTCCATAATGCTGAAAGACGTTGAGTGTAACTTAGCCATTTTGGTCTGCCACTACCATTGCATTGAATTGTGACTCCACTGAATTGGCATAAGGGCTGAGTGTTGTTGTACATGCATACAATGACTGTATGTGTTGTTATTGCATCGTTTTGTCACCCATGCATCGGTGATATTGGCTTTAACTTTAACAACTTCTTCTTCTTTTTTTGTTGTGTTTTGTTTGTTTGTTTCCATCCTTTGATTCTTTGACCATCCTTAAATCCGCACACCCCCTGTTACCTGATCTGTGAATCAATCCTGCTTCTGTGTTGAACGTCACCCTGAATAATCTTTTGCTCTGACTTTACACAATATTGCATCTCTGACCTTTTACCACTCATTCATCTCTTTTCTAACTTTTTTTTTTTTTGTTTTTGCCATTGTCATCCTTTCATATCACATCCTGTGGGGGTCTTTTTTTTCCCCATTATTTATTCACATGTGAATTACTCCACTCTCAACCTGTCACTGTTTACACTGGTCCAATGTTTGTTTCATCCACCGTTATGGCTTCATATCACATCAATATTTCCTCTTCCCGTTTGTCTCCTGTGGATTTTTCTCTCTCCTCTATTGATGATGTTCCGCTTCCGTGTCCATTCTTGGCTTCCTGTCTTCCTTCTGCCCATCTGTGTATCATGACCCTGATGTGACTTCTACTGTTGCTCTCGTCTTACTTATGTCACCCATTCATCTTCGCTCCTTCACTCACGCCCCTGTCACCTATCCTTCCCCCACACCTTTTCCAACCATCATCTCACATGCCCACAACATCCTCACTGACCCATTCACACTTCCATCCCTATTCACACCCCAAATTTTACACTTTTCCTTCCTCCAATACCTCTACCTCCCATCCCTTTACCCATTTCCCAATTATTCTCTGACCCTTTCCCCCATTCATTCCAAATCTGTTCTCCTTTAACTGTTCCTGAATCCCTTTTCCATCGACATCACAATTACTTCTCAAACTATCCCCAAACCCCTCAAACCTTAATCCCCTGATGTCCCTCCCTACCCTTCCTCCAACCTCCTCCACCACATTTGCCCCTCTTCCACTTCTCTCACCACCCCCCCCCCCCTCCATAATCTTCTTCACTTTTCCCCCTCTATATCTATCTATCCCTCATTCAATCCCTACCAATCCCCTCTTTCCTTCCGACCCACCCTCACCTTTCCAACCATTCTGCCTGCCTCACCTAACATCCCATTTCTGGAATGCCATCATGGTTGGTCCGTGCACGAATGCGCTCTTGGTCCAACCAAACCACACCCCCTCGCTCATGTCAACGAACCAATAGCAACGGAGGAATGGCCCCAAAGAGAAAGAGCACTCTCCCAACAGTTTGAAGGTATACCAGAAATCACCGTCATTTTCCATCTTTTTTTTGTTTATTCACATATGATTTTTTTGTGTGTTTTTTTTTTTGCTCGTAGCGACAGTGATGCCCAGAGCTCACTGGACGAGTCATGAGTTGCCAAAGTTACCTTGTGTTAAGTTCTGTTTATCAGAAGAAAAACATAGAACAGCTGACGCTTGAGGGGGGTGGGAAGAAATGTAGGATGTATGTTTGAGGGGAATGCGACATACTTGTCTTATCACTCTAGTGTTCTTTAATAACTAGCGACGTCGTTGTTTTTTCTAATCATATATAATTGACTTCAACAGCATAAGAAAAGTGAACATACATGTACATTGTAGTTATGGGAATGATGGTAACCTAGCCAAATACCTGGTCATTATCCGAAACAGATGACGAGTATAACTCTGCAAATTTTCTAAGACTGGCTGTCTTCTGCCTGTGACGGAAATGTCAACCATTTTGGCTCTCTGTCATTGATCAGCACAAGTTTAACGTCGGTGAATGGCAACTCATGATCTTGTCTCTGTGCGTTCTCTGTTCCCATATGATTGACTCGGTCACAGCTCCCCACGGCTTCACCTGGACTGAGTTGGTTGCGTGACAAGAATCGAAGCATTTGGCGAATTCTTAAATAGGCTTTACGCTTTTAGCATGATTTCATGCCAAACTTTCCATCATCAACAAATACACTGATCAATGAGCACACTGAATTTCACAGGCATCTTCATTTTCCATTCTCAATTATTTGCGTTTACTTTAAAACATTTTCCTTGTGCACTTTGCATATTAACATCAGAATTAGGGAGTGGAATATCTTTTGAAGAGACACCGTGGCAGTCTTATCTCTATGAAGTTAACATGAATTTGTTCAGCATTTTTTTTTCCTCTGATTTTGCTTGTACTCTTCTTTTGAATGTATGCAGAGTTTCTGCTTGAATTCTTCATTTCTCTCTCAACTTCTAGGAGTGTTACTTTTCTCTCTGCAATGAGCAACAACTTTAATGTGCTGAATTTTTCTGCCATAGCTTGTAGTGTCAGAACATTTTGTTGCAGCAATAAAATGATGATTACAAATTCACAGTCATGTACTGTAGATGCTATGAGGTTGTAACTAAGTTTAGCAGGGACATTGTTGAATGCTTTTAATAATACCTGTGTTTGAGGTCATGACGATACCAACATTTGGGTCTAAATTATTTTGATAAAGAAAGAAAGTGATGAAATTTCTCTTCTTGTTCATCTTGTGTGTCTGTACCGCGTAATCTCATGTTTTGTGATAATCTGCGCTAGTAGAGTTGATATCAGTACACTACGGAGCAAAGGTCAATGCTCCAAACTTCAGACATCCTGGCAGAGCTGACGGTGTTTCTCACAATGTTCACAATAACTTTAACTGAACACCTTTGCGTAAATCATGTATCAGGTGCCTCTTTGTCCAAATGATCCAGTCGATAGGGACCAAACCATTTTGCCCTTAATCATTGCTCAAAGCAGCTGCAAGCTATCAAGCTAATGCCATATTCTCATGCTGCAATGGACTTGAAATCATTTAACAAAAGACATTCTTTGCCCTTTACATATCCTTTTTCAAAAAATATGTAAAGGCACGAGTTGCATCGCCAAGAAAGAAGAAACTTGTAGTAAGTTGTGCTGGAATGTTTCAGAATTGCAACCAAAATCCGGAGCAAATTCACAAGCATGGTCTTACTTTAGATGTTCATCGCTTTGTTTTTTCCCCCTCTAGCTCAAACTTGGAATGATTTTTTTTTTCTGAAATGTACATGATCTAACCAGAAGATGTGTCATTTTGTTATCATCTTGATGTCAAGCAGCTTTCATTTAAAAAAAAAAAAAATGTTCTTGTCAACTGTATGTGTGTGTGTAGAAGTTTCAAGAATTGTGAGGAGTACATAGTAATCATCTTCAGCCATTGCCTATCAACTGCTCATCATTTGCTTTGTTTTTTTACTGTCAATTTTATGCATTTCACTAGAGGATATTCTTTCACTAGATACATTCAGATCTATGATGATCCTTAACCTTGAGGATAGCTAACATCAAGGATAAGTTGTATGGGGTGCCAAGTGTCGCACAATCGATTTTGTTACGAAATCAGTCATTTCGTCGACGAATTGAATGATTTTCCATTTCGTTGATGAAATGACTGATTTCGTAATTTAAGTCGACCATGTGACACTTGGTACCCTACAGAACTTATCCTCGAGATTAAGGATCACCGTCTGAATGCAACTAATGAATGGGGGAAGGGGGGAGGGAGCAGAATGAAAGTTATGTGTATTCTATGTGCCCATATGCTCCTCAAATCACCCCACCAAATAAATGAATAAATAGATAATTGAAGTACAAAAATTTGACCAAGATAAGAAGATTACTTTTCACATATGTGGAAAGAAATATCACATCCTGCTTTAAAAAGATATACAGTATGGCACTCTTGTCGAAATTAAGTGTTCTGAATCATGATTACTACTTAAGTAGAATAGAGTAACCATGTGAAGATGGCATAAGGCACAGGATGGGGGAAAAGGGGGTGATTTACGATTGAGGTCGTTCAACCTGAAGGTGTGAATGAATTGTGGCACAGGTGTTTGAAAGGATGAATCACTAGATGCTAACGAGTTAGGAGATTTCTATTTCTGATATTCACCCAAAGTCTGTCAGGCTGATTATGCAACAGCCATTTCCTCTCTGTCTCATTGCTCTCTCTGCACAAGTTTTCGCTCCTCTTTCTGCAAAACTGGCGTGGCCCTGGTAGCGAATGCCTTGTGGGTTTTGGGCAGGAGAGCTTTGGTGCGTTTGGGGCAAAACCTGTACCACAGAAGATAAATTAAGGAGGGGATAGATCACATCTTTGATTGAAGCTTCCCAAAATGGAGAAGAATGAGGAATGAGGAAATGACTCAATTTGATTTTTAAAGAAATGGAAAAAGAGAAGGAATAAATTTGTGTTTTCAGTGCAGTGTTCATGTTTTGACTGATGAGAGAGCTTCCACTAGTGAATTTCATTTGGTTACGAGTCCAGTATTAAAAATGGTTACACCCATAAAAAGTGTTCACTGCTAAAATGTTTTGGAAATCTCTGTTAATGAAAAAACTTGGTCCACCGGTATGCTTTTGGGCCAAACTTACTTACGGTGAATGCACTTGATACATGTGTGGGACATCTATTCCCAGTCTTTACAATAAAAAACAACAGCAAAAACTAAATTAACAAAGATTTCTCTGTTCTTAGTCATAGGGATTAATCATTGTATAATAGAAAATTTTGTGAATTGGATTGACACCCATTTGTCTTTTTAGCAGTTTCCAAATATTACAAATTTTAGGAATTTCAGTGTGTGGGGGTGTAAATTTACTACCATGATGCAGAAAGCACCTCCTAAAGTATCACATAAAAGTTTACAGTCATGTCTTTTCTTTTTGTTTCTATGTTGACATGTACATGTACAGTGTTTAAAAAGTGACGTAGTAATTATAGTATTTGATATTCATTGAGTCGTATAAAGTGACAGGCATGATGAACGGGGGTATTCATTTGCTTTGTCATGCTTTGACTGTCTTTTCCTTGTGTGAAACTGCGTGCTGTATTTCTGTAGCTGTTGCCAGTCCTGCATATTTACATTTGTACTCTTCTTTTCTCTTTCCACCCTTCTTTAATCTCGCACGATTGCGTGCGTCGTCTTTCAGCGTTCCCCCTTTGCAGTGTGTCTTTAAATTTAGTTGCAAAGTGACATGTACCGTGTATTAACATTACTCTAATACAATACTCAAGATTCCCTATTCTCATGAAGAGGGAATCTTATGAGAGTGAAACTGCAATGATGTAATATTTTGTGTTGAATGAATGTTGACATGAAAAAATTCATATCTGCATTTGCAAACAATAATATTCAGTTTTGTGTTAAATTTAAAGTGTAAATGTTCATGGACACCTGTTCTTGTGTACATGGGATGTTAATAGAGATACAATGATTTTTTTATGATTTATAAATGGTCTTCCAATTTCATTCAGGATTGTCCTCAGCTCTATACAATGTCTTGTACAGTGTACATACAATGTGTGTTTAGATTGAACATATACAGAACATTGAATTTCTTGTGTTAAATTCATTGATGAGTGGGAATTACAAGTGACAAGACACACACTACATGTATCACATGACGTAGTCTAATCTTTGGCCTCCTCTTTGATTTTGCACCCACAGGAACGCGTCCCGTTCGCAGTCGTCGGTAGTAACCACATAATGGAAGTCAATGGAAAGCGGGTCAGAGGTCGGCAGTACCCCTGGGGCATTGCTGAAGGTATTTCAGTGGCACCATGCCCTAAATGTTTCTCCCCCACATGAAAGTCCAGGGGTATTTGCTATATCCAGCAAACCTCACTTTCTGTTGTCTGTGATGGTATGGCTTTGTGGAAATGATATATTTCATGGCAGCAGATGTAGATATGAAGAGTTTGATTGCAAGATGAGTTAACTCCATTCTTTTCAATTTGAGATATTTGCAATTAAGACAGCTAAAAACAAAGAGGATGATAGGAAAATATGGGATATTCTAAATCACAACTTCTAGAATATTCCTTAGCACTGTGTCTGACAAGTGAGGTACAAGTACATGTATTACTGGAAAGGTTTTAGTTTTCATTGTCTGATGATGGACTTACTTTAAAATGTGTAAAAATGACGCTTAACCTGCTTTTGCTATCAAACTCCTCATATATACATAGTTTTCTTGTGAATGAATTCAGTGCATCCAAGTGCACTGGTACAATTGTGTGAAGCTACACTTACATCTATGTGATGTGTTTTCCTGCATATATTCATCATTTTGCTCACTGTCACTGTGGTGAGACTTTTGAATAGGCTCTAGAAGGGCAATGAGTTATCTCATTGACTGACATACTTGTAACTGATTTCACGGAGCTCGCGAACAATTTGCGAAGGACGCGAATCGTCCCAGGTTGCAAGCAGTAGTTCGCAAACAGTAAAAATCGTGCACTATGTGCCATATGAAAAAAAAAAAAAAAACAAGTGACATCTACAGCACATCTACAGGTAGTTACAATGTACATGTACATACGTACATGTAGGTTTAATCAAACATCATCTAAAGTAGTTAAAAGTGAGTTAGACCCTCTACCATGAATGACCCAGCTAACCCTTTGATTACTGGTCCTCCTCTTCCATCTTTCTATAACCCTTTCCTCCCCACCAAACAGTGGAGAACTTGGAGCACTGTGACTTCATCCCGCTGCGCAACATGCTGATCCGCACCCACATGCAGGACCTCAAGGATGTCACCAACAACGTCCACTACGAGAACTTCCGGTGTCGCAAGCTGACCGCCGTCACGTCGGGAGACGCCAAGAAGGGCGGAAAGTAAGGATTGCGAAATTTGGAAAGTTTTTTTTTAATAGTGGATTCTCAGCAGACCCTTGTTGAATGTACTGTACAGCAAGATATTTTCGCGAACTGGAGCCGACGGCCTTTTTTGTGGCGTGAAATTTTCGCGAATAGCCACTGGCTTTCAGTGCATGTAAGAACTTCACATGCATTTTAATTTCGCGAATCCTGCCTCTCGTGAAATTAGCGAAATTAAAATGCACATGAACATCTCTGGTTTTACAGTAGTCATTAGGGAAGGGAGTCCAAACGAATAGACATCTGTATACTAAATTAAATGTGTACATTGCAGCACCATAGTCAACAGTTCTTCCATACAATGTACAGTGCATTTGATCAAGTGATAGGACTGGATAGCTTTCAGACCGCGTTTAGCTGCCATGTGAATTGACAGTGGGCTGTATACCGATATATGAATTTGATGATATCCTATCATACAGGAATGATTCCATGTAAGTGAGATATTATGATGAAATGTACCTCACTATTGGAAGGTGGATGCATTCTTTTATTCACACATCACTTGTTGTTAATTCAAAGACGTGAAGATTTGGTTTGTGTGCCAAATACCTTAATTAGAAATTTAGAATATCAGAATGGTTGGCTGAGCACAGTCTTTACAAACTATTGTGTCAGTCACTATAGTTTGTAACTTGTGAATGGAGTAATGATGTGCGATGGTATGTTGGCCACTATTTCTAGATTCTGTAGGGCCTTAGGTTTACTCTGCCCTTTGTAAACTCACAAGATCAACATGGATTTCCAGAAGATTGCAGCTTAGTACAGCAGCAACAGGAACTGTTCAAGTTTAGTTGATCTTGATGTCACATCAAGGGCATGATTAGGATTCACTCCCAAAAAAGAATTGTTATCTTTGACCGGCAACGGTCAGTGTCATTTCAAGTATGGGTTCTAAATGCAGAACAGTAGAGGGAAGTAAAAGTGCATTGAGGTTGAATTGGTTTTCCTGTGTGGTCTGTGAAAATCTCCCCACACACACCACGCATGCTTTGATTTTCTGAAAGGGCAGACTTTAAGACATGCAGCTTTCAAATTTACATTAATCCTTGTCTAAAGGGACCGTTTAGTTTGCTTGAGGTGGGATTCAGATTTTAACTTTTTGCGAGATAATGAGAAACTGCTTATATGAAATATGAAAGAGCATACATTTCTAAGAGGAATTCAAAGTTTATGTGATGAAAATCGGTTTTGAAATGGCTGAGGTGTCCACTTTTTAGAACCACATTCTTTTATTTTGTTTTTTGATACTTCAGCCAATTTTAAAACGGATTTTCATCAAATAAACTTTTAATTCCTCATGGAATTGTATGCTCTTTAAAGGGGAAGGCTAGTAACTGATCAGTGGGAATCAGTGGAAATGCTGGGAGATGATTATTCCAATCCTTATGGGATTCATTCAAGAGTTCATTGTATATATCTATTGTTGTGTGACAATGATTTGCTTCAGAACGGTCTCATATTCAAGTAATGTGCATATTAATGCTCCGTCACTGACCAGGGATGCTAACCTGGAAGCATTAAACTGCACATTACTTGAATATGAGACTATTCTGAAGCAAATCATTTTCACACAACAATAGATATACAATGAACTCTTGAATGAATCCCATTAGGATTGGAACAATCATTTCCCAGCATTTCCACTGATTCCCACTGATCAGTTACTAGCCTTCCCCTTTAATATTTCAAATAAGTGGTTTCTATTAAGTATCTTGCAAAAAGTTACAACCTCAATCCCCATCTTAACCCGTTGAGGACGGACTGATTTTGCTACAACACGCATTTCACATAGACACCTGCCCAAGTATACTCGGGACTCGTCCTCAACGGGTTAACCATAAGTATACCATTCCTTCTAAAGTTAATAAATTTGTGTGTCAAATTGTTTATTGACATATTGCCCTTTATCGGCATAAATAGGAAGTGAGTATTGAGTGTTTTCGTAGTAGCCATGATTGACCCATTGATTAGACGAATCCCAAGTATGCTCAGGCAAGTGTGTTTAATAGGGAAATGCATGTTGTAGCAAAATTAGCCCGTCCTAAACAGGCTTAAAAAAAAAAAGTCATGGGCATGTGTACAAAACAGGCGTTGTACAGTGTATCCACTAGACTATCAAGCTTCTGCCCCACTGCCAGTGCTGGTTCTAATCCTTATAGCATGCTGTGGGTACATTAGTTCTTGCATCAAGTTCTTTTCATTACAACTGATTGACAAATTCCCCCTCATCAACATAAATAAGCACTAATTATTCAGTGTTTTAGTAGTAGCCATGGTTAAAAAAAAAAAAAAATCATAGACATACATGTATATATACGGGTTGGATTCGAACTACGTTGTAACAATCTCCTGATTACTTGACAGACGTCATATGTACTAGACTACCAAGCTTTAGTCCAACAGTCAATGCTGGTGCTGGTTCTTGTCCTTATCCATGTAGCAGCAGATATCGAGGACTACTACTGAAATACTGAATGGTCGGTGCTTATTACGTCGATCAAGGGCAATTTGTCAATCAGATTAAAAGTATTCTCAGAGTTTAGACAAAGGTATTAGAGTTTCTCTGCAATTTTCAGCAAATAGTATGATTTGGGGATTTGTTTGCGGTAGATTTCATGGTGTCTAATGTCATGGCTTGATTGTTTTCACCTCATCACAGGGCCAGCTCCAAGAACCCCATCGCCCAGTTTGAGGAGGAGAAGCTGGAGCACGACAAGAAGATGAAGAAGATGGAGTCAGAGATGGAGCAGGTCTTTGAGATGAAGGTCAAGGAGAAGCAGAAGGGTCTGGAGGACTCGGAGACCGACGTGAGTCCCCCAAGAGCTTGGACAGTGGTCACTTCAGTGGTCATTAGTATGAGTTGGACATTGGTCACAGTGTCGGCTATCAATTATTGTTCAGTGGTTTGCTTTTATCTTATTTGCCTATCTGTTTGATCATTTTGTCATCAGTGAACTAGCACCTCTGAATATTGCACTGCATATCTTGCAATATCGATACAATTCCTTCAATCTGTGCAAAGTATCAGAAAGAAATCTACAAAAATGTTCCAATTTGAGAGGGGAACACAAACTTTGATCATTTTTAAATGTCCTTTGAAGTAAACCTTCAGAATTATGAATCTTGTTTCTTTTTTGGACTAGCAATTCTTTTTTTCCTTTTTTTGGATTAACAAATCTTTGGAATACTGAACCTTATTTCATTTTTGGAATTACGATCCTTCGGAGATATGAACCTTTAGAATAGCGAACCTTCGGATTGAGAAACCTTCAGAATAACGAATTGTAACCAAACCATCCATTCCTTTTGTCATGACGGCAGATGAAGAAGCGTCTGGAACAGATGAAGAAGGGGCTGGAGCAGCAGCAGCGTGACCTGGACGAGAAGAGGAGAAACTTTGAGAAGGAGAAGGAGGCCTTTGACGAGAACCAGAAACTCAAGGACGAGCAGCGCAAGGCCGTGGAAGGATCAAAGTAAGTCCCGACCAATCCTCCTCCTCCTCCTCCTCTTCCCTCTCCACCATCCGCCCCATTCTCCCATCAGCCGATGGGAATGATTCCCACTATCTCAGATAGCCTGGGTACCAGAAGCTGAAACAGATTTACCGTCCACCAAATGTTTGTTTTTTGTTTTTTTATGGTTTTGCGCTATTTTGAAGGTGCTAAATCCAAATCTGGTTGATGCAACTCTTGCATCCTTGAGGGTTTTGAGATATTCAGTATTTTGGTGGCCAATTTTGGGCAGCCTTCTTGAAGAGCTCAAAACCTTCAAGGATGCAAGGGCTGCATCAGCCACATTCGTATTCAGCCCCCTCGATATATGGTAAAAACCATCAATTATTTTCAATATTTTCACTACTTATAAGGGAATACTTATATTGAAATTTCAATTTTTGGCAGCCAATTTGGATATCTCAAAGCTCTTAGTGATGCAAGAGCTGCCTCAGTCTAATTGGAAGCCAGCACCCTTGAAATAGGGTAAAACCAATTTTAATCTGTCCTAGACTTACAAAGAGTTTCAGTATAAGCATGATTATGAAAAAAAAAAAATCTGTGGCTTTCAGACAAAATTGAGGTAATTTTGCCAGTGTAAGAGAAAAGAGTAAGACTAAAAAATTATGGGGGAAATCCTCACAAACCCTTGAAGGCAAGACTCCAAACATGGGATGTAGAATAAATTCCATGATAGGGTAATATTAAAAGTAGAAATGCTAATTATTCATCTCTGATCAAATCTGCTCTTGTCAAAATGGCATCAAGTCAAAAACAGATTCAGTTCGAAGGTTTATTGTTACGGCTCGCTGCTTTGAAAGCAAGCTGTCTTAAAGCAAGTCAGGTCAAGCTCTAAACAAGACAGAGTCACAGTAGCATTCAGTGAAGCAGAGAAATGCTGAATAGACCCATTTCCTTCCACATTTGAGGCCTTTTTATTGAAACATCTCACAAGATACACTTTATCAAAAGTAAGGAGTGTGTATGTAACATAAACATCTTTATCAAGTGTGTAGGTGGTGTGGAGTTAATTCTCCAGAGAAATTGACCATGTGTCTGGATGTACCACCTGCACCACCTGTGAGAAAGATGAGCTACATTATTGCAAATCTTAATTAATCATGTGATGGATATAGCAATTTTTTTTTTTTTTTTTTTTGGAGGTAGTTTAGCATACCATCCATGTTGCATCAGAGTGACAGTGAATTATAGTCCGCCTTAATGACTTTTTGTAGGTTTGTTACAGTCGGCTGGCTTTCGTAGTAAGCAGTGATAGTTTGAAAGCGTAGTGTACCATCACGGCTGAAGCCCTAACAATCTCCCTGATTAACATGCCACTGTGTTTTTATGCCATATCCATTTCACTTTGAAATTTTAATGTAATATTTATCATTGCTGAAGAGGATGTTTAGAGAGTAGCTAATACACATGTAATTCAGAAATGCTGCAAACTGTTGCTCATCCAGTAATCTGCCACAGAAATCTAATCATTACATTTGCTTTATCATCATGCTTTTTCTTGTCGTTTTTTTTTTTATTCATTTACATTTTTTTCCCGCATCTAACCTTCAATAGTTTTGTTTCTTTCCACTCTGTCCACATATTTGTTTATAAGTTAGTAAATTTAACTTTCCATAAAAATTCAAGACTCCCCTGTGACTTAAAGTAAACAGGCATGAATTTTGTTGAGCTCAAATAAGAGAAAGAATAAATATTCATTATTATCATAATTGCTTTGTGAAATGATCGTGTGAATACTATTCTTTCAAGAATTGAATCAGAGTTTAAAAAATTAAACACACACACAAAAAAAAAGAAGGGGATGGGCTTTGGAAATCTTCTTTTTCTTTGATTCACAAATTCTCGTCTTTCAAGCGTACTTGAAAGTTTGTTTGCCATATGACGGTGATCAAATTATACAAACTTGATTTCTTTTAGTTACACTGGTTTAATGCACCCACAACTAGAATATGCTGCTATTACGCTTATTCTTACCCACCCCCATAATAGAATAACCTATCATGACAATCGTAACATGAGGAAGAATTTTATGAGCTTTATCTCAAGTGAATGATCTATTAAAAATTATAATGATTAATGATGTAAATGAACAAGCTTATGGCAGCAACCCATATAATTTCTTTGTATTTCTCTGTCTAATTAGTTACACTTTTTCTTTAAATCAATCTAAAATGAAATAAGCGATTTGATGATAGGGTATACAAAGTATCAAAACAACACAGAATTGAGAGCATCTATATGGGAATTTTGTTCACAAGAGCGATGGAGAAAAACCTGCTAGATTCATTGCAAACCAGTTTATCCACAATTACATATCAAAACACCTTTAAAGACTAAATAAAAGAGTAATAGTTTTGGACTTCTTCATTTGTATCTATCTCATTATTTTATTCTTTTTCATTCATTTTCATGAATTATGCTTTTATTACTTGCCAGAAGGAAATTCAAAAACAGGTTACACACAAAAGTAAAGTCAGCTGCATGTCTGCCTGGTGCCACCATTAAGCTTGCAGAGCAGCCATCATACGCTGTTTCATCAATTACCTTGCGCTCACTTAATGACAAAAAAAAAAAAAAAAAGAGAGGAAGAAGAGTAATGTATATCAAGCTTGAGGGTGCAACTGAGCAAACGCATAAGTTCTGGTTATAAAATCAACAAATCCTCCTTTCCCAACAGATGTAATCAAAGGTGGAATATATTGCACACAAAGTGTAGAATAATTTTAATGCATGATGGCATCAAATCTTGCAGGAAAAATATCTCTGTGGATTTGGACACCAGTACTAGAAGGGGGCGTTGCCGCTAGGGCACCCCCTTCCCTTTAGTAGTGAGTCTCTATCTCTCTCTTTCTCGTAACTATGTGACCGATTCTGTGTTGTTTTCATGGGTGCTCTTTGAGATACTTGCCCCCCCTCTACCTACCTGTGTTCACAGAATGTGGGGCGTGCAAATTGCATTCCACAGGAAGAAGAGCATTCTCATGAAGCCCCCCAAGCTGTTCAGCCAGGGCGATTGACCTTTGACCTCCCACTGGGTCGCGGCCTGAAGAGAGGGGGGGAGGGTATGAGCGAAAAAGAAAGAGAAGCCTGGGGGAAAGGAAATCAGAAGACCTCTAGACAGCCAAACGTACACATACTTGGAACATGAGTAACACAAACACTTAAGGCAATCCCACACGCTCGCACATCACAATCAACCACCCCCCCTCCCTTCGTCCGCGACGAGAGCAGACTCCATGCCATGTCTCTCGTAAGTTTGGACTGCCATGATCGACTCATGCATAGCTGTGCCCATTTGAAAAGGAGAATAAAAAAAAATAGCTGCACCGTGTCTTGCTGTTAGTTGTTTCCGTGGTGATGTGACAAGCATGCCTTCTTGTGTTCGTAACATTCGGTTCTAATCCTGATCACATGTGTTTGGTGAAATAGCTAGAGAATTCTCGGCCTCGTCCCAATTGTGTCTGATCGTACAGCTCGTTCGCTTTGAGTGTAGTCTCGCTGTCTTGTGTGCATGAAAATGTGAAATGGTTTCAAACTTGCATGGAGCCTGTCCTTTAATTCAAATATTGAATCACAGTGAGTTTGATACTGGCTTGCATGTCTATGGACTTCTATCACCTCACCTCACAGTGCATGACATCTGCTGAAAAGGATGAAAAGCTGTGATATTGACTTGACTCAGAATGCTCCTCCATTCCTCAAATCCTCATTCCCCCCAAAAAAGCAAACTACATGTACCCCAAAAGCCAGAAAAAAAAATCCCCTTTATGCTGTTGTTGGTACACTTGTTTGTTTGCTTTTCATCTCTGTGTGTATGTCATTGAACTATAGACAATAATCGGACACGAGAACATTCTATTCGGAATATGATTTCTAAGTAACTACAACCATGTGGAGACTAAGTTAGACGGAGCAGCTAAGCTACATTGTATAACAATGCAAACAGTCCAAGAGTGAAGTCACAAGGGATCCAAATCAAACAGCCTGTTCTTGATAATGGTTTCCCAATGGCAGGTGCTGGTTTGTAGTGGAAGCAGTCCAACATGACCTCTTCCCCTAAATAGACAGATAAACAGACAGAAAGACAGAGACAGGCGGACAATTTTGTTTGAATCATTTGAATGACTAGCTCATTGACCCCCAGAGATCTGAAGGTGGAGTGTTCACACGCACAAACAGATTAGCACACCAGTTGGGCATCACGTCAAACCTTGAACAACATTTCTTGTATGAACACTGTCCAAATCCAAATAATCTTACATTTCATTCTCCTGTGCGGATTGAAACTTCGGTGACCCTGGCTTACAGATGGAAAGAGAGATTTGCAGAATGAATACTCAGTGTGAATTCTCTGTAAAGAGCACCAAAGTGTCAGCATTCAACATTACAAAATTGATTTGACCTTATAGCACTATTCGTAAATTCACTTATTGATTACACAATCACACTAATAGCACCTCACACCGTCTCCGGATCAACAAAATTACGGTTCCATCTCAGACTTTCTCTTTAATCCACACGTAATATCTTCCCACCCAGAATGATTATCCGAGACATCATTTCGTCACCCTCAAGATAACTTGTATGATTCATAAGTACAGGTTGTATTCACAGTCATGACATCCATCTCCCATGTATCAATCAAGTTTGATGTACCCTGTGGGTCACCAAATGCCATGGCATGCATCTACATGTATATCAATCTGTATCTTTCGCGGTATACCTTCATACAATTGTCTATCTATTCATCTCCTATCCTGATTGTATATATATTTATATATACATGTACAGTGAGTAGAACATGCGATGTGGGTTGAAACACATCGCCACATCTTTTTTCATGTCCCGTAAATGTCTGTTGTGATACCTTTTGGTGTTTTCTGGTGTGGTAACTTTTGTAGAAGAACTCTCAGCAAGAGATGGTCGTTTGATCCGTCTACACAGAGGTAACAACAAATTTGGCAGCATCTTTAATCCCAATTGCAAAATTATACAGCCATTGCAGTACGTTTGGTTTGAGTTCATTGATTTGCAGATATGATTTTTTTTTTCTTTTTACAGTTCTTAATGATTAACACACATTCACAGCGTACACTGAAAAATACTTTCAGTTCATTGATCAGTTTTAGTTCCGCATTTGTTTTTATAACAGCATTGAAGTTGAAGTTCACAATATTGATATTTGCACACAGTTTTATCAACAACTTTTTTTGCAATCACAAACCTGCCTATTCTGAATTTCTGTGCATGGCACAGAAGACATCCAGCTTTTTACGTGTATTCAAGCGCTCATTTCTGACAGAACCAGTATGCAGACTCTTTATAATTGAGTGTAACCCTGAATTATTTAAGTTCAGCTACAATTGATTTGTGTTTTTAAGTGCTTCTATGCTCTAGACTAACCTGCTGCTTATATGTCTCACATGCATCATGTTTCTGGAATCAAAGAATCGTTAGAGCTGTCATGGAAAACGGATATGAAATGTGACCCGCCACAACAAAAGGATCCTAAAGTTGATGACGGCCGAGCCGAGAAAATTGAGTTTGAAGTCTGATCATCAAAATCGGTCAAAACGATCGGATTTCTGTGTTTTGCATAATTTTGTAGTCTAATGTATCGTTTATCATCTGCCGAAATTTCGAAGTTAAACAATCAAAGGAAAGGCAAGATATTAGTGTTATTCTGGGCCATGATTTTCTGACTTTCAACGGAACAGAAACATGTCCAAAGATTTGGATTTAGCGCCACAGATATGTAGACTCCGCCCCTAGCAACGAGGGAGTGATCTTATTGATCAGTGTGTGGCACCCTGGTTAATGATTGGTCGTGCGTAGACCACTGGCACTAAGCTTGAATGAACATCACGGATGTTGCTAGGAGTATGGCCTTCTATTGTCAAGAGGTGAAAAATGTTGTACCTCCCCTTGATCATGATTGTGTCGTAAAGAAAACTTTGAAGCCGGTTTTCTCGAAACGCTGATTTCTTAGACCACTCGACATGGTCTTATAAAAGCACCAATATCTCCGGAAACGAGTACTTTTATGAGTTGTGTTACATACAAAATTGAAGCGGAAGAGTAAGAGAATAATGCCATGTCATTTTCAGAAAATCATTTTCCCCGACTTTCGGATCCTTTTGTTGTAGCGGGTCACAAATATGTGAAGAATACAATGAGAAAACAGGGATGTCTAGTAAGGTGGTATGAAACATCTTCACATTCTGTCAGAAACTGATTTTGAACTGACCATCAGGCGCACAGGGAGAGGATGCAGAGAAATGCTGGAAATTTGAGTTTCCTAGACAACGCTTCTCTGATATAGAGCAAAATCCATTCTGTGTTCGACATTACCTTGTCATTGTATGTCTGTATGTGATTTCTCACACTACAACATGTTGGTACTTTCAGTTCAGAAATTCACATTTTACCTTTTACAAAGTATACTTCTATTTCGGGGGGTACAAAAAAAAAGTGAGAAGATCCATTCATTCAGTGATGTGTGTACAGTTACGAAGACTTTACCAGCTCTTTTTTTTTTTTCTATTATCTATCTCTTGTTCCAAATTCAACATTTTATATTCCATTTGATTTGAAGAGAGAAGTACAACTCAAAATAACCAATTTCGGATGGAAATAAACAAATTATGAATTCTGTGTAATATGAAGAACCTAATAAAAGTGAAAGCTTGTAGAATTTAGGCTCCATAGTAATGACTTATGAGTTTATTACAATGTATTAGTGATGAAAAATGATGAAACATATGAGAACACAAAATGTTAGGAAAGTGATAAAGTTAGATAATACACACACACACACAGAATATACAGTGTTCCATGATTAACGCTGATGGTACATGTACACCATACATGAATGTAACAGAGCTTCAATAGTAACAATGTGGTCAATTGAATTTAGTCACCTGAGTGAGACTTCATTATGAATACACAAAGATATTCCTATTGATCAGGGTACATATAGGACAATCAAACATAGGATTTTAAGAAATTAAGTAAGCTACGAGTGTAACTCATTCCAAAATGAAGGGCATGTAGTCTTTAAGAGCCAATGCTGTACAAATGGGGAAAAATGATACGATCCGCTGTGTCTCGTAGGGTAAGATTGAATATTACTGTTTGTAACAAACATTGAGGAAAATGATTCTTCAATCAGTGTTATTTAGAGAGTAATGTTGTTTGCAGCAGGACACAATGTTGTGTTTAACACAATCATTTTATTAGACTGTATCTAGCTGTATGTGTTTAGTTTGTTTCCCCCCACCCCACCCCCGTGTGTTGTATTTCTTCTTGTGTTTTGAAGGCCTCGTCTGTGTATGTGAATATATCTGCACATTTGTGCATGCTCTTTACATGTACACATGATTATTATACATCTTTGTATCATTTCTTGATTTTTGTTATATTTATTTCTTGATTCTTATTTACTTTTAATGCTTTTGTTGATATATTTATCTCTCCTGAATGTTCTTGTCTTTATTTTCTTCTGTATTTATTATTGATTTGTTTGTTTATTTATTTATCTATTTCAATATATTTGTTTATTTGGATATTCAAAGTGCTACCCAGAGAAATAAACGTTCTTTAACCCTATTTTGACTGGGGAGTCGTCAAATTGACCCCCCCCCCCCCCCCCGGACATTTCGCGCTACAATTCCGCAACGCGCAAAGATTTTGCCGCGTCGCGTCATGACTTTTTTCATTTAACCCTATTCCAACTGGGGGGGGGGGCTCAAATTGACCCCCCCCCCCCCTCGACATTTCGCGCCATGATTCCGCAATGCGCAAAGATTTTGCGCTGTCGTTTCATGAGTTTTTTCATTGAAATCTCCCGCATATTTTGAGACCAAATTTGCGACGTCCGGGTACACCGTTCTGAAGTAACATAATGTTTTGCATATGCATGTCAACCCAAAAACAGCTCAATTTCATGATATCGTGTGTAAATCCAATGTAAATTGTGTTTTTTTATTAAATTGCTATAAAATAGATTATTTCAACTTTTAACCATTGAAATAAATCAATTCTAATGCAGATAAGCTGGAAAAAGTTCCTGCAACAAATTTTGGCAAAAAAACAATGAAAAACAAAAGGTCGAAAAAACAATGAAATACATAAGAAATTAACAAAACAATAAAAAACAAAAGAAATTGATTTTGATTGTGCTATTTTTTTACAAGAAACTTGTTTGATGTCTCTTGAGGAACTCTGATACAAGAATTTAGCAATCCTTCAGTCTTTTTAATGGAGTTATAGGTGAAAATATGATTTCATGCATAAATTTGCATAATTAATTTACTAAAAATAGAAAACCAATATTTTTCTATTGTATTACCATGTAATCTTGTAGTTGACATCTGGCTCTATCGTCAGGCAAAATTTTACGGCAATCACGCAAACGGCGGCCGAGATCTGAAGGGGGGGTCAAATTGACCCCCCCTCAGTAAAAACTTGGTCTCAAATACTGTAAAAGTGGAAATTTTCGCGGTGTTGAAATTTTCGCGCATTTCGCGCAACCAGAACTTAGCGCGAAAATAAAAGCACGCGAATATTTTTGCTCGCCATACGTTCCTGTGCGTGATGTCTTGATTCCGCGGAATTAAAAACACGCGAAACTGTTCTGACCCGGCCAAGCGCGAAAAATTAGTCGCGCGAAAATATCCACTTTTACAGTAGCCCAGTTAGAATAGGGTTAAGTCTCCCGCATATTTTGAGACCAAATTTGCGACGTCCGGGTACACCGTTCTGAAGTTACATCATGTTTTGCATATGCATGTCAACCCGAAAACAGCTCAAATTCAAGATATCGTGTGCAAATCCAATGCAAATTGTGTTTTTTTGTTAAATTGGTATAAATTAGATTATTTCAACTTTTAACCATTGAAATTAATAAAGTCTAACGTAGATAAGCTTGAAAAAGTGCCTGCAACAATTTTGGCAATAAAAACAAAAGAAAACAAAAGAAACTAATTTCAATTGTGCTATTTTTTTACAAGAAAATTGTTGAATGTGTCTTGACTGGAACTCTGACACAAAAATTTAGCAATCCTTCAGTCTTTTTAATGGAGTTATAGGTGATAATATTATTTTATGCATAAATTTGCATAATTAATTTACTAAAAATAGAAAGCCAATATTTTTCTATTGTATGACCATGTAATCTTGTAGTTGACATCCAACTCTATCTTCAGGCAAAATTTTGTGGCGATTGCGCTATCGGCAGCGGAGATCTGAAGGGGGGGTCAAATTGCCCCCCCCCCCCCAGTAAAAACTTTGTCTCAAATAGCCCAGTTAAAATAGGGTTAAGAGTGAATGTTTAGAACCATGCACCTTACAATCAACAGTGCCCTCCTTGTATGATGTGAAATATTATCATTTCAGTAGATGAAGGAATAGGGGAGGGTGGGGGACAGGGGTAAGCCTATCGTGTTAAAACTGACTTTGTTCTAAAACTGACAGTATACACGTGTACGGTCATGATGTCAAATATGCGAATGATAATTTTGTATGCATACATTCATGTATTCATCGTGTATGATTATAGCATGAGAGAATGCTCCATTTCTTCTTGATAGCATGATATTTTCCCCCCTTTTTTCTCTTTTTTTTTTCTTCCTGGGATAAATGATTTTTGTGTTTTGTCCTTTGCAATTTGTGAATTTGTTTGTATGTTCATTTTTGCTTTCTCTTAATTTTCTTCTACTTCTGGTAACTCTTTGTTTTGCCCACGTCTTGAAGGTAATTTTGAATCCGCATTTGTTTGTCTTCTTGTGGCATATGATTAATGAAAAGATCGATGGAAATGCTTTCTTGCTGTATCTCAAATTTGTTGTACATTTTAGAGTGATCGACACATATTTTATGCTTGTGTTGTCATTGCTGTGAAATTAGAATTTTTGTTCATTTCATTAGATATGACTGCTTTTGTTTGTCGACTCCAAGAGATAGTGCTATCTTTCAAATTATCTGCTTGTGAAGTTGTGTCATTGTGCCTGGATAGATTTTAGTGAGTTCACAAAAATAGAGAATGCAGCAATACGTGACTAATGTACATGTATGTACTACCATTTAGGGATCATTGCTTTCTTGCAGCAGGATTTGCCCTTTTAAATACAATTCCATGACGTGCTCGGGTTGGCTTAAACAAATAAAGTGACAAAAGGGGAACAAAATGGTGGAAGTTCCATATAGATTGGACCCAAAGAAGTGCAAGGAAGTCACAGGATTTTGAAGTTTAAAGTATTCACATAACACTGATTTAAAAGTCAAAACCATATGTACTGAAATTGGCAGATGTGAGATTGTTGTGACCTTTCATTGAACTACATGAAAACTTCACTATATTTCCTTTTTTTTTTCTTTCTTTCTTTTCTTTTTTTTTTGGGGGGGGGGGGACATGGGAAATCACTAAGGATAAGATGTATCCTGAGCATCAAACTCTTGCTGTCTTTTTATCACCTAGCAACAATGATATAGGAACAAAGGGCTTGCAGTTGCCATAACATTGCCAAAAAACATTTTGATTATGTTCTTGTGTCAAACCAATGGAAGTGATGTGAGATGATGAATTTGTGTGTATTCAGGGAAAACATGTGAAAGTCTTAAAGAGTCCATAACTTTCTATACACTATTGTATCTTTATGCCCAATTTTCATTAAACTTTTACCTTTTGTCCATCTGATTTGACTCCATGGATTTAAATGCCAACTTGAACATGTTGTGGGAATGCATTTAAAGGGATCATATAGTTTTGGTTGAGACCTAATTTCAGGTTTCTGACTTTTTTTGGTGAGATAATGAGATAATTTTTCACCAAATAAACTTTGAATTCCTCTTAAAATGGTATGCTCTGTACTATTTCATAAGTGTTTTCTTGGTATCTCACAAAAAATTTAAAAACCAAATTCTCATCTCCACCAATACTGTACCATCCCTTTAAGCACAAGTATGATGAGACTGGCTTTTATCTATTTTATTTTTTAAGTGAGCCAAGGGAGATATCTGCTGCATAGCCATATTTCTGGGGGGGGGGGGGGGGGGGGGGTGCCAAAAGAAAAGACAAATGCATAAAATGTTGTAGTGGTTTAGTTAGATTCAAAGTCAAGTCAGTGTGCAGTTACCAATTCTGTAGTTCACTGAGCAATTGACATGTGGAAAACTTTGGTCTTCAGTCACTTGTAAGAAGTTATCAGATACATGTATGTCAAAATTGCTGTTACATTCATCTGCAAGTTCTCATGTTTTTGATCAACTCTTAGATGATCTTTTCTGCACACCGCATTTTGCATTTTGAAGCAAATTGAAACCTCTTCCTTGATTTTAATTCTCATTCGTATTTCTTATTTTAGTTTTCTTCTTTTTTTTTTCACTTTTGATGTCAAGTCTGTTAGGAGTGGGGAGGGTTGTCCTTTATTCAGAGAAGTGACATTAGATGTATTCTTATGACACATTTAAGGCATCGTCAGTGTTACAGGCCTGAACAAAAAAAAAAAAAAAAGAAGAAGAAAGAAATGAGTTGCATAGTCTCTGGTTCGGTGTGAAAATGAAACAGCTGGAAGAAAATATGCAGTGGAAATTTATAGTTAAATGCTTTGTCCTTTTTATCAGAATTAGTGGATGACTATATTTAACTTCCAAACTTCAAAAGAGACAAAAATGTCAGAACAAACAACATTTTGAAATGTACTGGCTTTGTGCTTTTTGTCCTTAGATATCTTAACAGTAACAACACACTTTCAGAAACTATTATTCGCTGGACTGTCCCTGTATCCCCCTGAACATTTATTTGAACCATACATCTTAGTCAGCCTCCATAATTTTAGATTTTGGTTGTGCTTATGTCTTTTTGAAGACAAATTATTAAATTCAGGAGAGGCTGTGTCACTTCCTATGTGCAAACTTTAAAAGAGTTACTTCTCTATTTTTTTTTCATTAATGATGAAGATTTTGCGGCTATGATGCTAATATCATAATATATTTGTGAGGGAACACCACTTTTTGATGACCGTGATTTCATTCATTTTCATATCTCATGCTCATCAATCCTTTTATGAGACTAAATTCCCATCTGCAGTTAGTTTTATTAAATATTGTCAGTGTACCTGAGGAGATCTGCCCAGTTCTAACCTAACTTGACATCAAAGGTTTTGACTTTGCTTTCCCAGAGTTTTTCCACATTTTTTTCTGTTATCAATTTAGTTTTTGGTGTATTGGTTTTTTTTTTTTCCTTGATCATTGTTTATATGAGAATCAGTACACCTTGGTTCATACTTGTATTCAATTTAGGCATTTCCATTTTCCTGTTGCTTGGGGTGAACGACTCTTGCTACTTTTAAATCTTAAGAATTGTCTCACATGGAATGGTTGTCAGGGAGCATTAACAATATTTTTGAGTGTCATCCAAAGTTGGCAGTAAGCCATGGATCCATTTAGGAAACTCTGCCTCAAGTCATTCCATTGATAAAAAAAAAGAGCATTTACCTTTTGCATTACAGTTAATGCCTCTGCATCCCATCTTTACTGAAACACAGCAGATTTATACCATTAGTGAAAGAAACAGGGTTTTTGCCATCTTAAGGCAAAGGAGTTCTGCATCAAAAGTGTAAGCGCATTCCCATTCTGTAATTTGGTTCAATGGGAGACCAGAACTTCAATGCCTAAGTGTCAAGAATCACTTAAAGAAATGTTTGATGTCTTTTAATAACTGTTTCTCAACATATTTTCTTTTCTTCCCAATCTCTTTTCCCCCCTGTTTCACATGGACATTTAGGACCCTGGACCCCAAGAAGAATAAGACAAAGAAGACTATATTTTAAACTGGACTTGAACAGAGCCTCACAAACTCTTTTTTTTTTTTTTCCTGCGTGCGCCAATTTGCAACATCTGGGAAAGGAGTTTTTTCCCCACTTTCTTCTTCAAGAGCACTGCAATAGACCAAAAACCGCAGTCACCTTCCTACAGCTGCAGAGTTGTGGCCACACTCCTACGGTTCTTTGGACGATGTGTCCAAAATACAAAAACAGAGGGGAAGACCCATTCACACTTAAGATGTGATCCAGCTGATTGTCATCCTCTTCCTCAGAGCATCCCTGGTCGTCGTCGTCGTCATCATTTGCCAGCATTATCGTCGTCACCGTCATCGTTTGTCGTCACTGATTTACACTCGCCTCGGGTGGCAACGGTTTTCATTTGATTTGCCGTTTAGAAATGCAAAGCTGTGAAGCAGTTCAGCGTAAATGAAGTGAAAAATAAGAATGTCATGAAAATATGTCCCTTGTAATTTTACTTTAATATACTCTGTCACATGATGTGAAATTAGTATTTTAATCTTCCCCTCCCCCCCCCCCCTTCCTCTTTAAGACTGCTTCATTGCAGTTGCATTTTGCAGTGTTGTGAGGAAATATGATTATGCAATGTGTTCATCAAAAATTTTCCAAGTCCTAATTGTTTTTCACTGTTCTCGTAGACACAACAGTAATTTCTTGTTCTTTGCATTGTAGACATTATGGATGTAAAGTCACATATCTGCTACAGGTTGTGTTGCAGAAGAGAAAACAATCAAGAAAAACTTTGTGGGGGTCACAAAAGGTCATCATTTCCTTCCTTAATCAAATGTTTTAGAGCCAGGTTGACACAAGCAACTTTGAAAGGCAAGGTCGGTTGAAGATGATTTCAGGGAGGAGAATGAGCGAAACAGTAACCAAGCAACGGCTAAACTCTGTGGGGGGTGATGATGACTAGGACTAGGCAAGTGATGGATATGGGGCTTTAATTTGCAAGCAGACATCGAACGTGATCAGAACAAGTCCCGACAAGCAGGAAAGGCTATGTTAGACGAGTTGCTCAGTGGAAAAGGGGGAAAAAAACAAGGAGGGGGATAAAAGTTCACTAATGAAAGATATGAAAAAATGAAAAAATATGAATTCTGTCACAATCACAAATATTTAAGTGTGTGCTCGTAATTCTCTTTGAAAAGTTGTAGCTCCAATATCAGGAGAGTGCTTGTCCATATAGGCAATCAGCTATTCCATTGCCCTCATATCTGCACCTTATGATGGGGTGTAAGCATGACCCCCTCTCCCTCTCAAACTCCCCCCCCCCAAAAAAAAAAAGAAGAACTATGCACCATTGGTACTCGAATGAACATTTGGAGGAGTCGTCTTGTTCAAGTATCTACCCCCGTCAGGTTCTACTAAAAAGATAGAATGGATATGGAAGCATACAGATTGTACATTTTGTCTACTTTGTTTGATAGTATGTTCGTCTTATTTTTGTTTTTGTTACTGTTTTTATTCTGCGGAGAAATCGTGGATGACAGTATGTATTTTATGGAAGGATGGGGGGCGGTTCATGCTGTTTTGAAGAATCAGGCGGGCATTTCATGAAGGAACTTGTCGGATAAAATATCTGACAAGTCAATTATATCCGACAAGTTTTGAGAAATTCTTTAGTCTGATTGGCTGATTTCTCTGAACTTGTCGGATATAATTGACTTGTCAGACATTTTATCCGACAAGTTCCTTCATGAAATGCCCCCTGATCTGTAGTCTCACATCAGGTAATTGAACAGAACATTTTTGAGAATGAAACAAATTTGCAAATTCTAATCGGAGCCTGAAGACTGGTCGTTTGTATATGGACCTTGTAGTGAAAAGCCTATTACTCTTCTCTTTCAAATCGAGGTGTCATTCTTTTTTTTTTCTTCTTCTTCTTTCTTCCTTTTTCGATAGTTATCGATGGGACCAAATAGGATACTACAACTAGTAATGAATCATTCTACATATACAATGTTTGCTATCGATCATATTGAAGGTTCTGTCAAGCTGTATGGATAGTCCTTTTGCAATTGTTTGTCTTGTGAATTGATTTGCATACATGAATTTTGATCAATAGGAAGAAGTGTTTCAGGCTGGGTCTATTTTAATGGAGAAGAAGAGAGAAATCACAGCAGAAATTAATCAAACCAGTGTGAAATGAACGGCACACTCGTGAAATTATTTCCCCGTATCTAATCCCTGCATATGTTGTGTAATTTGAATGTGTAAATAGTAAATTTTCTCTCTCCTTCAGAGGAATGAAAATGAAAGTTAGGTAGGATGTTGTAGTTCTTGAAAGAGCAGTCAGTTCAGTTGAGCTTAACACGAGGAGATGGATGCTCCAACAGCTGAGGTAAACTGTTTTCATGTAGACTATTAGTCCTGCTATTAAAGGATGATATTCTTTTCCCTTTTATCAAGGTGGAAGGGAACTTGTAGCAAGGGTGTGAAGGAAGTTGTTATATAACATAATAGATGGTGTCTACTTTGCCACTCAAAGAACAATGGTCAGATCGTTACGAGCAGTGTAGAAGCGTCACCAATAGCATCAATTTCTATCTACTTTACAGTTAATACTTCTCTGAAGAGGTAAAAGGAAAATAATAATTGTATACAATAACTGCAACATAGCTATTTAAAAACAAAAAAAAAAAGACAGTATACCTGGTCATCCTTTGTAGATATTTTGTTTATAGTACAAAGTAGTTTCTCTTTTGTACGACATTTCTACATTTTTGTGTTTCTTTGTGTATTCGAAAGAAAATGAAAGAGTCACGGTGTGACTAGCTGTAACTGGTGTTTCTCGGTGCAAAATTCGGCTCTTCTTGCTTTCAAAGAACGTTGAATTATTGGCCGCATAGGTCGGTGTTGACTGCTCGCATTAGCAGGTGAAAAGTTCATACAGCCCATTCAGCAACACATGTGCCTATGGTATTTATTATTTCTGCTGATGTTTTATCCTTTTCTTGTGTGAGCTTCTATGAAATGTCTATTCCTAATGCATTTGTTGGGTTTTATTTTTTTTTTATGTATTTGTATCTCTCTTTATTTATTTACATGTTTTTTTTTGTGCCCAAACCTCATGAAAGTGAAAGTTTATGCATCAGTTTTATATCTGAATAACATTATGCATACAAAAGCTGTATAGGGTAGGATATGATTAGGTAGCAGTTCATGCGTATATGTGTATTAACAAGTGTAGGCTATTATATGTTACGGTTGAAAAATTGTTCTGTTGCCATTGGCTGGCTCTTATTTTATTGGAACCGTGTTGTATGCATATGTGTACATATTATGTAATTTAAAATGCTACGAGTCGATGAGAAGCACGTTTGAAATATTTGTTTCCCCCTCCCCCTTTCACGTCCGTGGTTTTAAATATCATGAATTTGTCCAAGATACTGTGACAAATTGTTCTCTACTAGCTACTAGTAAATCTCCCCCAAAGAAATGCTGCCTTTTATTTGTGCTAATATGTGGAGTTTGAGACATTTATGTTAGATTCATGGGAGTAATTCTTTTTTCTTTGTTCTTTTTCCTTTTTTTTTTTACTAGTACGTTCTCAAAATAAGTTCACAAGGACTTTGACTGTCTTTAGAACGGGTTAATTGTATCTTTCCTCTTTCTTTAATTGATCCGTTCAAGAGAACGACAACCAGTAGTCACGAATGCTTAGCGTTCAATGTACACTTTACTAGCACAAAGAAAAAAGCTCAGACTTCACACGTGTCTTACATAAAAAGAAAAGTGGCAAAAAAAAAAAACTTGGAAAAATGCGTACACATTTGTAAAGGGACATGTTTAATGGATCTCGACGCTTATCTCGTAGCAGGCTGACAGTGAAAGTCGGTCAGCGTGGTGTATGAGCAGCAGAATAGGGACACGGTTGATACGTGGTAGTCCCCGTAGATTGGCATTCACAGTCAAAAACTGCAAGATTTTTTTTTTTTTAAATAAGAATCCAGCTCCTTGAGAGAAGACTAATCTTTATGTTTGAAAAAGTTCACTTTTTTAATCCATGTCTAACTTTTTTTTTTTGATATATGAAATGAAGTTCATTGTTCATGCAAATTCTCACCAATCAGATGGAGATGTTACTGCGAGAGACGGGGGGGAGGAGTATTTTTTTATTATTATCATTTTTTTTTTTTTCTTGGTAAGTTGGTGATGGGTATATGAACATGTGATACTGTATATTCCAATGACAGTGAAATGTACATTGTACAAGTGATCTTATTTTTATTACTGTCATGTACCACACGATGAAAGAAAAAATAGCATTTTTACTAACGATAGAACGAAACAATACATATCTGTCTGGAGTTTACAGAGTGTGTAGAATACATTAATGTAAATTCTAAACTCATGCAGGTTTGTGTATACTCACATGCCAGAAACGTGCATGTGCATGGTATCGTGTATAGCATCATGTACATACATGTATGTTTATGAACCACCAAAAGTATGGACTAAATATGTGTTTATTTGACATGAAACAACAACAAAAAAAGAAACATACTCAATTAAACCTATCTTATGTTACAACTTTTTTCATATCGGAGATGTGTGCTTTTGTGTCTTGTCTTATGAGTGTGAGAGGTTGTGTTGCAAAAAAAAAAATGTTAGTGATTATGGATATACATCTATTATGGAATGGGAATATACAGTATGAATGGTCCAACAGAAGGGTTTGAAGTGTGAGTGAGGGAGGTTGTCAGTCTAGAGACAAAGTGTATGTGGCATACGGTACATACATGTTTATGTGTGATGTTAGTAGTCCTTGTGCATTATAAAAAGAACCACTTGTGCAGTTTTAAAGACATTCTTAGCACTTAGTAGTTGTGTATGTATATTAATATATATACAAGCATGTATATATGAGTATAACACATACATGTAATGTATGTACATGTATGCATATTTGTAATATACATTGTATATGATTATATTTATTATATATATTATATTATATATAGCAGGAGAACAGAAAAATTCCTCCGGAAATATGCTGTACACCCACAGTTAATCTTCTAATACACAAATTTTTGGGCACCTTGCCCTTTGTCAAATGATTCACAGGCTGAGTCATATAAACATATTTTTGTTGAAGAATGAGAATAAACAACCATCGTCAACATATTATTTGCTAAAACTTTGTCATAAAAACTCATTGTTATATATATTAAAAAAAAAATATAATAATAACTTTTGAATCCAACCTTGTATATTAAAGAAGAAGTGTCTGAAAATGTAATTATGGAGCCATGAAAGTACAACAAGCCAAAACAGAATACAATGTACATGTAAATCAATAGTAATACAAAACCTATTTGAAATGGATTCAACATGAAATAATGAAAATACTGTTATCGATTCCACTCATCTTATAAATGAAAATATAACCAACAGTCAAGATATTGCAAGTATAGTTAATCATTATTTCGTTAACATTGGTACTAAACTGCAAGATCTAAATAATGATAAAGATGAGAATAAAGTCTCTTCAAGATTATCTGAAAATGCCAAATGACATGTTTTTAAAGCTGACAACAAATGAAATGATAGCCATATTTGATAATATGAAAAATAATATCAGCTCTGGTATTGATGATTTGGATATCAAGGTGGTAAAATATGTGATTTCATTGATATTATATTGTGTTCGTTAATGTATCGTTTTCAACGAAAGTTAAATACTGGTAATTCTGAGAAAATAAAAGTTACACCCATTCACAAAAGAGGAAAACTAACAGATGTAAACAAATTATGATCTCGTATCAGTGTTGCTTACATTTTCCATGATATTAGAAACATATTTATAACAAGATTAATAGAATTAATAGATAAACATAACATTCATTTTAAATTTTTGTTTGGTTTCAGCAGAGTTATTCAACAGAAGCAGCAATATTACAATCGGACTACAGATGATGAATTATTGAGCAAAAGCTTCGATGTTACAGACCATTTATTTTGTGACAAAACTTACATTTTTTTATTTATTACGGAGCAAAGGGGTGCTGTTCGTTATTCCGAAGGTTCGATATTCCGAAGGTTCGTAATTCAGAAGGTTCGTTAATCCGAAACACGCAAATTCCCTATACCTAGAGGTTCATTAATCCGAAAATGAAAAAGGGTTCGTTAATCCGAACATTTTGTGGCGTTATTCCGAAGGTTCGTTATTCCGAAGATTGTTCATCCGAAAATGAAATTCGGAAAAACGAACCTTCGGAATAAGGAATCTTCCGACTGAAGAGCCTTCGGAATAACGAACCTTCGGAATAACGAGCTGTAACCGAGCAAGGAGCGTCTCATTAGGATTACTGACAAGTTATCTCTCAAATGCTCCGTTAACATGTGCTCATGGTGTCCCATCAAAACTCAAAGAAATAAAAGTGCGAAGGACCCACAAAAGTCTATTCTTGGGCCTCTCCTTTTATTTTTATCAATAATACACATGATCAGGGCCCGTTGCATAAAAGTTACAATTATGGTAACTTTGCCATCCAATGGTAACTACCATGGCAACACTACTCAACAGCCAATCAAAATCAAGAATTCCATGGTAGTTACAATTGGATGGAAAAGTTACCATAATTGTAACTTTTATGTAACGGGCCCCTGGATTATATTTGCAGATGACACACGTGTATTGTGCGAAGGCCCAGATCCTAACATATTATTTCATCGTATGAATGTTCCATCTGATAATACACCCTAAGAAAAAATAGGTTCTACCTTCGCAACTTTCAGACCGCAACTAAAAAGGCGCAGTTTTGCACCTTTCTGGTCTGAAAGGTGCAAAATGACGCCCGTAAAGCTGCTACAATAATTATTGTTCACAGATCGAGGTACAAAGTTTAATCTATTTTTCTTATAGCGTATAAACAACCGATGTTAGTAAATAATGATTCTGAATATTAATAAAATTTATTATACTTTTGGAACGAAATCTAAAAGTTATGA
Source organism: Diadema setosum (assembly GCA_033980235.1). Taxonomy (NCBI): domain Eukaryota; kingdom Metazoa; phylum Echinodermata; class Echinoidea; order Diadematoida; family Diadematidae; genus Diadema; species Diadema setosum. Next base: position 5,754,640 of record CM067066.1, read on the forward strand.
TAATTTGAATTGATTTACAGAGATGGGGAAATAAAACGAGTTATGATAAAAATCTGGGGTGTTTTATAAATGCTAAGTTGTCTTGGACTATCCATGTTAAACATAGTATATGTTCAATCATATCTAAAACTATTGATGTTTTTATTTTACAAGTTCTCCCAATAAAACTTAAAAGATCTTAGTATTCTTTGTTTCATCCTACATATGATATTGCAGTTGTAATTGTTTGAGACTTTACTGCAAAGAAAAAATATGTTCTTTGCATTCTTGAATTACAGAAACGTAAAGTATTCGTTTGACACCAAATCCTCGTATTGATCCCCCACTAAACCATCATTTTTTAAATGATGAAATTTTACCTGTTCAAGAATTTATAGCCCTTGAAAGTGTGATGTTTATGTTCAAAGTTTGTAACAATATTCTTCCTGAAGTATTTCAAAATCGATTCACTCTGAATTGTTCTATTCATAATCATAACATTAGGACTGCTCAATTATTTATACCCCATTAAACCAGATTTTAAAAACACAATCTTTTTCTTAATTCCTTTGTTTTCTTTTTACAATTGTCGTGTTCTTTGGAATATCTATCTCCCCGTCAATCAAAGCAATAAACTTTGAGTCTATTCAAAAGACTCGATAATTATATTCAACAATAAAAAAAGTACACACACTCCTTTTTGACCAAAATAAAATGTGCCTGAAGTTACGTGTATAAGTATATGCAATGTCGCTTTACCTCCATCTTCTCTCTTGATTTTTTTTTTTTCACCTTTGTTTTATCATGACTGGTTTAATTATTGCTCCGTTAAGATGTAGGCCTAATAGTCCTTTGTGAGGGATTATTTCAAACAAGCCGCTGTGTGTGCTTTTTTTTATAACCCCTCACTGCAAAAAGTCCGGTGTTAAATAGTGAATACCGAGCTGGTGTTAAATTTTCGGTGCTCATTTATGGCGTTAAATTAACACCCCGGGTGTCATTTCCAAATTTTAAACTGTTTTTTTGAAGAGTTTCTTATAAAGTAACTGCACTTCTTGTTGATTTTTAATTTAAACAAGACGATCAAGAATTTTACATTTAAATACTAGATTTTTGAAAAAATGTGAAAATAATTTTACACCAAAGTAACACCAGCTGGTGTGGTCCCTTATTGAAGCTGGACGGGTGTTAAACCATTGATATTAACACCAACAAGTATCAAATCAACACCATGTGGTGTCATTTTTTAATTAACACCAGTACAAGTGTCAAATTAACACCACGAAGTGTCAGGTGAACACTTTTCAACACCATCACAGTGCATTTTTAACACCTGTGGGTGTGGTCCTTTATTGAAGTTTGATCGGTGTTAGATTTAACACCCGTGGTGTTAAATCTAACACCCATGTTTTTACAGTGCTCACATTCAAGATAATCTATATACATTGTAGCATGCAATGACCGTTGTATTTTGAATTTTGTAAATGTTAAGTTTTAAAATGACAATACTGAATGTGTGAATGAATGAATGAATGAATGAATGAATGAATGAATGAGATACTCCTTAATAGACGGTAACTATAGTGTTGTGTACTAAGCGTTGTCACCTGTAAAATACTGATTGAATGGGATGTCACGTAGTTGAGACTGAGCGTTGTCTCATTAAGATCTTTGTCTTCCTAAGCCGCGACCCATAATACATAATTTTAAGTGTGAGTGTACTTTATATGTATAGTATATGTTGTACCGCGCTTCGTGCTCTGTACTCATTTACATTAAATATTCATTTACATTGAATATCGAATGTGTGTGTAAGAAAGAGTGTACATAGTGGAGGCTGCGCATGGGCGTCACCGGGGGGGGGGGGGGGGGGAGGGGGGAGGGCGGTTCGTTGGGTGCGAACGCACCCCCCTTCAGACCCCCCCCCCCCCCAAAAAAAAAAATAAATAATAAATAATAAAAAAAAATCACCACTTCAGTTTGCGAGCGACCTCAACGCTGGACGCTAATACTTATTCTTTTTTTTTTTCTTCTTTCTTTCTCTTATTTTGTACCAGGGACGAAAAATTCGTGGGCAAAAACAATTCGCACCCCGGGCTCTGCATGGCAGCACTGATTTTATACATATATCTACTAGTATTCTACAGTGCTTACTATTTATCGACCGTATATATACTGTACATCCGTACGGAGAACTGACACCTAGGCTATTTCCTAACTTTTCCATGTATATAAACACACACACAAACATAGCTTGTTAGGGGATGCTCTAAAGTTCAGATTTTGGACATCTTTCCCCCGCTTGGTCACTTCCGACGCCCCCTCGCTGGTCATACCTCCCCCAATCATGAACATAAACCGACACCCTTGACTACCAGTGGCGGATCGAGGGGCGCACCGGGAGCCACCCTATCCCCTTCTTAATGTCCAAAACGAAAAAATATAGCTACAAACGGCAGTTTTTGGGTTGTAAAATGTCAAAATTTTCAAGCCTGCTCGCTTCGCTCGCTCGCATTTAATCGTTATGCCATTTACCTGATGTTGCTGCAATAATTGCCAGCAGTTGCGCCCGGTGCGCCCCCCTTACTTTCCAAATGAAAAAAATGTAGCTACCAAACGGCAGTTTTGAGACTGTAAAATGTCAAAAATTTCAACCTCGCATTTAATCGTTATGCCATTCTCCTAATGTTGCTGCCAGTAATTGCCAGCAGTTGCGCCCGGTGCGCCCCCCCCCCCCCCCTTAATTTCCAAAGCGAAAAAATATAGCTACAAACGGCAGTTTGGGGACTGCAAAATGTCAAAATTTTCAAGCTCGCTCGCTTCACCCGCTCGCATTTAATCGTTATGCCATTCTCTGATGTTGCTGCCACTACGGTAATTGCCAGCAGTTGCGCCCGATGCGTCCCCCCTTAATTTCCAATTGAAAAAATATAGCTACAAAACGACAATTTTTGGACTGCAAAATGTCAAAATTTTCAAGCTCGCTCGCTTCGCTCGCTTGCATTTAATCGTTATGCCATTTTCCTGATGTTGCTGCCAGTAATTGCCAGCATGCAGTTGCGCCCGGTGCGCCCCCCTTAATTTCCTAAGCGAAAAAATACAGCTACAAATGGCAGTTTTGGGACTGTAAAATGTCAAAATAGTTATGCCATTCTGCTGATGTTGCTGCCAGTAATTGCCAGCAGTTGCGCCCGGTGCGCCCCCCTTAATTTCCAAAGCGAAAAAGTATAGCTAGAAACGGCAGTTTCTGGACTGTAAAATGTCAAAATGTTCAAGCTCGCTCGCATCTAATCGTTATGCCATTCTCCTGATGTAAGGAAATCTTACAATGTTGCTCAATGACTGCGCTGTGGAATGTATCACATTCCGTTATGTATCGTAGTCCCCATTAAGTTTGCAGAGTGACAGCGCACGCACACACGCGCACGCACATATACACACGCACGCACGCACAAGCATACACTAATACACACCTCAAAATTACTTTTCCACGAGGTGCCCCCCCCCCCCTTCCC